>NW_026844366.1:332616967-332927380 GCF_025583915.1 Anolis sagrei ordinatus | reverse complement strand
AATGGATGATGGGACTTGCAGTACCACCACTCACATTCTGAGACCGCTCTCAACCTTATCCAATGACTGATCAGGACCAAACTTCGCACAGAGACCTCTCATGACCCACTTTACGTCCTGGTGTGGTTTGGCCGGGGATGGACCGTGGATTATGGGACTTGCAGTACCATTTCTCAATTCTTCATACCACTGCAACCCTCATCCAATTACCGATCAAGACCAAACTTGGCACACAGAGTTCCCATGACCCACTCTACATCCTGGTGCACTTTCGAGGAGGACAGACCATGGATGATGGGACTTCAAGTACCTCCACTTCCTTCCCAAGACTGCTGCAACCCTCATCTAATGTCTGATCAAGACCAAACTTGGCACACAGAGCCCCCATGACCCACTCTGCATCCTGCTGCAGTTTGAAGGAGGATCGACCTTGGATGATGGGACTTGCAGTACCATCACTCACATTCTGAGACCGCTGTTAAACTCATCCAATGTCTGATCAGGACCAAACTTGGCACATAGACCTCTCATGACCCACTTTACATCCTGGTGTGTGTTTGTCTGGGGATAGACCATGGATTATGGGACTTGCAGTACTTTTGCGCAATTCCTGAGACCACAGCAACGCTCATCCAATTACCGATAAAGACCAAACTTGGCACACTGAGTCTCCATGACGCACTCTACATCCAGGTGCAGTTTGAAGGAGGATGCACCATGGACGATGGGACTTGCAATACCTGCACTCCCTTCCTAAGACCATTACAACTGCCAACAATGATGGATCAGGAACACAATTTACACAGAGACCCAGCATGACCCACTCTACATCCTGGTGGTTTGGAAGAATTTGACAATGGATGATGGGACTTGCAGTCACTTCACTCACTTCCTGAGACGACTGAGACCCTCGCCAATGACTAATCAAGACTAAACTTGGCACATGGAGCTCCAATGACCCACTCTACATCCTGGTGCAGTTTGGAGGAGGACAGACCATGGATGATGGGATTTCAAGTACCTCCATTCCCTTCCAAAGATTGCTGCAATCCTCTTCTAATGACCAATCAAGACCAAACTTGGCACATAAAGCCCCCATGATCCACTCTACATTCTGCTGCTCTTTGAAAGAGGATGGACTTTGGATGATGGGACTTGCAGTACCTTCACTCACTTACTGACACCACTGCCACCCTCATCTAATGACTGATACATACCAAACTTGGCACACAGAGCCCCCATGACCCACTCTATATCCTGCTGCTGTTTGTAGGAGGATGGGCATGGATGATGGGACTTCAAGTACCTTCACTCACTTCCTGAAAATAATGCAGCCGTTATCCAAAGACCAACAAAGACCAAACTTGCCATACAGAACCGCCATTACCCACTTTCTCTAATAACCCGGGCAACGCCGGGTCCCCAAGCTAGTAATTTAATAAAATATGAAATAGAAATGTAAGAAAGTGTAAAATTAAATATACCGAGAAGACAGGAAAGCTTAGAGAAGACAATTATGCTGGGGGAAATGGCAGGAAAAAGGAAGAGGGGCAAGATGGATGGATGGCATCCTTGAAGTGACCGGCTTGACCTTGATGGAGCTGTGGGTGGTGACGGTCGACAGCAGCTCTGGCGTGGGCTGGCTCATGAGGTCACGAAGAGTCGGAAGCGACTGAACGAATGAACAACAACATAAAATTAAACGCATAAAGCCTAGCTTTGGAGGCTTAGCGTGTGCAAACAACCCCCTCAAAAGAATGAAATGACATGTCAAATAAAAATATATATAATCTATATCTATATCGCGGGTATGTGGAGGAAGTGTATGTGGCAGCTTTCTGATTGGCTGCCACTGTGGTACTATCTGCATAAGGTCTCTGATTGGCCAGCCACAACACTCAAAGACTCCCAAGTGGCTGAGAGGGGAAAGGAAATTTGCATATGGTTTCTGATTGGCTAGCCTCAATAGGAGCCCTTGGTGGTGAAGAAGGTCAATGAGAGAAGCGGGGACATGAGAGAAGGAAATTTGCATATGGTTTCTGATTGGCCAACTTCAACAGGAGCTTTCTGATTGGCTGCCCCTGTGGTGCTATTTCCATATGGTTTTTGATTGGCCAGCCTCAATTCCAAGATTCCGAAATGACAAAGAGAGGAAAGGAAAAGGCCAGAGGCAGTGTCAGAAAATTACCAATACAGACCAAACTCGGCACACAAGACCCACTCTACATCCTATTGCAGTTTGGAGGAGGATAGACCATGGATGATGGGACTTGCAGTACCATCACTCACTTTCTGAGACCACTGTTAACCTAATCCAATGACCGATCAAGACCAAACTTAGCACACTGAGCTCCCATGACCCTCTCTACATCCAACTGCGGTTTGGAGGAGGATGGACCATGGACGATGGGACTCGCAGTACCTTCACTAACTCCCTGAGAGCACTGTGAGCCACATAAATAACTGATAAAGACCAACCTTGACACACAATGCCTTTCTCAAATAACTCGGCCAGCGCTGGGTCCCCAAGCTAGTGTAGAATAAAATAGAATATGAAATTGAAATGTAAGAAAATATAAAATTAAACTCATAATAAAATAAAATAATGTAAAATATAAATTAATATGGTCTCTTCCAACTCTGTAAGCCTGTGATTCTATACCAACAATACCAACACAGTGGTAACTGAGGAAGAAAGCGGAAGTCATTTCAGAACCACCGGCAATAATCTGAGAGTTCTTGGAGAACAGGTCCCTATCTTCAAGAGGGGAAAAAAGAACAACCCAAACAATTTAGTTATTTATTTACTTACGACATTTATATCCCGGCCTTCTCACCCCAAAGGGGACTCAGAGCGGCTTACAAGTTATATGTACATACAATATAGTATATTAGTATAGCACAATATTAGTATTATATATTACCATATTGTATTATACCACTATATTGTACTACTAATATTGTACTACTAATATTGCATGTAATATCAAATATATGATTATATTGCATTATTATTACTATTATATTGTATAACAATATTATGATCAATATTATATGTTCATACAGCTACGGACCCACCGCCAGGATACTACACTTGGAGGACCATCATCCTTGGACTACGAGGGATCGCCTAAGTAAGTAAGTAACGTACATACAATATATTATAATTATTAGCATAGTACAATATTAGTATAATATATAACTATTTATACTATACCACTATACTAAAATATTATTAGTAATATTACATGTAATATATATTATACAATTATTATATCATATTATTAGTATATTGCATTACATGTAATATTATCAATATTATTATATTATTATAATATTATCAATATTACATATATACACATTCTATTATTGGCACAGCACAATATTAGTATTATATATTACTATATAATTATAGTAATTATATACTATATATAATTATAGTATTATTATAGTAATTATATACTATATATAATTATAATATTATATACTACTATATTGTTGCTGGGGGGGAGGGGCTCCCAAATGATGACCCAAGAGACATGGTGGTACTGCGAGTCCCATCGTCCATGGTCCATCCTCCTCCAAACCGCAGTTGGATGTAGAGTTCTTCACTCTGATCCCAAAGCGGCAGTTGGGGTTCCCAATTGAAGACACGTGGTGGAACTGTCTTCCTGGCTGCCCTTCTTCGCCGTCTGGTCAGCCTCAGGTCAATTCAAGGCAAGACTATGGAAAAGATGGTTAGGAAGTGGTCTGCAAACACTTAGAAAGGAATGCAGTCATCACTAATAATCAACACGGATTTATCAAAAACAAGTACCGATAATGCCAGACTAATATGATCTCTTTTTTCGACAGTTACAAGCTGGGTAGATGCAGGGAATACCATGGATGTAATGTATCTGGATTTCAGAAAGGCATTTGACAAGGTCCCCCATGATCTTCTGGCAAACAAACTAGTCAAATATGGTCTAGGCAAAACTACAGTTAGATTGCTCTGGAATTGGTTAAGTGAACAAACCCAAAGGGTGATTCTCCTCAATGTTTCCTCTTCATCCTGGAAAGAAGTGATGAGTGGAGTGCCATAAGCAGGGTTCTGTCCTGAGCCCGGTCCAGTTCAACATCTTTATTAACGACTTAGATGATGAAAGGTTAGAAGGCGTGATCATCAAGTTTGCAGATGACACCAAATTGGGAGGGATAGCAAAGATGGGAGCAGAATTCAAAACTATCTTAACAGATTACAGAGATGGGCCAAAACTAACAAAATAAAGTTCAACAGCGACAAATGCAAGATACTCCACTTGGGCAGAAAAAATGAAATGCAAAGCTGCAGAATGGAGGAAGCCTGGCTCGACAGCAGTACGTGTGAAAAAGATCTTGGAATCTTCGTGGACAACAAATTAAACATGAGCCAACAAAGTGATGGGACAGCTAAAAAAGCCAATGGAATTTTGGCCTGCATAAATAGGAGTCTAGTGTCTACATCCAGGAAAGTCATACTCCCCCTCTATTCTGCCTTGGTCAGACCACACCTGGAATACTGTGTTCAATTCTGGGCATCGCAATTTAAGGGAGATGTTGACAAGCTGGAATGTATCCAGAGGAGGGCGACTAAAATGATCAAGGGTCTGGAGAACAAGCCCTATGAGGAGTGGCTGAAAGAGCTGGGCATGTTTAGCCTGAAGAAGAGAAGGCTGAGAGGAGATATGATAGCCATGTGTTAATATGTGAGGGGAAGTCATAGGGAAGAGGGAGCAGGCTTGTTTTCTGCTGCGCTGGAGACTAGGATGCAGAACAATGGCTTCAAACGACAGGAAAGAAAGCAGATTCCACCTGAACATGAGGAAGAACTTTCTGACTGTGAAAGCAGTTCAGCAGTGGAACTCTCTGCCCTGGAGTGTGGTGGAGGCTCCTCCTTTGGAGGCTTTTAAACAGAGACTGGATGGCCATCTGTCAGGGGTGTTTTAAATGTGATTTTCCTGCTTCTTGGCAGGAGGTTGGACTGGATAGTCCACGAGGTCTCCTCCAGCACTATGATTCTATGATTCTATATAAATAATAATGTAATGTTTGTTTGTGGGATTAACGTAACTCAAAAACCACTGGACAAATTGACACCAAATTTGGAAACAATACACGTATCAGGCCAACGAGCGACCATTACTCATAAAAACACTGAAAAACACAGGAGAAGAGACTTAAAAAGCCAAAAAACAAAAAAAACCCATTACAACTCATATGCAACCCTCTCTCTATATATATACACACACACCCACACACACACATACATATACACACACACACATACACACACAAAATATATGTACACAGACTGGGCCACAGCAACGCGTGACAGGAGATGGCTAATATATAATAAAAATACTAAATTTAAATGTAAGAAAATATAAAATTAAATGAATTATATGAGTTTATAGCCATGCATGGGTTTTTCTAGGGAAAAATACAGCTTAAGAATTACGGTAGGTGGAATTTAACTGAAACTAATTTCAGTTAGTTATTAAGCAACCCTGGAAACAAGCAATCATTTAATTATTTTAAGTGATATTGTTTCAAATGGCATTTTATTCAAGAATCTCTTTCTGGATTGCATTACACCAGTGGTTTGGGTTTTTTGCATATGGTTTCACCTCGTTGCCCTCCAGTTGGAAAGGAAACGCATGTGTTCTCACATTACCACACAATTGCTTAAGTAATACCTACCGCAATGACTAAACCTACAAAAAAATGTTAGTTTACTGGAGATTACCAATTGTGATTATTGTGTATTAATTAATAGCAATTAATATGCATGTGTTTGTTGTTATTAGAGTTTCACCGTCAGTATTATATTCTTAACTCAGCCAATTAACGCTCCAAGAAGACAGACAGTGTGCTTTTCATAGTTGGGTTGTTGTAGGTTTTTTCAGGCTATATGGCCATGGAAAAACCTACAACAACCCAGTCTTTTCATAGTTGTTAGCCTATGTAATAATACCTCAGCCCTCCGCATTTGCTGGGATTAGGGGCACAGGACCCGTTTGGAAGTGAAAGACTGTGAGTAAACAAGTTCCTATTTATTTACCTATAAGTTTCTTCTACACTGGTCATTCCACAGATATATAAACCCATTTTCCTAGTTCCAACAGACCTCACTACCTCTGAGGATGCTTGCCATAGATGCAGGCGAAACGTCAGGAGATAATGCCTCTAGAACATGGCCATATAGCCCGAAAAAACCTACAACAACCCTTCCAGTGTTTGTTTATTTCTGTGTGGGGCTTCCTAGGATTTCATCTTATTTAATTTTTTAAAAATAATAATGAGCAGATCTAAATATGGATATTTAATGCATTTTGAGTCAGATAATTGAGAAGAAACGGGGTGGCATTAATAGAGAGGAGATAACAAAAGCAGAGGCAAAGTCTGACCAAATAATATAAACAGTACTTCAGAGATAGCTCATAAATAAAGTTAGAATCCAAGTTTATGCTCCAGGATGGGTTCCCATTGGCATGGAGGTCAGACAAAGCTGTATTTGATCACCCTGCCTCATTAATTTATATGCAGAACATACATATCCTACGCACTGCGAAATTAGACTCAGATGAAAGAGGTATGAAAACTGGAGGAAGGAAAACCGACAGTTCTAAACCTATGACTATAGCTTCTTGCTTGCAGTTTCCACGCTTGTTACTTTCTCTGACAGTTACTGTATGGATAAATTGACAGGCTGAATGGCCTCCGCAATTTCCTTTTTTTAGCTCCTTTTCTCATTTGAATTAGAAGTTCCTTTGTAAGAGGTCTCTTTCAAGGGGGTTCAGATACCATTTAATTTCTAATTTTGATCAAGTTGATCTTTGTTGCTCTTTGAAAACTTTTTAATGTGGTCTTATTGAAGGATGATCTTGAAAGAGGAATTGGAGAGACTGCCATCACCCTGAGGCAGGCATGTAGCCGGGGGGGGGGGGGGGGGGGGGGGGGGGGGGGGGGGGGAGTTGAGGTGCTTCAGCCCCCCCGCCCCTGAAATTCTCATGGTGGTTCGTGAGAAGGCCTTACTGGTGCATTAATTAAATAGTTATGTTTATTCATATCATGATCTGATCACCATGCTCAATATATCCCATATGCATGGGGGTATTGGGGTAACAATACAAAAGGTTTGCTAGGGTAGACCCTCTTTCACTCAGACTCAGCCCCACCCCCCGAAACAAACTCAGCCCCCCCTCCCGAATTGAAATCCTGGCTATGGGCCTGCCCTGAGGGGAAACATTATCTTACTTCACTTCTATGTGCATGTTTGCACCATGCATCATTTGGGCACCACATTTTCTAGTTGTTTTCAATCAACATTAGATGGTCAGTATAGAGGTACCCAAAGCAGTTCTCTGTTCATTTTCAGGAGGACAGCAGCGGTGAAGAAGCTCAAACAGGAAACCAGCAACAAGGGATACTACATGCCAAAGAAGAAGCCAAAGTAACCACTAACCACAACAAGAAGCAAATAAAGGTGTTGGTGGTTGGACACAAATTGCTCAGGGATGTAGAGGTACTTGAGTGCTAACCTTACAGTTTCAGTCAGCAAGTGTGTTGAATTCCTGGAATGTCACTGACAATTTGCCCAAACTCTGTAAATGTCTCAAAGGCTGTCACAGAGAAGAGGGGGAGGCCTGTTTTCAGCTGCTCTGAAGTACAGGACCAGGTGTAAGGGTTTGAAGTTACAGAACAGTAAATCTCGACAGAATGTTAGAAGGAACTTCTTAACAATAAAGATGGGATGGAGTCTCCTTCTCTGATTGTCTTCAAAAAGAGTCTGGACAGCTATTTGCTGGAGATGCCTTAGCTGGAGTTTCTGCATTGAGCTCCAGGTTGGACTCTGGAAAACCCTTCACTCTTACATCTCATATCTGACAAAATGGTTTAGTTCAGTCTGCTAAAGCTTCACTGTATACCAGGAGATGGGTCTTCATAAATACATTACACTTCTTGTTATTCCTCTCTGAATCATGGTGATTACATTATTTTTTGTTGTGATGTGTCTTCATGTCATTATAGTGGGCCATAAATCAGGAAATTTGGGCAAATGTTGTCCAGAAGAGGTTTGCCTTGGTTCTTCTGTTTTTATTTCACAAGAACTTCCTTTCCATCTTTCACCCTTGATGCCTCTTCCCCAAAAGTCAAGTTTTCTAATAATGCATCCAAAAGATTTTGCATAAGACTTTGAGGTTAAGTCTGGGTTTGCTTTGTGTTTCCTCTTTCCCCATCTCCTTCCTCTGTACTATGACTTTCAAAATATCTTATATGATGAAAAGATCTTGAAAGATTGCATGCAATTTTGCACTGAGGGTTAAGCTGACTTACTACCGTTATAGCTTCCATGTCGTGGTTCAGCTAGTCAACTATGGAGTTTCATCCAGTTTTATTCAAAGTGCACCATGTTTCAATTATCCTGAATTGTTGTTGTTGCTCTTGTTGTTATATCCCACTTTTTCTTTCTTAAAAGGGACTCAAGAAATATGAACATTATAGTCACAAGGTGAAAGAAGTCCTAGTTTTAATTCAGGTTGCCTCTGGCTTCCCTGGGTCTCTAGGCAGGGCTGCAACTCTCAGGGGAAATGGCATTAAAAGAACAAGGGGCCCCAGAAAATTGGCATTAAAATTTGGGAAAAATGTCAGGTAAATCAAAATGGACCCCCCTGGAGAGTCTTTATAGGAAGGAGTTTGATTCTAGCTGGTGGAGAGAAATTAAGGACAAAGGATACTATCAGAATACAGATTTATATGACATGAATGGCCACCTTATCCCCATAAATAGAATAATAGACAAGATGGGATACAAAATTGGATTAAGGTACTAGGGCTATATAATAAATTGAAACAAAAATATGGGGAATGTATAGGTAGGGAGGGAGCCCCTGGTGGCACAGTAGGTTAAACAGCTGAGCTGCTGACCAAAAGGTTGGTAGTTTGAATCCGGGGAGTGAGGTAACCTCTTGCTGTTACATCCAGCTTCTGCCAACCTAGCAGTTTGAAAACATGCAAATGTAAGTAGATCAATAGTACCTTCTTGGCGGGGAGGTAATAGTGCTCCATGCAGTCATGCTGGCCACATGGCCTTGGAAGTGTCTACATGCAACACCGGCTCTTCGGCTTAGAAATGGAGATTTGCACCATCTTCCAGAGTCAGACATGACTAGACTTAATGTCAGAGGAACCTTTACCTTATATGTAGGGAGTGTACGATGGAAGACATAATCAGAAAAGCATAGAGTTCAGAGAAAGGGCTGGTTGGAGTAATATACAAATTGATGTTCAAAGATAAGGAATATATCATAAAAACATTACAAAATACATGGCAAAAAAGAGGGAGTACTTGCAAGACAAACAATAGAGGACTTAAAAAGGGAGGCTAGGAATATCAAAATAGAAACGTGTAAAGAAATGGAAAGGAAATGTATTTGGAAATGGTACCGAATCCAAGCACAGCTATCAAATAAGATTACCGGTAAAAGTTCAACATGTTGGTACTGTGGATTAAGCAAAGAATGGCATGCTCACATGTGGCGGGCATGTCCAAAGGCATAGCCTTTTGGGAACAAATAAGAGGGAAAAAATTGAGAAATTATTTAGAATACCACTTATGGAGCTAATGGAGCTGATGGGAATATTAGGAAACAATAAGATCAATGTAAAAAAAATTAAAGATTTATTCAAAGTAATTATTCTTGCAGGAAAGTTGGTAATAGCATGGGGTTGGAAAGATGAAAAAAATAGAATATGGTAAATTGCAACAATTGCATACTTGTTTTATGATAATAATAATAATAATAATAATAATAATAATAATAATATAAAACTTTATTTATATACCTCTCTATCACGCTGAGGGGACTCAGAGCGGCTTCCAAGTGACATTACAATACATACATAGTAAAACAACATAACCAAAGATTAACAAAACAATATAAGCATAAAAATTGTCTCCATAACACACATATATTGAAAGTAATCCTGCTTATTCAAGGCAATTTAAAAGGCCGGGCTGAGATTAGTGCAAGCTCAAAAATTCTAGGGGCCCCGGGAATTAAGTGCAATGCTATGGCAGGCAACAATAATATTAGGAACAGGTCTATGGTTGTTCATTTCCGGACCTATTAGAGGAAATGACCTGGGTAATTGGTGGGAAGAATAAGGCTATGTTGGGCAATATGAAGGGCTGAGTTAGAACTGGTCATTTTCAAAGGCTTGTTGGAACCACCAGGTCTTCAAGCTCTTATGAAAGGAGGGGATGGGACCTGTCTTATTTCCCTTGGAAGGATGTTCCAGAGGTGGGGGGCCACCACCGAGAAGGCCCTCTCTCTCATCCCCACCAACCGTACTTGTGATGGTGGTGGGAACGAAAGGAGGGCCTCCCCAGAAGATCTTAGAGTTTGCATGGGTTCATAGAAGGAGATGCGATAGCAGAGATAGGCGAGATGCAATAGCAGAGATAGGCGAAGTGCATGTTGGTACTGTGGATTAAGCAAGTTTAACTTGTGAAGATAAGCAGGGAGATAAAATGGTAAAATTTAAAGAGAAACTGTCAATATATATGGAATGGATAAATACTGGTGAAACCAATGTAAATATTAAAAGCTCCAGCTTCTCATGTGGGGACATGAAAGAAACCTCCCACAGGATGGTAAAACATCCAGGTGTCCCTTGGGCAATATTCTTGCAGACGGCCAATTTTCTCACACCAGAAGTCGCTCCAGACACGAAAAAAATCCTATAGAATCCTGGAATTTATCGTAGCACCAGAGCTCTCTGACACAGAAAAGTAAATATCTCACTAAATTACATATTGCAGAATTCCATTGCATTAAGCCATAGCAATCAATGTGATATAAAACTGCAGTGTGACTATAGTGCCAGTCTTCCATTTAAATGCTAGAGGTTTCAACTACCGTATATTCCGGCATATAAGACGACTGCGCGTATAAGACGACCCCCAACTTTTCCAGTTAAAATATAGAGTTAAGACGACTCCCATGCATAAGACTACACCTGCGTATAAGACGACACCTGACTTTTGAAAAGATTTTCTTGGGTTAAAAAGTAGTCTTATACGCCAGAATATACTGTATATGAGAATATGTGATCCTGTACTTGCTGTACCATATGGCCATTCTAAATGTGGTTTTCTCTAAAGCTCGATATATCGTATGATTTTGCTTTCATTAATGGAATTCATTTCTGAGTTATAAGAAATTTATCTCCTGAGAAAGGTCGGTGGTAATCTCCTAAACTTCATCTAGCATTTTTTTCAGAACATTAATATTTATATTATAAATAAAGACAATGAAGTACAGAAGAATCCCTAGTTATTGTTTGCTCTGTTAATCACAGCATGGCTCCAAAGGTTACAGGATCAGGCAGCCCAATAATAGGCATTTAAATTATTATTTTTTTCTGGGTTGTGTAGTTAATTATAATTGTATTCTGCCTTTTAAGTACAGTCTCCCAGTGGAGCTACTAATGAGAAAGAACAATTTGGAAGGATTTTTCTAGTTCAATGCTTTTTTGTTGCTGTTGTTGTTTCAGAGTTATAGCAACTGTAATGCAGCCCCTATCACAGGGCTTTCCTGATAAGATTAGGTCAGAGTGGGTTGTGTATGTCTTCTTTTGAGGCTGAGAGAGTTTGGCCTCTCCAAGGTCACTGAGTAGGTTTCCTTGGCTGAGCAGGGATTCATAATCCAACATTCAAACCATTACACTTGCTCTGTCAACGCATTCCACACATTACTAATAATATACTACATGGGAGGCATCTAAAAAAAGTAAGTAATTCCCATAGCAACTGACACATAAAAAGGAGAAAGATTGTGTGTAAAAAAAAAAACCCTATCAACTCCCAAACAACATAGCTCTTTTTGTAAGCAGAGACTGGATGTCCATCTGTCAAGGGTGCTTTTGTTGCCAAAAAGTAGACCCCCCCCCCCTCCCAAAAGATAAATTCAGCTGGGGTTCCAAAGTTTGTTTGTTTTTTTAAACATTATATGAAATATTGAAATACTGTACTAGCATTTCCTCAAACTGCAACAGACTTCGTTTTCAGCAGCCCGATCAGAAAAACTATACATTCCGGAGGAAGGGGGGTTGGTAGAATTGACCTTCTACCAATATAACCCTGAGGAAAACTGAAGAGGAAACGCATGCCCAAACCCCCCAGACAAAGAACCTATCTGCTACTCCCCTAACACAATGGGTTTCACACCATACTCCACCATGGTTTTGTAAATAATGATTTATAACATTCACAATAAACCTCTGTTCCTTTTACCTTTAAGCCTGGTCTGCGTGTTGATTTGGTCTGCAAGATTGCAGGGTGTACTAGGCATCAGACTCTCAGCCTGCTCCTCAGCCGGTAGCTGAATTTTGGCATCGGATTCACTTGTGTGTTCCTGCATGGCAAGTGTTAGACTGGATGGCCCTTTCAGTCTCTTCCAACTCTCTGATTATATGATTTTTTGCTGGGTAAGAAATCATTTGGGTGCACAGTTTGTTTTGACCCCACTACAGAGCAGAAAATATCCCCATACTCCAAGGGTCTAAGGGCCATTTCTGGAATCTCTCAATCTATGGGGGCAGCACCAGCATTTCTGCTTGCCTGAAAGTCATTTACAGACAAGCAGAAAAACTGGTGTCGGTATTTACTACATTTATATCTCACCCTTCTCACCCCAAAAAGAGTGGCCTTACAGAAGGCAGCAATTTGATGCCATGCACATACATACATACATACAATAACAATATACATTAAAACCAAACATCAACAGCAACATTAAAACAATTATTAAAATCACATCATCCAGAGTCAAATCCAAGGCCATTCTATTAGTCATTTCACTATTCCATATACTCATATTGCATTAACTTGCTAGCCAAAAGCTTGGGCCCATAACTAGGTTTTTACTTTCTTCCTGAAAGTCAGGAGGGAGGGGGCTGTTCTGATTGCTGGGGAGGGAGTTCCGTAGATAAAGGGTCACCACTGAGAAGGCCCTGTCTCTCGTCCCCACCAATCACACCTGTGAAGGAGGTGAGAATGAGAGCAGGGCCTCCCCAGAAAATCTCCAAAATGGCCCTTTGACCCTTGGAGTATAACCCAATTCAAAACCAACAGTTTAGCACATCAAAATATACTAAGAACCGATCTAGAGCAGGACTTCTTAAAACTTGTTCTAGTCAGCCCAAGAAATTTTACAGGACCCCCAGTATATAAATATAAAAATTGAAAATTTACTGATAATTCAGCATTTGCAAAACTTGCTAAACAGGCTGATTTTCTTTTTTTATGAAGTTCAACTGGAGCATTTTCTGAAGTCCACTATAAACACTGCATGTTCTTGCTATACATCTCTAAAACACTAAGTTTACAGTTGCCAGATTTTTCACATCCCCAACGTTGAGCTAAGAGGACCTCATTTAGGATCATGGTTCATAGTTTAAGAAGCAGTGATCTAGATGTACTCTGAAAGCTAGGGCTGGAGCATTTATTTTCCAGATCAGCCATAAATTTTGCAGAGCTGTAGGATGGTCCGGTCATCTTCACCTGGCTTGTTATGTCTGGCTGTGGAGCTCTGGAGACCTCCCAACTGCGTGCCTTTGCTGACATCAACAAAGTTAGCCTTGGTAACCAAGGAGAAGGATGAGGGGATTGCTGATCACCTGGACAGCTTTCCTGATGTCAACAAAGGCACTCAGTGACATCAGGAGCCCTACGGAGCTCCTTGGCTAGTTGCTGCAATGACAGGGGCACTACAGTCCTGATCAATTCCCTTTTCCTTGCACTAAGGAGAGCAGGCAAAAGGCGATGTCTGTGCCAGGCCATGTGGACAGTGGAGAGAAATTTTATACAATACTAGCTGTACCCGCCACGTGTTGCTGTGGCCAACCTTCCCTCTTCTTTCTCTCCTTTCCCTCCTTCTTTCTCTCCCTTTTCCCTTCCTTCCTTCTCTACCTCTTTTCTATCTTTCCCTCCCTTTTTCTTTTCCCCTCCATCTTCTTTCTCTACCACTTTCTTTCCTTCCTTCTCTCTTTCCTTCTTTGCTTCTCTCCCTCTTTCTCTCCTTTCCTTCTCTTCTTCCTTCCCTGGTGGCGGATGAGGCTTCCCCCCTTGTCTGACCCACCATTTTGCCGTCAGTTTCTAGCTCCTGCTCTGGCCAGAAGAGGGAGGATGGTCAGGGGTGCCTCTCGCACTTGCTGTGTTCTCATGCAGGAGGGAGCGGAGTCATGGAATTAATTTGTGCACATGCACTATGTCGTCTTCTACCTTTTTTGGACTTTAAAGTCCTTTTCACTGTTTTGAGGTGATTTTTTGAGTGATGGTCACTCCTTGGGTTAGTAGGTGTCTTGTGGCCAAATTTGGTGTCATATTGTCCAGTGCCTTTTGAGTTATATGCGTCCCACAAACGAAGATTGCACACACATATATATATAAACAGTTTTGTGCATTAAAGATTATGCACACTGAACCAGCAGAAAGCAAAGCTGCCCCATTCTCAGCCACCCACTCAAACAATTTTGGATTTCAGAATATATTGGACATTAACATTCTAATTTTTGGATTTCTGTAATTCCCCCCTCTATCCCAGGCAAACACAATACAAACTTTAAACACAATTTTAACTCTTTCATGATTCATTTGCTACTTGAGGCGCTTGTCTCATCCTCTCTAATGCCAAGTCTATACCTGTTGATGGCAATGTTTTAGGAACATCTATTAACTGCATTAATTGCTCGATTAAACATGACTATCCAGTCTGTCAAACATTCCTTTAAAAATACACTATACACATTGAGCCCATCAATAAATCTGTTACCTGTCACAACGTGCCACGTTGTTGGTACTGTTGAGGATCACTCTGACTGCTGCACATCCCTGACACTGCCAACATTTTAAACTTGAATCCTCTTTATGACATCAGAATACCTGTGTTAGCATTCAGCCATGGTTATCTCTATGACAAAGATAGTGTCTAGTTAAGCTTTGAGGCTAGTGAAAAGCAGCAGCTTCAGAAATTGGTTGTTAAAATTTTGCTGGAGATGGTTACACACTAATAATTTTGCTGGAGATGGTGACACACTAATATAAAGCATCTAATATTTTTATTTGTCTGTGAACTAAACTACACTGTATCATATGTGCTTGTGGTTCATTCCTTGGCTGTCTTTTTTGCAGTTTAAAATGTAGCTCTTTAAAAACAATTCAAAATGTTTTCTTATTCTTGTCTTTAATGCTTTGTTGCCCTTCTCCCAAAGACACGTATAATTTAAAGATTATGAGATGAGGAATTTTACTTTCAAGTCTGAAAAAAAGCCCACTTGACTTTCCTACCCCCTGCCCCCCAAATTCAGCCTATGGATTTTCATTTTTGCTGCATACTTTAGCATATGGAGGAGTGTTTTTGTCATTGCTGTTTTTAGAAAATGTGTCATGTGTTACTGTCAGTCTCATCCCTAGAAGTGCTCTGTATCTGGAGAGTCTTTTTCACACCCCCTTGCCCATTCCCTTTTATATACAACAAAATAAATCTTTAAAACTAACACACTTACAAAGCTTGGAAATGTCGATTTTTAGGGATGACAGGAGGAGGATCTAGGATGGTAAAGGTAAATATTTCCCCCTGACATTAAGTCTAGTCGTGTCCGACTCTGGTGGGTGGTGTTCATCTCCATTTCAAAGCCAAAGATGCTTCCAAGGTCATGACGACATGGAGTGCTGTTACCTTCTCGCCAAGGCAGTACCTATTTATCTACTTGCATTTGCATGTTTTCGAACTGCTATGTAGGCAGAAGCTGGGGCTAACAGCGGGACCTCACCCCGCTGCCCAGATTTGAATTGCCGGCCTTTCAGACAGCAAGTTAATCAGCTCAGTAACCCTGCTGTGCCACCGGTGAATCTAGTGTAGGCATGGGCAAACTTTGGCCCTCCAGGTGATTTGAACTTCAACTCCCACAAATCCTAACAGAGAATTTAATATAGGCATGGGCAAACCTTGGCCCTCCAGATGTTTTGACTACAACTCCCATAATTCCTAACAGAGGATTTAGTATAGGCATGGGCAAATTTTGGCCCTCTAGACATTTTGGACTTCAACTCCCACAATTCCTAACAGAAGATCTAGTATAGGCATGGGCAAACTTTGGCCCTCCATGTATTTTGGACTTCATCTCCCACAATTCCTACCAGAAGATCTAGTATAGGCATGGACAAACTTTGTCCCTCTAGACATTTTGGACTTCAACTCCCACAATTCCTAACAGAAGATCTAGTATAGGCATGGGCAAACTTTGACCCTCCATGTATTTTGGACTTCATCTCCCACAATTCCTACCAGAAGATCTAGTATAGGCATGGGCAAACTTTGTCCCTCTAGACATTTTGGACTTCAACTCCCACAATTCCTAACAGAAGATCTAGTATAGGCATGGACAAACTTTGGCCCTCCAGGTGTTTTGGACCTCAACTCCCACAATTCCTAACAGCCTAGTGAAGTCCAAAAGACCTCCACCCTTCCTTGAGGGCTCAACTTTGCCCATGCCTATACTAGATCCTCCAGTCCCACCCCATTTATATGATCAATCTGCATCAATGGCTGAAATGCTATTTCAAATTTCAGGTGTATGTATAGAGTGCCCAAGGGGTGGGTGACTGCATAGGACTGAGGAGGGAAAGTAAAGAAACCATATTTCCATACCTTCTCCCCACCTTGCAGGGCTGGTTTCTAGGCATACAACTAGATTTTATTAAACTACAAGTCCCAGCATGCAATTCTCCAGCAATCTCGCGACGTCACTGGTTCTGTTCTGTTTTGTTCCCGGAATATTTGTGTTACAGTTCCTACCTGGATTGCTACCTGAGCTGCAGAGCCCTGCATGAACTGTTGCTAAACAAAATCTGCAATCCCACTTGCATTTGATAAGGAGTAAGTACACAGAATGAGGGGGAACTTGTTTCAAGTCCTCTTGAACCAAACAGGAGTTTTCTTGCTGGGTGCTCATAAGAGTGCATCATTTTACACCAGGCATGGGCAAACTTGGGCTCTCCAGGTGTTTTGGACTGCAACTCCCACAATTCCTAACAGCCGGTAGGCTGTTAGGAATTGTGGGAGTTGCAGTCCAAAACACCTGGAGAGCCCAAGTTTGCAAATGCCTGATCCACACTGTAGAATTAATGCAGTTTGACACCTCTCTAACTGCCATGGCTCAATGCTAGGGGGGTTGTAGTTTCAACAAGGAGTGTAGCCTAATTGTGCACAAAAGTACAAATGTCTCACCAAACTACAACTCCCAGGATTCCATAGCATTGAGCCAGTGGCAGTTAAAGTGGTGTCAAACTGCATCAGTTCTACAGTGTGGATGCACCCTGGGTTGTTCCAACCCTATAGGTTATCTATCACAGAGTTTACTTATCAAGAGGTGCACAGAAAGGGTTTGCCATTGCCTTCATTTGAGGCTGAGAGAGTGTGACCAAAGTATGTTTCATGACCCAATGAGGATTTGAATCTTGCAGCTACACTGTAGTATTGATTTTATTGCCACTGGCTCAATGCTATGGAACTGTCAGAGTTGTAGTTTTACAAAGTCCTTTGCCATCTCTGCCAAAGCATCAAACTACAGCTCCCCAGATTCCATACTATTGAGCCAAGACACTTTAAAATGGTGTCAACTTTTTTTTTTGTGTGGGAAGCGACTTGAGAAACTGCAAGTCAGTTCTGGTGTGAGAGAATTGGCCGTCTGCAAGGACTTTGCCCAGGGCACTGGATGTTTTACCATCCTATGGGAGGCTTCTCTCATGTCCCCAGATGGGAAGCTGGAGCTGACAAATGGGAGCTTATCCCATTCCCCAGATTTGAACCGCCAACCTTCAGGTCAGCAGTTCAGCCGGCAGAAGGGTTTGACCCATTGCACCACTTGGTGTCAAACTGTATTAATTCTATAGTGTAAGTGCACCTTTAGGATACTAAGTCTGTTGTATTGCAGAGATTTGCTGTTGAATAAACACCCCTTTATGTTGAGAGATTAGAGCCTGATGAAATGAAGACAGGTTTTGCCACACAACGCCTTCTCTCACATCAAGCGATTGTCATGTGCCAGATTCTTCACCTGTTGCCAAGATCTTTGCAGCCAAAGTCCTACTTTTTCTTAAGTCCTCTCAAGACTTACTTAATGATTACCTCTCTCTTTCTGTTTGTCTTTCCTTTAGGCCAGCTTCTGCTTTTAAAGGGGAAGCAATGACAGAAGTAAAGAGAGAGGATTTCGGGGAATGTCCTGACGGCAGAGGGACCGTGGAAAAATTCCTGCTCACGTCAGACGCGGTTAAAGTAGAAATCATCTCTTTAGGCTGCATCATCACCGCCTTGGAAACAAAAGACAGGGATGGCAAGTTTGCAGACATTGTTCTGGGCTTTGATCGCCTAGAAGGTGGGTTTATATTAACTTTTTCAAAAGTATGAAACCCAAAGCCGTAATCTGCTTTCCGTGCTATTTCTAATTTGCTTTTTCACCACTGTATTGTTGATATATTTCAAATTATAGAAGTTTTTGAACTCTTTATCTATAGTGACTGGACTGACCTTGAGGGAGCTGGGGGTGGTAACGGCCGACAGGGAGCTCTGGCGTGGGCTGGTCCATGAGGTCACGAAGAGTCGGAGACGACTGAACGAATGAACAACAACAACAACATCTCATAGGTTTAAACCAGGAATGGACATGTGGCGTATTGTAAAATAAACCATGTGTAGTTCACATTTGATCAGCCCATGCACTGCCTTGCCAGAGAAAGAAAATATGCCATGCAAATGAACAATGAATAACAAGTAGTTTACTCTTTGTAGTTCAGAGCAACAATGTGATCGGTTGTATCAACTCACACAGTGTCCTTTTATGAGAGATTTAAAATGGTCTTTCTTTGTCCATGTAGATAAAATCCTTCAGTTCATGAAGCGAGAACACACTCCAAACTCTGTTTATCTCTGTTTATCTCTCTCTCTCCTTCTCCAAGCACCTGCATAGCTCAAGCCTGAACAAAAATGTAACGGTATCCAAAAGTCCCAGGCTCAGGCTGCACCTCAGGCATAGCCTGACCAATGAGCTTAATACAACTTATTTTACAGTTGACACATGCACACATGCTCTAACAGGGCAAACTTGGGCCCTCCAGGTGTTTTGGACTTATTTATTTATTTTATTTATTTATTGCATTTGTTGACCGCCGTTCTCAGCCCTTTCGGGCGACTCACGGCGGTGTACAACATATAAAAACAGTTTACAATACAACCCTCATACAACACAGTATACACGTAACATCAATAATACAACAATAATTACTCTAAATCATCCGCGTCGTCTCATCGTAAAATCATAAACCAATCTCGTATTCCATATTCCGTTCCAATCATCCAGCCAATTGTTGTAGCAGTTAATTGAACGCCTGCTCGAATAGCCATGTCTTTAAGCTCTTGCGGAATGACATAAGGGAGGGCGCCTGTCTGATGTCCACAGGGAGGGTGCTCCATAGCCGGGGCGCCACCACCGAGAAGGCCCTATCTCTCGTCCCCGCCAAACGTGCCTGTGAGGCAGGCGGGATCGAGAGAAGGGCCTCCCCAGATGATCTCAAGGCCCTCGTGGGCTCATAGGCCGAGATGCGGTCAGAAAGGTATTTTGGGCTCTTGAGGGACTCCAACTCCCACCATTCCTTACAGCAAGGGTCCTCAAACTACGGCCCGTGCACCCCCCCCCCCACACACACACACAGTGCCCCTCCCTTGGCTGGCTCACGCTATCCGTCAGGCCCGATGGGCAGCGTGAGCCAGCCAAGGGCAGCTGCTCCATGTGGCCTACTCACACGTAAAGCACCTCGAAAGGTGCTTTACACGGGAGTAGGCCGTGCAGGGCTACTCCTCCCTTGGCAGGCTCACGCTACCCATCGGGTCCGATGGGTAGCGTGAGCCAGCCAAGGGAGACTGCCCCGGCGCTCCATGCAGTCATGCCGGCCACATGACCTTGGAGGTGTCTACGGACAACGCCGGCTCTTCGACTTAGAAATGCAGATGAGCACCACACCCCAGAGTCAGACACGACTGGACTTCATGTCAGAGGAAAACCTTTAACTAGGAAAATTGTGGAAGAACCAGGGTGGGAGAAAGAACTCTTGTCTGTTGGAGGTAGGTATGAATGTTTCAATTGGCCACCTTGATTACCATTTCATAGCCTGACAGTTTTTAGGGAGAATCCTTTGTTGAGAGGTGATTAGCTGGCCCTGATTGTTTCTTGTCTGGAGTTCCCCTGTGTTTGAGTGTTGTTCTTTATTTACAGTTATAATTTTAGAGTTTTTTAATACTGGTAGCCAGATTTCGTTCAGACTAGAAATAGGAAGATTTCCCATTCTCTGCTCCTGGAATTTCTGCCTAAAGAGGGCAAGAAAGTACCCCCTCTAAGGGCCCTTCCACACAGAAAAATAAGATATGTGCAATGTGCATAGGAATTTTTTTATTGATTTTTTTAAAAAAAACTATAGTCCGGCCCTCCAACGGTCTGAGGGACAGTGAACTGGCCTCCGGTTTAAAAAGTTTGAGGACCCCTGCCTTACAGCATCAAGTCCCTTCCCTTTCCCCCTCAGCCGCTTAAAATTCAAATTCTGCTCAAGCTCTATACTGCCACATAAGCCAGTTTCTGAATTCAGATTATCTACTTTAAACTGGATTATATGAGTCTACACATTGTTTTTAATAGACTTTTTTTACATTTAGTGCTAGCCACCATGCGTTTCTATACTGAGAAAGAGATGACCATGCTAGACATCTGAGGTTTTGCGTTAATCAATTTGGTCTTGAAGTGGGTACTGCTGTGGTTTACACTATGTAACAGAATTTGATTTTTTTCTGTTCCTGGTTTGAAAGTGTTATTTCCTGTTTAATTCTGTGCTACTTAACTTTTAAAGTAGTTGTTCTACTCCAGAAACTTTGTTTTTGTGGCTGCCACAAACTTTGTTGAGACTCAATGAGATACTCATTGAAAAACCATAGCAAAATGTGCTGCAGGATGTCCCTCCTGAAAAAAACAAACATTTTTGTAGTTTAATAAACCTTTCCCATGTTTTTATGATAGGTAAATGTAAAGGTTTCCCCCCACATTAAGTCTAGTTGTGTCCGACTCTGGATGTAGGTGGTCATCTCCATTTCTAAGCCAAAGAGCCGGCGTTGTCGGTAGACACCTCCAAGGTTATGTGGCTGTCATGACTGCATGGAACGCCTTTACCTTCCCACTGGAGCGGTACCTATTGATCTACTTACATTTGCATGTTTTCGAACTACTAGGTTGGCAGAAGCTGGGGCTAACAGCTGGAGCTTACCCTACTCCTTGAATTCGAACTGCCAACCTTTTGGTCAGCAAGTTTAGCAGCTCAGTGGTTTAACCTTCTGTGCCACCGGGGGGGGGGGGGGGCTCCTTTTATGATAGAACCAATTCAAAATGACATTTAAAATGATAATAATAATAAAACACTTTATTTATATTCCTCTTTATCTCCCTGGAGGGACTCAGAGCGGATTACAATATATACACATATGAGGCAAACATTCAATGCCTTTTACACACAGTGAACAACGACACACAACATGGACAAAAGGTAAAGGCCTTTCCCTTTTATAACCTTGAAACAAAAATTGTGTTATATAGTGTTATTGGTCTGCTGTGTCTAAAGGGAAGTAAGATCACCATCAGGGAAGTGGACACATTCTTGTTTCCAATTTGACTTTTTTGCTGTTTTTACCATAAGGCTTGCACGCACACTGGGCTCCGTTATCACTCTGTGTTGTTATTATGAAGCCACAACTTCTTACAAATAATTAACTCTGTTCCCCAAACTGCCGGAGTCCAGTTTGCATGCAAACATATATCCTCATGCAAACATGATAAGGGAAGTTAGCATCAGTAATCTGGTCCCCAATCGTAAGAAATGTCAGAACTAGAACCAGAAACTTCTGCTTCTGTATACTCCTTCTCCGTGTTGTGAAGGCTCAACGCAGTGCAGAACATTACACAATATTGCCCACCGTACTTCTACCTAATGTATGTATGTGTCTTCAAATTCCCTGTCAGTTTATGGTGACCCCATTAATTTTAATGGATTTTCTTTGTCAAGGAATATTTGAATGTGGTTTGCCATTTCTTTCCTTTGAAATACAGCCTATTGCACCTGGCATTTGTTGGTGGATTCCTCTCCGAGGACTAACCACGTCAGACCCTGCTTCACTTCCAAGAGGCTAAAATGGCTAAAATGGTTTTATTTAGGCAGGTCTTAAAGAAGGTTTTAAAGATCAAAGATTTTAAAGATGCTGTGGTTTTAGTTTTGGATAAGTTTTATATGTGGTTTTTTATGTATTTTAATGGCTTATATGCTTAGATTGTTTATATTTTTATGAGATGTGTTTTATTGTTTACCTCTGTGGCATTGAATTTTTGTTGGATTTGTAAGCCACTTTGAGTCCCGTACTGGGTCGAGAAAGGCAGGGTAGAAATGAAGTAAGTAAATAAATAATCAGTTTTATGGATTTTAACTGTTAATTTTTAATTAATACTATTGGTGTTCTATTTTAATATTTGTGTATTTTTGAATTTTAAATTGTATTGAAAAGCTCTTAATGTAAGCCACTTTGAGTTTTCTTTGTTGGAATAATAATAATAATAATAATAATAATAATAATAATAATAATAATGTGTCCGACGTGTGATCCAATACAATAGCCAGCAGAGTGTCTGCTGTGGACTCATCTTGTTGTGATGATGATGATGATGATGATGATGATGATGATGATTATGATAATAATAATAATAATAATAATAATAATAATAATTTATTTATATACCATTCCATCTCCTCGAGGGGACTCAGAGGAGTAATATCACAAATAATAATAATGGAACTCTGAAAAAGGAGATGAAGGGCCTAATTCTGGCAGGCCAAGAACAAGCAATTAGAACAAATGCCATCAAAGCCAGAATTGAAAAGTTGACGAGAGATCCCAAGTGTAGACTTTGCAAGGAAGCCAATGAAACAATAGATCACATCTTCAGCTGCTGCAAGAAGATCACGTAGACAGATTACAAGCAGAGGCACACCGTTGCTCAGATGATTCATTGGAACTTGTGCCACAAATATCATCTGCCTGTGACAAAGAACTGGTGGGATCACAAGCCTGAAAAGTTACGGAAAATTAAACATGTCAAACTACTCTGGGACTTCCAAATACAGTATATATATATTTCAGTTTTGGAGCACAATTCTCCTGACCTCACGATCGTATGGATCGTCAATGTTGCCATCCAGGCGACAGCAGGATTGAAGAGAAACAACTGAAAAAGCTGACATGACATGAGAATTTAAAAATTGAACTGCAAAGGCTCTGGCACAAGCCAGTAAAGGTGGTCCCAGTGGTGATCAGCACACTGGATGCAGTGCCTAAAGACCGTGCCCTGCACTTAAACAGTCGGCACCGACATTCCAGAGCCCTCTCTCTCACCCCCCCCCCCAACCGCTCTTGAGATAGAGGTGGGACCGAGTGGAGGGCCTCCCCAGCACATCTTAGATCCAGTGCTGGTTCATAGAGGGAGATGCGGTCACAAAGATAGGTTGAACCTGAAGCATATGATTGCTTTCCAATTGTAGGATCTTGGCAATGGGTCCGTAGGAGACTGTAGAGACCTATTCTTGATCTGCATAGAATCATAGAATCATAGAGTTGGAAGAGACCTCATGGGCTATCCAGTCCAACCCCCTGCCAAGAAGCAGGAAAATTACATTCAAAGCATCCCTGCCAAAGGCCATCCAGCCTCTGTTTAAAAGCTTCCAAAGAAGGAGCCTCCACCACACTCCGGGGCAGAGAGTTCCACTGCTGAACGGCTCTCATAGTCAGGAAGTTCTTCTTGATGTTATGATGGAATCTCCTCTCTTGTAGTTTGAAGCCATTGTTCCGCGTCCTAGTCTCCAGGGCAGCAGAAAACAAGCTTGCTCCCTCCTCCCTGTGGCTTCCTCTCACATATTTATACATGGCTATCATATCCCCTCTCAGCCTTCTCTTCTTCAGGCTAAACATGCCCAGCTCCTTAAGCCGCTCCTCATAGGGCTTGTTCTCCAGACCCTTTATCATTTTAGTCGCCCTCCTCTGGACACATTCCAACTTGTCAATATCTCTCTTGAATTGTGGTGCCCAGAATTGGACACAATACTCCAGGTGTGGTCTAACCAAAGCGGAATAGAGGGGTAGCATTACTTCCCTGGACCTAGACATTATGCTCCTATTGATGCAGGCCAAAATCCCATTGGCTTTTTTTGCCACCACATCACATTGTTGGCACATGTTTAACTTGTTGTCCACGAGGACTCCAAGATCAGAAGCAGAAAACTTCCACAGTGAGGACATCAGTTTACAGATGGAAGGCGGTCCCGACAAGGTTTAGCTTGACATACCTTCCTCTTGACACATTTCTCCCTCCATTTGCACCTCTTTGAATTCTACAGAATTGCTCGTAACAGCTGAACTCCAGTTAGAACACTCGAGGGCAAGAGCTTCCCAGTTTTCGGTGTCTATGCCAGAATTTTTAAGATTAGGTTGACAAAAGGGGAAAGTAGTAAGGATGAGCATTCAACAAATGCTGCCTCTTTTCTCTCTTAGAGGCAGTCGGGATGACCTAGGCATGTTGGACCTCGGTGTGGTCTTCTCTTCCTCCAAGGCCAGGGCAGTGGTAGTTGGGATGGAGAGAGAATCTTTCATATCCTTCTGCTCCTAGTCATGATAGAGCTGATCCTACTCTTCTTCTGTCCCGCCAAGTCTAGGGCAATGACAGTTGGGATTGAGGGAGGACTTCAAATCTGTTAGTAGGTCTGAGCATGATTAAGTACTGCTTTCTTCTTCTTCTCTTCTTCTAAGGCCAGGGCAGTGGCAGTCAAGGAGAGAGCCTGTTTCATCTGCATCTGGACTTAGGCAAGATAGCGCTGTGACTTCCTACTGTCCCTTCATGGTCAGGGCAGTGGCAGCTGGGATGGAGGGGACAATTTCCCCTGCTTCTGGGCCTGGGTGTGAAGGATCTGTGCCTGCCTGTTCTTCTCTTTCTCAATCAGTGGCAGCTGGAATGGAGAGTGGTCCTTTTTATAGCTCTGGGCCAGACATGGTGGATTTCGGATCTGTGGGTATGAATTCCAGTGTTGTATGAGAGCCACATGCAAGATAAGGCAGAGTTATCATACTTACTACATGTTGAGGATTCCTTACTTGAAATGCTTGGGGTCAGAAGTGTTTTGGATATCAGGCTTTGCATTTTTTCTTTTCGCACTTTAGAATACCTGCATATATGTACATATTTTGCATATATATATATATATTTCAGATGGAACCCAACTCTAAACATGAAATTAATTGTGTTTCATGTATACTTTATACACATTACCTGGAGGTAATTTTATAGACAATCATGTTGTTTACGTTGAACCATCAGAAAACACATGTGGACAATTTGAATATAATAATAATAACAACAACAACAACAACACAATATGCTTTAAAGATCGAATTGCAAAGACTCTGTCACTGTCCCAGTGGTGATCGGCATACTGAGTGCAGTACCTAAAGACCTTGGCCTGCATTTAAACACAACCGGTGCTGACAAAATTACCATCTGTCAGCTGCAAAAGGCCACCCTACTTGGATCTGCACAAATTATTTGCCGATACATCACACAGTCCTAGACACTTGGGAAGTGTCCGACATGTGATCCAATACAACTGCCAGCAGAGTGACCTTGTTTTCTGTGTACTAATCTTTTTGGGTTTCAAAGAATAATAATAACTTTAATAATAATATTGGATTATTTTGGATTTCAGAATTCTACATAAAGGTGTCTCATCCTGTCTTTCCTAAATTAAGAAAATAGCAATTAAGTTTAAAATATACATACTGTATCTTTCTAGATGTTGTAAATTATGGTCCTGAGATGTATTAACACATCTTAGAGATCAGATCAGCATCATCGTTAAGAATATGTGAAGGAGTGTTGTGGCAGCAACTTTATTGAAATCAGTGGATTAAATCAGGCTTTTCCCTTGCTGGTTTAATCTGAATTTAAATCACCATTCTAAATAGCTTTGATTTGATCATTCTACTTTGTTTTTAAAAGTAATTAACTGGCAATGTATTCTCTCTGGCTGGTGTTGGATGCTGTTTTCAGGCTACATCCAAAAGAACCCCTATTTTGGAGCTGTCGTTGGACGAGTTGCTAATAGAATTGCCAAAGGAAAGTTTGTGGTTGAAGGACGGGAATACCATTTGGCGCTCAACAATGGACCCAACAGTCTGCATGGAGGTATAAAAGGCTTTGACAAGGTAAATATGCTAGTGTTCAATAATGTCACTATTTATTTCCGTCAGTAGATATGTCTTGGTTGTTTATTTTTCTGTGTGTCTGGTAGCATATTCAAGCAAGATCTGTCTTCATTGATGTCAGATCTTCATGAGATCTGATGCACTGGATATAACCAGCTGTACAACAAAGCAAATAAATGCATGACGGGTAAAATGATCTCTCTACATATGATTCAGAGCAAGTGGTTTTCTACTCCCACCTCGATGTTTTGGTCTTCAGTTTCATTTTGGCTGGAGTTCCTCTAATTAAAGTCTAAAGCATCAGTTGAAAACCACTGATCAAAAACCTTGTTATATCTAAATTCCCAGGACATCATAGAATCGTAGAGTTGGAAGAGACCGCATGGGCTATCCAGTCCAAACCCCTGACAAGAAGCAGGAAAATCACATTCAAAGCAGCCCCAACAGATAGCTATCCAGTCTCTGTTTCAAAGCCTACAAAGAAGGAGCCTCCACCACACTCCAGGGCAGAGAGTTCCACTGCTGAACTGCTTTCACAGTCAGAAAGGTCTTCCTCATATTCAGGTGGAATCTGCTTTCTTTCCTGTAGTTTGAAGCCACTGTTCTGCATCCTAGTCTCCAGGGCAGCAGAAAACAAACCTGCTCCCTCTTCCCTATGACTTAGAATCATAGAATCAAAGAGTTGGAAGAGATCTCATGGGCCATCCATTCCAACCCCCTGCCAAGAAGCAGGAATATTGCATTCAAATCACCCCTGACAGATGGCCATCCAGCCTCTGTATAAAGCTTCCAAAGAAGGAGCCTCCACCACATTTCGGAGCAGAGAGTTCCACTGCTGAACGGCTCTCACAGTCAGGAAGTTCTTCCCCTCACATATTTATACTTGGCTATCATGTCTCCTCTCAGCCTTCTCTTCTTCAGGCTAAGCATGCCCAGCTCTTTCAACCGCTCCCCATAGGGCTTCTCCAGACCCTTGATCATTTAGTCGCCCTCTTCTGGACACATTCCAGCTTGTCAATATCTCCCTTAAATTGCAGTGCCCAGAATTGGACACATCATGATATTCAGAACTTATTTACATATGTTTAGATAAAATATTATTATATGGTCTGAATGATAAAAATTCAGGTGAATATATACACACATACAACATCCCAATGGAATGGACCCACTCCCTGTAATGAAATATGTTAAGCTTCATTTCTTTGTGAAGCCTTTGAAGGATGATCTTTTTGCCCATGTTGAAGGACAGTTGGGATAATAGAGGATAGAAAAGGCATTCCCAAAATATTCTGACAATTTGTAGCATGTTTTATTGTAGCAATAGAACAAAACTAGTATTTTTTTCCGTATTAAATGTATTTGTACAGAAAGATGATAATTATTTTAGAGAATTTCACTGGTGGGACAACTTGAGGCTTCGAAATATATCTTCTGAAGGTTTCCTGCCTAATGAAGATCACTTTGATGGGAGACGCTAGTTTGGGCTTGAGCTGCACTGAAAGCTAAGCATCAGAAGGAGCTGTTTCTAAACCAAATGGCCATATTGTCTTTTTCTATAAATATAACTGGCTGATATGACTGTGTGCATGCATGCGTACTTACTGCAGCATAATTAGCTTCTGGTAATTTTGTTGTTTTTGGGAACAAGTCTGCCCCCTTCCTTCCATTTTGATTATTATTCTTTTTTGCTCTGTTAATTTTAGTTCTAATCATATTTGTCATATATTTCTACTTTAGCCAATGAGGAGAATTCCATCCCAGTTCATAAATGTTTGTTAATTATGTTGCAGGCTGTCTGGACCCCAGAAGTGCTTCCAGAAGGTGTAAGGTTTTTCAGAATAAGTCCTGATGGTGAAGAGGGATACCCAGGCGAACTGAAAGTGTGGGTGACATATACGCTGAAGAATGCTGAACTAACAATACATTATAGAGCTCAAAGCAGTAAGACCACACCAGTCAATCTGACCAACCATTCATACTTCAATCTTGCAGGTCAGGTATGCATCAGATAGAGTTCTCAAGTAAAGAGTTATAAAGAAACATAGGTACCTCTAACAAATTACAATGTAAATGAAAGTGTGTCAGTGAGAGACCATGGTTAACTGCCCGGTGTGTTCGTCTGAGAGGAGAGGATGGGGCCGGAGGTTTTTGAAGCCCTGGTTGCTCTTTTCAAGGCTGGATTGGCAGGAGTGCTGCATCGTTCCACAGGATCCCTGGTCGTGATTTGCGTGGATCCTTTTTGCCTGGTTTGTTGTGGCTACAGGGTTGTCACAGGGTCTGTTGAATTTGGCAACACTGCAGGAGGCAGGAAGCAGTTTGCTATTTTTGAACTAGGCCTTTTTCTCCTTGCTCCCTCTCCTTCCCTGTCCTAGTGGATAATGGGGTTCTAATCAACATGCCTTTGCCTCTCAGGCATTTAACTTACAATTTCTTCCAGTGGGGATTTTGGCAAGAATTTCCCAGTAGAGCGTACTGTGTCTACAAATGTCACTCTCACCTTCTGGAACAATTCCATCAGTATTGCTTTCAAAAAATTTTGTAAATCTCTTGGGAAGATGGGCAGATAAATCTCTTGGGAAGATGGGTAGTAAAGACCACCAGCATTGAAGTGATGATCTTCCGCCATCAACTTCGTTGAACTCGTCACATTGTCTGAATGCCCAACCACCGTTTCACAAAGCAGTAGACAGCAAAAGAGATTTAAAGATGGGTTTAAAGCTAACCTTTAAAAATGTGGAATAAACACAGAGAATTGGGAAGCCCTGGCTCTTGTGTGTTGAAACTGGAGGCCAGCTGTTATCATGACGATATGGATTTTGAAGAGGCATTAATAGTGAGAAACATGCCAAGAGGAAGATGTGTCAAACAAACCCTGGTTGTGTCCATCTTCTATCTGGAAATCTGTCTTTATTGTGAAACACCCTGCAGATCCAGAATAGATCTCTAGTCACTTATGAGTCCACAATCATACTCGACCATGAGGTGGAATTGACTATGATGATGACTGCAGGGCTGGGAAATGTCAGGCCCACGGGCCATATAAGGCTAATGAAATCATTTCATCTGGTCCAGTGCAGAGGATGCCTGCCCCAGTCCGCCCACTTAACCCAGCTCATGTTGCTCCTCTGAGCTGCCATGCTGATTCTTCTGAGGGTTGGGTACAGCTTACTACTCAGACCCAAACCTCTTCCGGGTTCCTCTCCTTGCGCAGGCACGTTCTGCTTCTTTTGTTAGTTTTTGCTAGCTGAGCTGATAAACTTGTGCACACTCAGGCAGCTGTCTGTGCCACACAGCCTTTGGAAACTTTCACTTGATTTTAATATATAATTTTAATCATATATGATTGAAAAAGGAATCCTTAGATTGCACAGAGTCCAAGCCATTTGATCTTCAAAAGGACATCCCGAGTTGAGCTTTGGAAGAAGCTATTACACTTTATACAGATGCCTCTTTTGAAAATCATTAAGTGAACCGAACTGTAGCTTCTCAGCTGCTTGTGTGCAGTGGCATCTGAGGAATATGCGGGTGCCCTTTCTAGCCTTTCAACTCACTGCTGGGTTTCATAATTTCATTGAGTCACAAGGTGGAAATGGTGTATTCTATTTATTTATTTTATTTACAGCATTTATATTCTGCCCTTCTCACCCCGAAGGGGACTCAGGGTGGATCACAGAACAAACATTCAGTGTCTTTAAACAGACAGGACAGATGTATTATGTCGGCATTTCCCCCAACTTTGGTGTCCTGGAGGTTGTGCTTGATTCCAGCTACAGGGGTGCTGTCACTCCATCCTCTATGACAAAGAGTCCTAGATCACAGACATCCTCTCCTTGATCGCAGGCATTTTCTGATATTTCTTTTATGGTGCCGTAAAATACCTCCCCACTGAGGCTGTGCCTTATTTCTCTACTCATAGCTGATTTTGGACTGCTTAAGTAGACAGTAAACTGGGCTGAAAGTCAGGTGTTCACCCTGACCCGGACATCAAACTGCCAACCTTTCAATCAGCAAGATCTATTGCTGCTGGTGATTAACAAGCTGTGCTAAAGTCCATCCCTACAGATATACACCAGGGCTCTTGGTGTGTCTCCTAGACTCCAGTGGTCCTCTCTATAAGGAAACAAATGGGGAACCCTAAGAATAACCAATCATGTTACAGTACTCTTCATCCCACCTCTGTTGGGCCTGTATTTTTTCAAAAACTAGCGAAGACCTTCTAGTCACTTTCTTTCGTGGCCTGCCAAGGTTTGGTTTATGTTTACACTGTTCTAGCCCCATGTTCCTGTTCTAGATCCACCCCTGTTCTAGATCCACTCTAGACAATCTAAATTGGTTTTGAGTTTGAAACGTCTTTGCCTTGATTCACTGCTGAATTTGGCATCATAATAATAATAATAATAATAATAATAATAATAATAACAACAACCTTCCTTTGTCTGCTGTTACATTTCTTTTTTTATACCTTTCAGGGGTCACCAAGTATCTATGACCATGAATTTACCATAGATGCAGATTCTTACCTGCCAGTGGATGAAACTCAGATCCCCACAGGTTGGTTCCTTGAAGGACACTTCATGATCTGGAGAACTAGAGGTTTATCTTAACAAGCTTTTGTGAACAGTAGAAAAATAGACTCAGCATAGGATGCTTATCCTGGGTTGAGATATTATTTGGTCAGATTGAATCTGTAATATTGGAATAATATTGCCAGCAAAACACAGGATAACCTCTGAAGTTTTGTAAAGCAATTGCACCAAATTTATGCTATTTGAAAAACAATGCAACAAGACTAACATCACACTGAGTAAAGGCAATACGTTCCTTTTTAAAGGTCACTTTCCAAAGTCTGTACTGATGCCAGTGTGAAGTAAATTTAAAATCTGGCAGTAAACTTACTCTTTATGCAGAATCCCAAAGATGAACAGCTATATTATGGCATGAGTATTCGGAAATGAGAGGTTGCTTACCTGTAACCGTAGTTTCCCTAGTGATGTGCTGTGAATTCGCACTAATGGTACTTCTGCGCATGCGCAGCATCGCTCCGGAATCTTCAGTTAGGATTTAAAAAGAATCGGCGGTTGGCCCCGCGCACACTCCCCAGTACATTATAAATAGACCGCGGCTGGTCAACCGCCTCCAGATCTCTTCCGCCGCTAAAGCAGCTAGAAGGAGGAGGCATGACAAACTGCGGGGAGGATGGGCGGGGCCGTGCGAATTCACAGCACATCACTAGGGAAACTACGGTTACAGGTAAGCAACCTCTCATTTTCCCTACGTGAGTGTGCTGTGAATGCGCACTAATGGTAAAAGACTAGCGAGCTACCCACCTTGGACGGCGGGAGTCATGCCACCGCAGAAAAAAGCACCGCTCGACCAAAAGCCGCATCTTTCTTGGCCTTCAGATCCAGCTTATAGTGCGACACAAACGTCAGTGGAGTAGACCAGGTGGCAGCCCGGCAAATGGCATCCAATGGCACACCCTTCCAGAACGCAGCCGTAGCAGACACCGCTCTCGTAGAGTGCCCTTTTACACCAACAGGAAGCTCACGTCCCAAATTCTTGTAGGCCAACTTGATCACAGAGACTATCCAGGATGACAGGCGTTGCGACGAAACAGGGAGACCGCAGGTATCTTTTCTGTATTTAACAAATAGCCTTGGCGTCTTCCTTAACTCTTTAGTTCTACTGAGGTAGAAGGCCACTGCCCTTCGTACGTCCAACAAATGAAGACTACGTTCCATGGGGGAAGTAGGAGCCTGAAAAAAGGCTGGCAAAACAATCTCTTGAGACATGTGGAAAGAAGACGTCACCTTGGGAAGAAAGGAAATGTCCGTGCGGAGCACAACCTTATCTTTGTGGAACCGGAGGTAAGGCTCATCTGATCTAAGCGCGCAGATCTCACTAACACGCCTGGCAGATGTTATTGCTACTAAGAAAGAGGTTTTCCATGAGAGATGCGAAATATCGCACGAGGCCATGGGTTCATATGGAGGGCCTTGAAGAGATGAAAGCACCACCTCCAGGCTCCACGAAGGAATAACAGGAATGACTGCTGGCTTAACATTACCAAACCCCTTAAGGAAGAGCTTGACCAAATACTCCGAAAAGAGGGAGGGCAACCCCTCCTTCCTCCTATACCACGATATGGCCGCCAGGTAACATTTCAGGGATGATAACGATAAACCCGAGTCAGACAGCGAAACTAAAAAATCCAAAATCACCGAAATCGGGGCATTTACTGGGTCAAGGTTCCTCTCCTTCATAAACCGGGAATAACGCGCCCATTTATATACATATGAACGTTTTGTTGATGGTTTCTGTGCTGCGTCCAGAATAGCCTTAACTGGGGCAGACAAGGGCACAGAAGATCCTAACTGTCTGGAGCAATCCTCCAGGCAGTCAGTCTCAACATATGGACATCCGGGTAAAGAACCTGCCCGTTTTGTGATGTTAGGAGATCTATTTTGTTTGGAAATCGTCTGTACCTCCCCTTGGACATCTCGAGAAGAACCGAGAACCATGGCTGGCGAGGCCACCACGGCGACACTAGAATACAGTCCCCGATGTCCCTCCGAATCTTTGAAAGAACTTTCGGGAGCAGTGGGAACGGAGGAAACACATATAGAAATTCGGTGTTCCATTTGCGTAGAAACGCATCCCCTAGGCAACCCTGTTCCAGATCCGCCCTCCTGCGGGCACAATAAAGGGGACACTTTGCGTTTTCCTGTGACGCAAACAAATCTATCGTTGGAAAACCCCAGATCTTGAAGATCGTATTGAGTTCCTTGCGATTGATAGACCACTCGTGATTGGACATGGGGGATCTGCTTAAGTTGTCTGCTAGTATGTTCTCCTCCCCTGGGAGGTGAACAGCCACTAGATGAATCTCTCTGGCTATGCACCACTTCCAGATGCGCATAGTCAGACTCGACAGGACCTGTGACCTCGTTCCCCCTTGCTTGTTTATGTAATACATTGACGTTGTGTTGTCCGTCACCACCTGAACTACCTTGCCTAACAACGCCATCTCGAAGGATTTTAGCGCCTTTTCTACGGCGAATAACTCCAGAACATTTATGTGATACACTGACTCCTCTGGAGTCCATACACCCTGGGCAGTTAAACCCTCGAAATGTGCACCCCAGCCCTTTAAAGAGGAATCCGTCGTGACCACAGCGGACGGATCCGGACTCTGAAAAGGCAAACCCACAGTTACATTGTCCGGCTCCGTCCACCACAAAAGAGCGCGCCGTACTTTTTTTGGAATGTGAAACCGCACATGGGGGTTGTCCAAACCAGGGCGAAATACAGACAGGAACCAATTCTGGATGGGCCTTAAACGTAGCCGGGCATAAGGTGTGACGGCAGTCGTAGATGCCATGTGCCCTAACAGAATTTGGATTTTCTTTGCAGACACCTTCCTTGAACTTAGAGTACGCGCAATCAGGGACTTGAGGGACGTAAATCAGTCCTCCGGCAGAAACGCCTTTTGATGGACTGAATCCAAGACCGCTCCAATAAACTGGATCTTGCGAACAGGCAGTAGGTGAGATTTCTCCCTGTTTACCATGAGACCTAAAGACTGGAGGAGAGAGAGTGTTAGGTCTATATGCACATGCAAGCGTTCTCGCGATTCCGCCACCAAAAGCCAGTCGTCTATGTACGGGTAAACCGTAACGCCCCTAGTTCTAAGGTAAGCAGCAATCACTGCCATGCATTTTGTAAAAACTCTGGGAGCCGTCTTAAGGCTGAAAGGTAAAACATTAAATCTGTAAGCTGTGTCTCCAACCATAAAGGTGAGATACTTCCTATGATGTTCAGCCATGGAAATATGAAAATATGCGTCCTTTAAGTCTATGGTTGCAAACCAATTATCTTTATTTAGAAGAGGAAGGATCATAGAGAGAGAAACCATTCAAAATTTCTTTGTATCAATGTACATGTTCACTCCTCTTAAGTCTAAAATAGGACGCAAACCACCTCCTCGCTTAGTTACTAAAAAATAACGAGAAAAGAAACATTCATTAAACATAGAACTATCAATACGAGAAATTGCTCCTTTCGCTAGGAGAGTTTCAACTTCTTCCAGCAATGCTGGAGACTCTGGAGTAACTTTCAAATATCCCAACGGGGGTAATGAAGTAAACTCTATTGAATAACCCTCCTCAATTATCTGGAGGACCCACCTATCAGTGGTAATTGCAGCCCAGGCCTGGGCAAAAGGTCGAAGCCTATCCTTGAACCAAATTTAGGAAATTCAGACACACTATCCTGGGGACAGCGGATATCAGAAACACAGAGTCCATCAAAGACGACGCCTCGTACTACCTGCGGCCTTAGCCTTAGTTTGGTATGGTTGATACCTGGACTTTGCATTGTAATTTTGTTTCCGGCCAAATTGGAATCTCGATGAAGCGTTCCGATTGCCCTGATTCGGATTAAACCCACTAAAACTCGCTCTACGATAAGAGGGTGGAGTTTGCTGCCAGCGATGTTTTTGAAAGTTACCTGGCTGCCATGGGTATGGGTATTGATTAGGATATTTTGCTGTTTGCATAACTTCACGTGAGTGTTTAATCTTTTCATCCGTTGTTGGATCAAAAAGACCTTCCTCAGTCATAGGAAGGTCTTCCGCCAACAAACGGCTCTCTTCGGACAGCGTTGAAGCACGAAGCCACGCATGACGCCGTATGGCCGTGGCAGAGGCAAGGAGCTTGCCCGATGTCTCAGCCATATGTTTGGCGAAGTCTTTCTGCAATCTAGAAAGAATAAGAGCCTCAGCCTGATATGCCCTGGGAAGACGACGGTCTTCAGCCGGTAGGCGATTGATATAGGGCAATATATTGTTCCAGAGAAAACTCTGGTATCCGCTGAAATAAGTGGCATAATGCGCCATCCTGGCGAACAATCCTGCAGCAACATGTATTTTCTTCCCAAGGGAGTCAATCTTTTTTCCCTCCTTATCTGGTGGTGTTATCTAATACTTCTTAGGTCTTTTTGACCTTGCTGCCTCTGCCACCACCGTATTCGGTAATGTAGGATGGGCAATCCAGCCCGCTAATGACAAATCAATTTTGTAAAGAAGATCGACCCTCCTAGGAACTGCAGGAGCAGCCGACGGGGAAACATCAGGAACTTTAGTTAACTTTAACAAATATGGAAGAGTCGGGAGTAACAAGGACGAAGAACTGTCCTGCTCCTCGGAAGGGTACATGGGATCATCCACTGTGGAGGTTGGTTTTGGGGCCGGAATGCTCAAAGCAGTTATCATCCTGCCAATCAGCTGAGCAAACGCGTTATAGTCCTCTACACGCTTTGCACTTGTGGTCTGATCCTTCTCTGCATTGGGGGAGTCAACTACTTCCACCGAAGAATCCGATTCGCCATCATCAAGTGGAGGCTGGTCTTCAGAAATTGATGGCAGTGGAGTATGTCTCTGATCACAGAAGGCCCCCTGATGACTACGCCGGACAGGGAAAACTTCTCGTCTTTGCAGCTGTTTGTCCGTCTGTTTTCTAGATCTGTAGTCTATAGTATCATAATTAGAATGGTAAGTGTCCCCAAGATGTTGGGCAATTGGCGGGCCACAATAAATAAAACGCCCCTGGGGAGTTATCTCATACACTCCCGGGTGAGGAAGGGGGCGTCCACTGTCAATTTGATCCTCCCAATGAGCTCTGGAGGTCGATTTTGCCCTCCGTGTGCGCACACGCCTGCGCACCCTTGCAGAGCATGAAGAGTCAGAACAAGAAGTGGAGGAAGGAGAGGAGGAGGAGTCACTGGAGCTGGAGTCTCGTCGTCCCCTCTTGCGCTTATGAGTGCGCGAAGGAGCGCGCGCACGGCACCGAGGCAGGGTCCCCGATGTCGAAGCGGCAACAGGCATTCCCGATGTCGAGGGAAGCGTTGCCATGGGTGCCCGTCCTGGCTCCTCCCCAGAGTTCGCCTCTTGGGCTGTAGGAGGAGCCGGCGCCGAGAGCGTAGGCATAGGAGGCGTCAGGGTCTCCTCCTGCGCACGCGCGGGGCGTGCTCCAGCCGGCCTCAGCTCTCTTTCGGTTTCAATTTCCTCCCTTGCTCGCACGGGGCGAGCGGAGGTCGATGCTGGCTCCAGATTTGCTTTGGAGCCACGTGGAGGGGTCTCGTTTCCCTTCTCAAAGGGAGAGAGCATTTTCGAAGCCACGGCCTCGGTTCCTACTTTTTTTGGGAACTTAGCTGCGGCCGTCTTGCCCTGAAGAGCCTTGGATTTTTTGATCTTCTTCGTCGATCCCGATTGGACCGCCATTTCAGGTAAGGTTTGTTCTTTTTGGTTAGTATTTGGATGTAGATCAGGGAGAAGCGCCCGTTCATAAAGGGCGGCCTTTAAACGGATCTCCCTGTTTTTTCTTGTTTTAGGGGTGAAGGACTGACAGATGGCACAAGCTTGTGTTAAATGTCCTTCACCGAGACATGCTATGCATAAGGAGTGTGCATCATTATCCGGAAAGTTGCCCTGGCAGGCAGAGCAACGTTTAAAACTTTTTGTATTAGACATCTCCGCTATTTAGCAGAGACAAACAACAATAAAATAACAATAAAATAACAATAAAATAATCGAACTGAGATAGAAAAGATCCGAGCTTGCTGGCTTTAGCGCGGATGAAGAGATCTGGAGGCGGTTGACCAGCCGCGGTCTATTTATAATGTACTGGGGAGTGTGCGCGGGGCCAACCGCCGATTCTTTTTAAATCCTAACTGAAGATTCCGGAGCGATGCTGCGCATGCGCAGAAGTACCATTAGTGCGTATTCACAGCACACTCACGTAGGGAAAATTATGTTAGTTGCATTGAGCCAATATAAACAAATATTTTATATTATCTTTTAGTAATATAACAGCGTTTTAAGGGACATTATGAGGTTCCTGTTTCCCTAAGTGTCCAGCAGACTTTCCCTTTTAAAAGTAGATGCAATTAACATTTGTTTCTCTTGATTCTAAGTTGGCAACTCCTGAACCATATATTTATTGATTGATTAATGCTGACAATACTTAGGTAGCCATTTCTCACTGTTGTGTTCTGATCTTTTCATCAGGAGAAGTTGCTTCTGTGGAGGGCACAGCCTTTGATCTGAGAAAACCCGTGGAGCTTGGGAGACATTTGCAGAAGTTTCACCTCAGTGGGTTTGACCACAATTTTTGTCTGAAACAGGCGAAAGAGCCTCGCTTCTGTGCAAGGTAAAAATGGGAATGGTGGGTGATGGTTTCTCCAGCTTAGTCTGATTTTTGTAATGAGCTATCCGTTGTTTAAAGCTAAACCCAAAATAGATTCAGCACCTTGGATACTTTAAAGCTTCACCAACAACTAGAATCCACCAGCAGCCAAAGTATGATAACTTTGTTTTCTTCATATGCTCAATCTGAATCAGCCCAAGTCCTTTTGTTTCATTTTATTTATACCACTGCTCATAAATACATCATTGTGACTTACAATATCAGAAAACAATAATTAAAATGAGGAATATTTGCCATTAGACAGAAAAAGGAGCATAATAATAAATAAAACTTTATTTATGTCCTGCCCTATCTCCCCGAGGGTATTCATAATAAGATTTCCAAAGTCCAAATGGAATAATTTTACTTCTGCAGAAATCTGGCTGGGATGAGATAGTATAAATCTCCCTTACAGCTCAGCAAATATGTATAGGATTGCACCACCAAAGGCTAATGTAGTTAAGGGGGTATGAATTGATTTTATTTCCTGTTACCAATTACTCAGTCATCCTTTCAAGAGCAGAATGCAGTCACCTTTTACTAATATAACAGGATAATACGTTCAAAAGAACAACTTTTTTTAAAAGTCAGCCTGCAATGTTGAGTTTTTATTAACAGTAGCTTTCTTTTCAGAGCTTACCATCCCTCTAGTGGCAGGATGATAGAGGTTTACACAACTCAGCCTGGCATTCAGTTTTACACTGGAAATTTCTTAGATGGCAAGTTAAAGGGCAAAGGAGGCCATGTGTATCCTAAGCATTCTGGCTTTTGTCTTGAAACTCAGAATTGGCCAGATGCAGTGAACCAGGTATGTTGTTATTTTGATTTTAAACCAGCACAGGGCCACATACAATATTTGGTCATGTCTTATCTTGGGGCTCAAGTCATTACTGAAATCCTTTCAGTACTTTACCTTGAATAAACTGAATTTTGAGTACGGGGAAATGAGATTACGGCTTTATCTAAAAATTGGTATGTGCTTCTTATGTCTCTTCCATTTCAACCTTGAAGCACACTGCCTTGGTGTTTGATAGACCAATTCTCAGTAGCATGCTATTTTTATATGTAGGATTTTTAAAAGATGTGTTTTTTCTATTTTACAGGCTCATTTCCCAAATGTTTTGCTGCACCCAGGAGAGGAATATAGCACCACAACTTCCTTCAAGTTTTCTGCTTAAAAGAAGTGCAGCGAAAATTGTGTGATTTGCAAGAAGTGATCGAATGACTCCAGTTGTTCACTGTATGGTCAAATGCCTTGATCCTTTCACTGCTTTGATTCTACCCGACTGTTAATGGAAATGATGATCCTCTGTAATTGCGCATTGCCTTTTAAATAATGTAAATTATCTTGAGAGGTCTTTAAGTGGAAAGGCATGGTAGAAGTGTAACATTCAAGCTCATTTTAAGGGGGTTAGTCCTGTTCTCCAAAATTTGTATGCAATTCTGTAGACATAAATACAGGTAGCAATGAATTGCTCATTTACAATTTAACATCAGCGATGAACCTAAGTAAGTTAGTTAGAATTGCTCCTCTGCAATGTGAGTATTAGGTTAAACACTAAATACCCTAAAAGCACCAGATCCCATCTTGGAACCTTAGCAGGATAAGTCCTGATTATTACTTGATGGAAGAGTGCCAGTGAATACCAGGTGCTAAAGGTCTTATTTTGGACGAAGAAACTGGCAAGGCCATGCTAGTATTTCTTACCCAAGAAAACAGTATGAAATTCATGGGACCACAATGCCAACATGAAAACCCGTGCACAAATAGTTGAATACCTGAATAGTGCACCAACATGCTACTATCATAGTAAATGTATCCCTGTCCAATACTCGTCAGACACTAGGTAGCATGCCAGATGCAAAAGGGGTCAAAGCTGAACATAGGAAGCCCCACCGGGTTTCACATGAGATGTGTCCCAGCTCTAGACTGACATTGTGCACTGTACAGCAGCTGTTTTTCCTCAGCTGTGTATAAGTTATTTCAATTGGGGCAATTTCCACAAATGGTAGCAGGTAAGGTTTTACAGCACAATGCAACACTGGAGAGCTTGAGTTCCAGCCTATTTCTTGTGGGTGTGTTCCCAGTCATCACTGAATTTCAGTATTTTAAATTAGCTCTGCACATTCTGATGTTCTTGTGAGCTGTCCCTGCAGTGTTTTTTTTTTTTGTGTTACAGATTGAATCTCAGGAAAATAAACCCGCCATTTAGGCTTAACTGTTAAAGGTTCTAGCAAGCGAATACCTCACCTTCGAGTGAAAATATTTAGGACAAGATCATAAACGTAAGTTTATATCTTCACCTTTTTTGGTGTTCAACATTAGCTAGAGCAGTGGTTCTCAACCTATGGGTCCCCAGATGTTTTGGCCTACAACTCCCAGAAATCCCAGCCAGTTTACCAGCTGTTAGGATTTCTGGGAGTTGGAGGGCAAAACATCTGGGGACCCACAGGTTGAGAACCACTGAGCTAGAGCTATTTGTCACAGGCAGGGAGACAAGGTTGCACTAAGCAACATTTCCCTAGCTGTTGCTGCATCCCAGTGGGGACCTTGTGGAAGGAGATACTGGACACTTCCTGCAAGATTTAAAGATGCAGGTACCTATATTGAAGGTAGGAGCACAGTTCCAGTTCAAGCAGATTCTGGCAATAGTGCTGAAACTGTGTCTGCCCTGTTTCTTGTTAACTATACTTCCAAGTTAGAGCACTGATACTGTGTTAGCTGCACTGCTTGCCTGTTTCTTTTTAGGTGCATGCTATTACTTGTCATTTTTAAAATGGGTGCTTCGCATTCGAAGGACCTACTTCATGTCCATGGCCAAATGTTCACAAAGAGCAGGGCTTTTTATGAAGTGTTGAAACTAAATCTGTGTTCTCAATTTTTGTTATTTCTTAAGACTCTTGCGATGCTACTTAGATTCCCTCTAGGAAACTCTGAAAGCTTAACTATTTAAGCTTCTACTTGTTTTCAACAGATTGGAGTCAAAACATTAGTATTTTTAAATTTTTTGTAAGATTTACTTGAAGACTAAAGTCTACTACTTCCCCGAAATGAATATGGAGGCTATATTTCTGTAGCTGTGCATGCAAGAGACATGTAGGAAAAAGAATGTACATACCCTACCACCTAATATTATTTACAGCATGTCGGACTAGTATCATGGGAAAGGTAAAAACAAAGCCACCTACTAATAGAGAAATTGTATTTGTTTCAAAGTAGCTTTATAGACGCATTTCAGGACTTTTCTCCACTAGAGCATTATTCTCACTCCAGACCATAAATTCTATTATGTGGTGGTCACACTTCATAATTCATATAGCATTAAAGGGACCATTAATTACAGGACAGTTCAACCAGGTATTTTACTGGAGCTCCTGAAGTCACTGTTAAGCTGGAACAGAACACCCCAAGATCCTCCTTCCCTGGGCATTATCCCCAAATTTCCATCCTTGGTGAAGATCACACCAAGAGCAGTTTCTAATCAAAATTAATACAAAGTCATCTAGCATATATTTTGCTCTGGCCTTAAAAACTGACACAGCCTATCCCCCTCTGCCCAAATTCTAATTGCCAACTGTGAAAGTGAGTAAGCAACCTACTTGATTAGAAAATGGAAAGCATTTTTATTTATCCGAAACAGCATAATCATTCAGTATCATAAATATATCCATATCAAGGTATTTTAAAGCAAGAACTGTTTTCAGGGATATTAAAATGACTGTTCTCAGCCCTTTACCCGCAGGAGTCTATCCATTTTTACGTAGATAGCAAGATCTAATTGTCAGACTTCAGTGATTGTAACATTTAGCAGTAAATTTGATTAGAAGCGTCTACAAAATTGACGGCAGACCATGGGATTTCCACATGAGACATGATAAAAGGCAACTGCTTCACATCAGCTTTCAACATCTTCCCACTCTCAAAAGAATAAATTCTTCACATTCGTTATTCTGCAAACTTAGGTAACAGAAGTTGTTGACCACTATCTATTTAAGAAAGGAAACCTTTTACGATCCTTAGCAACAAGAATTACCAGTACACCTGGGTGTGCATATGGCTTGTACAGTGTATAGGAAGGCCCGCTGATATCTTTTGTAAAAGCAGTTCTTAAAAATAAGTTTTTAATAGCTGCTTTTTTTCTTCTCAGCTAGGGGCAAGAAACCTGCTCAAAGGAAATTTTAGCCCAAGATTAAGATTATGAGGCTACCACATTGCATGCTTGTTAAGTACTAAAAAGGAAAAGTAACCCCCAGATAAAATCTCTCTCAGGTCCAACAACTGGGGTTTGACTCATCTGCCTGTTTTTTTTCTATCCACCAGGGAGGAAAAGACCAAGTACTATTTTATTATCCTACAGAAGCCAAGTAAAATTACCATCTAATCATGTCTTAAAGGTGCTTTGTTTCAGTTACAAAAGTATGCCTTTAATGACTAAAAAACATCCTGCTGAACAAGCAGACTTAATTTTGGAAGCTAACTAGTTGAACTTGGATACACATACAAACTATTAAAAGGAATCAGACAAACAAGCAGCTTCCTGAACACCTCTTTGCACATTAAATAACTTTAGGTAGCCTGAAGCCCAAAAACTAAGTCATGTTTAAGCTTGAAGCAGGCAGGCTACAGGGAGCCACAATTATTTTAAGCCATTCTTCCACAGTATTCATGTACAACACTTAGGTAGCTGTTTGCAATTTGATTTTCGCATGCACTTCAAATATTAACAGAAGCAAATAGCATTACAGCAAGTTAGAAATACACATTTTATTTCATGTGCCCATAAAAAGACCCATTTTCAGATCACAGGATGTTATTACATATAAGAAATTGTGCACTAATCTACTGTAGCAGCCTTTACAGATTTTACTAAGATCCAGATTCTTGCTGCGTTAGTCCTAGAAAAAGGGTTTTGATCAACTAAAACGCTTACATTTTTCAATAACATCAAATAAATCCCTTAGAATAACGTAAACAAAACTCTTCCAAACATGTTCTTTCTCATTCTAATCAATTCTCTCAGGACTCACACTCCTTCGAGGACTTCCTGATGGTGAACGACTAAAAACAAAGAGGGAAGAATGATGTCACTAGAAGTAACCAGTCATTAATTTGGTAAACACTGAAAAAATTAACAGATTAGTGTTTTTACAGGGCAATCCATGCTACCTGCACGTAGCTATAGTCATTAGTAATTTCAATCCTAGCAACTAATTATTTGGATGCCTTTAAAAAAATACTGTTAGTTTGAAGCAGTGACTACAATATTAAATACTGAAGCAAACTCATGTTTCCATGCACCCCATTCCCACAGAAAGATACCACCAAGTTCTCTTCAAGTATTCAAGACTCATACTTACCCTGACTTAATGGAGAATGGATATAAATGGCTCATATCAAGACTGAAAAAGCAAGACTGAAAATTAAATCAAGTAAAAATGCTTGTAAATACATGTACTCAAACTGAGTAACTAAAATTCAGACATGTTAATTCTGTCCAGCTAGCTGTTCAATTATCTAAACTGCTCTGCAGCACAGCTGTTTCTCCCAGCCAAAAATCAAGTCTTCTCAGTTTAATTTTGAGCCATTTACATGTATTGTCCATTAAACATAACAAGATTAATGTGCTCACTTGATTTATTGGAAATGCATCCTTTGGAATATTAGGATACACTTGGGCATCAACATTTTTTACAGATATGAAGTGGTTACACTTCATATGTGGGGAGCAATTTGTGTATTCCTTGCCCCCTCCCAAAATGCCAAGATTTGCTTATCTTTCTTTCAATCCCATTCCCTTAATGAGTTTTTAAAAACTATGCAATGCGGCTCTACATTGAAAACGTTAAATTATTGCTGCTTTAAAATTAGCTGTACACAAAAATCTAGCTTACCTTCTCTTTAGAGATGGTGATCTTGATTTGGAACGGCTGTTATGAAACATAAATTAAATGACATTAAATAATCATTAGCAGAAGTAAAAGCAATTTACCCCCAAATAAACACAATCTACACAAAGGATGTGATGCTTTTAAATAAAGCTTTTGCAATACAATTTAACAGGAATACAAGTACTTTGTTATCTGCCAGTTACATTAAGTGAGATAAATACTGAACAAAGCCCTTTTGGCTCAAGCAGAGCTCAGCCTCAGAGACCAGCAAAGACAAAATCAAAGTTTATGTTCAACATTTAATGAAAAGTTTACCTGCTTCTGGGTCGTGAAATGGATCTGGACCTGGACCTTGATCTGGATCGAGATCTACATTTAAAAGAAGATGCACATACACAACAGATGAACAGCTTCTTAAGTGTTTAATGATTTTTTTATTAGGATGAATTCTAGCATTAATTTAAAAACCAAGGCTGTAGAAAAGCTGCCACATTAATAACAACAACAACTTTATATCCCATCACCATCTCCCAAAAGGGACTGGCGGGGGGGGGGGGGGGGGGGGGGGGGGGGGGGGGGGGGGGAGTGCTTATAAGGCACTCCAAGTGCAACATAACAAAAAGGGACGTGAGTATAAAACAGTACCACATAAAAATAATAAAAACACACGTGTTGCTGTGTCTGCCCATTGTTTACTTCCTTGGGGTTTTGTTTGACTTTATTGTTTGAGGACACTGAAGCACATGGAGAGGAAGGTCCAGAGATGAAGGGCTCTTTCTCCTATAGGTTATCCATCTTGAAACAAAAATTCCTTTGCATTTGCTTATACAGCAACTAGTTTTAGTATAATTGTGTTTTGAGGTTGATATAGATTGAATAGAGAATAGACCTGGATGGCTAAGGATAGGGACCAGCTACACAGTGTGCCTCAAACTTTTTGGAAATGCAGTATATAATCATGTTCCCCTTCTTCTATGAAATGAGACATGGACTGGTTCCATTTCCATATGATACTTTACCATATGCTGTGCAAAGCCAGTGAAGCAAACATATTTTGCTTCCAATTACTCCTGCTTGAGTAAAACAAAAATACAACTTTTTGCCTGTTTACATAAACTCCTAGACACAAAAATAATCTTGTAGTGTTACTCAGCCTCCTAGATAAACCCTTTCTTGTGTGTGCAATAAAATAGAAAAACCGCTTTTAAAAAATCATAAAAACAACCAGTACCAACACACATAAAGATAAAATAACAAAATTTTAAAAATGCAGGCCATCTGTAATTAAAACTAGCTGCCATCAATTCACAACAACAGTGCCAGAGTGTCAACCTTCTATAGGCCCATTTCAGCCTATGCGAGGCCAAAAGCCTGCTTAAAAAGAAGTCAAGGGTGGGGGCTCATTTAATCCTTTTTGGGAGGGTATTCCAGAGCCAGACAGACACCACAGAGAAGGTCCTCTCTCGTCTCCACCAACTGCGCTTGAGATGGGGATGAGACCAAGAGAAGGGACTCCCCTGCCGATCTCAAAGCCCACACCAGTTCATAGAAAGAGATGCGGTCTCGAAGATAGGTTGGACCTGAAGCGTATATGGCTTTATAATAATAATATGCACCTCGAATTAAGCCCGGAAACTTGTCGGCAGCCAGTGGAGTTGTTTTAGTAGGGGCATAGTACATTCCCTATAGCTAGCCCTAATTAGTAATCTGGCAGGCGACCTTTGCGCTAACTGCAGTTTCCAAACAATCTTCAAAGGCAGCCCCATGTAGATTGCATTACAGTAGTCCATTTTGGATGCAACTAAGGCATGGACAACCACGGCCAAATCAGGCACATTACAGGGAAATCTTCAAAATAAGCACCAATACAAATGAGACTGAAAGCAGATAATTGAGGCTAAAGGTCAGATAGCTGAGAAATCAACTCTATTGTCTGTTGTTAAGCCAACCAGTTTTAATCACACATTTTAAATTTGCAGCTTATGTTTAATCTTTGTTCTGTTTATTTTAATATATATTGGGTAGAAATATGTTTTAATGTGTGCATTTTGTAGAATGTTTTTAGATGATTGTGTGCTTTTAGTGTGCCTTGAGCCAGGAGGAGAGGTGGGTAATTAATTATTAGCAGTTTGGTCCCCTGATTGTTTTCATGGCTCTTTTTGAAATCAACAGACGAACAGGCCCCTATAACTTCTTTTTGTTAAAAGCCCCTTCTTTTTGTGGGCTGAAAACAACTCACCTTCTTCACACATGGTAAAAAATGCCTCCCACACCCCATAAAATGGCAGTGGAAGGACCTGTCTGTTTTTTCAGGAGATGTATAACAGGAATACAGCAAAGTTCCTTAGGAAGCTAATGCAGCTCTCTTGCCCTCAATAGTTGCCCATTCATGTTGTAGTTTTTCTGTTGGAAAACCACATTATGTAAATACATTGGCCAGTTACCTTGATCTCTTTAAAGAACCCGAGCGAGATCTGCGTGGCGAGACAGATCTGGATCTACGAGGAGAAAGTGATCTAGATCTGCGAGCTGAGATCGATCTGGATCTAGAAAAACAAGTTGTAGTTATACAATGAGGCTGTCTTGGACCAGTCTAGAAAGAAAACCTGCTGTACTGATTTAGATGCTCACCTCCTGCCACGGCTTCGGCTGCGTGAGCGAGAATATCTCCTTCCCCTGGACCTTGAATGAGATCGAGACCGTGACCTAGTTTTAGGTTAGAGATAACAAGTATTAGACTACAAGTTTACAAGTCAGCTCATGAGCCTTTGCCGAACCCAAAATATAAGATATCTAAAAATTAGTTTATAATTTGAAAAAAAAATAATCAGGGCCTATTTGTCTCGAGTATTTTTACTACCTACAAAAAAGATTAAACTGTATTAACATTTTAGAATTACATTATAATATAAAACACTGTAATGCATATTTAAAATAAACCTTGCAAGTTTGCAGGTCGACCCTCTTTGGCCCAAGGTCTAGCAGATCTAGACGATCTAGAAGTATCTATAGCCGATCGCTGCATCTAGGTGTTCTCTTCAATCTAACGACGATCAAACTGACAGCCAAATGAGCCAGATGAGGCTTGATTGACGCAAGAAGATTTTTCTAGGTGGGAATGTGGTCAATCTGGTGTTCCTCTTTTTAAACCGGAGGGGGCCCCCAAATTGAAAGCCAAATTTACGGTTACGGCGGTCACCGTCTCAAATTTTCTGCCCTTTAAAGAATAAGGTGGATCTAGGTGTAGATGGCTCGAGGGGATCTGGCCTCTTATGCTGATCACCTCAAGGTCTAGGAGAATCTTAATTGTCGGATTTGCAAGGCGCCTCAGCATGAAATCTTAAGGCTCGTGACATTCTGAATCAAGGCGACTGACTCAAACGAAGAAACCTGAAAGGTTTTGACCAGTTTGATTATTAACATATTAACAATAACACAAAATATAAACAATTGTAACATACCCATATAATAACAACATTTATATGCATTTCATTATTTATTAACAAAAAGTATGAGTAGACTGCTAAAATACTTGCTCATATTAACATACCTGCTCCTCCTTCTACGACTATAGCGATGGCAATCATAAGCATAATGACCTTTTTCGCCACATTCATAGCACCTATCATTAGGATCAAATGGTCTCCGTGCTGGAGGTCTATCATAGCGAGATCTACGAGGCATACCAGTTGACAACTCCACTCTAACCCTCGAGCCACAGATCACCCTACAATTGAAAATAGCTGCGCTTAATATATTGAGTCACTAACAGGAAAGATGTATTTGTCTTGTATTAATTAGCATTTGTACATACTTTCCATCTAGACCACGAACTGCATCTTCAGCATCTCTAGGATCTTCAAACTCAACAAATGCAAATCCTGGAGGGTTTCGCGCAATCCACACTGTTCGCAATGGCCCATAGTAGCTGAAAGCTCTCTCCAGCTCTCCTTTGCCAGCACCAGTTCCTAAGTTACCAACATACACTTTGGTTTCTGAAAAAAAAAGTTGTAATTAGGAAAGAACACTATGAAGCTGTAACTTTAGATCTGATAATGTATGTGATGCTGTAAGCTCTTTTACAATTTATGTAATGTAATTGGTAACTTAATGTTGTGTATTATGTTTTAGATTTTCAGTGTTAGCATTGCTGTTAGCCGGTCTGGGTCCCTCTGCAGAGGTAGAGAAGATCGGGATATAAAAGTTTTAAACAAACAAATAAGGGCAACCCATTCTATCAGGTTCTTTTAAAAGGCAGCAGCATAACTAATAATAGTGCTGGAAAAATTATTTTTGTCATGGATACTCTCCACTTTCTCTTTTGAACAAATATGCTCCTAAAGGTATTTGGCTGGAAAGACTACTTCCCAGAGATTCAGAAAAAAAGTTGACCCAGAACATACAACAATTTTCCCTAGATGACTTTTTTTTTTAATATTATAAAATTTATAACAAGTGAGTCTGGACTTTTTTCCCTGTAACCCATTAGGTAAGATCTCAAATGTACTCCTCATTTACATTTGCATGTAAACATATGAAACAATGCACTTCAAAAAAAGAAGCCAAATCCAACTTTCTATGTATTATGATACAATGAGAGGAAATTATATTCCATAGGATAGCTTCCCTCCCTTTTCCTGGGGGACAATGCAGGAGAAATATTTCCCCTCTCCAAACGGCTCCCCTTATCCATTTGCACATGGACCAGGGTGGTTCACACATTAAGTCCCCATTTGGTCCGTCTGGTTTAGATGATATGCAGTGGTTCCACGGTCAAATTCCCTTTTCATTAGACCAAGTCAGAAAACTGGGTTCTCAAGCATACACAGAACCACAAACTTGTAAGACCGCCCCCTCCCAAAAGGGAGTTCCAGTCCAATCCTATTCAGCCATGTAGGAATGCACAACCCTAATCAGTCTGTAGATAAAAAGACCTCCAAGGGCCATCCATTTGAACTCCATATTGTCATACAGGAAATGCACAATCTAGTCCGCCTTTTTAAAGAGCCACTCACCCGCCTTTACTATCCAAACTCATTTTGGCATAGAATCAAAGCCATTTAGTCTCTTGAAAAAGATCCCCAAGGGCCCTCCAGTCCAACCCCATCCTGCCATGCAGGAATTCAGTCAAATCCATTCCTCCTGTTTAAAAAACTCCAAAAGAGATTTCTCCACACTACAATATTACAACCATAGAACTTGAAAGAGGCCACAAGGGCCATTCAGTCCAACCTCCTGCGATGCAGAGACACAATCAAAGCACTCCCAACAGGTGACCATATAAACTGTTTTAAAACTTGCAGAGGAGGAGATTTCAGTGGGCTCCTGTGAGTTGTCTGGGCTGTATGGTCATGTTCCAGAAGCATTCTCTCCTGATGTTTCATCCACATCTATGACAGGCATCCTCAGAGGTTGAGGAGCCTGTTGGAAACTAGCAAGTGAGGTTTATATATCTGTGGAACGTCCAGACTGCGAGAAAGGTTTTTGTCTGTTTGGGGCAGGGTTCCTCAAACTTTTTAAACAGAGGGCCAGCTCACAGTCCCTCAAACTGTTGGAGGGCTGGATTATAATTTGGAAAAAAAATGAATGAATTCCTATGCACACTGCACATATCTTATTTGTAGTGCAAATAACACTTAAAACCATGCAATAATTAAAACGAAGAACAATTTTAACTAATATAAACTTATATAGTATTTCAATGGGAAATGTGGGCCTGCTTTTAGCTGATGAGATAGGATTGTTGTTGTTGTTGTTGTTGTGTGCTTTCAAGTCATTTCAGACTTAGGTTGACCCTGAGTGAGGGCCAGGTAAATGACCTTGGAGGGCCGTATCCGGCCCCCGGGCCTTAGTTTGGGGACCCCTGGTTTGGGGCATGTGAATTTTGCAAATGGCTAGCAAAATTAGCATTTAAGGCCTTGCAGCTTCAAAGCCTGGCTGATTGCTGCCTGAATTCACACTCTTACAGTGGAATTTATTTTCCTGCAATTTGAATACATTTCAATGTATTATCGAAGGCTTTCAGGGCTGGATCAAACTGGAGTCCTAGTCTCTAGAGCAGCAGAAAAAAAGCTTTCCCTCTCTTCAATGTGACATCCTCTCAAATATTTAAACATGACTATCTTGTCTCCTCTCACAGCCTCCCCCCCCCCCCACAGACTACATACTCCGCTTCCTTTTTGAATAGGGCTTGACTTCTAGACATCAGATCATTTAGAATGGACTTTTCAACCTTGCAACCCCTTGAACATGGCTCTATAGCCCGAAAAATCCCACAAGAACCTTGCAACCTCTTTTCTGCCCCTGATCTCAACTATGTAAAATAGGTATTAAACCCAAAAGCTTACAAAAGTATTTGCAAGGCCTGTTTAAAAAGACAGATTTATTTCTCTTAGCTGAAGCATTTCTGCGAGTCCAATGTAAACTCTGTACATTGTTGCCAATACATTTGTGTGGCATTTAAAAACCTTTTTATGTTGCCAGATTTTTCCATGACCTGAACACCGAGGTAAAGCAGGCACAGGCAAACTTGGGCCCTCCTGGTATTTTGGATTTCATCTCCCACAATTCCTAACAGCCTCAGGCCCCTCCCTTTCCCCTCTCAGCGCTTAAGCTGAGTCGCTTGGAGTTTCTTCCAACTCTGCAGTTCTATGAAATAGTAAAAAGTGCTGTACTATTTCAGATCCCCCTGCAAGCAGAAATTGAGTCCAGCAAGAGGGAGGTTTTATCCCAGCTCTTTGCCAGCTGTAGTGGTTTTATTTGCTGGTTTTTTTTTATTGAATCATAGAATTGGAAGACCTCATGGGCCATCCAGTCCAGCTCCCTGCCAAGAAGCAGGCAAATTTCATTCAAAGCACCCCTGACAGATGGTCATCCAGCCTCTGTTTAAAAGCTTCCAAAGAAGGAGCCTCTACCACACTCTGAGGCAGAGAGTTCTACTGCTGAACAGTTCTCACAGTCAGGAAGTTCTTCCTAATGTTCAGATGGCATCTCCTTTCTTGTAGTTTGAAGCCATTGTTCAGCGTCCTAGTCTCCAGGGCAGCAAAAAAACAAGTTCACTCCCTCCTCCCTATGATTTCCTATCACATCTTGATACATGGCCCTCATTGTTTCTCCTCTCAGCCTTCTCTTCTTCAGGCCAAATATGCCCAGCTCTTTAAGCCGTTCCTCATAGGGCTTGTTCTCCAGACATTTGATCATTTTAGTCTCCCTCCTCTGTACACATTCCAGCTTGTCAATATCTCCTTTCAGTTGTGGTGCCCAGAACTGGACACAATAATCCAGGTGTGGTCTAACCAAGGCAGAATAGAGGGTGCGGCATGACTTTCCTGTATCTAGACACTAGACTCCTATTGATGCAGGCCAAAATCCAGTTGGCTTTTTTTTTTCACTGCATCACATTGTTGGCTCATGTTTAACTTGTTGTCCATGAGGACCCCAAGATCTCTTTCACACACAATAATAATAAACTTTATACCCCGCCACCATCTCCCCCAACGGTGACTCGGAGAGGCTAACATGAGGCCAAGCCCAAACAACAAACTACAGTACAATAAAATACAAATTGCAATAAAATAATCAACATAACATTAAAGTATAAAGCATAAAAGCATATAAACAAAACATAAAAAGTGCAGTAAACCAAACATAATGACAGTGAGTGGGCCGCATGTACATAAAATGATTTTAAAAACTCAGGGTGAGATAAAGGGGCAGAACGATTTGTATGGGAGAACTTATAGAGAGGCAGGGAAATAGACAAACATTCGTACAAGGGGGGTGTACTCCTAGGACAAGAACGTTGAGGGAGCAATAGCATTAGATTATGTGACTACTCTCGAGCCAGGAGTACTGCTCTTGAGCCAGGAGTCCCCCCCATTCTGTATCTTTTCATTTCATTTTTTTCTGCCTAAGTGGAGTATCTTGCATTTGTCACTGTTGAACTTCAGTTTGTTAGTTTGGGCCCATCTCTCTAATCTGTTAGATTCACATCTCTAATCTATCTGCAGTCAAAAACAGTACAGTATATTTAGGTACCATCAGCATGGACCAGGATCTTGGCCTTATATACCTTTCCATCAATCACTTGTAAGCAACTCCATGTTCTGTATAACCCAGGCATGGGCAAACTCAGGCTCTCCAAGTGTTTTGGACTTCAACTCTCACAATAGATACAGCACCATCCAAGACAGCAAAAGAACATCGGCAGCAGGGAGCTTGGAGGAGAAGGCAGTGTTTGTCCATTGCAGGCTGCCTTTGACCTCAGCCCCTGGTGACTGGCTCCTTGCAGACTCAGGCCCTGATGCCTGGCTGAGGCAAGGCCCAAGCAGAAACACCTGCTGCCTCCTGAGGCTGGGCCATAAAAGGAGGATGCTAGTGAGGGACCAGTCATACAGCACCATCCAAGACAGCGAAGAAGACCTTGGGTCACTGGTTCTTGGACTGTGGGTCCCCAGGTGTTTTGGCCTACAGCTCCCAGAAATCCCAGCCAATTTATTGGGATTTTTGGGAGCCGGTGCATTTGGGGTCCCATGAATTGGGAGGCACTGCCTTAGGATCATGAGAGGGGAAGGGGGAGGCTGCTTAAAGGATTGGTCCAATGGTAGGGTGCTAGGAGCCCCCGGTGGCACAGTGGGTTAAACCCCTGTGCCGGCAAGGTCACAGGTTCAAATCTGGGGAGAGGTGGATGAGCTCCCTCTATCAGCTCCAGCTCCTCATGCAGGGAGATGAGAGAAGCCTCCCACAAGGATGATAAAACATCAATTCATCTGGGCATCCCTGGGCAACGTCCTTGCAGACGGTCAATTCTCACACCAGAAGCGACTTGCAGTTTCTCAAGTCACTCCTGACACGACAAAAAAATAAATAAAAATGGTAGGGTGCTTAAAGGATTGGTCCAATGTTTTATTTGTGTATGGAGTTATTATGGTTTAATATGTTTAATGGATTTAAATGTTATTTATATGCTTATTGGTTCTAGTGATTTTATGTTATGTTTTATAGGATTTGTATAATGAGGCATTGAATTTTTGCTTAGATGCATGTTGTACACCCCTCTGAGTCCCCTGAGAGGTGAGAAGAGCAAGACAGAAATGAAGTAGTGGGTTGTTGTAGGTTTTTTCGGGCTATATGGCCATGGTCTAGAGCAGGGGTCCTCAAACTAAGGCCCGGGGCCCGGATGCGGCCCTCCAAGGTCATTTACCCGGCCCTCACTCAGGGTCAACCTAAGTCTGAAACTACTTGAAAGCACACAACAACAACAATCCTATCTCATCAGCCAAAAGTAGGCCCACACTTCCCACTGAAATACTAATAAGTTTATATTTGTTAAAATTGTTCTTCATTTTAATTAGTGTATTGTTTTAAAGTGTTTTTGCACTACAAATAAGATATGTGCAGTGTGCATAGGAATTCATTCATGTGTTTTTCAAATTATAATCCGGCCCTCCAACAATTTTTGGGACTATGACCTGGCCCTCTGTTTAAAGTTTGAGGACCCCTCGTCTTGAGGCATTCTCTCCTGATGTTTTGCCTGCCTCTGTTGGAATTAGGAAAAAGGGTTATTTTATTTTATTTTCATATTATTTGTGAACACAGAAATGCTGGACCACTCTCGCAACCACCATGTCAGACTACACAGAGAAGCCATTGAAATCCACAAGCACATGGACAATTTCAACAGAAAGGAGGAAACCATGGAAATTAACAAAATCTGGCTACCAGTATTAAAAAAAACCTCTAAAATTACAACAGCACAGCAACAGAGAGGAAATAAACAAGGACATCTAATCACCCCTCAAAAAAAGATTGCTCCAGGCACTGCCAGGCAATCAAATGCTAATCAAGGTGGTCAGTTGAAACATTCACACCTAGCTCCAGCAGACAAAAGTCCTTTGTCCCACCCTGGTCATTCCACAGATATATAAACTCCCTTTTTCCTAGTTCCAACAGACCTCACCACCTCTGAGGATGCTTGCCATAGATGCAGGCGAAACGTCAGGAGAAATGCCTCTAGAACATGGCCATATAGCCCAAAAAAACCTACAACAACCCAGTGATTCCGGCCATGAAAGCCTTCGACAATACATATAATAGTGATAATACTATAATGTAATACAATATACTACTAATAATATATTATAATTACATATTTTATATTAAATGCAATATTACTAATAATATTACAGTATAATGTTATAGTACAATGTAATATATAATATTAACATTGTGCTATGACAATAATATAATATATTGTATTTACTTTTTACTTGTAAGCCGTTCTGAGTCCCCTTTGGGGTGAGAAGGGCAGCATATAAATGTCATAAATGAATAATAAATAAAATAGTTTGGGCCCATCTCTCTAATCTGTTAGATTCATCTCTCTAATCTATCTGCAGTCAAAAACAGTACAGTATATTCAGCTACCATCAGCATGAACCAGGTTTTGGCTGTTGCAGGATCTTGGCCTTATATACCTTTCCATCAATCACTTGTAAGCAACCCCATGTTCTGTATAACCCAGGCATGAACAAACTCAGGTTCTCCGAGTGTTTTGGACTTCAACTCCCACCATTCCTAACAGCCTCAGGCCCTTTCCTTTTCCCCCTCAGCTGCTTAATGGTGGGAGTTGAAGTCCAAAACACCTGGAGGGCTGAAGTTTGCCTATGTTTGGTCAAGATAATATTCCTATTTCCAGATTGATTTCCTTATTCATAGTATCTCTGCCTTATCTGCCTTTTTAACTTGTTTGCCATTGCTTGTCCATCTGTCTGTCCATCCATCCTAACAAAAACTGTCTCCAGAATTTAACATATTTCCCAGGATCATAACACAGAAGCATGATAAAGCGTAGAGCTAAGTGTCATCATCTATTGATGGTATTTCAGTTTAAACCCTTAATATTGGAGCTGATTTGAGCCTACTTATGCAAAAGGCCATAGGGAGGTTGGCAAATAATTTGGAATATGACAGAAAGCACACATGAAGCCTAGAATCAGTGCCTGCCCCGAAAAACCTAATGATTTAATTCTGTGATATGAGCAAAGGGCTGAGGGGGAAAAGGAAAGGGCCTGAGGCTGTTAGGAATGGTGGGAGTTGAAGTCCAAAACACCTGGAGGGCCCATGTTTGCCCATGCCTGATCTAAACGAACACCTCAAAACTAAGTGTAGTCTCAGGGTCTGAGGCTGTTAGGAATGGTGGGAGTTGAAGTCCAAAACACCTGGAGGGCCCATGTCTGATCTAAATGAACACCTCAAATCTAAGTGTAGTCTAAGGGCCTGAGGCTGTTAGGAATGGTGGGAGCTGAAGTCCAAAACACCTGGAGGGCCCATGCCTGATCTAAATGAACACCTCAAATCTAAGTGTAGTCTAAGGGCCTGAGGCTGTCAGGAATGGTGGGAGTTGAAGTCCAAAACACTTGAAGGGCCTGAGTTTGCCCGTGCGTGTTCTATGTATTCCAGGAAATGTTTAGGCGGGATCTCCCTTCCCTGCAATTGGAACTCGTTGCTCCTAGCACTCGGCGCATGCGCGGGAGCCTGACCGCCGCGCGCTGCTCCCGCTCGTGCCACCGCGCATGCGCCCTCCTCCCTCCCTCCCTCAAAAACCAGCCCCCCCCCCCGCCCGCTTTTCCCCCTAACTCTCCTTCTTCTCAGTAAACGAGCGGCCTCCCTTCAAGCGACTCAGAAACAGCATGGGTTGCTATCCGTAAGTAGCAATAATAATAACAGCAACGACAATACAACCAAATGGGGAGGCCCAGTCTCCCCTCAGCGCGAGTAGACATGTGCAAGATGGCGGCGGTGGCGGCAAACACTGAAAGGCCTCTCTTTCGAAAAAAGAGGGCCACGACCCACTCCTGAGGGAGAAGCAAAGTGACACCGAAAGAGGACAGGCGGAGAAAGAAGAGGCCGCTTTCCCCCCTCTGTCCGGAACCCGCTCACCTCCGCCGTAACGGCCGTACCGCGACATCTCTTTATGTGTGTCTCTCTCTCGAATGAGCGTCTTCGTGCGCATGCGGGTTCCGGGGTTCCTTATATAGGGCCCGCCGTTGAGGCGCATGCGCGTCACGGCCCAGTGGCGGTGCGCGAGAAAGCCCGCCGGTTTGGTTTCCACGGCAACGGGAGGCTCGCGCGACGGAGGGAGGCGGGGCGGGGGAGGGGAGGAGTTGGAGGAGAGAACCAGGCGCCATTTTGGATCTGGAGGAGCTTCAGTGGTGAGTCTACACAAGGCAAACTAGAGCCTAGCGTTTTGGGTAGGCTGTTAGGAATTGTGGGAGTTGAAGTTCTAGACTCAGGGAAGTCAAGCGAAGACAGAAGGGAGCAGAAGACATTTCCTTCTTGTCTTTACTAATAATATAATATAGTATATTGTATATACATATAATATTTATAATATTATAATGTAATACAATATAATACTAGTAATAATAATTCAATATTATAATTATAATTATACATTTACATTACATGTAATATTACTAATAATAGTACAATATAATGGTATAGTGCAATATAGTAATATATACTGATATTGTTGGAGGAAAGTGCTGAGAGTGCCTTGGACTGCGAGAAGATCCAACCAGTCCATCCTCCAGGAAATAAAGCCCGACTGCTCATTGGAGGGAAGGATACTAGAGACAAAGTTGAAGTACTTTGGCCACATCATGAGGAGACAGGAAAGCCTAGAGAAGACAATTATGCTGGGGAAAGTGGAAGGCAAAAGGAAGAGGGGCCGACCAAGGGCAAGATGGATGGATGGCATCCTTGAAGTGACTGGCTGACCTTGAAGGAGCTGGGGGTGGTAACGGCCGACAGGGAGCTCTGGCGTGGGCTGGTCCATGAGGTCACGAAGAGTCGGAGACGACTGAACGAATGAACAACAACAACTGAATATAATTGATATAATATAATATATTGTATGAAAATATATATTGTAAGCCGCTCTGAGTCCCCTTCGGGGTGAGAAGGGCAGCATATAAATGCCGTAAATAAATAAATAAATAAGCCCAAGAAGTCCCAAGTTTGCCCATGCCTGTTCTAGCTCTTTTAACGTAATAGTAATAAATCTAATGACACTTTAAAAACATGAGCCAACAGTGTGATGCTGTGGCAAAAAAAAAGGATTATAGCCTGCATAAATAAGAGTGTAGTGTCTAGATCCAGAATATTGTCTCTTATTCTGGGCACCACAATTGAAGAGAGATGTTGACAAGCTGGAATGTGTCCAGAAGAGGGCCACTCAAATGATCAAGGATCTGGAGAACAAGCCCTATGAGGAGCGGCTTAAAGAGCTGGCCATGTTTAGCCTGAAGAAGAGAAGGCTAGGAGGAGACATGATAGGTAAAAGTTTCCCCCTGACATTAAGTCCAGTCATGTCTGACTCTGGGGTGTGGTGCTCATCTTCATTTCTAAGCCAAAGAGCTGGCGTTGGCCATAGACACCTCCAAGGTCATGTGGCTGGCATGACTGCATGGAGCATCGTTACCTTCCTGCCAGAGCGGTACCTATTGATCTACTCATATTTGCATGTTTTTGAACTGCTAGGTTGGTTGAAGCTAGGGCTGACAGCGGAAGCTCACGCCACTCCCCCGGAATCGAATTTGCGACCTTTTGGCCAACAAGCTCAGCATGATAGCCATGTATAGATACGGGAGAGGAAGTCACAGGGAGGAGGGAGCGAACTTGTTTTCTGCTGCCCTGGAGATTATGACGTGGAACAATGGCTTCAAACTACAAGAAAAGAGATTCCACCTGAACATTAGGAAGAACTTCCTGACTGCAAGAGCTGTTCAGTAGTGGAACTCTCTGCCCCAGAATGTGGTGGAGGCTCCTTCTTTGAAAGCTTTTAAACAGTGGCTGGATGGCCATCTGTCGGGGGTGCTTTGAATGCGATTGGTCTGCTTCTTGGCAGGAGGTTGGACTGGATGGCCCACGAGGTCTCTTCCAACGCTATGATTCAATAATGGGGCCAATCATTGTGTTTAGTGAGGATTGTGCCCTTGTGTGCTTATGAGGATTGTATGGATGTGGAGTGGATAGGTAGGGCAAGTTGGGTTTAGATTATTGCTTAAGAAAAAAATATTGCTCTCTACTAGGGTACAGCAGCATGCTGAGTGAGTAGGTAGAGATACATAGCTAGATTAAGATTTGTCTAGATAGAATCCATAATGGGAAGACTAATGGGAAAAATGAAAGTTGTGGTCCAGCTATGTCGGGAAGGCTCAGGTTCCTCATTCATTCTTACAATAAACAGCAAATTGCCATTGTCATCTGTAGTCTTTAGAAGCTTTTAAACAGAGGCTGGATGGCCATCCGTCGGGAGTGCTTTGAATGCAATTTTCCTGCTTCTTGGCAGGGGGTTGGACTGGATGGCCCATGAGATCTCTTCCAACTCTATGATTCAAAACACCTGGAGGGTGAGTCTACGGCTTTGGTCACCCTGGTGGATGATCTCCGCAGGGAACTGGACAGGCGGAGTGTGACCCAGCTGGTTCTCGGGCATCTCAGCAGCTTTCGATACCATCGATCATGGTATCCTTCTGGGTCGGCTCGCCAGGATGGGACTTGGGGGTACATTTTGCTGTGGCTCTGGTCCTTCCTGGAGGGTCATTCCCAGTTGGTGAAGCTGTGGGACAACTGCTCGAACCCCTGGCCATTGACCTGTGGGGTCCCGCAAGGTTCCATTCTGTCCCCCATGCTCTTCAACATCTATATGAAACCGCTGGGAGAGGTAATCTGGAGTTTTGGAGTTCGGTGTCATCTCTAAGCCCCCGGTGGCACAGTGGGTTAAACCCCTGTGCCGGCAGGACTGAAGACTGACAGGTCGCAGGTTCAAATCCGGGGAGAGGAGGATGAGCTCCCTTTATCAGCTCCAGCTCCTCATGTGGGGACATGAGAGAAGCCTCCCACAAGGATAATAAAACATCAAAATCATCCAGGCGTCCCCTGGGCAATGTCCTTGCAGACGGCCAATTCTCTCACACCAGAAGCGGCTTGCAGTTTCTCAGGTCGCTCCTGACATGACAAAAAAAAAAAAAAGAGCAGATGACACCCAACTCTACTACTCTTTTCTATCGGAATCCAAGGAAGCCCCTCAGATATTGGACCAGTACCTGGCTGCTGTGGTAATCTGGATGAGGATGAACTAGTTGAAGATTAATTCCACCAAGACAAAGGCCCTCCTGGTTAGTCGCTTGTCTGACTGGTGTATAAGGTGGCAACTTGAGCTTGACGGGGTTGCACTCCCACTGAAGACACAGGTATGCAGCTTGGAGGTCCTTCTGGATTCAGCGCTCACACTTGATGCTCAGGTGTTGGCAGTGACTGGGAGGGCCTTTGCACAATTAAAACTTGTGCGCCAGTTGCAACCGTACCTTGGGAAGTCTGATCTGACCAGGGTGGTCCACCCCTTAGTTATATCTAGATTGGACTATTGCAGTGCACTTTACATGGGGCTACCCTTGAAGACATCCCGGAAACTTCAATTGGTCCAACGTTCGACAGCCAGACTCTTAACTGGACCAAATTACAGGGAGCAGTCTACCCCCCCCCCCCCCCCCCCCCCCCCCCCCCCCGTTTAAGGAGCTCCATTGGTTGCCGTTCATCTTCCAGTCCCAATTCAAGGTGCAGGTTATCACCTACAAGGCCCTGAACAGTTTGGGACCTGCCTACTTTCGTGACTGCATCTCCTTCCATAAACCGGCACGTTCTCTTCGATCCTCTGGGGAGGCTCTCCTTTCGCTACCACCTTCAACTCAAGTATGACTTGTGGAGACGAGGGAGAGGACCTTCTCCGCTGTGGCCCCTCGGCTTTGGAACTTGCTACCTATCCTGCCCTGCCCTGCCAGGTTTTAAGAAAGACCTAAAAACTTGGCTCTTCTGATGTGCATTTGGCAAGTGAACATATATTTCATATTTTGTCTGTTCCAACTACAGTTCCATCCTCATGATGCACTTTTCCCTCCGCCCTTAATAAAGGTCTAACCCATTGTTTGTTCCTTTTGTGCTCCTCCCTCAGAAACACATTCTCCCACCACATATCTCATCCAGGGTTTTAGCAATTTTATCCTGTGCATTTGGCCCACCCACTGTGTTCTATTTCTCTATCATGTTATTTTGAAACTGTTTATTTTGTTATTTCATGTATTTATTTTCGTGGTATTTTTGTCTTTTTGTATTTTATTTTGCTGTACTGTAATTTTGGGCTTGCCCTCATGTTAGCCGCCCCAAGTCCCCTTTGGGGAGATGGTGGCAGGATAGAAATTATGATGATGATGATGATAATTATTATTACACAGCCAGGCAGAGGCCAAGTTTGTCTCCAGGTGTTATGGACTTAAACTCCTACAATTCCTAACAGCCTACTACAACTCCCAAAATACAACTCCCAGAATAACAGCCTACTACAACTCACAGAGCATCAACTCAGAGAGTGGTGAATCTACACAGCCAGGTAGGGACGAAGTTTCCCTGCAACCTACTACAACTCACAGAGTGTCAGCTGCGCTGGCTGGGGGGATTCTGGGATTTGTAGTAGGTTGTCAGGAATTGTGGGAGTTGAAGTCCAAAACACCTGGAGGGAAGGCCCAAGTTGGCCCAGGCCTGAGTTAAATGAATAAATAAAATATTATTGCCCTGCCAGTTTTTATTGTTAACTTTCACTTTTCCCTTACATTTAGGAAATATGACCAAGTGGCAGTATAAGACTCCTGTGGAATGGCTGGGTTATGTGAATAAGGAAGTCATAGTGCGAGCGGCAGAAAGACATGAATATAAGGGATGGGTTTTAACAGTGGACCCAGTCTCGGCCAAGTAAGTGTGATATTCTGAGAAGGACAAGAGGAATCATCGTCATTTAGGAGGCAGCACAAGGACAGGGGAAATAATGTCCTTGACAACTGCCATGATGAAGGTGATGTTTGCTAGTAGAAATGAGGCTCCTTCTTTAGAGGTTTTTAAACAGGGGATGTATGGCCATCTGTCGGAGGTGCTTTGAATGTGATTTTCCTGCTTCTTGGCAGGGGTTGGACTGGATGGCCCACAAGGTCTCTTCCAAAACTATGATTCTATGATTCTAAATTTGTTCTATCTACCTGTTTATTTCTATCCCGCTTTATCTCTCCATACGGAGACTCCAAGTAGCTCTCATTCAAAAACATTAAAACTTCAAATATACAATAATAAAACAGCATGTCATATCTTATATATTATCAGTAGTAATTATATTTAATATATCAGTATTATTATAATATTATATTTTATTATATTTTATTACTACTATTATTGTATTGTATTATATTAAGGAATTGCTGTGGATACAGGGTGTACTAGAAATGTGAGAGTATCCTTAGAAGCTCTGTAGTGTGTTTTATAACATTGCCAAGGATGAGGTTTTAATTAATGGTTTGATCTAGATCAGGTCTGGACAAACTTTGGCCCTCCAGGTGTTTTGGACTTCAGTTCTCACAATTCCTAACAGCTGGTCCAAAACACCTGGAAGGTCAAAGTTTGCTCAGACCTCAGTTAGAGAATGGGCACGTTAATTCCTGTCTTTCTCTTTTCCCATTAAGGCTTCCTAATAACTCATTCCTAGGCCCTTTTACGTTGCTATGGTTGCTGAGTGGACAGACAGTGGGGGAAACTCCTGAACCTAACTTACCATTTTAATCTTTCTTATGTGTATAGTATATATGTATTTTATAGAAATGCATTTAAATATATGTCTTTTACATAATGTTTTCTAATGATGTGTTTTTAACTGTGTTGCGCCCTGCCTTGAGAGGCAGGTAAGAAATAAAAAATATTTTTATTATTATTTATGTACTATTTCTTTTGAATCATGGCATGGGTAAAGAGGTGAGGGATATTGCTGAGTGGATGTAGTTTTAAAAAGCAGGGCGACCTTGTGATCCCAAATAGACTTCCAATGCTATTGTTTCTTTCTGTTCTGTTATTTTGGTGTATGATATTTGCTATACTGAGACTTCATATTTATTATGCAATGGGGAAAGTTTTATGAAGCAGGATTGTCCTATTGCGCTACTTAAAATCTCTCACTTGATTATGTTAGCTTTTTTCTCCACCCTTTATTTATATGAAATGAAGTTTTCCTTTAGGTTTCAGGGAAAGCTATTTCTTACTTATATATTTGTATTTAAAGCTGGAGTATCGCAGCATCTGAAAACATGTCACAAAAGAGAATAAATTATTTATGAAGAATAGACCAGTTTATGATGCTTTTGTAATCCCATAGGTTGCGATACTTAATTATTCCAAGTACTTGTAGGACCTAATGTAAACTGCAGATCTGATTCTTTCTATAGCATATATTTATATGTCACTTGAGGCTCATTAAAATGTGTGTCTATCTGTCTTGACAGCATTCTTCTGGCAAATGTTTCTGAGAATGGGAAAACGTCTATCTTGGCCGTTTTGGGGCATGCAGTGCAGGAGGTTGAAACAGTGGCTGAAGCAGATGATGAGATGAAGGAGAAGCTTGCACACCTTTTCATGCCTGAAAAAAGCCAAACTTATAGTCATGAAGAGTTGGATCAAAAGAAAAACAGTTTGAAGAGCTGGCTGGAGAAAAACCATATCCCTGTAGAAGAACAAGGAGAATCTCGGTCAACGTTGTGTGTGGCAGGGGTGTTAATCATTAACCCTCCATATGGGCCAAAAGACTGCAGCAGTTCCAATGAAATAATCTTGTCTAGGGTTCAACAATTAATAGAAACTTATCTTGCACTTCAACAATGATGGATACAACTGCAAAACCTATGTAGTTTTTAAATCTTTTCCCTCACCTAGGGCTAATTTTATATATTTTCATATGAAAGTAAGTATTGTCATTTCTTTTCCTTTTGCATTCTGGAAAAATTCACTTTTTTAAAATAAAACTAGTAAATATACCCAGCATTGCCAAGGTATGCATTTTTTGTGCCTCATTCTCTTCTTCCCCCATTTCCCTCATATACCTTCTCCCTCTTTTCTTTCTTTCCTTCATTCCCTGCTTTCCCTCATACATCTTCGCCCTTCTTTTTCTTTCTTTTCTCTTCCCTTTTCTTTCTTCTTTCCCTTTCCTCCCTTTTCCTTCCTTCCCCCTCATACCTTTCCCCTTCCCTTCCTTCCCTTTTTCTTTCTTCTCCCCTTTTTTCCTTACTTCATTCCTTCCTACTCTCTTCCTTTCCTTTATTTTCCTTTCTCTCTCATTCCTTCCTTCTTGGGTTTCTGAATCATGTAACACAATATAGAGCCAAAAAAATCTAAGCAAACATGCTGTTTTCAATTTGTTTATAATATCTATAAATGTTGAAACTCCTTCAGCTGCTATGCCCCCCTCCAGGTTTTTAGATTTCCAGGAAAGGGGTATGTTTCAAGGTTAGACTATGGCAATCATAGTAATATTTGACAGTGTTAGCCCCCAAAATACCTACCTTTGCAGATTGACAGCACCCTGACTCAAATTTTTGGAAGATGCGGAAGATTGGGGTATTTTCAAGTGACATCTGCAGAGCTCACTTGATTGGGAGACACATCAAAACCACTGTTCTAAAACCTGTTTTGGCAGCTCCATGACCAAAGTGGTTCTAAGGTGCTAGGAATCAATGCACTTTGAAATTACATCTGTAGTGTTCTCTTAGTTAGGGGCACCTTGAGAAAACTGGGGGGATCTCTCCAGTACTTGCTTTTCAATCTGTGGCTCCCCAGGTGTTTTGGCCTTCAACTCCTAGAAATCCCAACAGCTGGTAAGCTCAGAGTTGTAAGCCAAAACACCTGGGGACCCACAGGTTGAGAACCATTGTTTTAGAAGGTGATAACCAGTCATTCCTGGCATAAATATGCACAACCAGTAGTTATACAATTCTATGTCCAGCTTATGATTTCATGATTGTTGAGCAAGATGTCAGCCAATCTTTGCAGAATGTGATACTGCAGTAGCTTGTGGCAAAATAGTATTAATTATCCCCTTGAAGCCACTGCCTATGCAAATAAACTTCCAGCTGAAGCCTTTTAATTGTTATGAAGCATTAGTGAAAATTTAGACTTTATTTAGCCTTCAAAATTCCACCTTATTGCACATTCATGGGGCTAGTTGTTGTGTGCCTTCCAAGTTGTTTCCTACTTACGGTGACCCTAAAGTGAATTTATTTTCCAGGACTGAAAGTGTCATTCGCCTGAGGTCACTCAGCAGGTTTCCATATCAGAATTTAGCGTGGGGTGATGTGATTTAAGGAGAAGCTTAAAGCTGTTTGTACAAACTTGAAAGATTATATCTAATTTAAAAGTCGATTCCTGGCTGTTGAACACCACCAACCATAGTTTAACCATACAAATCCACCCACGATGTTAGAGCTAGAGACAAGTAGTTTGTTGACTGTGTGACTGGCTTGACATGAATTTGGGCTTAGGTTTCACAGACTAGTACTGACGCGCAGTCTTTCCCTAATTTGTTTCTTGAAAAAATATCAAACAAAATAAGACTGAAAATTTAATGAACATATCATTTTATTAATAAATTTTACCTGTCACTAGTGAGCTCTCAAGGTGAAATACAGTACTTCCTCAATGCAATTTGTTGCTAGACCAAAACAGTGATTATGCATTCCACCCCCCCAATTACTAATTTTTTAAGAAAAATCTTTAAATACTGCACACTGGGAACATCTGTCAAAGGACTGACAATACTCATAAGGCATGCCCTTAATTTTGGCAGGTTTGAACTATGCAAGTGGATTGTGCTTGTTTATAAAAAGCTGCCATGCTGATCAACTAACTCCATAGGGTATAACAGTCTGTATTTTTTAAAAAAAACACAACCTCCTTGTACATAACTCTCTATGTAAGGTTTTGCGGGCTTGGAAGCCAGCAGTGCTCCAACATGGATGTAGTAGCATTAGCATTTAGCTCACATTGGCAAAGACCGCTCCACTTCATTCCTATGGAAACAACTACATGTCCCTAGGGTAGCTAAGTATAGTTTAAACGAGTGAGGGAAGAAGAACCTTCTTTATTATCCTTTAAGAAGGATAATAAAACACTTTTGCTTTAACAAGTTGTAATTAGAGCCCAGACTACACACACATTTCAATTTATATACAACTTTGTGCTAGAGGCAATAGCCAACGAAGAGTATCCAATTCGTATTTGAATTTGGCAGTATCCAATTCATATTTGAATTTGATCAGGTGGGGACAGGATTAAGTTTGCTGAAACAAAGCGATTCCTTTTAGCATTTAGAAAAATAAACAGACACTTGCTGTTGTAAACATTGTACCCTGCTTTTTAAAGGAGGGCAAGATTAAACTGATTGTGTTATAGTGTGCCTTCACTCCAGATTCTGTCAGAGAAAGTTAATTCTTTATAGGACATGTTGTTGTTCATTCATTATAGGATATAAATAGCGAAAAAATGCACAAGGACTGATCAAAATCATTTTTTGTATCTCAGTTGAAATGCTCTTCAAAGTGAATGTTCTAGTATCCCTTCGACCTTACTACACAGAGGGGTCCTTGTGGAAATAAAATATTTTTCATACAAATTCTCAGTTTCTGCTGTGTGAATTTATCCATTGCTATCATGGTTCTAAAAGCACTTTCTCTATTTCCACAACTCCAACTGAAGTTCTTTTAAAACTGTCCCTTTAATTATCTTTAGGCTTTACATCAAAAGCCTACAAATTTCTAGTGCTGTGCTGACAAGCATCAGATATGTTGTTTCAGCCATAATTTTTGTAATTCTGCTGAGGTCCCTTTAAATGAAATCAGTACAGCCATACTACTGGGTTGTCACAAGTTTAACAATCATGCTAATAATACGAGACCCTCGGGGGCAAGTACACAGGTCCATGCTGGGGTTCTTGACTTTATCCTGGAGAAGCTGGTCAAGTTCACCGCGAAGTTCTTTCACAAGTTCTGCCACCTGGAAAAAACCCCCAAATATATGGGTATTTGAATATGAATGTATGGGCTTTAGTAGGCTTGCAGTGGTTCTCAACCTGTGGGTCCCCAGGTGTTTTGGCCTATAACTCCCAGAAATCCCAGCCAATTTAACAGCTGTTAGAACTTCTGGGATTTGAAGGTCAAAACATCTGGGGACCCACAGGTTGAGAACCACTGGCTTAGAGTAAAAGTTGGGAATCTCATTCAGTCCAACAACTAAACTGAAATGCAAATAAATTCCTGAGCCTTCATTCTGATCATGAGTAGGGTCAAAGGTTGAGACCAATGCATTTTAGCTGAAGCTCTTACTGCCAGGAACGAATCTGGCAGTTTTTGTGTGGAAAGAACCTGAAACCAAAACTGGAAAGCTGTCAAACAATGTCATGGGGAAGAGGGCGTAGTCATTTCCAGCTGGAGAACATTCATCTACTGGCACATTAGATGTGTGTGGTTCACAGATTCTAATAGTGAAGAACAAATCCAGTGGTTCAAATCTCTCTAGTTGATGGTCCTCAGTCTGATGATGTATGTGCAAAACTGCCTTTTGTCTTAAACACAGGAATTCTTACTAGGGGCCCTTCCAGACAGGTACTATATCCCAGGATCTGATCCCAGGTTCTTGGCTTTAAATTTATTATATGATTTCACACTGCCAGATAATCTGAGATAAATAGAAAACCTGGGATCAGATCCTGGGATATAGGATCCTAGATCAGCCAAAGGTGAAGATGTGACATAAACTGGGGAACTGTGTCTTCAACAAAGTTAATGTTGAAGTGGAGAACAATCCCCATGAAGAGGTGATTGAGATCAAGGTTGTGGACAGGTAGGAGGAACTCAAGAGTCACTCATTCATGGGGATCATTCTCCACCTCAACACTGGCTTTCTTCTTGAGACCTGTTCCCCGGGTTCTAGCACAAGCATGGGCAAACTTCGACCCTCTAGGTGTTCTGAACCTCAACTCCCACAATTCATAACAACTGGTGGGTGTTAGGAATTGTGGGAGTTGAAGTCCAAAATATCTGGAGGGCCGAAGTTTGCCCATGCCTGTTCTAGCCCATCTTCACCTTAGAATCATAGAATCAAAGGGTTGGAAGAGATATTGTAGGCCATCCAGTCCAACCCCTGCCAAAAAGCAGGAAAATCGCATTTAAAGCACTCCTGACAGATGGCAATCCAGTCTCTTTAAAAGCCTGCAAGGAAGAAGACTTTGGGAAAGACAGGGACCTTGGTTGTACATGTCTTCTTGCCAAAAGGCATTCTGGAGCTCTAAAAAGGCCTGAATCTTCAATGCCATGTAAAGGCATTTGCATGTGTCACAGAGATCAAAGAAAGGAATAATTTTCCCATCATGAATATTTCATATAATGTGTTGCATACATTGCTAAATTCTTACCTGGTGTGAGGCTGCCACAAAACGAATCCACCCGTCATCTAGGGAAACAACAAATGCTCCCTTTTGGAGCTGCACATTCACATGACCTCCTCCAAACAAGATCAGGGGGTACACGGACACCATGCTGCAGTCACGAATGAACACCCGGCTGGTTTTTATCATCTCGTGATACACCAAGTAGGGGCTATCAAAGTGCCTGGTCTGAAACAATCCAAAATGAATATAACTTTTATTAACACTACACAGTCCAACCCCAAAAAAACTTGGTATTTTGAGATGTCAAAGACTTTCATGACCAGAATCAATGGACTGCTGTGAGTTTTCTGGGCTGTATGGCCATGTTTGAGAAGCATTCTCTCCTGACGTTTTGCCCACACCTATGGCTGGCATCCTCAGAGGTTGAGAAGTCTGTTGGAAACTAGGCAAGTGAGGTTGATATATCTGTGGAATGTGCAGGATGGAAGAAAGCTCTTGTCTGCTTGAAGCAAGTGCGAATGTTGCAATTGGCCAGCTTGACTAGCATTGAAAAGCCTTGCAGCTTCAAAGCCTAGCTGCTTCCTGCCTGGGGGAATCCTTCATTGGGAGGTGTTAGCTGGCCCTGATTGTTTCCTATTTGGAGAATTCCAAACAAACAAAACATCAGGAGAGAATGCCTCTGGAACATGGCCATACAGCCCGGAAAACCCACTTGGTGTCTTGGTTTTTAGGTCTGTTCTGGGGTTATTTGTGGTGCTGATTCAGAAATTGGATAGACGGCATCAGCTCTAGTTTCTTAGATTTGGTTATCGTATCTTTATATGGGGGAGCAGATGGCAACTGGTAGATGCCATATGTTCTGCATCTCAAAAACTAGAGCTGATAGGAGAAAGCTGATGTCATCTTTGGAATCAGCAGGTCAAATATACCTAGAAACCGAGCTAACTGTTGAAACATCAACATGCCTCTCCTCTCAGGTATCCAGGTAGCTTACAAATTAAAATGAGTGCAATATAGTTAAATGTTTATTAAAGATCTGTCAGAAATATTAAAAATTAACTAGGTATTTTTGGTTACAAAAATGTGAGTCAAGCACTGAAAGGGTTAAATGGATGCAGTGACTCAGAGGAGCTGCGGGTTCAATGTAAGCAGGCATGACTCTTGCTTAGTAATGCTTCAGTCTGAGAGAGTTCTCAGTCTGAGAGAAACCCGTGCGAGGGAACACCTCAGTGGGAGAATAGGCTTTAGTGTTAGTAGGCCTCACAGTGTGAGGTAGGCCTCAGTATGAAAAAGCCTTGTTGTGTGAAGCTCCAGTGTGAAGGCTGAACTTTCTCTGTGTTATGGAAACTTTATCTCTGTAAATAGCACAACAATATTATTTTTGATATAAAGAAAAGCCTCCTATGGAAGAGATAACATTGGTCTGTGTGGTTTTTTTTTCTTTTTGTCACTTTAGGCAACTGGTGCTGGGTCACACTGCTGCTATGTTACTCTGCTATAAATTTATGGTCTTTTGTTAATAAGCTCACTCGCCCAACAAAATCAACATCAAAATAGGATTAAACTCATGTTTAAACTTTAGTTTAACACTAATGTTGAAGTATACACTTAACAATGAACCATCTAGGACTTTAAAATTGTCTAGGGAGACCCTGCTCTTGAGCCCACCTGCAACGCAAATACATTTGGCGGGGACGAGAGACAGGGCCTTCTCAGTGGTGGCCCCTTGGCTATGGAACACCCTCCCTAGGGGCATTAGATCGGCCCCCTCCCTTTTAACATTCCGGAAAAAGATTAAGACTTGGCTATTTGAGCAGGCGTTTGAAAATGCAGTGTAACAGACATAGGAATTGGAACAACTGGATGATGAGAATGGACAGTGCTTTTAACTAGGAGACGTAAAGGATCTATTTTTTAAAATCTTATTATTTATTTCGACATTTATATGCCACCCTTCTCACTCCGAAGGGGACTCAGAGCGGCTTACAAGGTATATATTACATACAATATATTATATTATTAGCATAGTACAATATCAGCATTAAACATTGCTATATGGCACCATATCACTATATCGTAACATTATTAGTAATATTACATGTAATATAAATATATAATTATAATATCATATTATTATTATATTGCATTACATTATAATATTATAAACATTATTATGACTATATGATATGTTAATATTTTTTTAAAAAAATTATGGTGTTGTTGAGCATTGAATTGCTGCCTCTGTAAACCATCCTGAGTCGCCTGCAGGCTGAGAAGGATGGTATACAAATATAGTAAATAAATAAAGAATGTGTACAGACCGTATTTTTAAAGCCTTCCCCTTAAAATCTGTTAGTTTTGAGTCGCCTGCAGGCTGAGAAGGACGGTATACAAATATAGTAAATAAATAAATAAATAAATAAATAAATAAATAAATAACGTGTACAGAACGTATTTTTAAAGCCTTCCCCTTAAAATCTGTTCGTTTTAACAACCCATCTGAATGAAAGACTCATTTGCACGCTGACAGAAAGAAACCAAAGAGAAGACTGGGTTGTTGTAGGTTTTTTGTGCCGTATGGCCATGTTCTACAATGGTCACAACCTCGGAGGATGCCTGCCATAGATGCAGGCAAAACATCAGGAGAGAATGCTTCTAGAACATGGCCATACAGCCCGAAAAACCTACAATAACCCGGTGATTCCTGGGCTGGAAAGCCTTTGACGATACAAAGAGAAGATGATTCTAGCCTTGCTAAGAAGGGAGTTCCCGACTTTAGGGGCAGCCACTGAGAAGGCCTTACCTTGTGTAATTTCGGGTAGATGTTTAACAATGAAGAAATAAAAATTCTTGCATTCATGTATATCGCTCTATACCAGGCATGGGCAAACTTCAACCCTCCAGGTGTTTTGGACTTCAACTCCCAGAAATCCCAGCCAGCTTACTGGCTGTTAGGAATTGTGGGAGTTGGAATCCAAAACACCTGGAGGGCCAAAGTTTGCCCATGCCTGCTCTACAAAATACACATGCAGTATATTATATTCCTTGGTCAACATTAATTCTGTGCCAGCATAAGATTGTTAAACTGAGAAGGGTGGCAGGTAAAGTTCAAAGCTCCTTTATCGGATGGTGAGACGAAGGGGAACGACATCTACACATATGCAAATAATTACAATAAGACCTACAGATATGCAATGACAAGGATTTATCCTGCACCAAGCAAATGCCTATAGATTTGCATGCCTAAAAAACTTGTTTCCAGCTGTTAGGATTTCTGGGAGTTGGAGGCCAAAAACACCTGGGGACCCCAGGTTGAGAACCACCGATCTAAGACATTAAGATCGTCTGGGGAGGCCCTGCTCTTGAGCCCGCCTGCATCGCAAATACGGTTGGTGGGGATGAGAGACAGGGCCTTCTCAGTGGTGGCCCCTCGGCTAAGGAACACCCTCCCTAGGGACATTAGATCGGCCCCCTCCCTTTAAACGTTCCGGAAAAAGGTTAAGACTTGGCTATTTGAGCAGGCATTTGAAAATGCAGTGTAACAGACATAGGAATTGGAGCAACTAGATGATGAGTCTGGACAATGCTTTTAACAAGGAGACATAAGGGATCTATTTTTTAAAATCTTATTATGACTTTATATGATATGTTAATTTTTTTTTTAAAAAATGTGGTGTTGTTGAGCATTGAATTGCTGCCTCTGTAAATCGTCCTGAGTCACCTGCAGGCTGGGAAGGACAGTATACAAATATAGTAAATAAATAAATAACATGTACAGAACGTATTTTTAAAGCCTTCCCCTTAAAATCTGTTCGTTTTAACAACCCATCTGAATGAAAGACTCATTTGCACGCTGACAGAAAGAAACCAAAGAGAAGACTGGGTTGTTGTAGGTTTTTTGTGCCGTATGGCCATGTTCAGACTATATGGTCACAACCTCTGAGGATGCCTCCTATAGATGCAGGCAAAACATCAGGAGAGAATGCTTCTAGAACATGGCCATATATCCCAAAAAACCTACAACAACCCTGTAATTCCAGCCATGAAAGCCTTCAACGATATATAGAGAAGACCATTCTAGCCATGCTCAGAGGAGAGTTCCAGACTTTAGGGGCAGCCACTGAGAAGGCCTTATCTTGTGTAATTTCAGGTAGATGTTTAACAATGAAGAAATAAAAATTCTTGCATTCATGTATATTGCTCTATACCAGGCATGGGCAAACTTTGGCCCTCCAGGTGTTTTGGACTCAACTCCCACAATTCCTAACAGCCAGTAGGCTGTTAGGAATTGTGGGAGTTGGAATCCAAAACACCTGGAGGGCCAAAGTTTGCCCATGCCTGCTCTACAAAATACACATGCAGTATATTATATTCCTTGGTCAACATTAATTCTGTGCCAGCATAAAATTGTTAAACTGAGAAGGGTGGCAGGTAAAGTTCAAAGCTCCTTTATTGCATGGTGAGACAAAGGGATAAGACACCTACATATATGCAAATAATTACAATGAGACCTACAGATATGCAGTGACAAGGAATTATCCCGTAACAAGAAAATGCCTATAGATTTGCGTGCTGAAAAAGCTTGTTCATGTATCTGTGTTGTTAATAAATAACAGACATACACTCTATGGACAAGGAGTGGGGAAATCACCTGGTAGTTTACAGAGGATGGATGGATGTAAACATAGCCTTCCTTTTTGGTAACGAACTTCAGCTCCCCAGGTTTTGGGTTCATTTTCACAGCTCCTGTACTGGTCTTCTGATACTTCCCTTCTGGCACTTTCACCTAAATAAGTAAAAAAAAAAAAATAAGGGAAGAAAGGGGAAAAAAGAGGGGAAGTGCTCAAAAGCAATTCTCATTCAATGAAAACAGCTGTACAGAAAGAAGCTTTTCTAGCAACACAGATTCTGATGCATACCAGGTTTTATTGAGACAGTGATTATTATCCTGGAAGTCATAGGATTTCTCTAGCTCTTTTGTACTACACTCTTCCCATTGCTTCATGTAAGGCACATTAACATTCTCAGAGCTTGTTGGGACCAAGCGGAAACAAGTGGAAACTGCCATTGGAAGGAAAGGTCATTTACCTGCCAAGAGCCACCCCACCCCACCCCCCAAACCCCCTGCCCAGTAAAACATTAACAGTCTTCTAAACATACATTTTCCTTCAAATATTGGTTTCTGAACCTGACAAGACAGAGCATGAAAAAGTTATTTTGAGGTCAATAATCCCCTTGCCAACATAGAATCATAGAGTTGGAAGAGACCCCCCCACCCCCCGCCAAGAAGCAGGAAAATCACATTCAAAGCACCCCCGACAGATGGCCATCCAGTCTCTGCTTAAAAGCCTCTAAAGAAGGAACCTCCACCACACTCCGAGGGCAGAGAGTTCCACTGCTGAACAGCTCTCACAATCAGACCATCTTTAAAATATGTTATTATTTATTTGCCTTCAGGCCAAGAAGCAGGAAAATCACATTCAAAGCAGCCCTGACAGATGGCCATCCAGTCTCTGCTTAAGAGCCTCCACCACACCCTGAGGCAGAGAATTCCACTGCTGAACAGCTCTTACAGCCAGGCCATCTTTAAAATATGTTGTTGTTATTGTTTATCTGCTTTCAGGCTGCATGGCAACCCTAAGGCAAACCTATTGGAGGGTTTTCTTGACGAGATGCATTCAGAGAAGTTTTGTGATTGCCTTCCTCTGAGGCTGAGAGAGTGAGGCTTGTTCAATGAGTTTCCATGGTTGAGGAAGCATTCTGACCTCGGCCTTCAGAATCATACTCCAATGCTCTAACCACTATACTACACTGGCTCTTAAATACTTTACCATTGTCTCTGTGTTTGTGCTTTTTGTAATTTTATATTGTTATGTATTCACATGTTCTATGTGATTATGATGTTTATTGTTTGCATTTTCGGTTTGTGTTTTCGGTTTTACTCTGTTGTAATTTGTTGTTTGGGCTTGGCCTCATATAAGCCGCTCCGAATCCCCATCGGGGAGATGGTGGCAGGGTATAAATCAAGATTACTATTATTATTATTATTATTATTATTCCAGGGTACTGTTTTTAATGACTAAATAAGGTATATAATACATCAATACCTTGAGAAAACACAACATAATAGGATATTGTGAATTGGATAGACATGCTAATCTATCCCAACAAAGCCAACAATCATTCTTTTGGAGAATTAAAAATGATCTTTTTGGAAAAATGGCTTTCACAACCTTTTTGAAAAGAAAAATGATGTCATATCTTTTCAGCAAAAGTGAAATCTCCATGAACATCTGGAGACCACCTTTTGAAAACCACTCGGCAAGGAAAGGCATGACCTTGCTAGAAGTCAACCCTTTGAAAAAGTGATGTTTACAAGCATTCATGTAATGGCACACAAGTAAATCAGCTGTTAAACTGATAAACCATGTCTTTGAACTGCCAGGAACAAAGACATGCCACTACACAAAAAAACATATACTTAGCTAGCAGAGTTTTGAAATGTTTCTTTGAAGTTGAAATTGAAATTGCCCAACACATATGCTCTCCCTTGAAACCTCCTAGTTTAAAATATGCACCCAGAAACAAAAAACAAAGTCTTATTTTAAAAGTAGTATATCTTGTGTACTCACAAACATTAATTCAGTATACAGGCACATTTATAGATAGGATGTAGTTTTTCTGTGTTGAGAACACAGGGCATCATTCTTAAAATCAATAGTCCATAGTCCAAAGCATACTTTGGTTCATACAGAAGTCTAAACTGTATAACTGTACTCATTGCTGCTGATGCAAACATATAGCATACTGTTCTCATGGAAGTCTAAAGCATCTACTTCCTTTGAAAGTCAATGACATAACACTTCCACTGAAGTCCAAAGCAGATTGCTAACACTGAAGCCCCAAATCATACTGATAACAAAATGGAGTCTTGAGTCTGAACATGCTCAGTACAATCACATGTCTGTAGCCCCTCCCACACCAAAGAGGTCAGTCAAACTAGCAAATCAACACACAAATACAATGCAAGTTAGCAAATATATACAAACAAATAGTGAAGGCTTGGAAGGTTGCTATTTCCAACAGCTCTGACGTAAGTTTTCATGGAAAGCAGCAAACTTTATCAGGTTTCTATGAGATGACACAAGATTATATCAAATACATGTTTGAGAGGGCCGTTGTTGATAAAGGCTTATGTCACACAAAAATAGGTGAGTCTATCCTTGTGACTTTATTTTTAATATATTTTAAAAGCATGATAAAAGAGTAAAAAATGTTGGTGTTCACATGACTCCAGCAATCGTCAATGGTATTAAGAACATGGAGTACAGCTTCCAAAGAGCAGGGCATACAACAGCATCATTGTCATTGATGCTAAGAAGAACTGGGGTTGTCATTGCCTTTCTCTGAGGCTGAGTGTGACTTGGCTGCCCATTGGGTTTCCATGGCCCAGCAGGCATTTGAATCTTGGACTCCAGAGGCTCAAACCATGACATTATGATGGCTCTTGCAGTTCAGGCTACTCCATGCTATGTCTTCTCAGGCTCCCTAACTATAATGAACTTAGAAAAAAATAGAGACGACACAGTGATCTTATATATGTGTGAATCTGACTCTTTCCTCCTAGTTTCTATACCTTTTTCAAATAGCTTATAATCTTCATGTTCGTCTGCCTGGAACCTGTTTGGCTGCTGCTTGCATACAAAACTGGCAAGTGTTTCTGAGAGTGATTTAGTTTTCCCTTCAGCAAAGAACATGCTAATAGCAAGTGCTTTCAAGTGTGGAGACTTACTAGTAAAGGGTACACATAGCTAGATGAAAAGGAAATATGCCGTCTTACCTGAACTACATTGGGATACAGAGCAGCACATAGCATGGCTGATATCAACTTCACATTCTCTGCATTTGCATTCGCCTGTAATGTAATAAAATGCCATATCTTAGGGTTTGTCCATTTCCTCCCCCCTAATTTTAAACATAATAATGTCAGATAAGGATTAACCATGTCATAGAATCATGTCAACTTGGCAGGGCAGTAAAAACTGGCTTCTCAACCTGAGTAGAGCTTATGTTTTGTTGTTTCACATCAATTATAATATTTTAAGGTTTTTATTTTTTGTTAGCTGCCATGACTATTGTTACAGAAAGCCAAGACATGAGAAAGAACAAAATAAATAACATCTTAGATACTAAATGCAGTAAGATATGACAATATATAGTTTAAATGAGCTGAGGAAATATAACACTGTTGTTTATTAGTTCAGTTGTTTCCGACTCTTTGTGACCTCATGGACCAGCCCACGCCAGAGCTCCCTGTCGGCTGTGGCCACCTCCAGCTCCTTCAAGGTCAAGGAAGGGATTTCAAGGATTTTTTTTTTGTCGTGTCAGGAGCGACTTGAGAAACCGCAAGTTGCTTCTGGTGTGAGAGAATTGGCCGTCTGCAAGGATGTTGCCCAGGGGACGCGTGGATGATTTGATGTTTTTATCATCCTTGTGGGAGGCTTCTCTCATGTCCCCGCATGAGTAGCTGGAGCTGATAAAGGGAGCTCATCCGCCTCTCCCCGGATTCAAACCTGCGACCTGTCAGTCTTCAGCTCTGCCGGCACAGGGGTTTAACCCACTGTGCCACTGGGGGTTTCAAGGATACCATCCATCCATTTTGCTCTTGGTCTGCCCCTCTTCCTTTTTCCTTCCATTTTCCCCAGCATCACTTTCTTCTCCAAGCTTTCCTGTCTTCTCATTATGTGGCCAAGTACTCCATCTTTGCCTTTCTATCCTTCCCTCCAGTGAGCAGTTGGATATTATTTCCTGGAGTATGGACTGGTTGGATTTTCTTGCGATCCAAGGCACTTTCATAATTTTTCTCCAACACCACAGTTACAATATAATATAATACTACACAGCATTAAAACCAAAATGACATTGGGTGGTTGGGAGGTTTCCAAGCTGTATGGCCATGTTCAAGAAGCATTCTCTCCTGACATTTCACCACATCTATGGCAGGCATCCTCAGAGTTTGTGAGGTTTGGCATTTATTATAACTATGTTGCATAAGTAAGACATAAGTCCTGTCTGATTTACATCCACCTCACTAGGTATTCAGGCAGACCCAATGAGGCAAAAACATATACGAGGGCAAGTGAGATTTAGTCAGCTTGAAATAAAAGAATTAACCCAACATTTCTCAAGTCGATAACCATAAATCGTTGCAGAAGACTCCAGTATTAACAAGTTCTGTTAGCTCTCAAGAAGTAGAAGGTGCACAATGGAGTGGGCCAGGTGCAAAGAATGTGTGAACAGCATTAACTACACATTTGTTTGACAGACAATGAAGTGAAAAGTCACAACTGTAGAAAAGTCAAGACCGAATGAGGAAAAGGCACACATCCTGCCTCAACCTCCAGTCCAGTTACCTCTTCTCCTGTAGCTTCAAGAATGCCATCCCCTCCTTGAGACCACCACCTCTCGATATCCCGGGCTCTGAGTCCCTCTTTCACAAACCCAATATCAGACAGGAGTTCGGTGAATTGCCTTTTTAAACTGGCCATTTCCTATGATAGTATGTGAGTGAGACAAAAAAAGAGACAATTTTGTTAGTTCCCAACCACAAGTGACACTGTTTGAGACCTTTGCACTGTGTTGCAAGAAACCTTCAGAGACTTGTTAGCAACTTCTCAATATGAAGAGGAACAATAATTTAAAAATAAATTCTTTAGCAGTTTGTGTACCCAGGTATGGGCAAACTTGGGCCCTCCAGGTGTTTTGGACTTCAACTCCCACCATTCCTAACAGCCTCAGGCCCCTCCTTTTCCCCCTCAGCCGCTTAAGTGGGTGAGGGGGAAAAGGAGGGGCCTGAGGCTGTTAGGAATGGTGGGAGTTGAAGTCCAAAACACCTGGAGGGCCCAAGTTTGCCCATGCCTGTTGTAGAGAAATAAAATAGAACAAGTTAAAAGGCTCTGAGATAACTTGGGAAAGTATACTAAAGGAAAGTGAGAAATTTGTATAGGAAACTAAAAAAAAAGCCAAAAAAAGACAGGGGGATCTCTTAAATTTGATCTGTTCTGAGCTAAAGAAAAAACTGTTGAGAAACTACAGAGAGTCTGCAGTACATTCCTCAAACATTCTTTGACTCCTGCCTCTTCTTCTGTGGAGAATGCCTCTATGCACCCCAGAATAATATTATCTTACCTGAAGAACATTTTCTGACAGGAAGTTTTCTCTGCAAAAGCTGTAAGCTGCTTGGGAGCTCTCTTTTGAAGACAGCCGCCATCCCTAAACAGTGGAAATGCAAAAGGTCACCCTGCTGTCATTGTCTAGAAAAAAGAGAGTTTTGGAGACGAGTCACAAGGCAGACTTTTCTTACTTGCCTTATAAGCTTGGAGAAGAGCCAGGTAATCACTGTTTCCTATTGCAAACTCCAGTTTTTTCTTGAATGCTTCCTCTCTTTTGTCCCACGGAGAAACCTTTGTAATTCAAACACAGTTGTACAAATGGTATGCTTAAAGTTAAAACATCATCTATAACAGTGGTTCTCAACTTTTTATTGACCAGGGACCACTCTCCAATATTAGTACCAAAAGGGTTATGAATCAGTTTATAGTCAACTTTGGATTTGATTTAGTTATTTGGGGTGCCGATTAAAAAAACTGCATTGGATAGACCAGAACATATGCCATTCAGTAGTCACTATCTGCTTGCCCACAAAAAACCATATTTAATAAGCCTTGGCACTATAAGAGGGTTTCACGAGACCAGTTGCTCTCGTTGCAACAATGTAGTAATGGTGAGGCCATGGACTATATTTTAGTAATTGCAGACCACAGGTTGAGAACCACTGATCTATAAGAATTCTGATTTACAGTATACTCCAGGGATGTCAAGCTCATTTTCATCGAAAGTCACGTCAGCCTTATGGTTGCCTTCAAAGGGCGGTTGAATCTGTGGATACAAAGGGCCAGCTATATACAATACATTAAATTTTTGATAGATTCTCTTTTGGGCTGCTCTCGTATCTCATAATGCTGAAGATACTGCTGGGGCTTAATGCACATATATATCAATTCTATGCTGTTTCTTGTTACAAAGTATGATATTCAAAGTTAGATGCACACACAGTGAATGTATGTTTGTGCACACACATAGATACATAAACATGATTTTAAAGAAAAACTTCACAGCCCTTCTTTTTAGGATCTTTTTTGGAATGTTTGACTTTTATACCCATTTTATATACCTACTAGCTGTTCCCGCAACGTGTTGCTATGTCCAACCTTCCCTCCCTCTTTCTCTCCTTCTTTCTTTCTCTCCTTCCTTCCCTCCCCTTTCCTTCCTTCCCTCTTTTTCTTTCCCTTCTTCTTTCTTCCTTCTCTGTTTCTTTCCTCCCTTCCTTTGCTCTTTGGTTCCATCCTTCCCTCCCTCCCTCCCTCCCTCCCCCCTTCCTTCCTTCCTTCCTTCCTTCCTTCCTTCCTTCCTTCCTTCCTTCCTTCCTTCCTTCCTTCCTTCCTTCCTTCCTTCCTTCCTTCCTTCCTTCCTTCCTTCCTTCCTTCCTTCCTTCCTTCCTTCCTTCTCTCCTTTCCTCCTTCTTTCCCTCTTTCTCTTCTTCCTTCTCTCTTTCCTCCTTTCTGTGTATATGTGTTTTGTGTCTATATATATGCATATATGTGTGTATATATTTCTGTATATATGTATATATGTGTGTTTGCATGTATATATGTGGATTTGCGCATGCGTTGTATTTTTTTGTTTTTTGGCTTTTTAAGTTTCTGTTGTGTTTTTCAGTGTTTTTATGAGTGATGGTCACTTGTTGGCCTGATATGTGCCTTGTGTCCAAATTTGGTGTCAATTCGTCCAGTGCTTTTTAAGTTATGTTAATCCCACAAACGAACATTACATTTTTATTTATATAGATGTAACAGGCATGGGCAAACTTTGGACCTCCAGGTATTTTGGATTTGAAGTCCAAAACATCTGGAGGGCCCAAGTTTGCTTATGTTTGCTATATGGCCTGGGTCACACAAACATTTCTCAGGTTGAAGGGGGCCACACATGGAAAAATGTCAGAAGCCCTGATTGAAAGCAACACTACTTACAAAAGGAGACTTGTAGGCTCTGCTGGCTGCTATGGTCAGTGCAGGATCCAGGCAGCGAAAGATGGTGCCAAACAGCATTAGCTTCCCAATCCCCACATCGACAGGCAAGGAGGCCAAGTGATATCCCAAGGGAGTGAGCTTCTCGTCGGATGTCAAGGCGCCAACATCCTGCAGCCGCACTTTGGATGCACGCAGAGACTCGGATGTCGGCGGCTCAATCAATCGGGATAAAACTGAATGAAGACTATACGAGGAGAACATTTCCAGAATCTTAATCCTGGAAGAAACAAGGTGCAAAGGACAATTTGGTATATTTTGATAAACTTGTAGTAAATAAAAGGACACAGGATTATTTCAGGTCAGGTCTGACCAAAGCAGAACAGAGTGGTAGTATTCCTTCCCTCAATCCAGACACTACGTCCCTCTTGACCCCATTTTAAAAGATGTGCTAAGAAGATGCTGAAAAGGTTCCATTAGGAGACTGAAATGGATAAAGGTGACAAAAATGATTTACCGGAGACAGAGTTGCTCCAAAGGCACTCTTTGTATTTCAGGTAACTGCTGCTTTAAAAGGTGGTGATTATAATGATGGCTACTGAAGAGATGAAAGCAGACGCCAGAGGCTACACGACCTGCTCGGCCTTTCCTTTGCAAGGCATTGGCTTTGGACACAAACATATCTTCCAGGCTTTCCATGCCTTTGCTTGGATCATACCTGCAGAGTACACAAAATGGTGTTTGAAAACTAATCTTTAGGAAGTCACATTCTGGGTTTTTCTTAGTGACAGTCAGACATTTTTATTAATCATATATATATGTTCAATTATATGCATAAACCCCCAGCCTGGCAAATACGTAGGACGCTGCCCATCAAAAATAAAATTTCACATAAAGGCCAAGAAACGAGGCGATACAATATTCAAATAGCTTTTTTTAAAAAAAAGCAGGGCAAAGTATTAAATATACAAAGGCTCCCGGGACAGGTATATTGAGGGGCCCCTGGTGCCACAGCAGGTTAAACCGCTGAGCTGCTGAACTTGTTATTTTATTTATTTACTATATTTCTATACCAATCAAAAGGTTGGTAGTTCGAATTTGGGGTGCGACATGAGCTCCTGCTATTAGCCCAGTGTCTGCCAACCTAGCAGTTCAAAAACATGTAAATGTGAGTAGATCAAAGGAACAGCTTCTGCGGGAATGTAACGATGCTACATGACCTTGGAGGTGTCTACGGGCAATGCTGGCTCTTCGGCTTAGAAATGGAGATGAGCACCATCCCCCAGAGTTGGACACAACTAAACTTAATTTCAAAAGGAAACCTTTACCTTTACCAGGACATGACAGTCTTTGCTACCTGTCCAAGCAGGAATACTTTTTACAGTGTAGCTGTGCATCTTGTTTAGTATTTTAAGAGGAAAAAATGCTATTGAAAATATTTATGATTTAAAACAGGAGGAGGTCATTTCTCTTTGGAGCCCCCCCCCCTCAGAATCTCAGTTGCTCCTAACAAAGAGATGCAATGTGTTATGGAAATACTCTGAAAGATTCTCACAGTAAAGGGAGTGCCTGATGACAAAGCAAAATAAACCACTAAATTGTGTGACAGTTTAAGTATCTGTATTGTATTTTTTCAATGCTTCTGCCATCTTTTAAAAATACTGCAGTATAGTTGGGAGTATTTGGGGTCCCTGGGGGGGGGGGGGGGGGGGGGTTCAGGGAATTTTGTGTAGTCCATGGGCTGCATCTCTCCCAGTCCTGGTCTCAGGTATTTACAAATACTGATATGAATCACAGCAAAATCAAATACTGGGATCTGGATATTCAGCATTACTTATTTAATCTGACTTCCTATATTACACTGAATTGATTCTGATCCTGTTAATTTTGCTCTGTTTTAATGATATTTCCTATACTATTATACATTGTTATCCACCTTATTGAACCACCTTATCCTTAAACTAGTTTGCATAGTGGTCTTCTTCCCCACTCCAAATTAGTCTGCTGTTACTGCTGCTGCTTGTTATTATTGTTATGCTGTTTTATGCTGTCTTAATTGCTATTGCTTTGCTTTTAATTGTATTCTGCCTTGGGCTTGGCCCCGTGTAAGCCGCCCCAAGTCCCTCTGGGGAGATGGAGGCAGAGTAGAAAAAAAAGTTCTTCTTCTAATATATCTATTAGGTAGAAGCTAAGATGGTATAGTAGACAACAATAAAGGTGATTCTTTCATAGATGTAAAAGTTCAGGACAGTGGAGTGGTAAGGGTGGTGGTTGGTTTTATTTAGCAGTATTAATTGACTTCTATGAATTTGATGAAATACAGGAAGCACGTAGCATATATAGCAAGGATGGGGAAACTACAGGTGGCACACAACTCCTAAGCCCCCCTTTGAGGTATTATATGAAGAACCCCATGTCCAAAGTCTTTTTCTTTTAAGAGAAAGTAGACACTTCACTACATTTTTTAATCAGCTGTGTGCCTTTCCACACAGCCATATAACCCAGAATATCAAGGCAGATAATCCATAATATCTGCTTGAACTGGGCTATCTGAGTCTACACTATCCAGTTCAAAGCAGATGTAGGATTTTATACAGCTGTGTGGAAGGAGCCTCATTCACCCCACCCCATTATCCAGGCACCTCTTTTCTTTCATCTTCCCTGAATCAATTACATAGACTACATCATCAATGGTAATGGATGTTTCTGCAATATTTGTAGATATGATGATCTTGACAACTCCCACAGGAGGCTTAAGGAAAACGGCCTGCTGTTCTGCACTGGAGAGCGAAGAATGGAGCGGATAAACAACACAACTAGGAGAAAAAAAGATAAGTTGAGATTGTATTTTTTCCGTCTCTATCTGTTCCCAAACCTGGGGAATTAGAGTTATTGCATGCTCAAAAGGGCAATGTTAGCTATTGCAACAAATGCATAAATTGTCAACAAGGGAGCCACTTAGTGAAAATCTTCTCATGGGCTCATATAAGCGATACACTCTTCTCAGATGGGTTTGATTGCAAAATTGGGTTCAAACTCTTTTAAATAAGCAATACAAATAAATAAACTGAACTTTATTAACAGATTCAGGAAAAGTAAAAGAGTATCTTAACCACACACTGTGTAATTGAAAAAATTCAGACCACAAAAATAATACCAAGCCATGATTTGACACTATATACATCGATGCTGCTCTCACACACTTTTGCTTTATCTCATTTGTTTTAATTCCCTCTCTTTCAGTGTGTCATAGCATCTGAACCGGGTAAACTACAACTTTGGGTATCTAGGCATGCAACCCAGGTTCTGATGTTCCAGTTTGTAAATAAATCGCAGAATATACTGTGAGCAAAAAAGACAGTATACAAGAAAAGATCTTATCTGTGTAACAGTAAAACATGGTTAATTTTAAATCTGAACAGACACAATATGTTTTCTTCAACTGCGTGATCTGATACACTTTAGAATAAGAAACACAATTTGCAACCCAGCTACATCAATTATAAGCACTAACTATGAATTGTTGAAGGCTTTCATGGCCGGAACCACTGGGTTGTAGGTTTTTTCGGGTTATATGGCCATATAAGCCCGAAAAAACCTACAACAACCCATTATCTATGAAGTTCCATTTTAAGCAGACAATACAAACAATATAAAAGATTTGGAGGGAGAGCATTGCTAGGAGATTATCTTTCCCCTTGATTAAATGCTCTAAACTACTATTTTAAAAAATAAAATTGGATAGGAAAATTATTCTTCACTTACCGTTTGCTATGCCGGTTATTGAAGAGTGCATTAGACTGCAATTGCTTATATAATGTTTTAATTTCTGCCAGGCCTGGTAAAAATACCAGTACTGCACCTAGATATGGGTGTGCAGAAAGATGGTTGAATTAACAGAAAATAATCTTTTTTTAAAAAAAGATTGTATAGAAAGTAACATATCCAACAAACGATGCATCTCGGATCCAATACAATGCTGAATTGATATTTCCCAACTATCAAAATAAGAAATATTCAGATGGCATGATTCATATAATAGCTTTCCAAAAATTAACAGTAAAATAATAATAATAATAATAATAATAATAATAATAATAACTTTATTCTTGTATCCTGCCTCCATCTTCCCGAAGGGACTCAAGGCGGCTTACTAATGGCATAAAGTGAGAAACAATACTGGGTCACTATGCATGTGTGTGTATATATATGTGTGTGTGTATATATATGTGTGTGTGTGTTTGTGTGTGTGTGTGTGTGTGTGTGTGTGTGTGTGTGAGAGAGAGAGAGAGAGAGAGAGAAAGTGTGTGTAAAAAGAGATGAGAAAGAGAGAAATTACACATATATGTGAAGACACCAAGAGCCAGCATGGCATAGTAGTTTAAGCACTGGAGACCAGGGTTTAAATCCCCTCTTGGCCATGGAAACCCAGGGGGTAACTTTAGGCAAGTCCCACCTTCTCAGTCTCAGACAGAAGTGAAGACAAATCTATTTAAACAATTCTTATCAAGAAACTCCCATTATAACTTTGCCTTAGGGTCCTCATAAGTAAAAAACCACTTGAAGCTATACAACACATGCACATAGAAGAAGCAACCATACATATAAAGAGCGTATTCCTGAGCGTTAAGAGCTAAGTAACTGTCTGCATGCAGCTTCTGTCAGAAAAAAATTGTAGCTCAAAAGCAAATCAGTAAGTTCAAAGTTTTTTAATGTCTTCACCAAATTCAGTATGATAATGCTCACATGAATGTAAATAAAGTAATCATGGAACAAAAAACTATTAAGTTTGAAATCTCACTTTTGATTGTGCATTGAACTTATAAAAAGGCCTATGTCAAAACAATTTCAAAAACAGGTTCCCCCCATAATAACAGCAGAGTAGAATTCATAATTTAACATCCTGCCTGAAATAGTCATCATCACGCAATCACGGTCAAATACATTTGTGAAACTGCATCTAGAGAAAGATTACACTTCTACATTTTATTACCTGGCGGATATGAATGTTTGCCACTGACAATCCACTCTAGTAAGGCCTCAATTAATTCAAGATTAACTTTGTCTAAATCCATGGTTGCCATTGTTTTTAATACTGATGTGCTAATGCCTAAAAAAAAGAAAGAGCGCAAAATCAGTCAGATATATGTCATACCATTAACAGAAGAGCACTACACGAGCACCACATCCAAAAACGTCAAACATTTGGCAAGAAAAAAGGTATATAACTGCATTGTCTTTTCTAAAACAAGTTCTATTATTATGCTCTTCCTACTCCTCTCATATTAGGAATACAATGTAAGAAAAAGAGCAATTATTCATTACACTTACCAAAGGAAAAACTGCTCAGCTTTATTAGCTGAAAATTCTAAATATTCAGCTAATATTTAGAATATTAGTTGAATATTCTAAAGGGGCAGAAGAGTTTGAAGTTGCCTTGGATCCCACACTGATAGCAACCTTCTCAAGCCTCCTCTATTTAATGCTTTGTCTGTTTATAATGTGTCTGTGGTGTTGTTATGAGGATGATGGGACTCAGGTTCACAGTTTGGTTCAAAATGTCCCTGTTATAGACAGTGAAAAAATACCTGATATAGACAGTGAAGAAATGCAGTTTCCCACAGTAAGGCATGAGAGTGTTGATACTGAAAATAGCCAGGTGCAGTTTGACTCAGAGAAGGAGGATAGCTCTCAGCCTGGTTCTCAGCCTGATAATGAGCAAGCAGGGAAATAGGCTAACACTAACGAACATACTGACCTTGACGATATGGGAACTTTAGATTGGGCTGACCGGTTGGAATTCCGAATTCGAAGGAATGAAAAAATAGCTAACAAGAGGGAGGCCAGAGACCAGAGAAACACCTTCATGTTTTGCAAAGGGTATTAAACAGTGTGTTTGAGACCAGATCTTTGTCAAAGCAACTTCATGTTTACCTAAGGAGCTTGCCTAAAATAGGTTGGATTATCTTGCAGTTTTGTTTTTCATGGTTCCAGGACTTTGTCATGTTCTCTTGGGTTTTGTTGTTGCTGGTGCCTTTTTGGATTAAGCTTCAAGTGCTATGTTATGTTGATCTTTTGGAATATTAACCTTTGCTTTTAAGAATTTTTTTTACCTTTTATTTTTTAATAAATTATAAAGACTTCTGGCTGTGTGCAGTTCAGTGTTCTTCAGCAAGGTGAATCTACTCTGAGGTGCAACATGTGGTTTCAACCAAATTCAAATTCAAAATACATAATTCAATATTCACCATAAGTAGTAAAAAAAATGAAATGAGATTCTGGAAAGACTGAGGATCTGTGAAATGGCGAGAATCCAAATCTAATGCTTAGTGAGCCTCTCAGCACGTCACAGATTCCACAGTCTCTTTCCAGCCTCATGTTTCTATTTAGCTTCAAATCTCATTTATTTGCTGATTAAAGGAACCTGATCATCTGCCTATTTTGGTATCTTTGGGAGTCCTACAGATATAGAGAGCCGACTGTATACAAAAACATGTCACCTTTGTAGCGGACCATCAACTGCTGGACCGTTAGTTGTTGGTCTGGGACAGAATCTTTAGCTGTGACTGCTGTACTTTGCACCAAGCCAGCATGCCTCAGGTCCTCCTCTACTTCCTCTGCAGCTGTCCTCAAGTGCCTTGCCTTCTTACCAGGACCTTGCTTCGTACTCCGCATGTATGGACTGCCATGTTCCAAGACATACCTGAATGCAAACGAGGAAGAAGGCCAAAAACAATCTTACATTTCAAATACCTAGCTGATGAAGGAGCTATATGGATATGAAGAACTTTTCTGTAAAACTTCTAACATGCTTCATGGCAACAAAGTATGTTAAGTGACACTCTTTATACTCAGAACTAGGGTAGGCTGAAAGTAGACTAGGATGTACTAATAATCCCTGAGTGAGATGAAAATAATGGGTTATGTTTTTATTACTCTTGTTTTATACTATGTATAACTGTTTTAAATGCTTTATGAAGTTCCTGGGCATCGAATCGTTGCCTCTGCAAACCACCCTGAGTTGCCTGAGGGCTGAGAAGGGCAGTATACAAATATAGTAAATAAATAAATCAATAAAATAAGAAACATATTCCTGTCTGTAAATCTGGCTGTTGAAATAAAATGAGTTTTGAAAGGAAAGGAAATCAGGAGCAGGTGTATGACAGGACTATGGACTCAGCTTTGGTCCTGAAAGCAAATTCCTGGGATGCGTGTGTCCCTAGAGGCAGCCTTGTTTCATGTTCCCAAGAGTAAATTCTTCCTCAAAATAAACCATAATTGTTTGGGGATGGGCAGAGCATGCCGAGGGCCACGTGAGGACTGTCAATGCCTCGGCCCAGCTCTTTGGCCCTCTGCCACGCTTTGCTTCCTGCCTACATGGCCTACCTGCACACCAACCCCATTATCTCCTCTCCCTCTACTTCCTGCCTCCCATGCTCTTTAACACTCCACTCCAAGAACAAATAAACCTTCTCGACAAAGCGTGCACGTATCACATTCCCCTTTACATAGATGCATCTATATAGCAACGAGTTCTCCAATAATATAAATTATAAAATTAGCAGGCACATAAAAAGCATTGCATTCTAGCTACTCCATATTACTGGTTCCAACATATTGCAAGTTGTCAGTATTTGTAAAATACTCCTGCCAAGATATGGTGTGTATACTACATCATCCCTCCACATTCACTGGGATTATGGACACAGGTCCCCCATGAATGTGAAAAAATTTAAAAATGCAATTTTTACCTGAGGGAACACCTCTCTTAGCATTCCTAGGTCCTTCAGCTGGAAGGTGACCATAGAATTGCGCTGGAGGACCCAGAGATGTACAGTCAGGTATTCCTTCTAGTAATCACTGTCCTTCATTCTGACTTTATGGTAACACTAAATGCATATTTCCTAACACAGGGTTTCTCAACCTTCCTAATGCCACGACCCCTTAATAGACTTCCTCACGTTGTGGTGACCCCCAAACATTGCTACTTCAGAACTGTAATTTTGCTACTGTTATGAATCGTCATGTAAATATCTGATATGCAGAATCCTAATATAAATATCTGATATCTGATATGCAAGATGTGTTTTTATTCACTGGACCAAATTTGGCACAAATACCTCATACGCCCAAATTTGAATACTGGTGGAGTTAGAGGAGATTGATATTTAATTTGTGAGTTGTAGTTCCTGGGATTTATAGTTCACTTACAATCAAAGTGCATTCGGAACTCCACCAACGATGAAACTGAACCAAACTTGGCACTCTTATGACCAACAGAAAATATTGGAAGGGTTTGGTGGGCATTGACCTTGAGTTTGGGAGTTGTAGTTCACCTCATCCAGAGAGCACTGTGGACTCAAATAATGATGGATCTGGACCAAACTTGGCACAAATACTCAATATACCCAAATGCGAACACTGGTGGAGTTTGGGAAAAACAGACCTTGATATTTTTAGGAGTTGTAGTTGCTGGGATTTATAATTCACCTACAATCGAAGAGCATTCTGAACCCCACCAACGATAGAATTGGGCCAAACTTCCCACACGGAACCCCCATGATCAACAGAAAATATTGTATTTTCTGATGGTCTTTGGCGACCCCTCTGACACCCCCTTGTGACCCCCCCCCTCAGAGGTCCCGACCCCCAGGTTGAGAAATGCTGTCCTAATGTAACTACTAGTTAAGATGACAATATAAGGGTATGATTCTGTAGTCCATTAAAGCCATAAACAAAACAGAAGCCCAAATGAATAATATTTTAAATATGAATACACAACTAAACAGTCTGATTTTATTTAAAAGACCTACAAGGAATGCACTGAAATATTGAAGAAATGTCTTACCGAGTCACTGCAATTGCATCTTCTAGAAAAAACTGATCAACAGGGAACGTCCTACCTAATAGAGATACGGACAATAATAAGCAAAATTAAAAATAATATACAAAGCAGAGCAAAGGAATAGCATTTTATGTCACTGTTACAATTGCCATCGATATGTAAATTACAATAAGTAAAAAAGATACACAGGGTTGCTCTGAGTTTTCCAGGCTGAATGGCCATGTTCCAGAATCATTCTCTTCTGACATTTCACCCACATCTCTGGTAGGCAGACAACGCAGAGAAGCCACTGAAATCCACAAGTATGTGGACAATTTCAACAGAAAGGAGGAAAGCATAAATACCCAGGTTGGGAGAAAGAACTCTTGTCTGTTGGAGGCAAGAGTGAATGTTGCAATTGGACAACTTGATTAGCATGTAATGGCCCTGCAGCTTCAAAGCCTGGCTGCTTCCTGCCTGGGGGAATCCTTTGTTGGGAGGTGTAAGCTGGCCCTGATTGTTTCATGTCTGGAATTCCCCAGTTTTCTGGGTATCGTTGAAACACGAATCAAGGAACATGAAAGGTACTGCAGACTAATTCAGCCTGAGAAGTCAGCCATAGCAGAGCACCTGATGAACCTACCTGGACACTGCATATTATTTGAGAACACAGAACTGCTGGACCACTCTCACAACCACCATGTCAGGCTACACAGAGAAGCCATTGAAATCCACAAGCATGTGGACAATTTCAACAGAAAGGAGGAAACCATAAAAATGAACAAAATCTGGACACCAGTATTAAAAACTCAAAAAGGAGGACAGTAAATAGAGAACAACTCTCAAAAACAGGGGAATACCAGACAAGGAACAATCTGGGCCAGCTAACACCTCCCAACAAAGGATTTCCCCAGGCATGAAGCAGCCAGGCTTTGAAGCTGCAGAGTCATTAAATACTAATCAAGGGGGCCAATTGCAACATTCACACCTACTTAAAACAGACAATAGTTCTTTCTCTCACCCTGGACATTCCACAGATATATCAACCTCACTTGTCTAATTTCCAACAGACCCCTCAACCTCTGAGGTTGCCTGCCATAGATGTGGGCAAAATATCAGGAGAGAATGCTTCTGGAACATGGCCATACTGCCCTGAAAACTTACAGCAACCCAGTGATTCCAGCCATGAAAGCCTTCAATAACACATTGCCATTTCTTTCTGATCTGTATGGCCTGGCCTATGAACTTTCATTTTAGTAGCTGCAAACTTCTGCCATTATGAATTTAAAAAGAAATGATTGGCCGAAGAAATCATTAGATTCTGCAGAAGGAAGGGTTGCCACCAGTTATTGATTATGATAAATAGGTGAATGAACATATCCTTACACTTCTCTCATAAAAATCACCTAAGATAATAGCAGCCAACTATTTATTTAACTTATATCCTTTCTCCTGAAATTGGGATGCAAAACAAGATCAACCACAAATGATACAAATAAAGGCACAAAAGGTTTCGTAGAAAACTCTTTAAAATGAATTTAAATATTAAAACATAAGGAAATCCAAAGCAATTTAAAACGTGCCAATTAAGAGCTGTTAAAACTAGCAAAAGATTAACACATAAAGAGATTAATAATGAAATTGAATTAAGACTGTTTTTCACCTGGTATGTTTACAACTGGACAGGAGTTAAAGTACTGAGAAAAGAGTTCTGCATTCAGAGTAGCACTCATCAGTATAATTCGTAGGTCTGGCCTCTGAATCATGATGTCCTTCAAAATCAGCAGCAAGAAGTCACTGAAGGAAACAAGAAGAAAACATCTGAAATTCTTCAGGGCTGATTTAAATTGTTCTTTCAGTTATTTCCACCTATCCCCCCCTTTTTGCAGGAATTCTGTCAAAATTCAGAGCCATTTACTCCCAAGTTCCCTCTATCTATAGAGCTGGACATTGCATAAAATAGAGCTCTTTTCTCCAATTTGGTGGCCTTCTGGTGTGTTGGACTACTAACGCCAGAATCCACTGGAAGAGCAAAAAAATACTAGAGGGTTCTGTTAATAGGCTGTCAAACATCACAAACCAGTAGTTGTAGCAAAATTAAGAAAATAACTAAGACCTTATTGTTTTGAGGCATGGAAAGAGGTGACAAGATTGACATGTAAAGTTATAAGCATAAGATTTTTTTTTCCATACAGCTAGAAGGTATAATAAACAATTTCCCAGAATTGTGGAAAACTGGATTGCTGTGTGTTTTTCAGGCCATATGGCCATGTTCCAGAAGCATTCTCTCCTGACGTTTCACCCACATCTATGGCAGCATCCTCAGAAGTTGTGGGATCTGTTAGAAACTAGGCAAGTGAGGTTTATATATCTGTGGAATGTCCAGGGTGGGAGAAAGAACTCTTGCCTGCTGGAGGCAGGTGTGAAAGTTGCAACTGACAGGAAGAAGCCAGTCTTTGAGCCTGCAAGGCCATTCAATGCTAATCAAGATGGCCAATTGCAACATTCACATCTGCCTCAAGCACACAAGAGTTCTTTCTCCCACGCTGGACATTCCACAGATATATAAACCTCACTTGCCTAGTTTCTAACATACCTCACAACCCCTGGGGATGCCTGCCACAGGTGTGGGTGAAACATCAAGAGAGAATGCTTCTGGAACATGGCCATACAGTCCGGAGAACTCACAGCAACCAAGTGATTCCAGCCATGAAAGTCTTCGGCAACACATGAATTTATGATTTATTTTGATGATGAATTTATGATTTATTCTGACGAACTGACCTTTTGTAAGTTGTATAATTGTATTTTAATGTATTTTTGTACTATTGTATTATGATGTTTACTGTGGTTTATCTTATTGTATTTTAACCCTCTGCTGTTAGCCGGCCTGAGTCCCTCTTTGGAGGTTGAGAAGACCGGATTACAAAAGCTTGAAATAAATAAATAAATAAATAATAAATTGTGGAAAACAATACTAAACTGTAGTTTTTCCCTTTCCCAGACACAAAAGATGAGGAAAGGGAAAATGCCAAGGTTTTCCAGGGCTGCACAATAATAAATCATGACTAAGTGTCGCATGTGAATCAAGCCACCTTATATGATCACATGGACAGTGTGATTATTAAAAACAAAGAAAACAGTGCAGTACAGTGTTTAAAATATCAGGTTACAACCAGAGACATCTAAATTAAAATTCCCTCTCAACCTAAATAAATATATAAATAAATAAATAAAAAACAATGGATGCTTTGGATCAAAGGCTACCTTATCCTACATTATTTTCTGACTTTTTGTTTTTTGTATGTACTGATTCATAGCCCACTTTTCCTCATTGAGAACTCAGGACAGGTCACAATCATAAATTGAAAGTAGACTTAAAATCACATTTCAAAGATATAAGTATTATTCTAAAGGTATTCTTCATACAGCAACTATAAAAAGTTGGATTACCTTTCTTCTGTTCTCTCGTGAACTTCATCAATAATAACATGAGTGAATCCTTGTAGATTTAAGTCCCCTTCTAGTCTTCGCAGAAGCACCCCAGTGGTACAGTACAACAACCGTGTTGCTGAAGACTTTAAAACAGGAGAAACAACATTTATGGCTAAATCAAATTTTCTGCATATGATTACTAACTTCTCTGTTATTCAATTCACTGTGAAAGCCTAGATCAAATCTGACTATCTTATGTGTCATGGAAGAATCCTGCAAAATTTTTCCTCTGATGATCAAGTGAGCAACAAATTACACGTTGTAGGTTCACAGCAGGAACGTAAGTCTTTTGCCACTCCTTTTATGAACAGTGTTCAGTATGGGAAGTAACATGGATGATTACATTTGCTCAGCTCTCTCAAATGGAAAGGCAGCTCAGAACAAGCAATCAATTAGAAAAAAACATAATAAAAGCAACTGGTTTGATTATTAAGCAATTTCAATAATAGTAATTTCTAGATCCTTCAGTATAATTCTATAATGAAACTTTTGGAAGAGACTGATCATACCATTGTGCTGGCAGACCTAGATATCCCTAAAGAACACATCACGTGATGAATCTCCAGGTTAGTGGTTCTCAACCTGTGGGTCCCCAGGTATTTTGGCCTACAACTCCCAGAAATCCCAGCCAGTTTACCAGCTGTTAGGATTTCTGGGAGTTGAAGGCCAAAACATCTGGGGACCCCACAGGTTGAGAACCACTGACCTAGGTTCTCTTAGTACAACTCTATGGTCAACTTGCGCTGGAACGATTTAACAAGCAATCATTATTTCTCCACTTTTGCAGGAATCCTGCAACCCTAAACCCAACATATATAGAGGGTTGACTGTACAATATAACAAAAAGGCAACCCACCCTCCAAAATGACATTAAAAATGACTAAATTTTGATGCCAGCAAAAGCCCGAGTGAACAGAAAAGTGATGATGCTTAAATATCAACAGTTTAGATGTCTCCTAAAAGAGGTCCCAGAGGGGTTTCCACATTTTGGTGCCTGTTGCTCTTCCAGCCAAGAAAAGATCCTATTTCTAGCAGCCAGCTACTTGTGAAGGGGCCGAGGGAAGGACATAGCTTCAGCAAGTACTTCATCTTTGCCTGTAATATCCTTCCCTCCAGTGAGCAGCCGGGCATTATTTCCTGAAGTATGGACTGGTTGGATCTTCTTGCGATCCAAGGCACTCTCAGAATTTTCTTCCAACACCAAAGTCCAAAAGCATCTATCTTCCTTCGCTCAGCCTTCCTTATGGTCCAGCTTTTGCATCCATAGGTTACTATGGGGAATACCATATTAACCTTCGTTGCCAGTGTGATGTCTCTACTCTTTACTATTTTATCGAGATTGGTCATTGCTCTTCTCCCAAGAAGTAAACAGCTTCTGATTTCCTGGCTGCAGTCTACATTGTGCAGTAATCTTTGTGCCTAGAAGTCTGTCACTGTTTCCATGTTTCCTCTTTCTATTTGCCAGTTATCAGTCTGGTTGCCATAATATTGGTTTTTTGATGTTTAAATGCAACTCAGCTTCTGCACTTTCTTCTTTCACGTCAGTTATAAGGCTCCAGTTTAATTGCACGTTAGGAATTTTAAAACTAAAATGCAATTGCTAGTTTCAACAAGAGTAAATAAGAAATAATGGGCAAGGGGTAAGCATACACTTAGGTAAACACTCGTATCATTGCTAAGAGCAGCAACTGAATCCAGATAGTAATTATTACCAGAGGCTCAAAAAAAAAAAAGATGTGGTGGAAACTGGAAACTGGCTAGCTCATTTGACTACTGTAATAGAAATAAGGAAATAAGGTAAAAATAAACAAACCATGACACTTTCCAGCCGGATTTGGTATCCAACTGTGACCCCAACTCTTTCAGTACGTTCCTTGGCTACTCGTTCAGCCACAGAAATGGCCGAGATCCTGCGCGGCTGGGTGCAGATGATGTTGGCTAACTGACTGGGAGGACCTTCTAGGGAGGAGTCCAAGATAAACTGAGGAATCTGAGTGGTCTTTCCACATCTACATAAAGGAGAGGGATGAAATAAAAACAATAGCATTCTCCTATCCCCCAGGCAACACGTTGAGATGTGTGGTCACATCTAGCCTACATTTTTGAGAAACAAAACTAGTGCACTCCAAACTTACCCAGTCATGCCACTCACAACAAGAACCTGATGTTGGTTCAGCAAACGCAGAATGGTTTCTCTCTTTTCCCAGGCAGGGAGTTTCTGTCGTTCTTGTAACAAGGCCTGGTAGTGCCTAGAAGACTGACACAGAAGCATAAGGTAAACAACAGCCATAATTGTCAGTGCCATCTAAACATGCTTTATTTTTTTAAAAAATGTGACTTTTCAAGAGCTTTGTATTGCAGAGCTTGTCAAAGACATATGATCCCACTTCTAAGGACCACAAAACTCAGGTTGCAACATGTAATTAAAAACTGGCATCAACAAAGTGCCTTAAATCAATTAGTCAGGTAGCAATTTAAACATATGTACCAAGAGATATAAAAAAATGCAGAGTGCAATCACCATTTAAAAGGATTTTTTCCTCCTTCTGCCGCAGCAACCCACTGAACATAACTGCTTTGCTGCTTGAAGTTCCAGGTTTACGATCAGGAACTTAACCTTACCTTCTTTATGCTGAACTGTTTGCAGATTTTTAGATTTTCTCTGGACATGGGCTTTGTTGGGGTGGCATACTTTTTCAAAAGCTTCTTTTTGAGGTTAACATAGCTCTCTGCCTCTACATGAACTGTCTGTAGTTCATCATCATCATCATCTTCCTCCTCTTCAGTCACCAACTCCTTTGTTGCTTAAAAGAGAAAGTATCTTAGCATATGCCCTTTCGGAAAATGGGTTAGGTACATAGTTTTAGAGCACGGAAGCTTTAGAATACAGCATTTCACCGGATGGTATTCTTGCCAAAGGAATCAGCCTATCAAAGCCAAACTTTCAATCATCCACAGCAACATTGCTTGCCAGCTATCTCCTTAATCAATCCTGCTCATCGTGTGTTTAGCTTGCTTGCCCAGGCTACTGGACAAAACAGAGACAAAGGATTCACATGAGCAGTACTGAACAGTACAGCCACATAGTAGGATATTGATTGATGAATGCAGATTCTAGAGGCCAATTTTATTTTGTCAATATTTCAATATCTTTCAGAAATTCATAGAACTAGGAGATGAATTACTGACCTTATTATACTTCATAGTCCCAACTACAGATAGACTCATTAAATTAATTGAATGTATGTAAGTATGGATCCACAAAGCAGCCATTGATTCAACGGGCATATTTTAATTGGGTGAAAGTAAAGGCTCCCCCTTGACATGAAGTCTAGTCGTGTCCGACTGTGGGGGGTGGTGCTCATCTCCACTTCTAAGTTGAAGAGTCAGCATTGTCCATAGATACCTCCAAGGTCATGTGGCCAGCATGATTGCATGGAGCACTGTTACCTTCCCGCCAAAGCGGTACCTATTGATTTACTCATGTTTCGAACTGTTAGGTTGGCGGAACCTGGGGCTAACAATGGGAGCTCACCCTGTCTGTGGATTTGAACTACCAACCTTCTGATCAGCAGCTTAGCAGTTTAACCTGATGGGGTTCTAACACTCAAATTTAGGATAACGTATCTGGTTACTAAGAATGAACACTCCTCACCTATAAAGAATAAACACTCATTCTTTATAGGTGAGGAATATATACCTGGCAAAATTTTATTTATACACTTGTATAGATATAATAATAATAATAATAATAATAATAATAATAATAATGTTGTTCATTCGTTCAGTCGTCTCCGAACGAATGAACAACAACAACAACAACAACAACAACAACATAATAATAATAATAATAATAATAATAATAATAATAAACTTTATTTATATACCGCCCTATCTCCTCAAAGGGACTTGGGGCAGTTAAGGAGATTCATTGTCCCAACTGACTGTTAACAATGTGCTAAGGAATCTAGAAACAATTATTGTTATTGCTGTGTTACCTCAAGTTATTTCTGACCTATGACAACTCTAAAGCAAACTCAGGACAGTATTTTCTTGGCAAGGATTGCTCAGAAGAAGTTTGGCATTGCCTCGCTTTGAAGAGAGTGTGCCTTGTGGGTTTCGTGGCTGAGCAGGGGTTTAAACCCTGGTCTTCAGAGTCATAGTCTAATCTTAAACCACTACAAAAGCTCCTCTATGATGTTGGACTATACACTGAAATGATTCATTGTTTGGAAGGCAAGTTTTATCTTTCAAGAAGGAAGCAGACTTCCTTTATTTCCAATAGCCATATTCTCCTTGTCTGCAAAAAAGTTTAACTCAATTGCCAAATTTTGATGTCACCTTCAGAATCACAGCTGTCTGACGCTAGGCCACAAGTGGTCTATGAGCTGCACCAATGCCTTCTGACAGTGGATTACATTCAGTTGTGTCCTCCTACCAGTGAAACTGATTCCTCAGTTGGATGGATTTCCCTTTCCTGCTGCAGGTCAGGATCTCCGAAACGATTGCAAGATCCTCTAGAGCAGATCTGGGCAACATATGAGTATTAGGAGAAAGGAAACTACAATGCAGGAACCATACCACTCACATAACATTTAATTTGAGCCAGGAAGTTCAATTTATCCAACAGGTATCTTGTAAGAGCCAGCTTTAGTGCAACAGATTAATCAACAGCTACCGCTGAAGTAAATCATGCCAACTGAAATGTTGACAGTTCGAAGTCGGGTTAGGGTGAGCTCCTGACCTTCAGTCCAGCTCCCCCGCCCACCTAGCGGATCGAAAATAGCAATATGAGTAGATTAATAACTGCATTAAAGCAGGGAGGTATACAAAGAAGCTCTTCAGCAAGGAGGTGAAGTGACAGCAATCCCTTGTGGCCTTCAAAAGATGCCAAATGATGAGGAAAAAGCCTAAATAATATACCTCTATCTGTTGCCTGTCTGTTCATTGTATAATTGGCATTGAATGTTTGCCGTATATGTGTTCTGTGAACAACCCCGAGTCCCCTTCGGGGTGGGAAGGACGGAATATAAGTACTGTAAATAAATAAATAACAGGCATGCCCCCATGTCCTACAGTGCAACCACACAAAATGATATTCTACTGCTTCCTTACTTCCTCCCTGGGCTTCTTTAGATTAGAATATTCCAAACTGTCAATGCAGAAGAGACACCTGTTTGTGAAATAGCTGGATATAAGCACCAAAGTACATAAAAAGTCTCCAAGCATCACTTGGGGAGTAAAATCTAGGCACTAAAATTGCTAATGCCATACATGGACTTCTCTTTCAGCATTCAAATTACATGACTCTCAAAAAAGTAATAAAGTTGTATGTACCTTCCAAAGTCTGACATGGAATGTATGAACAATTAGGAAGACTTTGCTTATCAGCATCTGTGGGTGTTCTTGCCAGAGGCATCATAAGAGATAAAGGAGGAACACTGAATTTGTGGGATGTCTTACTAAGCAATTTTGTTACTTCAGTTTCATCCTCTAAACACGTTATAAAAGCGTAAACAACTGGTTCATTGGATTCAGAGGATATTAAGGCCTTTTCGTAAAGATATTCAGCAATGTGAAGCCGACAAGCCAAGGGCAGGCTCTCATTAGTGGAATAAAATGCCACAAGAGGTGGCTCATATGGGTATTTGTTATCCTCGGGAAATCTCACTTCCAGTTCATACACAGGAGCGTTGTCACTGTTGAATCTGAGATGTGCATCGTCTTTTGGAAGTGTCTTCTGCTTGTTTTGAGCATCATGCTTGAATCGACATCTTGAGCCAAACCTGCAATCTCCTCTGAGGTAGTGTTTACAGATTTCTAGGGAAGCTGGCTGTGGCCCATTGCTGGTGCTGCTAGCCCCTTGTTTGCATTTGTTAATTATCTCTGTAAGGTACGCCGAGTCTAACGTAACAGCCCAAACCCGATTTTGAATCCTTTCCACAAATTTGTCTCCATAGATGGAATGTAGGGCAAAAGCCTCTTCACGCCTTTGTTCCAAACAGTCTTCAGTGTCCGCATGAGCAGCGCTTTCTATGTCAGACATTTTCTCTGCAAATTTTTCAGAGAAACATTGCATCAGTAAGTCCTCCAGCGATGCTCCGATGTTACCGTGGTAGGATTTCAGGACCTCTCGACAACGTTCACTGTCAAAGCCATACCTAGAATATGTGGAAAAATAAATTATTGCAGATACACATAATACTTTGCTGAAAGAAACAGCCCTACCACTTTTAAGGATACTTGCTGATTCCTTGCCATAAGGGGAAATATTTATTATTCATTAAAATGTTTATATCTCATCCTATATGGTTCTAAATTTTGAAGTGCAGGCACCCACTAAGACAGCCCCCACAATAATGTCCTCAATGCAGGCACTGCTGTTGATTCCATTAATAATAATAATAATAATACTTTATTTATACACTGCCACCATCTCCCCAAGGGACTTGGAGCGGCTTACATGAGGCCAAGCCCAACAACACATCACAATAGAAAAGCAATAACAATACAAACTAATACAAAATAATATAAATCACATATAACAATAACACACAGGATTTAAAAGCTTATCAATAAAACAGTTCTGTTTTCTTTTCCACTAGTACCAGCTCTTTTTGTAAAGCAAATGGTTCTTTGTGTTGTTGAAGGCTTTCATGGCTGGAATCACTGGGTTACTGTGAATTTTCCAGGCTGTATGGCCATGTTCCAGAAGCATGCTTTCCTGAAGTTTTACCCACATCTATAGCAGGCACCCTCAGAGGTTGTGAGGTTTGTTGGAAACTAGGAAGTGGGGTTTCTATATCTGTGGAATGTCCAGGGTGGAAGAAATAACTCTTGTCTCATTGAGACAGGTGTGAACGTTGAAAATGGCCATCTTGATTAGCAGCTTCAATGCCTTGCAGCTTCAATGCCAGGATCTGCCAAAAAAACTGCAAGATCCTCTAGAGCAGAGGACTGAAGCACTGAAGCTGCAAGGCTTTGCAATGCTAATTAAGGTGGCCATTTGCAACATTCACACCTGCCTCAAGCAGACAAGAGTTCTTTCTCCCACCCTGGACATTCCACAGATATATCCACCTCACTTGCCTAGTTTCCAACAGACCTCACAACCTCTGAAGATGCCTGCTATAGATGCAGGCGAAGCATCAGGAGAGAATGCTTCTGGAACATGGCCATACAGCCCAGAAAACTCACAGCAACCCAAATGGTTCTTAGTTGCCTATTCAAGACCAAGTCATTCTCAAAGTTACAATATTAATACTTCATCATAATAAACTGTTGTTGGAAACTATTCATTTCACAGTGACTGAAAAGATAACAAGGGAAGATAGAGAAACCCAAAAGGAAATTGACCTCAACATCTGTGCTAATCAAAAAGTTCAAGTGTTGAGATGCTCTGCTTTGATTGTGCTCTTTACAGTTTCCTTTTTTGGATGGGATAGCAGTCGCTTTTACATTGTGAGGGGTTGAATCCAGTGAGTTCATGCAAGTGTGTAAAAGGCTGAAAATTAAAGAACTGAAATGAATTTACTAAATGAATGAGAACACTAAAATAAAAATGAAACAGGAGAAAATGGCCTGAGCATTAAGCAGCTGACAGGATGGAGGAAAATTGTTTTCTCTCTCCCCATCACCCTATCACTATAAATAACCATATACACCATATCCTGGAATGTAGTTATAACCTGTCTTATTAGCAGTTTTACGAGAGTGAGAAACATTTTATTTTTAGCAATACACAAGAAGTTAGAGTCCCAGGAATATCCTCATGAAATGACAGGTTTCATATTGTTTTATGGTAGTGGCAGGCTTCCAGCATCTCTATCCTTACACTACTTCCTGACCAATATTTATGATAAAATAATCACCTAGAAAGTTTTTGTACCGCAAATGAAGACACCTCTGTCTCTGGAATATGATTGACAGGTGCCTGAGAAGCACTTGACCCTGTTTTAGAAACTGCTTGACTCTGTGACCAGTACTGCTCCTCATCCAAGAAATCTGGTTCATCATCTTCACCCAACACAGGCATCCTGGAAAAGACATATAGTTCATTTACAAGTAATAGCCCATGAGGTAAGGCAGAGTTCAAGAACCGTGAGAAGGTTGTCACTGTGATTCTGCTTCAGTCTCACCCGAGCAGATGGGCCATTTTACTACAGAACTGGATATGTAAAGCAGGCATTGTACAACAATGCTGCCTGTAGAGTAGTAAACAATACTCTTGAGTTTCAATAATCCATTACACTGGCTAACATTCATTTTGGTGCCTCAACTTTTAGTCTTGTTTCTGGGTGTATTCAACCTGCTGGTTCCAAAAATGGCACCAGCTTCCTATTAGCTGTAGTTTTTGAGATATTGAACATATGCCATATGCCAGTCTTCATCTGCTTACCCATAGAAAAGCATGATAACTATATCTAAGAAACTAGAGCTGATGTGGTCTATCCAATGCAATTTTCCGAATCCGTGCCCCAACAACCGCCAGAACAAGCATAAGAATCAAGACCTCCTAAAAAAAAACCCCAAAAAAACTGCAAATGTTTTTGCTGACCTGTATTACATTTTAAAAACAACAAAGAAAAAATATCCAATACATTTTTGCATTTTCTACATTTTTTTCACTTTTGACTCTGGCTGCTTTGGTATCGTTTTATACCCTCAATTCTAGATCCCTCAAACCAACCTGTTGACATGGGTACTTTTATATTTCAAAACACACTGAAATCTTCATTTGGGTCATAAAATGCTCCAAATTATGGTATTCTGTGGAAATTTTAATTTGCCTGGATGAGGCACATGACACTAAGGATAATTAAAGGTTTTCATGGTCAACATGTCATGGCGTTTGCTTAAAAGGGAAATTAATTCTATTTAAGAACTCACTCTGGACCATCAGACAGATCTTGTCCTTGAAGTTGGAGGAGGAGCTCTTTCACCCTCTTCTGATTCTCTGATGTCATGTGCAGAGTCTGCAGTGGCATCTTGGTCTTCGAAACATGCCTGGTCTGTCCATGTCCTCTGTTTGCAGAGCTTAAGGTACAAAAGGGGAAAACACAATGCTTTCAAATGTATTTATATAGTGGAAAATACATACACGAATTCATAGCATGGGTTAATTAAAGCTACTGAGTCTGTTTCTGTGGAATTCTGAGGCAAGTTTTCCAAACCACTCAGATTCAATATGATTGACATGTACAACAAATAAAGAAGCTTTGAAAAGCCCTGCAATGTGCATATGGTAACATAGAGATTAGTCAGTAAAGTTCAGATAGGTCAGAAACTAATGCAATACTGCAATAGGGTTTTGCAGGTTGTGAGGTCACATTTTTAGTTAGATTTTTGTCAAATTACTTTAGGTCCTTCATTTGAATATTATTTGCACCTTTATTCCCAGCTATTCTACTCTAATCTGAGCTAATAAGGTAGTGCACATTGTTACATCATGTAAAATAGGCAAGAATTCAACGACTCTTCCTCCAGTATAACAGTGGTTCCCAACCTCTAGTCTTCAACACCCAAAAGCCACTGCCAGCTTGGCTAGCTATCAGGAAATCTGGGAGCTCAAGTCCAAAACACCTGAAGGACCAAAGGCTGAGAATCCCTGCTATGTGTTGTCAAAGGCTTTCATGGCCAGAATCACTGGGTTGCTGTAAGCCCAGAAAATTCACAGCAACTCAATCACTATATTTTCATTACATAGTAATGCATTTCATAGGGGAGGCAACTTTTAACATTATTACAGTCATGAATCAATCAACAACAAAAAAAGAAAAATGCATACTCATAAACAAGATAGACAGCAGTACGTAACTACCACTACTTCAGATTCTTTCTGTTAAAGAGTTCAATCTCCTGACATTTCTTCAGAAGGAAGATTTTAAAAAATAGCTAGATTCCAGAATGTACAAATTAAAACATTTTGTTTCACTGACCTTGGTTCATCTCTTGCTTCACTGAAAACACAGAAATCGTCGTCATCATCCCAAATTTTGTCTGAGCCTTTTTTGCTACCGCTGCTTTGATGTTTGCTAGGTCTTCCACTGCCGCCGCCACCACCTCCTCGTCCTCCCCTTCCTTTTCCTCCTCTTCCTCCCCCTCTGTTTGGCCTTCCTCTTCTCTTCCCTGATGAGCTCATTTCCTTCTAAAAAAAGGAAAAGAAAATACAAGCTAGCATTAACCATTAATGAAATACAACATTAAGGTCACCAGACAGATATTCAGTAAGAGTCGCAATTATTACTTTTTGGTCCCGACAAAATATCAACCAATCAGTTCCCCTCCCATAACATGTACCCTTCTTGTACATCCCATTAATTTCAAAGGGATATTACTCACTAGTAATTATAAATTACTAAAACTGGATTTGGGTTTAAGTATGTTATAAACACGATCTCTAAATTTAGTTTATTGTGGCATACGTTTTTTGCAGACAACAACCTCCTGCTTCATTAGCTGAACTACCTATTATATATCAATAACATAATCTAAGAGATGTAACTCCTTTGTTCCAATCTTAGACCAGTCACAAACTAATACAGTGACTTTGAACAACACTGTTTATCTTTGTCACACTCACCAAGCTTACATCATTATTGCAGAAGTAATGTGTTAACTAGTGGGAGAAAAAGTATGATAGTAGAAAGAGTGTTGATAACAATGTGAGTTGTTATCATTTATATTTTAGATTCAAAAAGGCTGAGCTCCTGAGATTTATGTTAAAACAAATTAATTTGAGATACCATAAGCATTTCTTAACATCCTAAATTACACTCACAGCACCCTATTGGCTTATCTGTAATAAGAGGAGATAAAATACCAATCAGTACACAAATTGTTCTTCGGTACTGAGGTCCCTTCCACACAGCTGCATAAAAATCATATTGAACTGGATTATATGGCAGTGTAGACACAGATAATCCACTCCAAAGCAAATATTGTGGGTTATCTGCCTTGATATTCCCTTCCACATAGCTTAACAAAATCCCACATCTTCCACTCTGAGAATATGGCAGTGTGGACTCAAGTTCAAAGCAGATATTGTGGGATTTTCTGCCTTGATATTCTGGGTTATATGGCTGTTTGGAAGGGCCCTGAGCTGAGTGTAGTCCTTCTCTCCAGCTGCAACTACTGAGGCCATCACAGGAAGCAACAACAGCAGCCCTTTTACTCTGTTTTGATCCTTCTCTACAGTTAAATATCAATCCGGATTCTGTAACTAAGGGCCTTTCCACACAGGGTTACGGGCCCAGTCTGTATGTGTGCTGTTCACCCCACCAGCTCAAAAGATATCTTGAGCAATGATTAATCGATTGCCCCAAGGAACTGGAAAATTATTGCTTCCATTCAACATTTTGTCTTCTGTCTGTTATAACAGGCTGTGCTTTTTATTTAATTTTAGTTTGTTAAGTTATCATTCGTATTTATATGTTGGGTTGTATAAATTTTGTTAGTATGGATGTATTGTTGTTGTATTTGGGCATTGAATGTTTGCCTTTTATGTTTGGAATCTGCCCTGAGTCCCTTTGGGGAGATAAAGTGGAATGTAAAATTTTATTATTATTATTTGAAACACAACAAGATGAGTCCACAGCAGACAAGATCACTCTGCTGGCTGTTGTAGTGGATCACACGTTGGACACTTTCCAAATGTCTAGGACTGTGTGATGTATCGGCAAATACTGCATGCAGATCCCAGTAAGGTGGCCTTCTGCAGCTGGCAGATGGTAATTTTGTCAGCGCCAATTGTGACTGCGCCAAGGTCTTTAGGCACTGCACTCAAATTATTATTATCGTTATTATTATTGACACAAAAGCACAGTATGTCACAGCAAGCTAGACCTATATACTGGATTTTGTATCACAAAATCACAAGTCGAACACTTCCCAAGTATCTAGGACTGTGTGATGTATTTTCAAATGATACGCACAGATCCAAGTAAGGTGGGCTTTTGCAGTTGACAGATTGTGATTTTGTCGACGTTTATTGTTTCCAAATGCTGGCTGAGATCTTTTGGCACGTCACTCAGTGCACCAATGACCACTGGGACCACCTGTACTGGTTTATGCCAGAGCCTTTGCAGTTCAATTTTGAGGTCTTGATAGCAGCTGAGTTTTTCCTTAGTGCGGCTGTCACCTGGTATGATGACATCAATAATCCAAACTTTTTTCTTTTCCACAATTGTGGTGTCTGGCATATTGTGTTCCAAAACCTTGTCAGTCTGGATTTGAAATTCCCACAGTATTTTTGCATGTTCATTTTCCATGATCTTTGTGGGTTTATGATCCCACCAATTCTTTACTGCTGGCAGGTGGTACTTGTGACATAAGTTCCAGTGAATCATCTGGGCCACAGAATTGTGTCTTTGTTTGTAGTCTGTCTGTGCGATTTTCTTGCAACAGCTGAGGAGATGATCCATGGTTTCATCAACTTCCTTGCACAGTCTGCATTTTGGATCATCGGCTGATTTTTCAATCCTGGCCTTAATGGCATTTGTTCTGATGGCTTGCTCCTGGGCTGCAAGAATCAGGCCTTCTGTCTCCTTCTTCAGGGTTCCATTCGTGAGCCATAACCACGTCTTCTCCTTATCAACTTTTCCTTCAATCTTCTCAAGGAACTGCCCATGTAAGGCTTTCTTGTGCCAGCTGTCAGCTCTGGTTTGGAGTGCAGTTTCCTTGTACTGACACTTTGTCTGTTGTGCTTTGAGAAGTTTCCGATTATTGACTTCAATTAAAGCAGGTTCTTGGATTTCCTTAACATATTCTGCCAGGATGTGTTTTTCTTCTTCAACTGCTTGTTTGACTTGTAAAAGTCCTCTGACCCCAGACTTTCTGGGCAGATAGAGCCGGTCAACATCACTGCGAAAATGTAATGAATTATGAATGGTCATGGGTTTTCTTGTTTTTCTCTCCAAATTGTCCAGTTCTGCCTGTGTCCAGTTTATGATGCCAGCAGTATATCTTATGACAGGTATGGCCCAGGTGTTTATGGCCTTGATGGTGTTGCCTCCATTGAGCTTGCTTTTGAGAATTTTCCTGACCCTTTGAATGTATTCTTTGCTGACCATAGTTTTCACATGTTCATGTTTGATGTTGTCCAGCTGTAGTATGCCCAAATATTTATAGGACTCTGGCTGGTGACACTTCATTGCTTGGCCATTGGGCATATTTATGCCCTCACTTTCAATGGCTTTTCCCTTCTTCGGTGCCACTGTCGAACATTTGTCCAAACCAAACTCCATGTTGATATCTGTGCTAAAGATTTGGACAGTGTTAGTCATTATTATTATTGTCAAAGCCTTTCATGGCCGGAATCACTGGGTTGTTGTAGGTTTTTTCGGGCTATATGGCCATGTTCTAGAGGCATTTTCTCCTGACGTTTTGCCTGCATCTATGGCAAGCATCCTCAGAGGTAGTGAGGTCTGTTGGAACTAGGAAAAAGGGTTTATATATCTGTGGAATGACCAGGGTGAGACAAAGGACTCTTGTCTACTGGAAGCAAGGTGTGAATGTTTCAACTGACCACCTTGATTAGCATATAATGGCTTGACAGTGCCTAGAGCAAACTTTTGTTGAGAGGTGATTAGATCTCCTTGTTTGTTTCCTCTCTGTTGTTGTGCTGTTGTAATTTTAGAGTTTTTTAAATACTGGTAGCCAGATTTTGTTCATTTTCATGGTTTCCTCCTTTCTGTTGAAATTGTCCACATGCTTGTGGATTTCAATGGCTTCTCTGCATAGTCTGACATGGTGGTTGTTGGAGTGGTCCAGCATTTCAGTGTTCTCAAATAATATGCTGTGTCCAGGTTGGTTCATCAGGTGCTCGGCTATGTTCTGACTTCTCTGGTTGAAAGTCTGCAGTGCCTTTCATGCTCCTTGATTTGTGTGTGGGCAATGCTGCTGCGTTTGGTGGTCCACCATGTAGTCTGACATGGTGGTTGGGAGAGACAGACAAGAGTTCTTTGTCCCACCCTGGTCATTCCACAGATATATAAACCCACTTTCCTAGTTCCAACAGACCTCACTACCTCTGAGGATGCTTGCCCATAGATGCAGGCGAAACGTCAGGAGAGAATGCCTCTAGAACATGGCCATATGGCCTGAAAGAACCTACAACAACCCATTATTATTATTATTATTATTATTATTATTATTGGATATAGGGCTGTGTGGAAGGGCCCCTAGATAACCCAGTTCAAAGCAGATATTGTGGGATTTTCTGCCTTGATATCCTGGGATATAGGCCTGTGTGGAAGAGCCCCAACCCAGCTGGTTGAACCAGAACCACACCAGGGATAACATTATAAATCAAACTCGTGAGGAAATCATTATGACCACCAATACTATTCAACAGAAAGGCATTTAGCCTCCCAATAAGAAGCACCATATCAATTGCAAGGGGTCTACATTCAGTGGGGAGAGAATTAGGAGGAAATACGACAGTACAAACCAACCCAGTCCCTCTTACTGTCTGTTTCGCTTCCTGGCTCCTGTCAGACCCGGCTTCCAGCCCACGCCTCTCGCTCACCCGGAAGCGGAAGCTGGGGCGGAGCTTCAGCTTCCGGGTTGGCAAAGGAATCCTGTTTCCATAGCATTCCTGCCATGGAAGCCACGCCGCCGCCGCCCAGAGGCAAGGAGCCTCTCGGGAAGGAGCTCAAAGGTTTCCACTCACCAGGGTTTAGCCTTGCCTCTTCTCTTTCCACCTCAAAGTTGTGATGGAAGGGAAATAGGGTCACATAGGAGAGAACTCCAGAGGAGAGCGACTAAAATGATAAAAGGTGTGGAGAACAATCCCTATGAGGAGCGGCTTAAGGAGCTGGGCATGTTTAGCCTGAAGAAGAGAAGGCTGAGAGGGGATATGATAGCCATGTATAAATATGTGAGAGGAAGCCACAGGGAGGAGGGAGCAAGCTTGTTTTCTGCTTCCTTGGAGACTAGGACACGGAACAATGGCTCCAAACTACAAGAAAGGAGATTTAATCTGAACATTAGGAAGAACTTCCTGACTGTGAGAGCTGTTAAACAGTGGAACTCTCTGCCCCGGAGTGTGATGGAGGCTCCTTCTTTGGAAGCTTTTAAACAGAGGCTGGATGGCCATCTGTCAGGGGTGATTTGAATGCAATATTCCTGCTTCTTGGCAGGGGGGTGGAGTGGATGGCCCATGAGGTCTCTTCCAACTCTAGGATTCTATGATTCTAACTCAATTGACACCAGGCCTGGGCAAACTTGGGCCTTCTCTTCAGGGGTTTTGGACTTCAACTCCCACCATTCCTAACAGCCTCGGGCCCCAAGGGAGTTGAAGTCCAAAACCCCTGAAGAGAAGGCCCAAGTTTGCCCAAGCCTGGTGTAAACAATTACCTTCAGGCTCGATGCATAAAGGTGTATCAGAAGCATACATTCCTTTTGTATCTGGGTCCCATCACCAAATTGTCTTCTCATGTATGTTGTAGCGCACTCAAAACTGTCGCGTAGTAGGAGGGATTTTTTTTTCTATTTATTATTACAAGGACCAAGTAGCAACAGTCAGAACTGGCCATGGAACAACAGACTGGTTCAAGATTGGGAAAGGCGTACGGCAAGGCTGCATACTCTCACCCAACCTTTTTAAGTTGTATGCAGAACACATCATGCGATGTGCGGGGCTTGATGAATGCAAAGCTGGGGTGAAAAATGCTGGAAGAAACATTAACAACCTCAGATATGCAGATGACACCACTCTGATGGCCGAAAGCGAGGAGGAGCTGAGGAGCCTTCTAATCAAGGTGAAAGAAGAAAGCACAAAAGCTGGGTTGCAGCTAAACATCAAAAAAACCAAGATTATGGCAACAAGAATGATTGACAACTGGGAAATAGAGGGAGAAAATGTGGAGGCCGTGACAGACTTTGTATTTCTAGGTGCAAAGATTACTGCAGATGCAGACTGGCCAGGAAATCAGAAGACGCTTACTTCTTGGGAGGAGAGCAATGTCCAATCTCGATAAAATAGTGAAGAGTAGAGACATCAGACTGGCAACAAAGATCTGCCTAGTCAAAGCCATGGTATTCCCTGTAGTCACCTACGGATGTGAGAGCTGGACCTTAGGGAAGGCTGAGTGAAGGAAGATAGATGCTTTTGAGCTGTGGTGCTGAAGGAAAGTTCTGAGAGTGCCTTGGACTGCAAGAAGATCCAACCAGTCCATCCTCCAGGAAATAAAGCCCGACTGCTCATTGGAGGGAAGGATACTAGAGACAAAGTTGAAGTACTTTGGCCACATCATGAGGAGACAGCAAAGCCTGGAGAAGACAATTATGCTGGGGAAGTGGAAGGTAAAAGGAAGAGGGGCCGACCAAGGGCAAGAAGGATGGATGGCATCCTTGAAGTGACTGGACTGACCTTGAAGGAGCTGGGGGTGGTACGGCCGACAGGGAGCTCTGGCGTGGGCTGGTCCATGAGGTCACGAAGAGTCGGAGACGACTGAACGAATGAACAACAACAACTGAGCAAATTTGGGCTTTCTCTTCAGGGTTTTGGACTTCAACTCCCACCATTCCTAACAGCCTCGGGTCCCTTCCATCGGAAGGGGCCCGAGGCTGTTAGGAATGGTGGGAGTTGAAGTCCAAAACTCCTGAAGAGAAGACCCAAGTTTCCCCAGGCCTGGTGTAAACAATTACCTTCAGACTCGACGCATAAGGTGTATCAGAAGCATACATTCCTTTCGTTTCTGGGACCCATCTCCAAGGTGTCTTCTCATGTAGGTTGTGGCGCACTCTGAACTGTTGCATGGCAGGTAAAGGTAAAGGTTGTCCCCTGACATTAAGTCCAGTCAAGTCTGACTCGGGTGTGGTGCTCATCTCCATTTCTAAGCCGAAGAGCCAGCGTTGTCCATAGACACCTCCAAGGTCATGTGGCCGGCATGACTGGAGAGCCGTTACCTTCCCACCGGAGCGGTACCTATTGATCTACTCACATTTGCATGTTTTCGAACTGCTAGGTTGGCAGAAGCTAGGGCTGAGAGCGGAAGCTTACGCTGCTCCCCGGAATCGAACCTGTGACCTTTCGGTCAACAAGCTCAGCAGCTCAGTGCTTTAACCCACTGTGCCACCGGGGCTCACATGGCAGGAGGGATCTTATTTTTCTATTTCCATTAAAAAAATTCTACCACAGGGTGGTGGTGGTGGTGGTTGTTATGCCACTTTTCTCCGTTAATGAGACTCAAAGCGATGGGCAGTGGTAAAAACAATAGTATACAAATTAAAACCTAAAGACTATGAACATTAAAGTAGAATTAAACCCTCAACAAGATTGGTTTAGAAGATACAGGGTGAGGCAGCATAACTTCCTCTGAGGCTGAGAGAATGTTTCAGTTCTCATTATCCCCGGTCTGCATGGTGGATAATCAAAAGTGATGGGAGTTGTTCATTAAAATCTGACTGAGTAAAAACTAAAGAGCACCAACCACTATGTAAAAAATACATGGTGAGGCAGCATAACTTCCTTTTTTTTAAAATGTGCGCCATTCAGTCAGTTGACGTAGCGGAGCACTAGTGGTCTCGTTCAAGAGGCGGGAGTATAAAGTTTTGTCCTGACACAGTTAGTCGCCATCATGTGTTGGAACAGTGAGGAGCGTGCTTTTGCCATTGAGTTCTACTTTTCGAGCAGATTTGGAGTGGTCAGCCTGCTCTCCAGATTTGGCCCCTTGTGATTTTTTTCTATGGGGTTTTTTGAAATCTCGTGTTTATGTGAACCATCCAAGGATCCTACAAGATTTGAAGACCAACATCCAGGAAGAAATTGCCAACATAACGCCTGCTATGCTGGCAAGAGTCATTACGAATGCCAGAAATCAGTTTACTCAGTGTATGGAGAATGGGGGATGTCACCTACCTAATTTGATCTTCAAAACTATGAAAAACAAAACTTTAGGTATGCACCCACATTATATAAAAAAAAATTCTGATTCATCCAATGGGTTTTATTAAGTTTTGAAAAAAGGAAGTTATGCTGCCTCACCCTGTATTCTCTTCCTCTGAGGTTGAGAAAGTGTGATTTGCCCATGGCCATCCAGTGGGTTTCATGGATAAACTGGAATTCAAACGCTGGTCTCCAGTCATAGTCCAATGCTCAAACCACTACACCACACTGGCAGTTATATATACAGTAGATTTATTTATTTAAAACATTTATATTCCGCCCTTCTCACCCCGAAGGGGACTCAGGGCAGAACACAGCATATACACGGCAAACATTTAATGCCGGGACACAAATTCACATACACATACATAAATATTAAAAATCATTTATCAAAATATTAAAATACACAATTTAAAACCGTCCTAGATATAGGTTATTCATGCCTCTCTCACCATTAGTTTCACATCCAGTGTAGAAGTATTGACTGTTATTAATTGCTGTCAGGTCAATTTCTATTTATTGTGACCTTTGTGAATGAGAAACCTCCAAATCACCTTATCATCAAGTGTGCTGCTCAGGTCTTGAAACTGAGGACCCTCACTTTCTTGATCGAATCTATTCATTGCAATATGGTCTTTCACTTTTCCTGTTGCCTTCTGTCTTCCCAAATATTACCATTTTTTAAAATAAAATACCATTTTTGGCTTCTTGGCAAAGTACAGGTTTGATTTGCTTTAAGATACATCTGTTCGTTTTTTTTTTTTTAGCAGCTTGCGATATCTGCAAAACCTTCCCCAACACAACATTTCAAACAGGATAATTCTTTTCTTCTCAGTTTGTTAACACTTATTTCCAGAAAAGACCATACTTTTTTACATAAAGGTAGAAATTCAATGGGAAAAATATGCCGACTTTTCTCCAAATGTACTCCAGAAACTACAGCTTTTCTAGTTTCATGAAGTATGTAGAAGAGAGCCAGTGTGATGTAACAGTTTAAAGCACTGGTGTATCTGTATTATTGATTTGATGCAGTTTGATGACACTTCAGCTGCTATGGAATCATGGGAGTTGTAGTTTGGTGAGGTTGTAAAACTACAGTTTGGTTGTAAAACTACAGCTTCTACGAGTCCTTCGCATTGAGACATGGCAATTAAAGCGATGTCAGATGGCATTAATTTTTCAATGTAGATACACCCTATGAAACCCACACTTCCTCGGCTTCAAAGGAAGTGTGGGTTTCATAGGGCAAAGGGCAAATCTCTTCTGAACAAAGGCACACCTTTCTTTACCAGCAAGAATTTTAGCAAGAAAAGAGCTTGCATGGTGATGTGACCTAGGGCCCTTCTACACATTCATATAACCTGGAATATCAAGGCAGAAAATCCCATAATATCTGCTTTGAACTAGGTTATCAGAGTCCACATTGCCATATATTTGAGTTCAAAGCAGATACTGTGGAAATTTATTCAGCTGTGTAGAAGGGGCCCTTGTGGATTGAACTGCAGGGTTCAAATCCTTGCTCAGTCATGAAAACCCACTGGTTGAACCTGGGCAAGTGGCATTCTCAACCACAGAAGAAGGCAAAGGCAAACCCCCTCTGAACATATCTGGCTAAGAAAACCACACAAGTCAGAAATTATTTGAAGACATACAGTGACAAAAAGTTATATGGGAACTTTCAGAAGTGACAAAACTTCAGCATATATAGGGTGCACACCTTGCAGTGATCCTATGCATTCTTTCCCCATTTTTAAATTAAATATTTGTCATTTTGGGATTGTTAAATGCTATTTATAAAAGTTTAGTAAAGTTGATATTCTCTCTCAACAGGTCCTGAAGTTTATAAAATATCAATGATATTTCCAAATCAAGATAAATATGGTAAAAATGTTTTTCGGTATTATAATTACATTATTTAATTTAATAGAATGTAGTCTGGCTTGCGGTACTATCCCTAGTTAGGAGTGGATTTTTCAACCTTGGTGGTATTTATTTTAATGTAAACGAGCACAGGAGCAGGATCAATGCTGATGTTGGGATGTACGTTGCCCAACTTCCTAATTGCACAGTTTTTGTGTTTATGCTTTACTCCAGCCAATGTAGTGTATGAAATCAGAAGTCATGAAATCAGAAGTGGGAGTGACTTCTGCTGGATACCAGTAGATTGACCACTGTTAATAGTAGGAAGATTCTAATTGAGTTTTTTCAATGAAGAGTCTTTGACTATGACTATAGTGCTAAATTGATATTAATTTTCAAAACATGAAATTTTTCATTTGGTCAGAAAATACAAATCAGTGCAGGGTACTTTTAATAAAAATCAAGAACATGAGAGTTAAATTGATGTAAATTTTGTTTAATTGGGTTTTCTCCATCTACTTTCTTGTGCTACATTAGATGGTGATTGTACAAGAACAGCTGAGGGAGCTCTTGAGAGGAACGGATATGGAATTCATACCACTCCAGGTGGAATAATTTACCAAGGACACTGGAAGAATGATAAGGTGTTTTGCTAGTAAACATAAAGAGTGATGAATTAAAGTTTGTTATGTAATTCAACTACTAGTATGTATACCCGGCATGCCCCCCCCCCCCCACTTTCATCTCTTCTTTCTCTTTCCTGCCCTCTCTTTCCCCTTTCCTTTCCCTTTTCTTTCCTTCCTCACTCCTTTTTCTTTCTTCTTCCCCCTTTCTTTCTTCCTTTGGCTTGCCATAGGTAGGGTGGCCCCTAGGGGCGTGCTTGTTCTTTCAGGTCTCATCTATACTGTCTATAACGGTGGTTCTCAACCTGTGGGTCCCCAGATGTTTTTGGCCTTCAACTCCCAGAAATCCTAACAGCTGGTAAACTGGCTGGGATTTCTGGGAGTTGTAGGCAAAACATCTGGGGACCCCAGGTTGAGAACCACTGTCTTACTAGCTCTTTCCTTCCTTCCTCCTTTCTTCTCATACACGTATCATCTTTCTTTTACAGAGGACCACATCACCTGGCAACACCCAATCCAGTGACATCATAGAGGGCCACCTTGCCTATCAACAAGCTTTGTGCTTATGTTTTCCTTTTCCTTCTTTATTTTCAGTTTTCTTGATATTCCTTCTGGCCTTCTGATTACTTTCAGCCTCTTCTGGCCTTTTTATCTGTGATGTTTCCATACAGGACACTGAAGGCTCAATCCTTGCTTCATCACTTCTTATACTACACTTTTGTCTTTACACTCCATATTTCATATATACATAAATAATATCCAGATTTGTATTATATCCCTCACAGAATTGCCAATTAGCAACCATCAAAATTGGGGGGGTCCTTGGTATCTGCTGGGGCCGGTGTTTGGTTCAAGCCCCCCCCCCTCCCCTGGTGGATACTCTGTGGATGCTCAAGTCCCACTGTAAACAATGGCATAGTAAAAACGTGTCCCATATATAAGTGACAAAATCAAGGTCCTAGAATTCCTTTTAAATTTTGTAAATATTTTCAAGATACTAATCTATGGATATGTAAGGCTGACTGTATGTCTCTATATTGTATGACAATTGAGCAATGGGCGAAAAGTCAAAATATACAGGAATGTCAAACCAGGGTCTTGGTGTTGACTTGAGGCTCTTCCACACAGTCATGTAACCCAGAATATCAAGGCAGAAAATCCCACAACATCTACTTTGGAACTGGATTATCTGAATCCACACTGCCATATATTCTAGTTCAAAACAGATAGATTTTTATTCAGCTGTGTGAAAGATGACACTCTCACTCATCTATCCAGCAGACATGGGGAAAAATTAAAGATTTATTCTTTGTATTTCACTTAAAATTATATGCTCTACTCTACGCTCTGCAGAACAAAGTATGTTTTCAGCCAATTCATGTCAACTGGCTGTGTTGAGTCCAACTGAACAAAATGGAATTTGTGATTATGCATTTAGTTAGACTTTTTTAAATGTATACATAGGATTTTGTCTCCTTGCATTACTAAATTTAGAAAAATTAAAAGGTGGAAACACTGATTTTCGAATTAATCAGCAAACTCAATTTCCTGTTAAATCAGATGAATGGTTTAGGAAGGCTAGAACATCCTTCTGGTGCAGTATACGAAGGAGAATTCAAGAACAACATGTTGCATGGAGTAGGAACCTACGTATTTCCCAATGGAGCCAAGTACACTGGACAGTTCAATGAAAACAAGTAAGTCGAACGTCATGTTTGTTGCTTGATATAGGATGCATTGCACATAATGGGAATGCCACCTTTGTATTCTGAACTGAGCCTTTTTGAACTCTAATAGAAGGAAAAAGGAGGACAAAGTGTAGGCCACATGGGCCCTTGGGACCACACAAAAGGCACCCTCGCTCCCATAGTTAATGAGAAAGTGATTTTCAGGCCTCCAGACTATCCAAAATCTCCAATACCGTGTAAAAATGTAACAATTAGCTTCTTCTAATCCCCCAAGCCTCCCAAAAATACATAAAAAATAAAACAACTGCTGTGTTATGAATAACTTTTCAATAACTTTAAAGCATAGGTTCTTTTTATTGCAATTTTCCAGTAAGAGAAAGGGTATCAGAATTTTTACACAAAGAACGACATTGTACATACAGATTCTATGCAACTACATTGGATTGACAACCCTACAGTTTCATTGGCTAACAAACAAACACAAGGGAATTACATTTTTACTCAGCATTCTCTTTCACATAAACAGTTATCCATCACAATTTCACAATTTTTCCACCATGAAGAACCTCTCTGAGGTCAGACTGCTTCCTTGCAAGTATGCCAAGTAGTTCCAAAACTTCAAAATGCCAAAACTAATCCTTTCCCTAGGCACAATGGCAATGACCAGATCTCTGTTTTTCATACGGCAGAACTGACTCCCTGCACAAAACCCAAGACTCCAAAATCTCACTCCTTCCTCTTCCCTTGAGAAAAGGAGGCATACAACATCTCTTTCCATAGAGCATGGCAGGTGGACCAGACCCTTCTGGTCTGCCACAATTTTTGGATTGTAAGGTCTGTTATGTAGCAGTATTTTGCTGATGTTGTCCCAAAGTGGTAAATGAATGATAAGGTGTTTTGTCATCCTGAAACATGTTGATTCCATCTCTGTTTCCTGGCAGTTAGTGACTTCGTAATTGGTGTTGATAAACATAAGCAGCCTTGTGTTGACTATCTTCTTAAAATTGTAAACATTTCCTTAACTTAGAAAGCCATTGTCTCTGATAAACAGATGTAAACACATTGTTTTTCCCCCAAATGTTCAACACTTAATCATTTGTCACAGTTCTTATCGATGTCAGCAGTTTACTACGGCAGGTCAACCATTTCAGTTCTCATTAGCAGGTTTCAATTACAATTCAGCAAGCAGGTTTAGTCACTGCAGGCCTTAATCTTCAGACTGGTGTTTCCAGAATTTTTAGCTCTCATTCACTTATTCCTTTCATACAATTCATTCAAACCATATATCATATTTCATAATGACAGCAGGAAGTGTCTTGAAATGTGCTGGTGTGGTCTGCTGGGCAGGCACAAGATAGAAAAATGACCATCACCTTGTTTGCTATGGCCCACCCTGAACTATCCCTATAGGGAATGCTAACATTTTATAGCTAGTAGGTACCACTGTTGACTAATGTGGCCTGTAGCCACATATTTTTAGCAAGCTTCTTGATACTCAGTCTCTCAGAATCATAATGCTTTTGAAAATATGAGACATCTGTGACAGATACCTTTAAAGCAGATTTCTTAGGGTTGAATTCCAAGGCTGTCCCCTGAATGCACCTGATGGAATAATTAACCATGGCTGGAAATGGCTGCCATGGCAACCATGGTTCTCATGAAATTATGATGGAAGAAAGAAAATAAAAATATTAATAAATAAAATTATGAATTAGCAAAATTAGCAGCTGCAATTTTTCAACAGATAGCTTTTGCTTCATTTTCTGATTCAGCATTACTATACCAGAAGGTTGATTTGCATTTTAATAGCCAATTGCCATATGCATATTATTATCCACAGTAAAGTAACTAGAACATGTTGATTTTGTCGTATTCCAGGCTGGAAGGGAAGGGAGAATTTACAGACACAGAGGGCCTGGAATGGGATGGCACATTTCACTACACAGCAGCAGCAGGGCTGAAGCTGAAGCTGGATATGTAGGATGTTTTATGCTGAAAATTAATGCTTCCAAGATTTGTAGCTTCCATTTTGAGGCACTGGGGGAAAAAAAAGAGAGCATGGAAAACAAAGTACAATGTAACTGAATCGACAAATGCGAAATAAACTAAGTTTAAGGTACAGAATTTGTGACTCTTTATTTGTGTGTGTATCAAAAGTAAAAAGTAATAGCTGGCCACCCGGATGAGCATCACATACCACATTCATAAGTTTGCAAGTCAAACTCTGCTCCTACCCATATGGAACTGGGCTTTAAAATTCAAATATGAAGGCTGCACAGTTGAGGAGGGCCCCCTGATGACGCAGCAGGTTAAACCACTGAGCTGTTGAACTTGCTGACCAAAAGGTTGGCAGTTTGAATATGGGGAGCAGGGTGAGCTCCTGCTGTTAGGCCTAGCTTCTGCCAATCTAGCAGTTTGAAAACATACAAATGTGAGTAGATCAATAAGTACCGCTTCTGCAGGAAGGTAATAGTGCTTCATGCAGTCACGCCGGCCACTTGACCTTGGAGGTGTCTACGGACAATGCTGGCTCTTCGGGTTAGAAACTGAGATGAGTACCACCACCTAGAGTCGGACGCAACTAGTCGTAATGTCAAGGGAAAAACTTTATACAGTTGAGGAAATGCCAAATGAAATTCTATGAAGTGGTATGAGAAGCAAATATATATTGGACCAATGTGGAAATCAATGCTGTAGCTTTCCACATTAGTTTCTTCATCAGATTGTTATGGGACCATCTTCTGAGAACCTTTTTCTTGTTCCTGTGATGTGTCACTATTAACAATATCATCAATTACCTTTTAAAGTTTTGTTTTCATGTGATAATGGATCTAGCTTGGCTTTACCTATCTTGGCATTTGCTGTTCCCCCAGTCTCTCCAATAAAAATTATATTATTATTATTATTATTATTATTATTATTATTGTATTTATTTATGAAGATATTTACATATTGCCCAGATTATTTGAAAAAGTAATTTTTTAAATTGTACTAAATGCATAAAGTTTTGGGTGAACTACAACTCACATCGTGCCAGGTTAACCCGGAAAAACTCCCATCAGTACTTAAAGTTCATGATGTTGGGCAAGTTTGCTCTAGATGCATCATCGATGAGGTTCAGTGTGCTCTCTGGCTGCAGTGTAAACTACAACTCCCACTATGGTGAGTCGCTCCCCTCAAGCTTCACCCAGTATGTTGGGTTAGTCATGGGGATTCTGTGTGCCAAGTTTGGTCCCGGTCCATCATTGGTGGAGGTCACAGTTTCTCTGGTTGTGGGTGAACTACAACTCCCAGAAAGGAAGGCCAGTTCCCTGCAAACCCCTCTAGTAATCAAATTTCGGCATATCAGGTATGTGTGCCAAGTTTGGTTCAGATCCATCAGTGTTTGGTTCACAGTGCTCTCTGGATGTAGGTGAACTACAACTCTCCCAGATCAAGGTGAATTTCCCTCAAAGACTTCCAGTATTTTTTGCTGGTCATAATGCTGTGGTGGAGGAAAAATATAAAATCTAGGATGAAATTGTCCTCGAATGAAAGCATTCCTTTTGTGGTGGGCAGTATGATATTTATGGAGGACATTGGCAGGGCTCTTGGACAGGTTCATGGCGCTCACTATAACCTGCAATGTCATTGGAGGGAGTGCCTTGGGTTTCTCCTTAGTGGGAGCTATAGCTGTTTGTGGAGGCAGGAGCTTGTCTGTGTAAGTGGACACCCCAGCCACACACACACACACACACACACATATATTCACTTTTATTATGTGGATAGATAGATAGATAGATAGATAGACACAGAGAGAGAGAGAGAGAGAGAGATACTTAGGTGATCCCTCGTAGTCCGAAGATGATGGTCCTCCAGGTTCAGTGTTCTGGTGGTGGGTCCATAGGTGACTGTGGAGCCCTATTCTTGATCTGCATCTTCTCCCACAGTGGGGGCATCGGTTTCCAGGTGGAAGGCGGTCCCGGTCGGGGTTGGCTTGACGCGCCTAGATAGATACTGTAGATAGATATCAATCTTGTTAACAGCAAAGCTGCTTTTGTCATGGGGTGGGAGGGCTATTATCATCCGGCACAATATGCTAGTGATTGCTAAATTAAATGCACATAAACCCCATATAAGGATGGAAAATTACCCATCTTGGAAACAAAACATAAATATTTAGCAGTACATATTTATGAGAACTAATTCATGAAAGCCACTTTGTCCTATGTAATTAATGGTGCTCTATTTTAGAACATCATCCTCAATAGTCTGGAACTGTATATTTATAGGATCATAAAGTAAGAAAAGACTGGAACATCCATCCAGTCCAACCCCTTGCTGAGCACTGAAAGCATTCCAGCATCTATTTAAAAACCTCCAAAGAAGGAGACTCCACTGCATTCCAAGCTAGAGTATTCTGCCGTTGAAGTGCTCTTCCCGTTAGGAAATTTTTCCTAATGTGGAAGTGAGATGCAAGGAAAAGTGTGTATTATTATTATTATTATTATTATTATTATTATTATTATTATTATTACTATTTGATACACAACAAGATTAGTACACAGCAAACAAGATCACTATGCAAGCTTTTGTATTGGATCACTTGTCGGACACTTCCCAAGTGTCTAGGACTGTGTGATGAATCAGCAAATAATGTGTGCAGATCCCAGTAGGGTGACCTTTTGCAGCTGACAGATAGTAATTTTGTCAGCGCTGATTGTTTTTAAGTGCACGCCAAGGTCTTTAGGCACTGCACCTAGTGTGCCAATCACCACTGGGACCACCTTAACTGGCTTGTGCCAGAGTCTTTAAATCCTCATATTGTGTCAGCTTTTCCAGTTGCTTCTAGTCAATTCTGCTGTCACTTGGGATTGCAACATCGATGATCCACACTTTATTTTTTCCACGATCATGATGTTGTGAGTTTTGTGCTCAAAAACTCTGTCAGTCTGAATTCAGAAGTCCCAGAGTACTTTGATGTGTTATTTTCATGTAACCTTTTCAGGCTTGTGAGCCCATCAGTTTTTTGTCACAGCCATAGTATTTATGGCACAAGTTCCAGCAAATCATCATCATCATCTCAGGTAGTTCTTGCCCTGGCTGGCATGATTAAAAGAGGGAGACATTTAGGACTGGACCCACTTCATTCCCACTTCAGGGTTGGTCTGTTTTATTTTGATTATCAATTCTAAGATAATTTTGTTAGGGTCCATTCAGACTGATTGAAAAGTTCCAGATTTTGTTCATGTACCGGTACTTTTATTTTATGGAGCCCCCGGTGGCACAGTGGGTTAAAGCACTGAGCTGCCGAACTTGTTGACCGAAAGGTTCAAATCCGAGGAGCTGCGTGAGCACCTGCTGTTAGCCCCAGCTTCTGCCAGCCTAGCACTTCAAAAATATGCAAATGTGAGTAGATCAACAGGTACCGCTCTGGCAGGAAGATAACGGCGCTCCTTGCAGTCATGCCGGCCACATGATCTTGGAGGTGTCTATGGACAATGCCGGCTCTTCGGCTTAGAAATGGAAATGAGCACAACACCCCAGAGTTGGACACGACTGGACTTAATGTCAGGGGAAAACCTTTACCTTACCTTACCTAGTTTTATTTTATACTGGGTTCAAATGAACCGACCAAAGGAGCTGGTGTAAAAAGTCAACATGGATAGCTCTCCAAAATAAAATCAGAAAGAGCAGGAACAGAACCTTGGACTTTCTGGTCTTTTAAATCTATCTGCATACACCCTAAGATAATGTGTGTGTGCCATAAGAATCAGGTCGGGATTTGCATGTTTTCCCTAATCACAGGGAGCTTACTTCTTTAAAGCCCAACCAAAGCACGTAAAAACTACACCTCTGTGGCAGTTACTGAAACATAATAATACCCCTGAACTCCTATAACATCTCTGACAGCATGGATTATTGCACCAAGTGTCAAGGCAGTTATAAATAACTCCTCCACCAACTCTTCCTATTTTATTTATATCCTGTCCTCCCCCCCCCCCCAAAAAAAAAACCCCTGTGATTCAGTAGCACTAATCACGTGAGTCAATATCTGAAGCTTTTCTTTAACGTATTCCTTAATGCCCTCTATATGTTCTACAAAATTGCAATGAAGGAATTACTGAATGATCTCCAGGGTGTAAAAGCCAGAGAGATGTTTTGTAGTATAGAGGAGGCAAAACATCTGCTCTGGATGCACAGTTAAGGTAGGATGTAATTGTTGTAAGTGCAAATGCTGACTGATGCAGTTTTCTTCGTGTAATATTTCAGTGTTAAAATGACTACTGGAATCTTAAGGATGTTATCACACCAACCTGCTATTCTGCTACAGTTGCATTAGTGTAGATAATGGATACATAGTGACTTGAGCACCTATGATATTATACCTCTCTTCAGTATTGCAATTGTGGTGATTTGCCATACCATGGTCCCACAATCATACTTCTGCATATATTTGTAATCCAGCCTTCCTGCACCGTTGTGGTTCCTTTTTTATTTTTAGCATACCACCGATTTCAGCATTATAAAACCCCCCACATATATCACTCTCACACACACATGTTGTGTTTCTTCATCAGCTTCCCTATGTGGTCAGTGGTTCCCTTAATGTATGGTAAGAAGACTTTTCCTCTGGGTGGGTTTTTGTCTTTACTCTTGTGGCTTGTTGTTCATGTATTTATTTATTTAACCCAAGGGCGATTCAGGATGGCTTACAAACGGCACAATTCAATGCCCCCAACAACATAAAAACAATTAAAACATTAGTATAAATATTTATTTATTTATTTATTTGGAGTGCTTCTACCCCGCCCTTCTCAACCCCCTAGGAGGGACTCAGGGCGGCTTACAAAAGGCACAATTCGATGCCTAACAATTCACAAAATACAATACACAAATTTACCATATAATATCAACAGTTATAACTAGTTAAAACAATCAAAACAGTACAATAGCAGCAATAAAATCATCTTGTGGTCAATGTTCGCCAATTCATAATCCGTAATCCATCTAGCATCGTCATTGTCCTTTCCTACTCTGGTCGTCATTGGTTGTCTTTGTCCATCTGCCAGCTTACCCAAAGGCCTGGTCCCACATCCAGGTTTTTAGCTTCCTTCTGAAAGAGAGGAGGGATGTTGATGACCTAATCTCCCCTGGGGAGTGCATTCCACAGGTGAGGGGCCACCACCGAGAAGGCCCTGTCCCTCGTCCCCACCAGTCTCACTTGTGATAAAGGTGGGGCCGAGAGCAGGGCCTCCCCAGCAGATCTTAAACTCTGAGGTGGGACGTAGAAGGAGATACGTTCGGACAGGTACGCTGGGCCGGAGCCGTAAAGGGTTTTGTAGGTCAAAACCAGCACTTTGAATTGTGCTCGGAACTGGATCGGCAGCGGATCGGCAGCAACATCAGATGCAACAGTAAAAACCAATAAAAACATAAATCCTCACCGTCTCATTACTAAAATAATTATCCAGTTGCGTTGTCCAGCCATTCCGTAGATCAGAGTTTGTCTGCTACAATGCATTTGGGAATGCTTGCTTGTTGGTCTTGCAGCTTTTCTGATGTCTGTGGTGAAGTACCCATTGGCCTGTAGAGCCCAGTTTAGGTAGTTCAGTTCGTCTTGGAGGAGGTGGGGTTTGCAGATTCTTTTTGCACGGTCTGCCAGGGCTTTAACTGAGCTTTTTGATTTAGGTGATGTTTGGAGTTTTTATGTAGGTAATTAACTATGTATGAAGGTTTTCTGTAAACTGTGTGGCCCAATTGTTGATTGGGTTTGCAAATGACTAGGACATCTAGGAATGACAGTTTTCCTTCATTTTCTTTCTCCATGGTGAATTGGATGTTTGTGTGGATGCTGCTGAGGTGGTCCAGGAACCTGTTTAGTTCTTCTTCTCCATGGCTTCAAATGGTGAAGGTGTCATCCATATATCTGAAACATACAGTGGGCTTTTCTGTTGCTGTTTCCAGGACTTGTTTTTCAAAGTTTTCCACGTAGAAATTTGCTATGACCATAACCATGGGGAGCCCTCTCAGCCCGGTCAGACTACACAGAAATCCACAAGCATGCAACAATTTCAATAGAAAGGATGAAACCATGAAAATGAACAAAATCTGGCTACCAGTATTAAAAAAAACTTTTAAAATCATAACAGTAAATAAAGAACAACACTCAAAAAACAGAATTCCAGACAAGAATCAGTCAGGGCCAGCTAACACCTCCCAACAAAGGAGCCCCCAGGCAGCAACCAGCCAAGCTTTGAAGCTGCAAAGCCATTAAATACTAATAAAGGCATCCAATTGCAACATTCACATTTCCCTCCAACAGACAAGAGTTCTTTCTCCCTCCCTTGGGCATTCCACAGATATATAAACCCCACTTGCCTAGTTTCCAACAGACCTCACAATCTCTGAGAATGCCTCCCATGGATGTGGGTGAAACGTCAGGAGAGAATGCTTCTGGAAAATGGTCATACAGATCGGGAAACTCACAGCAACCCAGTGATTCTGGTGATGAAAGCCTTCGTCAACACAACTTAGTATGTTTTTATAATGAAGAATTCCCTTTTATGTTTTGAGCAAGAAAGTATAGACCTTGCTTTCGCACACATAGTCACCAACATTGAATGAGCATCACTTCTTCAATTTCCAGACTGTTAGACTTTGGAGCCCTCTACCTGACCTGTTTTATTAAATCACTTTCAATTTGGGTTATAACAGGTAGGTTAACTTGAGTTGGGGCCCCATTCATGTTTCTTTGGACAAAATTTTCCTGCACTGTGAATTCTGTTTGCAGTTGGCTACCCGCCCTTTCCATTAAACAAAAATCACTGCCAACAGCATTTCTTCAGGCTAGACGTAAATGCATTGTTTTCCATTGTTTTCCATTCCTAATAATAATTAAAAAGAATGCACACACCACAATGTACAGTTTTAACAGCAATCGCCATTGTTTTAAGAGCTTGCCTTAATGTTAAACGTATAGCTGGGTTAACCAGCAGGGAGGGACAGAAGGATGTGACCTCAGGATTGCATAATTGGGAAGCTTAAGATTAGATATGCTTGGATTTGAAATTAACATTATAGCATGTGATAGACCTACTTCAGAGAACACCAGACTCCCATAGCTGCCTTCCTGCCTTCATTTGAGAGGACTGTTCGTTCTTAACTCACCAAGGTATGGAAGCTGCAAGAGACATCGCACAGCTAGGGTAAGTTCAAATTTATCACCATATTCCATAGATCTTATTTATGTACTTTAGCATTAACATAATTTAAATTTCATTCTATATATTCTAGGTCATGAATTAGCACTGCGCTGGCAAGATAATTCTGTAAGAGTGGGATTTGTATTTGAAGGCATCGGCAAATATGCACCACAACTATATACGTATATACTCTGAAGTAAATCCAACTGAGTTAAAACAGATTTACTCACAGCCCAGGTAAGTGAGCATAGGACTGCAATCACAACTGTATGCACATTTATCCAGAATTAAGTCCCTGGAATTAGTAAAAACAGTGTTTACTTCTGAGTAGATATGTCTAGGATTGCATTATCCTTGTCTTTTTTTGTTTGTGTCTTTGATTATATATTGTCTGTTGATGTGTTGCAGTTATTACAAAGTATAATAAAATAATAAAATAATAAAACTAAGCAAGAGAAAGGAGAAATACTGTTCACCTATTTAAAGATATATAAAAATCCAAAACTCATTTATTTGTGATTTAAAATATATTACTATACAATCAGAATCAATTGGAATTTTTCACACTTCAGTAGTACAGTAATATGACTTTCCTTCCCTATCATTAACTCTTCCCGCCAACAAAAAAGCTACTTCCAAGAAGAGCTAGAAATAAATTTGTTGGATTGATCCTTATATAAACTCTTTCAGGGAAAGCTGCAAGAAAGCAAATAGTTCCCTTGAATAATATACACAGAAAAAGGACAATCTCTCTGCAATGCTTCCTTCCATGAGAACAATACTAATTTAATTCCATGAGATTTACTTTTAGAAGACAGATGTAGGATTGGGTTGCTATGAGGTATCCGGGTGGTATGGCCATGTGACAGAAGCATTCTCTCCTGATGCTTCGCCTGCATCTATGGCAGGCATCCTCAGAAGATGTGAGGTCTGATGGAAACTAGGCAAGTGGGGTTTATATATCTGTGGAATGCCCAGGGTGGGAGAAATTGCAGACCTCAAAACCTGCCATAGAGAAGTATGGAGAAGTTTGGTGTCTGGCCAGGATGAGTACAGGACAAGATCATAGAACTAGAGTCAAGGATTTGGAAGAGACCCCCAGGAGCCAACCATCTCAACCCCATGGCTCAATGCTATGAAATCCTGAGAGTTATAGTTTGATGAGGTACCAGCAGTCTTTAGCAGAGAAGGCTGAATACCTTGAAAAATCAGTGACTCATAAGGATGAGTGCATCTACATTGTAGAACTGATGCAGTTTGACACCACTTTAAGTATCCTGGATAAATGTTATGGAATCACAGGAGTTGTAGCTTTACAGAGTCTTTAACCTCCTCTGCCAAAGAGTTCTACAACTCCCACAATTCTATAGCATTAAATCATAAGGACTGTAAATACAATAAATACGCAAAAGAGGCAACAACAGTCTTGCACTATGGTGTATGTGGTGTCCAGCCAGGATGCATGAAGGGAAAGATCATAGAACTAGAGAGCCAAAGTGTTGGAAGAGACCCCAGGGGCCATCCATCGCAACCCTTATCTGACCTGCAGAGACACACAACTAAAGCACTCCCAATAGATGACAAGCAAATAGAGTTGGGTTGGCTTCTTTGTTTGGCCAGCCTTACCTGAGATCAGAACTGTCTAATAAAATTATTCTCTTTTGCGTTAGCCCTCCCCTTTTCCTGGAATCCAGGGTGCATCTACACTGTAGAATTAATGCAGTTTAGGACCACTTTAACTGCCCTGGCTCAACATTATGGAATCCTGAGAGTTGTAGTTTGGTGAGGCACCAGTGCTCTTTAACAGAGAAGGCTAAAGACCATGTCAAATGCCAGCTCCCATGATTCCATAACATTGATCCATGGCAATTAAAGTGGCGTCAAACTGCACTAATTCTACAGTGTAGATGCATTCCCTGATAAAAGTATGACTGTGATAGTTAAGCCTTCCAAAAAGAATAAGGGGCCTGCTCCTGTTTCAGTCTGAACTTTGAGAAGTCCTGCCACAGAAGCCTCGGGACCTCAAGGGCAAGTTTTGATGATGAAAAAGAATAAGGAAAAAAAATTGTTCCTCACTTGGTACAAATTAAATTGAGTGCAAACTATTGAACTCATTTTTTTTTCTAGACTTTGGCATTGCTGACAAAAAGTAGAACAGATAACCCCATTATGTTTTTTTCCTTTCCATTGAAAATAGGAGTTGGGCCATCTGATTCCTCCCTTGAACTCACATGTTTAGATTCTTCAGAACCATGAGATGGGTTTTTACCCCCCTGAACAATAAAGGACAGATGGTTAACTGGACTTGACAACATCCAAGCATGGATTCAAACAGAAAAGAAGGTAAACGTATTTTTTTTCCCAACTGAGGTTAAAAATGAGTAGCATTACCAGAATTAAAACACAAGTCCATTTAATGGCTGTGTAGAAGGTGTTGTAGTGGGAGCTGTAGTTTGGTGAGGCACCAACACCTTGCTATCTGGTTGCTGAAATTCCCTATTTTACTCCGCTACTAGAAATATAGGAGTTCGGCATTAATTCTGGCAACTCTAAACGGGTGCCGAATGTCTTGGTCCTCAGCATTCGTGGCCTACATTTTGGAGGAAATCTTCTGCAGTTGACATTGGCCGCCCTTTCCTTTTGGGAACTGCAGTGAGAAAGACTTTTAAATGCTTAGTGCTGCTTATGTTGGCTAGGTTTCTGTATCTAATTAGGTAACTTTCATGCGGGATATAAATAGCTACACAATTAGAATGAGGCCTAGATGTTCGTTATGGTGTGAAGTGTGAAAGTGTTTTAAGTGAGTGCTGGATTAGAATACTAGGAGAGCAGGGTTCGAATGCCATCTCAGCTACAGAAACTCACTAAGTGACCTTGGGCAAATCGCACTTTCTCAGCCTCAAAGGGAAGCAAAAGTAAAACCTCCTGCCTATAAAACCCCATGAAAGGGTCACCTTGGGGTCTCCAGAACTCGAACACTATTTGAAAGCATATCACAAGAATAGAGCAGAGATATCTCTTCGTCTCATTTTGTAAAAAGGTAAAGGTAAAGGTTTCCCCTTGACATTAAGTCTAGTCGTGTCCAACTCTGGGGGTTGGTGCTCATCTCAATTTCTAAACTGAAGAGCCAGCGTTGTCCGTAGACACCTCCAAGGTCATGCGGCCAGCATGACTGCATGGAGCACCATTACCTTCCCGCAGAAGTGGTACATATTGATCTACTCACATTTGCATGTTTTCGAACTGTTAGATTGGCAGAAGCTGGGGTTAACAGCAGGAGTTCACCTCGCATCCCAGATTCGAACCGCTAACCTTTCGGTCAGCAAGTTCAGCAGCTCAGCGATTTAACTGTATATTGTATACATTAATCAAAATCAAAACATAAAATGTCACAATTTGTTTTCTTGTAATACACAGGTGCCCAGGTACAGTTGGGAATGACAGTATCATATTAAAGTCCATGAAAGTTCAATATATCTGATTCGAACCAGATTTGAACTACCAACCTTTGGTGGTTGGCAGAAGCTGGAGCTAACAGTAGGAGCTCACCCCACTCCCCAGATTTGAACTGCCAAACTTTCGGTCAGCAATTTCAGTAGCTCGGCAGTTTAACCTGCTGCGCCACCAGAGGTGCCACATTTAATAATATTACTGCATTAAGCAGATGGTCATCATTTTGGCACTGGATTCTATATAAAACATTTTGTTTTAAAAGCATGTTTAAAAATTAAAATGCAGAGCAAAACCACTTTCCGATAGATCATTCTAATCTATAGGTAGAATTATCCACAGGTGCAGTTTCTGTTCTCTTTTGATATGTAACACAATGTTTATTTAATATGTTTAATCAACCATGCTTAATCCCACAAACTTCACCAGTATTTTAAGTTGCATCATGATAGGCAAGTGTGCCAGGTTTGATCCAGATCCATCGTTAGTTGATACAGACAGCTTTCTGGGTGTGACTGGAATCCGCTATCAAGTCCCCCTAATCCTGTTATGGACATGATAGGGTACGTAGGATCATAGAATCCTAGAGTTGGAAGAGACCTCATGGGTCATCCAGTCCAACCCCCTGTTAACAAGCAAGAAAATCCCATTCAAAGCACCCCCGACAGATGGCCATCCAGCCTCTGTTTAAAAGCCTCCAAAGAAGGAGCCTCTACCACGTGTGCTAAGTTTGGTCCAGATCTATCATCAGTGGGATTCTCATGACTCTTGACATAATAATAATAATAATAATAATAATAATAATAATAATAATAATAATACTTTATTTGTATACCGTCCTATACAAGAGGACTCAGGGCGGTTTCCAACATATTAGGCAAAACATTCAATTGCCAGAAAAGAAAACAATATAGACAAATTAAAATAACTATCATAAAACATAGAATCCTACTAAAAGATACATATTTTTTTAAAAACGCCAATTCTATTATAGCTCCATCAGATGGGTTCAAAATACCAATGGCCAGGATTACAAAATAGACATGGTAACTATAAAAGGGGTGGGCAAGGAATAGTGCAACAGTGTATCATAGGGTCAGGAAAGTGGATAAAGCACAGAAACAGCCCCCCCCCCCCGAAATTCTCAGGGTGGTCCGCGAGAAGGCCTTAGTAGTACATTATTTAAACTGTTATGTTTATTCATATCATGATCTGATCACCATGCTCAATATATCCCATATACATGGGGGTGTTGGGATAATGATACAAAAGGTTTGCTAGGGTAGATCCTCAGCCCTCCCCCCGAATCAAACTCAGCATCCCCCGAATCAAAATCCTGGCTATGGGCCTGGTTGCAGTAGTCCAATCTAGATGTAACCAAGGCATGGACTGCTGTGACCATGTCCGACTTCTCGAGGTACAGTCACAGCTGGCACACAAGCTTTAACCTTGCAAAGGCCATTTCAGCCACCGCCAACACCTGGGCATCGTGTCAATGCTGAGTCCATGAAGATCCTCAAGCTACGGACCTGTGTCCCCAGGGGGAGTGTAATCCCATCAAGCACAGGTTGCCACCTAATACCCCGATTGGCCCCACGACTTAGCAGGAAGACCTCTGTCTTGTCTGGATTAAGCTTCAGCCTGTTAGCCTTCATCCAGTCCATCATGGCTGACTTCCACTCCCATCAGCCTCTATCAATCATCCCAAAATCCTTCAATGGTTTTAAGTTGGATCATGATGGGGGGGTGTGCCATGTCTGGTCCAGATCCATCAGCGTGGGATTCACACAGATCTCTGGATGTGGGTGGATCACAACTCCCATGATTCTCTGTCAATCTGCCACAAAACCCCATCAGTTGTTTTAAGTTGTATCACGATGGGTGAATATTCTCAGCTAGGTCCAGCTCCATCAAACCATGTAAGAGCCTTTGTGATCCAAACTGGAACATTTAGACTTTATCTATTCAGCAGCCTCTCAGGTCATGATAGAGACAAGCAAAGCCAGATATGCTGGTGATCCCCAAGTCCTTCCCCACACCCCAATCCACTTGGCCTCCCCATTTTATGGCCACAAAAGCACTCATAAACCCAGAAGCCATTTGGGGCCATCCTTCTCTCTCACCTTCTTCCAAGGGTTTCTAGAATGAAAGCAGGAGATTGCGCTTGTATCTATGTACCAGAGCCCTAGGCCCTAGCCACAGCTGAAGCAGAAATTAATTTCAGGATGATTTCAATTAATTAATGTCCTCCAAGGAATGACAACTTCATTAGTATCGCAGCAGGAGTTAAATACAACTGACACCTAGTTATCTCAGTATTAGTATTTTCTTGAAAGGGTATGCACAGTTAAACCATCAGTAATGGGCAAATAATGTTTATGCTCACTTTCATGGGCTGATCTTTTGAAGCAGCCACTAAATGTGTCCAAATGGATATGATATTACGTGGGTTTTTTCATCTTTAGCACATAGCTAACTTGAAGTGGTGTAGGTAGTGGTAAGCTTATTGGAACTATGCAGAGCAAATGGCGGGTTCACATTTGGCCCCATTACAATTTCGATCCAGACTGGGGGTTTTCCAGCATCTATTTGCTTGAAGAGGAAAACAAGGGTTGGTCATTCCTATTAACATAACATTCATATAGCAATATGTTGCATTGTAATGCCCAGATAGAAGTGTAGGAGTATCCTAAGGGAACACCAAGCTTTAAAGCAAAAAGCTTGAATTGGTCAGTTCATGCTGAATAATAATAATAATAATAATAATAATAATAATAATAATAATAATAATAATAATATTTTTTAAATTCCACCCTTCTCCCCATGGGGACTCAGAGTGGATTACAGTGTAAACAGATACCGACAAACATTCAGTGCCTTATTACAATACAATGAGACACACAAACACAAAGCAGAGGCTTCTCCTTTCATTTCTGGCTCTGGGGGCAGTGCTCATCTCTGGCTCTGGTGGGGGGTGATGATCTCCATTTCCAAGCAGAGGAGCCTGCATTGTCACCTCCTGGTCGTGTGACAGGCATGACCGCTTGAAGCATCTTATGCCTTTTCCACCAAAACAATACCTATTTATCTACTCACATTTGCATGTTTTCGAACTGCTAGGTTGGCAAGAGCTGGGCTAACAGCAGGAGCTCACCCTGTCCCCTGGATTCAAACTGCCAACCTTCAGGTCAGCAGTTCAGCAGCACAAGGGTTTAACCCATTGTGCCATTGTAGCTGATCCTGCTTTGGTTCTTGTCACCACCCTGAGATCGATATGACTATCCTTAAAGCCCTAAACGGTTCTGGCCCAACTTACCTGTCCGAACGTGTCTCCCCTTAACAAACCAGCGAGAACTCTAAGATTGTCTGGGGAGGCCCTGCTCTCGGTCCCGCCTTCAGCTCAAGGATGTTTGGCGGGGACGAGAGACAGGGCCTTCTCAGTGGTGGCCCCTCGGCTATGGAAAACCCTCCCTAGGGAGATTAGATCTGCTCCCTCCCTCTTAAGATTTCAGAGGCAAGTTAAAACATGGCTGTTCGAGCAAGCATTTACCAATGCAGAGTAGCTAATATAGGAAATCGAACAATTTGACAATGGAACTGGACAATGCTTGATAATAATGAGACGCTAATGATGCTTTTTATTGCTTTTGTGGGGTTTTATATTGTTTAATGTTTTAATCTGTTTTTATATGTACTGATTTGTTGGAAACTGCCTTGAGTTGCCGATTGGCTGAGAAAGGCGGTATACAAATACAGTAAATAAATAAATAAATATCCTGTTGTTCTCCAGGTTTTCTCAATCACAATTCCTATCATCCTCAAACAGCCTGGCCTAAGTTGTTATTCAATATAACCAGAGGGTCTTAGCTTGAGGAAATCTGCTTAAAACTATTTGTAGTTATCATATTATTATGTCTATAGAATGATGCATAGAGTGATTGTGTAGTGTTATTATGAAAACAAACAGTGTATGTGATTCATACATTCATTGGTCTAGATATTTAACAGAATTATTAACTTGTCATCAGGGGTATGTGACACAAGGATCAAGTGATATGTGCCGATGAAAGACCTTAAGGAATTTAACCCTGTTTAAAACGCGAACTTTTTTTTATTAACAGCATCTTTTGTGTAATGATTAATTATCTATATTACAGAGAAAGATAGGGAGAGAAAGAGATAAATATTTATGTATCCCAGTATGCATTATAGATGAAAACCAAAATCCTGTTGGTCCTTGTAAGTGGATTTATGTGTACAGGAATTAACAATGCAGCTAATTGCATCTGTATTCAGGAGAGGATAGCTGTTACGTTACTGCTGTACATTGTACCTGATGCACATTGGTGTGACATATGCACTTGTGAGTATTTCACACTGATGTGCATTCTGCAACAGGAGCCAGTGCTCCATTACACACCATTGCAATTCTGTTTCTTAGCACCTCCAACTGAGTTAGATATACATAAAGTTATGTAATGTAACAGGTCATATAGGAGTCTGGCAGAACTTCTTTCTGACCTAAATGTTGAGATGAATGAAATATCAATCTACTAATAAGATTCTACTAAGAGAAGGCTGAGGAAGACATGATGTTGTTGTTGTAGTTGTTGTTTATTCGTTCAGTTGCTTCCGACTTTTCGTGACCTCATCGACCAGCCCACGCCAGAACTCCCTGTGAGCCGTCACCACCCCCAGCTCCTTCAAGATCAAGCCAGTCACTTCAAGGATACCATCCATCTTGCCCTTAGTCGGCCCCTCTTCCTTTCTCCTTCCATTTTCCCCAGCATCATTATCTTCTCTAAGTTTTCCTTTCTTCTCATAATGTGCCCAAAGTACTTCATCTTGAGGAGAAGTCATAGGGAGGAGGGAGCAGGCTTGTTTTCTGCTGCCCTGGAAACTAGGATGCAGAACAATGCCTTCAAACTACAAGAAAGGAGATTCTATCTGAACATTAGGAAGAACTTCCTAACTGTGAGAGTTGTTCAGCAGTGGAACTCTCTGCTCCGGAGGCTTCTTTTTTGGAGGCTATTAAACAGAGGCTGGATGCCATCTGTCAAGGGTGCTTTTAATGCGATTTTCCTGCTTCTTGGCAGGGGATTGGACTGGATGGCCCATGAGGTCTCTTCCAACTCTATGATTCTATGAAATGAAATATTTTTCCATTCTTGGACTTTGCATGGATACACAAAACTATGTCAAATAGAAAACCTCTATTGAAATAAAAAACTTCTGGCCCAAGAATGCCATAGAGTCAGGATGGGAGACTTAAAATAATATCTAGAGAAGGGTCATATTGTCCTTATTTTTGGAGTCTTTATCCCACTGATCTGAAGACTTCCCTTGGATGAGAGGATAAAAATCATTGACATTTCTAATCAAATATCAAAACCTACTAAAGAATTATACAACTTTAAAGTCGAACCCACTGATTTCAGTATCCAAGCATGGGGCTAGCCCAGGCATGGGCAAACTTTGGCCCTCCAGGTGTTTTGGACTTCAACTCCCACAATTCCTAGCAGCCTATCGGCTGCTAGGAATTGTGGGAGTTGAAGTCCAAAACACCTGGAGGGCCAAAGTTTGCCCATGCCTGGGCTAACCCAATATATAATACAGAACAAAAGAGGAGCAGAATGTTGACTCTTTGTTATTTTCCATCTTATACTTTGGCTTCTCAGTGAGGATGTATTCAATGTTTAGCTAAAGGAGGGAAGTGTTTTCTGTGTATGTGAACAGTTATTCAGCAGCCTTGTTTTCCTAAGGAAATCCAGACTCTGTGGTTTAAGATAATGAATGTCAGGCTGTATGGTTTCTGTTTCAAACTGGAAGACAATTATAGTACATGCACATTTGGGAAACTCTACTAGCATTAAAACTCAGTCAGCCGTGGAAACCCACCAGATGACCTTGGGCATGTCATACTCAATCAGCCACAGAGGGAAGTAATGATAAATCCCCCTTTGCCAAGAAAAACCCATTATTGGCTTGCCTTGTGGTCACCATAAGTGGAAAATGACTTGAAGACATACACACAGCAACAAGATTTTGTATTGGTTGAAGATTTTGGGTTGTCTTTAGAGACATATCCATATAAACCAGTGTTTCTCAACTTGGGGGTCAGGACCCCTGGGGGGTGGGTTGTGAGGGGATTTCAGGGAGGTCGCCAAAGACCATCATAAAACATATATTTCTGATGGTCTTAGAACCGTCTTTGGCAGAGAAGGCTGAAGATGTCTCCGCCTATCCCCTTTCTTTTTGGAATAGACATCAAATCCTCCCACCAAAAGTCCTCCTCTGCTGTGATTGTCTGGCCTCTCAGCCAATGGGAGGGCTGTTTCTGATACTCCAAGCAGGGAGGGGAGAGCAGCTGTGCGTGGCACACGGCAGCATGGTGCGCATGTGCGGGCAAGGGAGAGTGTGCAAGGCTGGAGGGAGGCTTGCACTAGTGAGTCCCTTCACTGTATGGGAGTTCTGTGTGGGAAGTTTGGCTCAATTCTATCCTTGGTGGGGTTCAGAATGCTATTTGATTGTAGGTGAACTATAAATCCCAGCAACGACAGCTCCCAAATGTCAAGGTCTATTTTCCTCAAACTCTACCAGTGTTCACATTTGGGCATATTGAGTATTTGTGCCAAGTTTGGTCCAGATCCATCATTGTTTGAGTCCACAGTGCTCTCAGGATGTAGGTAAACTACAACTCCAAAACTCAAGGTCAATGCCCATCAAACCCTTCCAGTATTTTCTGTTGGTCAGGGGAGTTCTGTATGCCAAGTTTGGTTCAATTCCACTGTTGGTGGAGTTCAGAATTCCTTTTCATTGTAGATGAACTATAAATCCCAGCAACTACAACTCCCAAATGACAAAATCAATCCCCCCCTGAACCCACTAGTATTAAAATTTGAGCATATTGGGTATTTGTGCCAAATTTGGTCCAGTGAAGGAAAATACATCCTGCATATCAGATATTTACATGACGATTCATAACAGTAGCAAAATGACTGTTGTGAAGTAGCAATGAAAATAATTTTATGGTTGGGGGCTCACCACAACATGAAGAACTGTATTAAGGAGTTGTGGCATTAGGAAGGTTGAGAAATACTGATATAAACATTATGCAGCTACTGAATTCATAAATTAATATATATTATATATATCAGTGGAAAAACCACAATCAGTTGCATGGCCGCAATGACTTATCTTCAAGCTCGATGATTTCAGTGGGCATGACTGTCAGCTCCCATCTCCTGCCACAATTGAACCGTATTTCATTGCAGTGAATTCCTTCGCTTGTGCAAAATCCTTACAGCCAAAAGCTGGCAGCTTCAAAGCCGATGTGGAACTACGTGTTCCAGAAAGAGACAGATTTGCATCTTAAGTGGACTGCAAATCATTATGCCCCCGTTTTATATATAGTAAGCCTAATAAGTCCTGTTAATTGACTGAAGTTCTTTATTCCCACAGGAGAAACTGAAAGTGTGCCAGTGATTAATCCTGCAACACAGATTGCCCAGGTAACAATGAAGAATCCCAGTCACTTTAACAATTAGGCTTTGTAATCAGTCTCAGGGAAAGCCGGACCCAAAAGGATATCAAAAGAGAACGACAAATCGGAAATTCAGTGGCAAATGTGAATGCCATTAATGAAGAACAAAAGAAAACATATCAGATATTGGCAGTTCAGTAGTGTATTCAGAGTATCATGTTCAAATGATACTCTGACCTCCTTATTCGTATAAGCCAGAATCTTGACAGAATAGTTTGAGATATACGTCCCTTAAGTTTTGAGTGAATGCAGGGTTTCCAATGTATATGTGCCTGTATACCAGGCATGGGCCAACTTGGGTCTCCAGATGTTGGAGCTATGACCCAACAGCATCAAATCAGTTTCGGTACTTATTAGTCTTACTCCGTCAGACCCAAAATTCCAGGTAATAGATGAATTCCTAGAGGTCCATTCAGACACATAAAGAGGGAATCCCATTGGTGGCCAATCCCAAGAGATCCTGGGAAATGAGGTTGGGGAGAATAGAACCAAGGATGGGTTGTTGTAGGTTTTTTTCGGGCTATATGGCCATGTTCTAGAGGCATTCTCTCCTGACGTTTCACCTGCATCTATGGCAAGCATCCTCTGAGGATGCTTGCCATAGATGCAGGTGAAACGTCAGGAGAGAATGCCTCTAGAACATGGCCATATAGCCCGAAAAAAACCTACAACAACCCAATGATTCTGGCCATGAAAGCCTTCGACAATACATAGAACCAGAGATGATTATTTACAATTGTACACAACTGTAGCTTAGTTAGAAAAATAATAGCTCGGTCCAAATGGCTTGTGCTGAAAGCTTTCCAGAAATCTCATTGTTAAGAAAAGATTAGAAAGACAGAAGGAAAGGGCATTCATGCATCCACACACACACACATCCCATAAAATGTTAAGTGGCTGCACTTCCAAGTGAATAATTGAGAGTGAAGGAGAGCTCCCCTTTTTCTCTGCTGAAGACCATGTCTCTCTCTGCACAATTGTAGATTCATTTCAACACATATTCCAAACTCCACCAAGGTGGAGAAGCAACGAGAAGGATCAGTTTTGAGCAGAAAATAGACAGCAGGGTAGAGAAATTAATTCCTTTACAGTAACTTTCTTCATCATTAACTTAACTGTCCTTATAAAATGTCACTTTTTTTTCGTCTCGGAAGTGACTTGAGGAACTGCAAGTCGCTTCTGCTGTGAGAGAATTGGCGGTCTGCAAGAACGTTGCCCAGGGGACGCCCAGATGTTTTACCATCCTCTGGGAGGCTTCTCTCATGTCCCTGCATGAGAAGCTGTAGCTGACAGATGGGAGCTTACCCTGCTCCCCAGATTCAAACTGCCAACCTGCTGGCACAAGGGTTTAACCCATTGTCCTTGGTCACATGAAGTCTCATAAATAGGCACAGGACCATATTTGTAATAATTATGGCCTCACAGTTTTGCAGCCATCGGAAATATAAATCTGGACTTACCATATCTATTGGCTGCCATAGATAGTAATGGCTTTGCATAATTGTATGTTGCAGTGGTTGAAAGAGCTGAGCTGCAGAACTTGCTGACCAAAAGGTCAGTGGTTCAAATCTGGGGAGCGGGGTGAGCTCCCACTGCTAGCCCCAGCTTCTGCCAACCTAGCAGTTGACTCTTTAGCTTAGAAATGGAGATGAGCACCCCCCCCCCCCAAGAGTTGGATACAACTAGACTTAATGTCAGGGGAAACCTTTACCTTTACTTACTGTATATGTTAATGAAATCAAGAAAACCCATCTTTTTGAGTTCTTCTCTATTTTAATCCAATCTTCCTCTTCATTCCACTAAACTTTTGAAAACAGTAGGTAAGGAATCTGTTGCAGAAGGGACTGGATTTTACTCTCCTGAAATTTTAGCACTGGTTTCAGGAAAATTAGAGATGACTATACACCTATACCAGGAGTCCTCAAACTAAGGCCCGAGGGCCGGATACGGCCGTGCAAGGTCATTTACCCGATCCTCGTTCAGGGTCAACCTAAGTCTGAAATTACTTGAAGCCACACAATAATAACAACAATCCTATCTCATCAGCCAAAAATAGGCCCACACTTCCCATTGAAATACTAATAAGTTTATATTTGTTAAAATTGTTCTTCATTTTAATTATTGTATTGTTTTTAAGTGGGGTTTTTTTGCACTACAAATAAGGCATGTGCAGTGTTCATAGGAATTCATTCATTTTTTTCAAATTATAATCCAGCCTTCCAACAGTTTGAAGGACTGTTACTGGCCCTCTGTTTAAAAAGTTTGAGGTCCCCTGATCTATACTATACATATACTATACATGCAGTCATGCCGGCCACATGACCTTGGAGATGTCTACGGACAACGCCGGCTCTGCGGCTTAGAAATAGAGATGAACACCAACCCCAGAGTCGGACACGACTGGACTTAATGTCAGGGGAAAACCTTTACCTTTACCTATACCTTCTTTTATCTAGCCTCAGGTTATATAAGCAGACATGGCTGGGCTTTGCCTCCTGCCTGATTATAAATCCAAAACAGAACACAACAAATTGCAGCATATAGATTTAACTGACTATGCAATTAGCAGTAGAGCAATCACTCCTCTATTTGTATAGCCATCCCAAAACAGTCCTTTATTTTGTGTTCTCTGCTTGAAGGAATATTCAGAGGCTGGAATATTGTTGAAAATGGAAAACAGGAGCCCATGAATACAACATGACCCCCCAATGAATACAGTATGATCCTGAACTCGCCTTGGAAACAGGAAACTATGGATAAGGGAACCCTATTGAAATAAGTGCCCTCTGTCAATAATAATAATAATAATAATAATAATAATAATAATAATAATAATAATAGTTATTTTTAGGAATTGTGGGAGTTGGAGTCCAAAACACCTGGAGGGCTGAAGTTTGCCCATGTCTGAGATAAACAAACAATCTAGTAGGATAAGCAATTAATTTTTCCTTAGGCTGTATGAATAAATGGACGAATCCACATTGTTTTTTTGTAGTGGGTACAATTAATAACGTGTCTTGTTGTTGTTGTTTTTTCTCCAGTTGCAGGCTCTGGCTTCTGAACTCAAAACTGGTTTCACTGAAGCCATGCAGGAGCTCACAAGGATTCAACATGGGGAGTACGCTCTGGAGGAGAAGGTCCAAAGCTGCCGGTGTGCGATGGAAGAGAAAGTGGCAGAGATGAAGAATTCTCTGAATGATTTCAAGGTAATATAACAACAATATTCTTTATTTATATTCCACCCTATCTCGCAAGGGGACTCAGGGTGGATTGCAGTACATATATATGGCAAACATTCAATGCCATTAGGTTCTTGTGGGGGTTTTTCGGGCTATATGGCCATGTTTTAGAGACATTTTTTCTCCTGACGTTTCACCTGCATCTATGGCAAGCATCCTCAGAGGTAGTGAGGTCTGTTGGAATTAGGACAATGGGTTTATATATCTGTGGAATGACCGGGGTGGGGCAAAGAGCTCTTCTCTGCTGGAGCTAGGTGTGAATGTTTCAGCTGACCACCTTCATTAGCATTTGAAGGCCTGGCTGAGCCTGGAGGAATCTTTTGTTGAGAGGTGTTAAGATGTGCCTGGTTGTTTCCTCTCTGCTGTTTTGCTGTTAAAAAAACTCTAAAATTACAACAGAAAAACAGCAGAGAGGAAACAACCAGGCACATCTTAACACCTCTCAACAAAAGATTCCTCCAGGCTCAGCCAGGCCTTCAAATGCTAATGAAGGTGGTCAGTTGAAACATTCACACCTAGCTCCAGCAGAGAAGAGCTCTTTGCCCCACCCCAGTCATTCCACAGATATATAAACCAATTTTCCTAATTCCAACAGACCTCACTACCTCTGAGGATGCTTGCCATAGATGCAGGCGAAACGTCAGGAGAAAATGCCTCTAGAACATGGCCATATAGCCCGAAAAAACCCACAAGAACCTAGTGATTCCAGCCATGAAAGCCTTCGACAATTCAATGCCATTATCTAATTAACAAAGACAGACAGTACATAAACAGAGGTAAAGGCTTCCCATCTTTTCCCATCTCCTGCATCTGGAGGCTGTGCTCAATTCCAGCCATGGGGGGTGCTGCTGCTCCATCTTCCATGCCAATTAGCTTTGTTATCTTTAGGAGCTCTCCCAATCAAATCACTGGCATGTCTGCATGGGCGCCTTTTTATTATCTCCCCGCCAAAGTAGTACCTATTTATCTACTCACATTACTGTTTTCGAACTGCTAGTTGAGCAGAAGCTGGGCTGACGGTTGGGAGCTCACCCCAACCCCGGCTTGAATTGTTAACCTTTCGATCGGCAAGATTTTCTGCCGCTAAAATTTGGCAGCCTCTCTCCTTCCCAATAGAGAACATTAGGCTCCTGTGTTTGAAGACTGGAAGCAGGAGACAATCATAGAGCATGAAGATTTTTTTAATGCACTTCAAATATATTTACGAGGGATAATTAGCAGTGAAACAGACAGTCTGCATTCTATCTTAATTTTATTCTTTGTCTCACCAGAATAGGAGTGGGTGAATCAGTCTGTTTCCAGTCTGTATCACTGATAAGTCAATTTCATCCTGTTTTTCCATTTCACTACAGTTATTTAAAAACTGAAATGCAAATACATGTTTAAATACATATTATCTCTGAGGAACACACATTTTCAAATGTAGTTTGAAATAGTTTTTCCATCACATACTGGATCAAGACAAGCATGAAATGCTGTAATAGGTAGATAAATTAAAATGTAGCTTAAAAAAGGACTATTCAAAGGATTGCAGTCTGAGTTCACACTGCCTAGTGCAGTTAGTGGTCCAAAAAGTAACAGGTATGAGTAGGTAGGTATGGTTTAGTTGATATGTGAGAGATCTGTATCATGTCATTTTGTATTGGAACTGGAAAAAATATTTATTTTATGTTTTTAAAATTAATATATACGATACCTTTCTTCCACTGCTAGTACTATTCTAATGCATTGAATCTGCAATATTGATGCACTCTAGCCCTGTGGCACCTGTTCACCCAGCACCACACCACAGGCCAATATTTATTTATTTATTTATTTATTTATTTATTTATTTATTTACAGTATTTATATCCCACCCTTCTCACCCCTCAGGGAACTCAGGGCGGATCACAATGTACATATACATGGCAGACATTCAATGCCATAGACATACAACATATATAGACAGACACAGAGGCAATTTAACATTCCAGCTTTTCTTGAAGGTATTCTGGCCACCAGGGAGCTGTCCCGTCACTGACCATTTGTGACACTGATGAAGTACTTCCTCATTCTTTGCATGCTTGCTGGAGATTTTATGGCCTCGTAAATTAGTTAAATTAGCCTCCCTGCATAAGCGGTACTTAAATTTCCTACTTGACAACTGCAACTATCTTTCAGGCTGCAAAGATCAACAGCAAGCTACACAAATTGGTCGGAAGCTCACTCCGACCTGGGCTGGCTTTGAACTCATGACCTTTCGGTCAGTAATGATCTTAATGCAGCTGACTCCCAGCCAGCCGCGCCACAGTGTTTATTGAAGAAATAATATTTTAAAAAAAGGGGGGGGGGGAGGGTTATGTCCAAAAGTAAGTCAGGATATAACTTGCAGTATACAAAATAAGCCAGAGTTCTATAAAAGTAATTCAAGAATGCCAAGGAAACATTTCATTTATTTATTTATTTATTTGATGCACTTGTTAACCGCCATTCTCAGCCCATACGGGCGACTCATGGCGGTGTACAGTACACATAAAAGACAATTACAAAGGCCAGTATCAACAACATATAACTATATAACAATTACAGACTACACAAAAATCCGCTTCGTCTCTTAGTGGAATCATAGCCGGTCTCATATTCCTTGTACCATTCCAGTTCTCATTACCGTATTGTTTGTTGCTTAGCACTTAATTGAATGCCCTCTCGAACAGCCAGGTCTTAAGGCTTTTTCGAAAGGACATGAGGGAGGGCGCCTGTCTGATGTCTGCAGGGAGAGTGTTCCACAGCCGGGGGGCCACCACCGAGAAGGCCCTCTCTCTCGTCCCCGCCAGGCGTGCCTGTGAGGCAGGCGGTGATCGAGAGAAGGGCCTCCCCAGACGATCTCAAGGTCCTCGTGGGCTCATAGGCCAAGATGCGGTCTGAAAGGTATTTTGGGCCGGAACCGTTTAGGGCTTTGTAGGCCAAAACCAGCACCTTAAATTGGGCCCGGTAGCAGATCGGCAGCCAGTGGAGCTGGGACAACAAGGGCGTTGTGTGCTCCCTGCCCCGCTCCAGTTAGTAACATGGCTGCCGCACGCTGAACCAGCTGAAGCTTCCGGGCCGTCTTCAAGGGCAGCCCCACGTAGAGAGCGTTGCAGTAGTCAAGGCGGGATGTGACCAGAGCGTGTACCACCGTGGCCAAGTCAGACTTCCCGAGATACGGGCGCAGCTGGCGCACGAGCCTAAGCTGTGCAAATGCTCCCCTGGTCACCCCTGAAACCTGGGGCTCCAGCGATGGATCCAGGGTCACACCCAAGCTGCGAACCTGCGCCTTCAAGGGGAGTGCGACCCCGTCCAGCACAGGCTGTAACCCTATACCCTGTTCGGCCTTGCGACTGACCAGGAGTACCTCTGTCTTGTCTGGATTCAATTTCAATTTGTTCGCCCTCATCCAGACCGTTACAGCGGCCAGGCACCGGTTCAGGACCTAGACAGCCTCCTTAGTAGCAGGTGGAAAGGAGTGACAGAGTTGGACATCATCTGCGTACAGATGACACCGCACCCCGAAACTCCGGATGATCTCACCCAGCGGCTTCATGTAGATATTAAACAGCATGGGGGACAGTATGGAACCCTGTGGCACACCACACGTCAAAGGTTGTGGTGCGGAACAGGAGTCCCCCAGTGACACCTTCTGGGTGCGACCCTCCAGAAATGACCGGAGCCACTGCAGAGCAGTGCCCCCAAGACCCATCTCCGCAAGGCGCCCCAGAAGGATACCGTGGTCGACGGTATCGAAGGCCGCTGAGAGGTCCAGGAGCACCAACAGGGACACACTCCCCCTGTCTAGCTCCCGGTGCAGATCATCCACTAAGGCGACCAAGACCGTCTCAGTACCATGCCCCGGTCTGAAACCAGACTGTGCCGGATCCAGATAATCCGTGTCTCTCAAGAATACCTGGAGTTGTGAGGCCACCACGCTTTCCATGACTTTGCCCAAGAAGGGGAGATTGGAAACAGGCCGAAAGTTGTCCAATTTAGTGGGGTCCAGTGATGGTTTCTTCAACAGCGGCTTTATAATAGCCTGTTTTAGGCTCGCTGGAATCTTGCCTTCCCGAAGGGAGGCATTCACCACCACTGTTACCCACTCAGCCAATCCCCCTCTGGCCTCTCTCAGAAGCCAGGATGGGCAGGGGTCTAGGATGGATGTGGTGGGCCTCATTCCTCCAAGTATCTTGTCCACATCCTCGGGTTTCACAAACTGAAAAGAATCCAACAAAATAGGACAAGCAGGTGCTTGTTGTCACATCCACAGAGACTGCATTTAACGCGGCGTCCAGCCCAGAACGGATCAAGGCGACTTTGTCTGCGAAGAACCGAGCAAATGCTTCACAGCGCGCGACCGAATTGTCAGGGCTCCCACCTGCAGTGGTGGGAGTTAAAAGACCTCTGACAATCCGAAACAACTCCGCCGGACGGTTCTTTGCAGACGCAATAGTGGCCGCAAAGAAAGTTTCTTTGCGGTCTTTATTGCCGCGGCATATGCCCTAAGAAAGGACACAAACCGTGCTCGGTTTGACTCGCTCGGTTCCGAACGCCACACGCTCTCTAGTTCCCTCTTCCTTCGCTTCATAGCTGCCAGCTCCTCAGTAAACCAAGGGGCTGGTTTAGCTCGGCTACTTGAGAGGGGACGTTCCGGAGCAATCATGTCAATAGCCCTGGTCATCTCCCCATTCCAGAGAGCCACCAAGGCTTCGACATGGTCACCTACCGAGGTGGCAGGAAAATCCCCAAGAGCCGTCAGGAATCCATTCGGATCCATCAGCCTCCTGGGGCGGACCATCTTAATAGGTCCTCCACCTTTGCAGAGGTTAGGGGGCGCAGTGAGCCTAAATCTGATCAGGAAGTGGTCGGTCCATGGCAACGGAGAGATGGACAACTCCTCCACACCGCCACCCTGTTCCCATCCCTGACAGAAAACCAAGTCCAATGTGTGTCCAGCACAGTGGGTGGGGCCAGATATTTGTTGGGACAGCCCCATGGTTGCCATGGCAGACATGAAGTCCTGAGCCGCACCTGTGAGGGTCGTCTCGGCATGGACGTTGAAGTCTCCCAGCACAAGGAGCCGTTGAGACTTCAACGTCAGGCTCGAGACCACCCCCGCTAGCTCAGGTAGGGAGACTGTAGTGCAGCGAGGTGGACGGTACACTAACAGAATCCCTATACTGTCCCGGTCACCCACCCTCAGGTAGACGCTTTCAAAATTTGCGGTCTGCGGGATGGGGCACCTGGTCAGATGGATGGAATCTCTATAGACCACTGCGACCCCGCCTCCCCGCCCTCCGGATCTCGGTTGGTGCTGCACGGAGAACCCTGGAGGACAAAGCTGGGTCAGATTTACTCCTCCAGCTTCATCCAACCAGGTCTCCGTGATGCACGCCAGATCTGCCCGCTCGTCCAGGATTAAATCCTGGATCCAGGTCGTTTTTCCGTTGACAGATCTGGCGTTCAACAGCACCACCTTCAGTCCAGAGGGTCCGCTCACCTGGTTACACCAATTTACCTTAGGAGACCGAGTTGGAATTGTTAATGTTTTGGATAAATGGTCCGAATTTGGCCGAATTTGAGGTCTCCTTTTCCCGCATCTCCTCCTTCCCACCACGACCTCTATGGGGGCCCCTCGGCTAGTGGAACACCTCCCCTCCTCCATACCGCCGTTCTCGACCAGGGTCTTAATCTCTATTACATCAGATGTTTTAAGCGTTGGCGTTTTTTCTTGCCAGTTACTTTGGTCTTCTTTATCCCCCCTCCCCTCCTCATTGTTCTTCACAAGCTCCAGCCCACTTCCTCCCCTGCTTCTTCCACCAGTCAATAGTATCAGAGACAGTATACATAGGAGGGTGGGGGACCACATGGATGGGAATAATGCATTAATTTGGATGGGAATAATGCATTAATAATGCAATAATTTCAGAAGCTAGAAATCCAAAAACATAGAAATAATCCAAGGTAATTCCATGGATATGAAAACAGGAATCTCTTTCAGGTGAAACACTTTGAAGGTACATAGACAAAAACAGGAACCTGAAACAAAAATCTTGATATTTCAAGAACCAGGGACTTGGCAACTTGGCAACATGAACAGGAGACTATTTGTCCTTTAGCAATGTTATCTCCTCAGAAATGCTTGTAACCAAAGCACCTAATTTAAGCCTGTCCAGATTCCCATGAAATCATGTCGAAGGCACCTGGATCTCAAGGCTTTATCTTGGTGGTGCTGGGAAGACCTAGTTTGTCTACTTTTCACGCCCTGCATTCTGAGATCTAATCTACACTCCCTTGAGGCCTCCTTACCCTCTCCATCTTCCCAAGGCTTTTTCTCTTTTTCTCCTCTCCATCTTCCCAAGGCTTTTTCTCCAGGGAAATTGTAATTTCACTTTCCCCGGTTGCTAAGGAATGATCTAAAGTATGCAAAGCATCAGCAGGGTCAGCCTGACCTGACTGCGTTCTCTCTTAATGATCCCAGATTCTCCCTGAATACTTTCAGACCCTTCATTTTGAAACCCTTCATCCTCAGGATCCCCTTGAAAGACTACAACACTGCCTCAGAATTTCAATTATCAGATGGAGCAGCTGGGTTGGTAGGTCGATTCAAGAAGTTACAGTCCATGAGATTAAAACAAAATACAATTAAAATATTGGCTGGCATCCATCCTGTATGTATAATTTCATAAGCTAGACTTTAAGACCTCATAAAATTGCTGTTCACATTTAAATCATGACACCACAGTCATCATGATGACAAATGAAGTTTGAGAAGCAGTTACGACAGGTCCCTGCCGGGATCTCTACTGTTTTCTGTCATCCAGCAATGTGTAGGCAGAAGACTGGGTGCATCATTCTTCAATGCCATGTTTGCCAACACTACAAAATGCTTTCAGTTGCTGCAGCTGTTTGGCTTTTCAAATGGGTTTTAGGGAGTTACATCAGGACACATATCATGCAGGAACTTTGACACTACATGGTACAAAAGTCTAAAAAAATTAAATGAACAATTATATTAGAAAAGTAAAATTCATGCTAAAGATAAGAACAAGTTCCAGCACTCACTGTATGAGATGCTTTTATTGAACCAAGCAAAAATCTGTTTCAATAATAATTTTTTCTCTGCTGGAAAAACTAGACTCTAGCCCCTATAGAGGGGCTTCCATACTGTGGGATCAGCCATGAAAGGACACTCTGCCTCCATTTACACTTGTATATAATGAAGTTTCAGAATACAGTTTGACCACATTGAACTGGATTATATGAGTCTACACTGCCATATAATGCATATAACAGGGCCTCAGTCTTATGTGCAGTTATACCTGTGACGGGAGTAAGATAGAGAGAAATAAGTCTTGAGAAACAGATGGAAACAGAAACAAGTGCAGGCTGTTTTGTTTCAAAATTAAATTTGTTTTCTTACGTCTTTGCCCTTTGCAATACAGCCTTAGGTTCTGAGTGTAGTATTCCTCCCTCTGCATTGTTTTGGAAGGATGTCCACTTCTTTGTAGAGGAATTTGGTACAGTATTTTGAAATACGAATGGATAATGTAATCCTTATCCCTAGCGTTTCCCTGTTTCATTAGGAGGAGCTTAATGAAGCCAAGTCCATGATCGAAGAAATCAGTGCTAAGCAAGATGAAATGCAACAGAAAATTGAACAGCTCCAACAAGAGAAACGCAAGGAATCTCGAAAGCTCAAAGCAAAGTAAGTCGTTTAATGTGTTGTCGAAGGCTTTCATGGCCAGAATCACTGGGTTGCTGTGAGTTTTCCGGACTGCATGGCCATGTTCCAGAAGCATTGTCTCATGATGTTTCACCCTCATCTATGGCAGATATCCTCAGAGGTTGTAAGGTCAGTTGGAAACTAGGCAAGTGGGGTTTATATCTGTGGAATGTCCAGGATGGGAGAAATAACTCTTGTCTGCTTGAGGCAAGTGTGAATGTTGCAATTGGCCATCTTGATTAGCATTTAATGGCCTTGTAGCTTCAAAGCTTGGCTGATTGCTGCCTAGGGAATTCTTTTGCTGGGAGGTGTTACCTGGCCCTGATTGATTATTGTCTGGAATTCCCCTGTTTTTTGAGTGTTACTCTCTATTTACTGCCCTGATTTTAGAGGTTTTTTTTACTACTGGTAGCCAGATTTTGTTCATTTTCATGGTTTCCTCCTTTCTGTTGAAATTGTTCACATACTTGTGGATTTCAATGGCTTCTCTGTGAGGTCTGACATGGTGGTTATTAGAGTGGTCCAGCATTTCTGTGTTTTCAAATAATATGCTATGTCCAGACAAGAATCAATCAGGGACAGCTTTTTTTTTGTCGTGTCAGGAGGGACTTGAGAAAGTGCAAATTGCTTCTGGTGTGAGAGAATTGGCCGTCTGCAAGGATGTTTGATGTTTTATCATCCTTGTGGGAGGCTTCTCTCATGTCCCCGCATGAGGAGCTGGAGCTGGTAGAGGGAGCTCATCCGCCTCTCCCTGGATTCGAACCTGTGACCTGTTGGTCTTCAGTCCTGCCGGCACAGGGGTTTAACCCACTGCGCCACCGGGGCTCCAGGGCCAGCTAACACCTCACAACAAAGGATCCCCAGGTAGCAATCAGCCATGCTTTGAAGCTGCAAGGCCATTAAATACTAATCAAGGTGGCCGTTGGGGTTCAGCCTGTGTGTGAACTTGAACCTGAACCTGATTCTCTGATTGTATTCCCTGATGCCAATGTAGATGTCAATGTGAATTCTGAGGCCAATTTAGATGATGATGGTTTGAGTAGTAAAAATCCTACAGCCTTGGAAAGTGAAAGTCAAAATTCCCATGAGAACATGCATTCTGAGCCGAGCGGAGAAGTTTCACTCCCTTTTCCTCCCAGCCTTAGTTTTCCAGAGAATCTGACACCTGGTCTGCCTAATGAGGATAGGCGGGGGCAGATTTCGCAGAGCCGGGGAGAAGCACAAAGTTTACGTCGGTCAGCCAGATTGAGAGGAATGCAAACAAAAACATCAGGCGTGTCTCGCAATAGATTTCTCGGCCTTAAGTATGCCTGGCCTGAATGCAGCTTCAGACCAGGCATCGTTCCAGATTCATGTGCAAGCTTTTGCAGGTCTCCTGATTCAAGTGGCCTTGTTCTTCGGAGGTTTTCTAGTTGTTCCAAGTACGGTTAGTGGATTGCTAACAGGTTCCAGGATTCAGCAGTTTTGCTGTGGGTTTTATGATCTTGTTTATGGACATTTCTTGTTGCTGATTTTTACTGTGACTTTTTACCTTTGCTTTTTTCCTCTATTTTGTATTCATCTTTCATCAATAAAATAGGGTTGTTTTCCTGAAGTCAAGTGTGGTGGATGGTTGTCTGAGGGTCCAGTTTCCTGCTCTGGGTTGCAACAGTGGCTAATTGCAACATTCACACTTGCCTCAAGCAGACAAGAGTTTTTTTTCTCACCCGGGACATTCCACAGATATATAAACCTCACTTACTTAGTTTCAAACAGACCTCACAACCTGCCATAGATGTGGATGCCTGTCATAGATGTGGGTGAAACGTCAGGAGAGAATGATTCTGGAACATGGCCATACAGCCCAGAAAACTCAAAGCAACTTACTCTTTTTATTTTTGCAAAATTGGATTTTTTCCCCAAACAGCTGGACATGTGTACTATAGGAGAGATCATAAATGTCTGCACAACGAGTGGTGTTTTCACAAACACAACATTGGATTCCATCCTTATTTGAATGCTAAACTATAATGATGCTTACATCTCCAATCAATAAAAAGACTTGTGCCATCGTCAAGCCTATTTGAACTATACGACTTGCCACAAGAGAAAAAACATAGTGGGCTGTTTCCCACTTCCCACATAAGTCAAGGGTGTATTCCCAAATAGATAGCTTTGCTTTTTAATGTTTTTTTTTCTCCCCAGAAGAATACAGAAGGAGGAGCATGGGTCGCAAACAGTCCCCACACCCTTGCAAGGAAGTCCCTTTCGGTCGCTGAACCTTCCAGAGACGGTTTTAATTAATGAAGATTTTGTAAACCTTTTGCACAATGCAACATATGAGAAAGGTATATTTTTGCTGTACACCATATGTACTTTTATGTCAGTAGACTATATATTGAAACATCTTTTGTACCAGGCAAGGGCAAACTTTGGCCCTCCAGGTGTTTTGGATTTCAACTCCCACAATTCCTAACAGCCTCAGGCCCTTTCCGCTTAAGTGGCTGATGGGGAAAAGGAAGGGGCCTGAGGCTGTTAGGAATTGTGGGAGTTGAAATCCAAAACACCTGGAGGGCCAAATTTTGCCCATGCCTGCTATAAAACCTTTCCAAAAAGTAGATGATTGAGATATTTTTGACTGAGTTTCCCATTGTGGTCCACAGACGTGTAGGAGGATGGAGTATGTATCCGTTAGGGATGCCCCAGAAACGATTCATGTTTTCTACTACACAGTGTCGCCGAGTGTGTCTCTTTGGATCATTTAGTTCTGGTAGCTTAGAGCCATTGTAAGGTGCTCAGGGAGCAATAATAATGAGACCAGAGCCTTTTCCAGAAACAGAATTGTATTAAGAAAGTAGAACAGAATGATAATTTAGTAAGGTTTCTTTGGAGACAGGAGGGAGAGGGAAGGAGCAGAACGAGAATTGGAAAGTTGGCGGGAGAGACACTTTTCCTTTTTTACGTTCTGTCCAAAACACATAGAAAGAGTTCCTTCTTGTCAGGTAAAGGTAAAGGTTTCCCCGGACATTAAGTCTAGTTGTTCCACAGTGTGCCTTCCCAGAATAAGGAAAACTCTGAGCAATATGCCCTCAAAATGCACTTTACCACTGATTCAGGACTGACTGCGTTCCCTCATCTCTCTTTGAAAAACCCTATCCCAGTTATATCCTACCTTCTTCATGCCAAGCATTATTTTTTAAATTTTAAATTATTACATTTGGCCCGGCCATAGATTTTTAAATGCTTGTGTGTTACTGTTATTGTTTATTTTTTGTTTATGTGATTTATATTAATTGTTTTGTATGGATTGTTTTTGTTATTGCCTTTGTTTACTGATGTACTGTGGGCTTGGCCTCATGTAAGCCGCACCGAGTCCCTTGGGGAGATGGTAGCGGGGTATAAATAAGGTTTTATTATTATATTATTTATTATTGTGTCCAACTGTGGGCAGCAGGCATGTAGCCAAGGGGGGGGGGGGCTTGAGGGGCTTTAGCCCCCCCCCCCCCGAAATTCTCATGGTGGTTCACGAAAAGGCCTTACTGGTGCATTATTTACACTGTTACGTTTATTCATATCATGATCTGATCACCATACTCAATATATTCCATATGCATGGGGGTATTTGGGTAACGATACAAAAGGTTTGCTAGGGTAGACCCTCTTTCCCTCAGACTCAGCCCCCCCCCTCCCGAAACAAACTCAGCTCCCCCCAAAATCGAAATCCTGGCTACGGGCCTGGTGGGCAGTTGTGCTAATTTCCATTTCTAAGCCATTTCTAAGCAGGCGTTGTCCATAGATGCCTCCAAAGTCATGTGGCCAACATGACTGCATGGAGTGCTGTTACCTTCCGGCAGAAGCAATACCTATTGATCTACTCACATTTGCATGTTTTCGAACTGCTTCGTTGGCAGAAGCTGAGGCTAACAGCGGGAGTTCACCCTGCTACCCGGATTTGAACTGCCAACTGTTCGGTCAGCCAACCTAATCTTGTCAGGATTGGAGCAATCATCACCTAAAATTTTACTTTAAAGATACTGAAGTTTCACTCACTGGAAGTGGGAGAGCGTAAGGAGCAGGCATTCAAAGCAAGGTTCTAGGCCAGGGGTCCTCAAACTAAGGCCCGGGGCCCGGAAATGGCCCTCCAAGGTCATTTACCTGGTGCTCACTCAGGGCCAATCTAAGTCTGAAATGACTTGAAAGCACACAACAACAGCAACAATACTATCTCATCAGCCAAAAGCAGGCCCACACTTCCCATTGAAATAGTAATACGTTTTTATTTGTTAAGATTGTTCTTCATTTTAATAATTGCATTGTTTTTAAGTGGGTTTTTTTGCACTACAAATAAGATATGTGCAGTTTGCTAGGAATTCATTCATGGTTTGTTTGTTTTTCAAATTCTAATCTGGCCCTCCAACAGTTTGAGGGACTGTGACCTGGCCATCTGTTTAGAAAGTTTGAGGACCCCTGTTCTAGGCTAAGTAAAGCTATAATTATTACAACAAGAATAATTGTTTAAGCTTCTAAATCATGGGTTCAGAGATTCAATAATAGATGCTCAGTGGGGAGCTTCACAAAATGAAATTGCCACACATGTGTGTGTATGTGTGGTTGAAGGATAAATCCTGTTGATTGTGTTGAATGACTGGTTGTGTAGTTTTCTATGCGGAACTATTATGCTATGCTGTGCCATACAGGACATTGACTTGTATGAGTTCAGATGAACATGTTAGACCAGGCCTGGGCAAACTTGGGCCCTCTAGGTGTTTTGGACTTCAACTCCCATCATTCCTAACAGTCTTACACCTTTCCTCTTCCCCCTCAGCTGCTTAAGCTATAAATCCCAGCAACTATAACTATAACTATAACCTACATCCAGAGAGCACTGTAGACTCAAACAATGATGGATCTGGACAAAACTAGGCACGAATACTCAATGTGCCAATGTGTTTGGGGGAGATAGACTTGACATGTGGGAGTTGTAGTTGAACTATAAACTCCCAAACATCAAGGTCTATTTTCCCCAAACTTCCCAGTGTTCACATTTGGCTATATTGAGTATTTGGTCCAGATCTATCATTATTTGAGTCCACAGTGCTTTCTGGATGTAGGTGGACTACAACTCCAAAACTCAAGGTCAATGCCCACCAAACCCTTCCAGTATTTTCTGTTAGTCATGGGAGTTCCGTGTGCCAAGTTTGGTTCATTTCCATTGTTGATGGAGTTCAAAATGCTCCTTGATTGTAGGTTGACTATAAATCCCAGCAACCACAACTCCCAAATGACAAAATCAAATCCCCACAACCACAGCAGTATTCAGATTTGAGCTTCTTGGGTATTTGTGCCAAATTTGGTTCAGTGAATGAAAATCACATCCTGCATATCAGATATTTACATTAGGATTCATAACAGTAGCAAAATCACAGTAGCAATGAAAATAATGTTATGGTTGGGGGTCACCACAACATGAGGAACTGTATTAAGAGGTTGCGGCATTAGGAAGATTAAGAAACACCGGTCTAGAGGGAAGTGATTAGTGTGTAGAACCAACTTACAACGGCACCAACCTGAATCTCCTAGTTTGCATTTTCCTTTCCTTGTTCTGAATCTGAAAATATAACAGATAAATGCAAAATTCTAGAAGCTGTTTCTTGTTCTGGCTCTTTGTGAGATGTTTCGTTTATTTATCCTCTGCCATACAAAGCTAAAATCTCTTCTGTTCTTGCCCAGTTTCTGACTGCAGACCCAGGGGACTCGGAGAAAGCAACATGAAAGGTAGGCAGATGAGGAGTTCTTGTGAACTGGTGTTCTTTGACATTCTCTCTTTGGTAGGCAATTCCCATTGATACAGAAAGAAGCCAAGGCAGTAACATTCTCAAAGAGTCAGATCCTCTATTGATGTTTTAGAACTTGCTTATTCAAGAGGAGGGGACAGCCCAAACAAGACATGGACTATTTATTTATTTAGCGTGTCAGAAGCGAATTGAGGGTGCAGTTGTAATGTATTTAAAAACACAAAGTTTAAAAAACTTTGCATTAAACTGAATGTCCTTTGACCAGTAGCTGACCACTTGGAGTGCATCTGGTGTAGCTATAAGGAGGTCCTCCATTGTACATGTGGCGGGCTCAGACCGCATTGTAGTAAGTGGTCTGTTATTTGCTCTTCTCCACACTTGCGTTTTGTGGGCTCCACTTTGTGGCCCCATTTCTTAAGGTCAGCTCTGCATTTCGTGGTGCCAGAGTGCAGTTTGTTCAGCAGCTTCCAAGTCGCCCAGTCTTCTGTGTGCCCAGGAGAGAGTCTCTCATTTGGTATCAGCCATGGCTTGAGCTTCTGGGTTTTAGCCTGCCACTTTTGGACTCTCGGTTGCTGAGGTGTTCCTGTGAGTATCTCTGTGTAGATCTTAGAAAGCTATTTCTTGATTTAAGGCATGGCATGCTGGCTGATATCCAAACAGGGGCAGGGCTGGAGGTGTCACTGCCTTGGTCCTTTCATTATTGGCTGCTACTTCCTGGCAGATGTCTGACGGCGGAATACCAACTAAACAGTATAATTTCTCCAGTGGCGTGGGAAGTAGACATGATGTGATAGTGCAGCATGCCTCACTAAGAGCCACATCTACTGTTTAAGTATAGTGAAACATATACAGGGGTGATAAGTATATAAACATATACAGGGGTGATTTAAATGCAATATTCCTGCTTCTTGGCAGGGGGTTGGACTGGATGGCCCATGATGTCTCTTCCAACTCGTTGATTCTATGATTCTATATTCTACACTGGTCATGCATATTCAGCAGCAGAGTAGCAAAGAGTAATGGCAGATGTCTTCACTGTATCTGGTTGTGATCCCCAGGTTGTGCCAGTCAGTTTTCGTATGATATTATTTCTAGCACCCACTGTTTGCTTGATAGTCAAGCAATGTTTCTTGTAAGTCAGAGCACGGTCCAGGCTAACTCCCAGGTATTTTGGTGTGTGGCAGTGCTCCAGTGGGATTCCTTCCCAGGTAATCCTCAGAGCTTGAGATGCTTGTCTGTTCTTTAGATGAAAAGCACACACCTGCATTTTAGATGGATTAGGAATCAGCGGTTTTTCCCTGTAATAGGCAGTAAGAACACCTAAAGCCTTGGAGAGCTTCTGTTCAACCATTTCAAAGCTCACTCCTTGGGCAATGATGGCACAAAGACAGGGACTGATAGGCTGAGATCTCCAGAGAGGCCTTCTTCCTAAGGCAAAGCCAGAACCCTAAATAAGAAAGAGAGATCTGGTTCAGAATTTAGTAAGGTGAAGACAATGGTTAACAACTAGGCTCCTTAAACAGGCAACTGTGTTGTTTCTGCACTGATCTGAAGCAACTACCAGAACTTTATACTCTTGGATTGTGTAGTTAGGAATAATAAAACACTCCCCCCTTTTTTCTGGATCTAGTCATTAGTCTTCTTTTGGCCAACAGGTTTTATGCTGCCCAAAACCTTTCCTGAACCTATGAGAATCTTAGATTTGGTCATCATAAACTAGAGTCAGGATTATTGGGGTTCAGAGATTAGCTTAGTGGGTTAACTGACCATGAGGATATACCTATCTTGGTGACAACATGCTTTAATTCCTAGGACCTACCAGTACGAATCTGGACACAGAAGAGAGCCTTAGAGCGTCCTCTTCATCTGATGCTCAGTCATCATCCAAAATGTGGAAACAAACCAAGGATGGTAAAGATTGGGGTGATGACTATATTTCAAGGGACCAGAAGGAATTAGGTCCAACCAGATATAGCTCCATGGAAAACCTACTGCAAGACCCGTCTATTGCAGGTGAGGATAATAATAATAATAATAATAATAATAATAATAATAATAATAATAATAACAATGTATTCATTTTTATCCCACTTTTCTGCCATGGGTGGCATTCAAAGTGGCGTACAGTTATAAATTTATGTAAAATACACATTCAGTTACAAATTACAGTTACAAATTTACGTAAAATACACATTCAACAATGTTGCGCAGAAGCAAATTTTAGCCACGTCGCATGCAAAAGACACACAGGCAAGAGAAAGAAAAGGAACAGAAAACTTTACTCTTATCAGCAGAGGCATAAACTTGCAGTGTTGCATACAAAATCAAACAGTGCAACACACTTACATAGTTCTTGTAAGTAACACAGAATAAGGCTTCTTCATCTTCATTCAAATGAGAGAGCAAAACATAAACCTTGAGTAAATAGCTATTCCACCATAGCAAAGAGCATCGCTGTTAGAGCATAGCATATTGCTTCTCAACCTCAGAGTAGCGTATTGTTTGCCTTCCTCAGAGTAGTGTATTGCTTCTCCAAACTGTATTCTAAAATCCATACAGTTATATCCCACCTGGTGTGGCCCAAACATGCTGGCTGACCTACATTACCAACTGCACATAATAATTAACATCATAAGGTTTTTGTTTAACACACACTTGATCCTGCTACAACTTACTGTAATAAACAAGACATAATACAACACCAGTAGGCTGTTCTGAATTTCTGGAGTTGAAGTTCAAATCACTTGGATGCCCAAGTTTGCCCAAGCCTGATCTAACTTCAGCTTCATTGATTTCAATGGATATGCTCTAGGAATGGCTAAGGATGGATCATTCCTTTGTTTTGCAATATGCCAATTTAGTTCTACGTTAACATTTAATCAGTAATATTCATTTTATTGGTTTGTTGTAGGTTTTTTCGGGCTGTATGGCCATGGTCTAGACTCTAGAGGCATTCTCTCCTGACGTTTCGCCTGCACTTTGGCAAGCATCCTCAGAGGTAGTGAGGTCTCTGAGGTAGTGAGGTCTCTGGGCTCACTACCTCTGAGGATGCTTGCCAAAGTGCAGGCGAAATGTCAGGAGAGAATGCCTCTAGACCATGGCCATACAGCCTGAAAAAACCTACAACAAACCAGTGATTCCGGCCATGAAAGCCTTCGACAATACATTCATTTTATTATTTATTCTCTTCTGTTTTAATTGATTGAATGTGTTTTCTGGATTAGTACAGATTTCATATATGTTACATTTTACTAGCATTTGTATAATATCATGCATTTCTCCTAATATTGGAACTGCAAGGTGACTTGGTTTTCAGGTGTTGTTTCGTAATTAAATCTCCCTACAAAAGAAAAAGGAAATTCATTCCTTATTGGGGAATCACTTTAATCCATACAGCTACCTTCGTATGTTATAATCTGAAAGTGAGCTCTTTTGCCCTTGAGGCCGTGTTTTGGTTCATTGCTAACATGTGCTCACTCATCTAAAAAGCCTAATTTCTAGTCTTCTTAGCCAGCAAAAAGTAAATGGCGAATTTTGCAAAGAACTATCTGAGCCCCATAGGATTTCCATTTCCAAAGTAGGTTCTGGACATGATTCAGTAGGTCGTGGTTCCATTGATGGACTGAAAAACATCCAGAACCAATTTTGGTATATGGAAAGCTACATGGGAAAGGCAGAAGGGAGGAAATGGCTTCCATCTTATCTGGCAACAATTTATACAATGCTAGATAGAGACAAATGGCAGATAAATTAAGTATTGTGTGTCAAAACAGATTTAATCCTCTCTAATGTGAAGAAGAACAAAGTAACGTTTTGCTTGCATTTTGCTGTTATGATGTCTTATTCAAATGCAAGCGCATGATCGTGGCTATTATTATTGTTTTAATGCTAATAGTAATAAATGTTATTTTGGTTGGCTCTAGCTAAAAGGCAAAATATTGCTTTGGACTTGCTGGAGTCTGAAAGGAAGTATGTGGTGAGCCTTTCCCTGGTTCTCAAAATCAAGACTTCATGGCAGGGACCAGAAATGAAGAGGAATGCCAAGGAAAGGAGGTGTCGTATTCATTACACCTATTTGTATAAAACATTTTCCTTCCAATGTGCAAAGGACATTCGTGTCTATTCCACACATCTCTCTCCAATCAGTTTTGTTTTGTCTTTATAAGCCACATGACTAGCTTCTGTTGTGCATTGTTCAGGCTGAACTCACCTTTTTGATAATAGTGTATTATGAGCATCCTATTTGTTTGTATGCATTAGGTTTTAATTGTTTACTAGCTTGGGTACCCAATGTTGCTTGGGATATTTTAAGTCATTTTTAATTGTACAAAATGCATAAGTTTGTGGGTAAACTACAACTCACATCATGCTAGGTTAACCCTGAAAAACTACATCAGTATTTAAATTTTTTTATGTTGGCCAAGTTTGCTCTAGATGAATCATCGGTGGGATTCAGTGTCCTCTCTAGCTGTAGGGTAAACTACAACTCCCACTATGGCGGGTCAGTCCCCTCAAACCTTTACAGTAGGTTGAGTTAGTCATGGGGGTTCTGTGTGCCAAGTTTGGTCCAGGTCTGTCATCGGTGGAGGTCATATTTCTCTGGTTGTGGGTGAACTACAGCTCCCAGAAAGGAAGGTAAATTCCTCTCAAACCCCTCCAGCAATCAAATTTTGGCATATCAGGTCTGTGTGCCTAGTTTGGTCCAGATCCATCCGTGTTTGGGTTCACAGTACTCTCTGGATGTAGGTGAACTACAACTCCCATAAATCAAGGTGAATTTTCCCCAAGACCTCCAGTATTTTTTTTGCTGGTCTCTGTGTGCCAAGTTTGGTCCAATTTCATCTTTGGAGGAGTTCGGATTGCTCATTGATTGCAGGTGAACTATAAATTCCAGTACCTACAACTTCAAAATGTCCAGGCCAATTCCCCTCAAAACCCGCCAGTATTCAAATTTGGGCATATTGGGTATGCATGCCAAGTTTGGTCCAGATCCATCATCGTTTGGGTTCACAGCATGCTCTGGATGTAGGTGAACTACAACTCCTATAAATCTCTCCAAAGACCTCCAGTATTTTTGTTGGTCATGGGGGTTTTGTGTGCCAAGTTATTTCCAGGTCCATTGTTGGTGGAGTTCAGAGTGCTTTTAGATTGCAGGTGAACTATACTTCCCAGTACCTACAACTCCTATAAATCATGGTGAATTTTTCCCAAAGCTCTCTAGTTGCTGATCAATTCCTCTGTTTGCTGTGTGCCACAGAAAAGAATATGAAAGGGTTATGGAAGAGGCAGTGGGAGGGATCATGAAAATTCCACACCAGTGGGAGAGAGTAAGAAACACTGGGATGTCTGTGGTGGAGGAACACAAAAATGAAAGCCTTCACTTGGATGGTGGGCAGTGTGGTGTTTGTGGAGGATGTTGTCAGGGCTCTTGAACATGTTCATGGCGCTCTCTATAATCTACAATGTCATTGGAAGGAGGACTTTTTGTGTCTCCTGAGTAGTGGGAACTATAGCTCTTTTTGTGTAAGTAGACATCACAGCCACACACACATACATATTTTCACTTTTATTATGTGTATCGATTAGTTCTCTGGTAAGGCATTTCTTATTTCTCCCTACAGTTTTGTCCCGAACTCTTTGCGATACTTGGTCCAGCAGCATGTCGACTTACTCCATGCTCTTCAAGAGAGAGTCCTGAGTTGGCCCCGACAAGGCATCCTGGGAGACATATTTCTCAAGCTGACCAATGATGAAGTACGCACCTTGGGTACCTTTGGAGCGGGAGGAGAAGGAAGCACTTTGATATTCGCATATTCGAAGGCTGAAATATACACTTGTGCCTTACCTTTATTTCTTCCTTGAGGAGCACAAATATTAATCGAAATAGATTGGATCCAAACTTAGTCGTTCTTAAAGGAGCCCTGCTGAAGTCAATGAGACTTCAATACTAATGAATTGCAGTGGCAGATACAGCAGATTCTTTTCTATTTGAAGATAAATAATAGTAAATGGGATGGCCATCTCTTTTGAGTCCTCTAATTGTTTGTTCTTCATGGCAAAGGGGTTGGGCAAGATCCTCTTACAGCTCTGCAAATCTTTGTCTCTACTCCAAGAATGACGATGTTTGGATCCATTCCAATCTGTCTAAGCATATACACTCACTCCTAGAACTCAACTCACTCCTAGAACTCAATGACAAAATGAAAAGACATTGTATTCCACACCTTTTACTCAAAGTTTACGGAGTCCCCAGTGGCGCAATGGGTTAAACCCCTGTGCCGGCAGGACTGAAGACCGACAGGTGGCAGTTTTGAATCCGGGGAGAGTGCAGATGAGCTCCCTCTATCAGCTCTAGCTCCTCATGCAGAGATGTGAGAGAAGCCTCCCACAAGGATGATAAAACATCAAAACATCTGGGCGCCCCCGACAGCCAATTCTCTCACACCAGAAGCGACTTACAGTTTCTCAAGTCACTCCTGACACACACACACATACACACACACACACAAAGTTGAGACCCCATCTACACTGCCATAAAATGCAGTTTCAAGCTGCATTGTATGATTCGTTTAGATGGGGTCTGAGTCTGAAAGTGACTTGCCAAATAAAAATAAATAACAAGTAAAAAAAAGCACATAAATAGGGCCGGACTTAGCACAGCAGGCGAAACCACCATGCTTGCGAAAAATCCTGCTGATCAAAAGGTCAACAGTTCAATCCCGGGTCGGGATGAGCACTCAGCTCACCTGCCCACCTAGCAGGTCAAAAGCAGAAATGCGAATAGATAAATATGTATCACTTTTAGTGGGGAGGTAATAAATTTGCCCTTAAGGACATCGCTCAATCGGAGGAAAGCTCCTTGGCATGGAAGATGGAGTGACATCCCTCCTCCCCATGGCCAGAGTTGAGCACAGCCTCCAAGATGCCGGAAATATAAAATAAATAATAAATAAATACTTACAAATTTTGTGCTTAACAGGTCATCGGACTGTGGGCTAAATTATCTTTTCATTTGCTTTCCAGAATAATTTTTTGGACTATTACGTTGCTTACCTGAGAGATCTGCCGGAGTGCATTTCACTGGTTCATGTGGTGATTCTCAAAGAGGTGAGCTTCCAGACAGTAACAACGCCCAAGCAGAGGATCTCCTGGTTGGTTCTGATCTTGAGCCATATGGTTCTTCTCCATTGGTATAGCAGTGGTTCAGTTTTTAGTTATTTTCATGTCAATGGAAAGGGAGGCATTCAGTCAAATCTCAACAGAAAGATGAGTTCTGTATAGGCATTCAAGGGAATCCTGAACTGGGTGAAGTGAGAAGCAGCATTCAAACTGGCATGTTCATGATGTGGATTGGTTGATTCCAGCAGAAATCATTCTGAATTACATAAGGACTTCTAGGCTTTTGTATTTCCTGTTGTCAAGGCAGAACAAGATCTAAGTGGTTGCAGATTTATACGGGCTATTAATTTATATTAATATAATATAATATAATATAATATAATATAATATAATATAATATAATATAATATAATATAATATAATATAATATAATATAATGGGCCACGGTAGTGCAATGGGTTAAACCAATGTTTCTCAACCTGGTGGTCAAGACCCCCTGGGGGGGGGGAATCCTGAGGGGGTGACAGAGGGGTCACCAAAGACCATCAGAAAATATTTTCTGTTAGATCTGGGGGTTCTGTGTGGGAAGTTTGGCCCAGTTCTGTCATTGGTGGGGTTCAGAATGCTCTTTGATTGAAGGTGTACTATAAATCCCAGTAATTACAATTCCCAAATGTCATGGTCTATTTTCCACAAACTCCACCAGTTTTCATATTTCGGCATATTGAGTATTTGTGCCAAGTTTGGTCCATCATTGTTTGAATCTGCAGTGCTCTCTCATGTAGGTGAACTACAACTCCAAAACTCAAGGTCAATGCCCATCAAACCCTTCCAGTATTTTCTGTTGGTCATGGAAGTTCTGTGTACCAAGTTTGGCTCAACTACATCACTGGTGAAGTTCAGAAGGCTCTTTGATTGTAGGTGAACTATAAATCCCAGCAACTACTACTCCCAAATGACAAAATTAATCCCCCCACAACCCCACAAGTATTCAAATTTAGGTATATCAAGTATTTGTGCCAAATTAGGTCCAGTGAATGGAAATACATCCTGCATAGCAGACATTTATATTACGATTCATAACAGTAGCAAAATTACAGTTGTGAAGTAGCAATAAAAATAATTTTCTGGTTGGGGGGTCACCATAACATGAAGAACTGTATTAAGGGGTCGGGGCATTAGGAATGTTGAGAACCATTGGGTCAAACCCTTGTGTTGCTGAACTGCTGACCTGAAGGTGGCTGAACTGCTGACCTGATGGTTGGTGGTTCGATCAGTGAGACGAGGTGAGGTCCTGTCAGCTCCAGTTCCTGGCAATCTAGCACTTCTAAAACATGTAATGTGAGCAGATAAATAGGTACCACTTTGGTGGGAAAAGGCAAAGAGACGCTCCAAGCAATCTTGCTGGACAGACAATCAAGAGATGACAACGCAGTCTCCTAAGCTTGAAAGTAGAGGAAAGCATCTCCCCAGAGCCAGAGATGAGCACTGTCTCCAGAAGCCGGAAATGAAAGGAGAAGCCTTTGTCTTTGTTTGTATTTGTGTGTCCTGTTGTATACTATTGTAAAGACATTGAATGTTTGCCTATGTATTCATTGTTCTTTTCTCTCTTATCACCAATAGATTGAGGATGAAATTAAGTCTGATCTCTACATAGTCTTCTTTCATATTGTTCAGCGTATTCCTGAATACCTTCTTCATTTGCAGGTTAGTTCTACTACGCTTGCTGTGGGCAAAGAAGCCACTGTCCTAAGATGTCAATTATGACCATTGCCTTGTGTTTAAATCTAAGGGACTATGACACTTGGAATGTTGGACTTTAAATAGCCAGTGAGCAAGGATAATGGGAGTTGGAGTTCAACGACATTGGACATTTTAGAAAGCCTTTAGCCTTTTCAGCCAAAGAGTGTTGGTGCCTCACCAAACTGCAGCTCCCCAGATTCCATAGCATTGATCCATGGCAGTTAAAGTGCTGTCGAACTGCATTAATTCCACAGTGTAGATGTGCCCTAAGACTGACCTGGAGATGCTAGGAGTTGCATGTAAACCACTGAATTGCAGACCTAACCCTCCAAAGATAAACCTTTCTATCTTTTTGTGGCTCTTGACATTGTTTTCAACCCAATGGAGTAAGGCTATAATTCACTACAGTTGTGTTGCTTTTCCCCTAGAATATCTTGAAGTTCACCGAGCAGGAACACCCCGATTACTACCTTCTCCTTGTTTGCGTTCAGCGCCTGAGAGTGTTCATCTCACACTACAGCCTCCTTTTCCAATGCAATGAAGACCTGCTGATACAGAAACGAAAAAAGCTGAGGAAGTAAGTCCTGTGATGCAAAGCAGCCTCTCTTTCACCCTCATGTGGAAAAGATCTTTCTTTGTGGAGCTCTGAGTGGCCTTCACAGTGATCTCGTGAGTTAGGTTACGCGGGGAATTGTGGTCCAGTGCACGGCCACTCGGTCAACTCCATGATTGACATCAATTGAGCTTTGATCTCCCCAGTTCTGTTCTAACGCTCTGGTTGTGCCATCCTATTGGCTTTTGAGCTGCCTGAGAGCTCTCTGTTTACATGTCACAATACTGAAGTCGAGCCCAACACTGTTCCCTAGCATGGACTTATAGAGTTAGAAGAAACCCCAAGGGCCATCCAGTCCAGCTCCAATCTGCCATGAAGAAAAACACAATCAAAGCATCCCCGACAGATGGCCATCCAGCCTCTCCTTACAAACCTCCAGAGAAGGAGACTCCACCACCCTCTGAGGCAGCATATCCCACGATTGACTAGCTCTAACCATCAGGAAGCTCTTTCTAATGTTTAGGAAGTCTTTTCCTGTGATTTGAATCCATAGTCCATAATGTCCTGGTTTTAGAGAGCAGCAAAAAACAAGCTGGCCCCTTTCTCCTCAATCCGATATCCTTTCTAATGCAAAGTATCATGGAATAAATACTATCTAAATCCTAGTCCCTTACATAACATTTCTGTCTTCATTTACAAATAAGGAAATGCTTTACCTACCTTTGTTCATGTCCAACATTTATCTTTTGATTTTAAACTATTACATTTGGCCTGGCCATAGGTTTTTAAATCTTTGTGTGTTATTGTTTATATGTGACTTATATTCATTGTATTGTTTTTGTTTATTGCTTTTTTGTTATTGATGTGTTGTCGGGCTTGGCCTCATGTAAGCCGCTCTGAGTCCCTTGGGGAGATGGTGGAGGGGTATAAATAAAGTTTTATTATTATTATTACTCCTCCCTCCACCAAATATAATATGAATGACAAGCTGTGAACTCTTGTAATGAGTATTGAATGCATCTCTATTAGGTTTCAGAATTTGGCTTAGAAACCTCTTGATTTGAGATGATGTTGAACTAGCAGCCAAGTGTAAACTGTTTGATTCTTCCCGCATCAGATATATTGAACTTACAGGGACTTTAGCATGATACTATGATTCCCAACTGTATCTGGGCACCTGTGAATTACAAGAAAATAAATGGCGTAATTCTATGGTTTGATTTTGATTAATGTGTACAGTACTTCAGGGCCACCTGGTGGCACAGTGGGTTAAACTGCTGAGCTGCTGAACTTGCTGACCAAATGTTGGCGGTTCAAATCCGGGGAGCAGGGTGAGCCCCCACTGTTGGCCCCAGCTTCTGCCAACCTAGCAGTTTGAAAACATGCAAATGTGAGTAGATCAATAGGTACCGCTCGGGTTGGAAGGTAACAATGCTCCTTGCAGTCATGCAGGCCACATGCTCTTGGAGATGTCTATGGGCAATACCGGCTCTTCAGCTTAGAAATAGAGATGAGCACCACCACCCAGTCAGACACAACTGAACTTAATGCCAGGGAAACCTTTACCTTTACCTATACAGTATGTCATCTTTCACACAAACCTAGAAAATGCCACAAATGTGGTTTGGAGCACAGAAGTTTGATAAATTGTACTTTACCTTTTTTGCTTTTCAAGCATATTTTCATAGCTGCAAGAGTGAGAAACTTCTTATCAATTGATCCCTATCCTGTGCTCCAGAACACATTTGTGGCATTTTCTCGGTTTGTCTGAAATTGTAGAATAGGTGACATGGTAGAATTCTTTGCCAATGTTATTTGTGTGGAAATAACATAATATTGCTGTTTTGTTTTTTTAAAGTGGTGCCTGCCTGCCTGATTATTTAATGAACAGTTGTACTATATTTAACTAACGGTTGTACTATATTTGCATCTCCATTTTACTAGATCTTCCTTCATTAAGTTGTATAAAGGATTAGCTTCTCAGTGTGCCAACACTGGCCAAGATGTGTCTCCGACCCCAAGCGCAACATCCATCCGTGATAGTGGGATCCACTCTGAAGAGGCCATGCAACTCTTCCCATCTTCTTCTGGAACCACAGCTATGTGAGTACAAGGCTCTCACAAGAAACCGGTATCCGAAAAGGCACCTTTTCATGACTTCTCCTTTGTGAGCCCTGAGCTCAACATTAGAAGTCCTGCTCAGTGACCATCACTTGATAGCAGCTGGTCATATCTGAAAGTTAGGCTTCTTCAAAAAGAAAGCCATTGCTGTTACATTGTCTCCTTATGCAAAATTCAACTGGCTTCTGCTTTATCAATACTAGATATACACCTCCTTTTGTCTTTGCCCTTTCAGTTTCTTTGTAGTTCTGCTATTGTGTTGGTGGTAAGATAACTTATTGCCATTGTGCTTTTGGCATTTCTTTCAATTCCTGTTTTGATCCATGTTCTATTAATTTGTTACTATTATAAGTTGTATTATTATTACAATATTTCTTAAATTCAAATACATTTCCTCCTATATAAACATCTCTAAAAATGGGGTCATTTTAGAATCAAAAGGTGTATCTTATGTATTTTTGATGCTGTTGGTGGTACTGAAATTAGGGTGTCGTACAATTGAAGAAATACGGTATTATTTGGTTCTCATAGATTTTGCTTTTTATTGGATGTTACTGTGATAAGCCATTAGCTATAGCAGTGGTTCCCAATCTTTGGTCTTCCAGGTGTTTTGGACTTCAGCTTACACAATTCCTAACAGCTGGTAAACTGGCTCAGATTTCTGGGAGTTGAAGTAATATATATATGTGTGCGTGTGTGTGTGTGGAGGACCAAAAGGTGGGAACCACTGAGCTTTTTTTTGGTCATGTCAGGAGTGACTTGAGAAACTGCAAGTTGCTTCTGGTGTGAGAGAATTGGCCATCTGCAAGGACGTTGCCCAGGGGACACCCGGATGAAGTGATGTTTTATCATCCTTGTGGGAGGCTTCTCTCATGTCCCCGCATGAGGAGCTGGAGCTGATAGAGGGAGCTCATCCACCTCTCCCCGGATTTGAACCTGCGACCTGTCGGTCTTCAGTCCTGTCGACACAGGGGTTTAACCCACTGTGCCACCAGGGGCTCCACCACTGAGCTATAGCGTTACTAACAGAGTCTGCAAGTGGAACTTGATTTTCAGAAGATACTCACCATTTTATTTATTTTTATTTATCATATCAGGAGTGAACCAAGGTTTTTAAAAAAGCACACATTTTTAAAACTTGACATTATGTATTGAGGGTAGAGTTGTAATGTATTTTAAAAACACAAAGTTTAAAAACTTGGCATTCTACTAAATGTCCTTTGACCAGTATCTGGCCATTTGTAGTGCGTCTTGTGTTGCTATAAGAAGGTGTGCATGTGGCAGGGCTCAGGCTGCATTGTAATTGGTGGTCTGTTGTTTGCTCTTCTGCACACTCGCGTGTTGTGGACTCCACTTTGTGGCCCCATTTCTTAAAGTTGGCTCTGCATCTCGTGGTGTCAGAGCACAGTCTATTCAGTGGTTTCCAAGTCACCCAGTCTTCTGTGTGCCCAGGAGGGAGTTTCTCATTCAATATCAGGTTCAGGGTTTGAGCCTGCCACTTTTGGATTCTCGCTTGCTGAGGTGTTCCTGCGAGTCTCTGTAGATCTTAGAAAACTATTTCTTGATTTAAGGCCTTGGCATGCTGGCTGATATCCGAACAGAGGATGGGCCAGAGATGTTCCACACTGGGCATGTGTACTCAGCAGCAGAATAGCAAAGCACAAGGGCAGATGACTTCACTGTGTCTGATTGTGATCCCCAGGTTGTGCCAGTCAGCTTTCGTATATTATTACTATTTTTATTATTTTTACTTTCATATGATATTGTTTCTAGTGCCCACTTTTTGTTTGATATTCAAGCTTATAAGTCAGAGCACAATCCAGGGTAACTCCCAGATATAAGGGTGTGCTGCAGTGCTCCAGAGGGATTCCTTCCCAGGTAATCCTCAGAGCTCGAGATGCTTGTCTATTCTTCAGGTGAAAAGCACATGTCTGCGTTTTAGATGGATTAGGAATCAGCTGGTTTTCCCTGTAATAGGCAGTAAGAGCACCTAAAGCTTCTGTTCAACCATCTCAAAGCTCCCACCATAATTAGTAAGATATTGTCTCAGATTACATCCTGAGGTTACTCTTTTGTTTCTCTAGCTCACTTAGCCGAATGCTTAACTCTGTCCTCTTTCTTTCTTATCTTTGAAGGCACTTGATGTCCCACATGAAGAAGAGTCAACAGCAAGGGATGGAGGGCATGCAGGGAGGGCCCTCGGGCGAATGGGAAAGCGAGGGAAGGAGGCACGACAGGGCAGAGAACGCCCTGACTTCCTCTCAGTTCAATGACCAGGACCTGAAGACCATCGCGGCATCTCTCCAGGCCCTGCCAGACATGGAGTACAGTGCTCCTCCTCCTCTACCTGAAGTGAAGGGACACCAGGAGCGCCATCGGAGGGCCTCCACTTCAGAGCTTCTCCATCACAGTGCAGGTTTCGCACCCGACTATGAAGACTTTGAGTACAGAGGGGAGACCTATGGCATGGGTGGCCCCTACCAGGAAGAGCCCCTTCAGAACCTGGCCGTCTTTGAGACCCGCTCTCCGGCTTCTTCCGAGTCCAGCATCGACATCTGTTTCTTGAGGCCCGTGAACTTCACCACGGAGCCGGAAAGGACAGAGCACACTTTGCAGCCGTTGCCCAAGAGCGGGGCTCCGGGCAACGCCAGCAGCAGTACTTACAAGAGGGAGCTTTTCCGGAGCAAAGGCAAACAGCTGAGCCGGTCCTTGAAGGAGTTTCCCCGCAGTGGAACGGACAACATCAGCGCGAGGCTCTACAGCACACGGAGCAGCAGTGGGAGCCGGCTGCCAAGCAAACAGGAGAGGGGCTTCCAGCCCCACGGAGTCCCTGCTGCCGCTGCCCCCAGGAGCGCCCAGCGGAACTACTTCCCTCCACAGCGAGGAGTGGGTGAAAAGCAGAGCTTTGTGGAAGTAAGGAGAGCGAAAGGCAAGGGCAAACCCACTTCCCATCAGGGTCTGAAAAACACGTAAGCTGGGCACACGCTATGAGGAAAAAAGGGGGGTGAGGGCTGTCCTGGGAAAGTGCCCCGAGATTCGTGTTTGTTTTTTGGTTACACTTACCCTATATACTCATGTATAAGTCTAGAATAATTAACCCCCTAAAAGTGGGTGGACTCATCCATGGGTCGCTGTGAGTACTGTATCTTAATTCTTTCCTTTCTCTGAGTGGAGTGGCAAAAGGACAGAGGTTAGTCCATTATGGGGGAATTAAAAGGCAAAAAGAAAAAGCATGGATCCCTTTCACTCTCTCTCCACTATGGCACCACTTTTGACCTTTATGAATGCCTAGGAGGGAAAATGGCATTCCCCTCCTAGGCATTCATAAAGGTCAGAAGTGGTGCCATAGTGGAGAGAGAAATGGCCCCTTGACCAGTGTTGATGCTTTCCCATGAGCAACTTATCGATCAGTCATCGCAAAAAATGATTTTGCCCCCAAAATCTGCCCTCAACTTATACATGAGATTGATGTATACATGAATGTGTATGATACATCCCATTTGATCTCCATACAGAAGTGATTTTAAGGTAATTCCTTGCCAGGTAGTCCCACTTATTGTAGTATCTAGAACTGGTTGGCTTCTAGCATGAACAAAAGTTAAAAGATGTGTTTAAAAACTCACCTCATGCAAAAGCTAAAATATTAGAAACTAGCCGTCCCCTGCCACGCATTGCTGTGGCCCACGTGGGGGTTCTGTGTGGGAGGTTTGGCCGAATTCTATCGTTGGTGGGGTTCAGAATGCTCTTTGATTGTAGGTGAACTATAAATTCCAGCAACTACAACTCCCAAATGTCAAGATTCTATTTTCCCCAAACTCCACCAGGGTTCACATTTGGACATATGGAGTATTCGTGTAGAGTTTGGTCCAGATCCATCATTGTTTGAGTGCACAGTGATCTCTGGATGTAGGTGAACTACAACTCCAAAACCAAAGGACACTGCCCACCAAACCCTTCCAGTATTTTCTGTTGGTCATGGGAGAACAGTGTGCCAAGTTTGGTTCAATTCCATCATTGGTGGAGTTCAGAATGCTCTTTGATTGTAGGTGAACTATAAATCCCAGCAACTACAACTCCCAAATGACAAAATCAACTCTTTGGAGTGAAGGACATACATTGGGTTGTTAGCTGTCTTGTGTCCAAATTTGGTGTCAATTCGTCCAGTGGTTTTTGAGTTCTCTTAATCCCACAAATGAACTTTTTTTTATATAGACTAGCAACTGGGTGGATATCTTCTGTAGGTTTATATATGTGTAATCATTATAGTTGGAGCCACTGGTGGTGCAGTGGGTTAAACTGCTGAGCTGCTGAACTTGCTGACCAAAAGGTTAGTAGTTTGAACCCGGGGAGAGGGGGCGAGCTCCCCCTGTTAGCCCCAGCTTCTGCCAACCTAGCAGTTCAAAAACATGCAAATGTGAGTCGATCAATAGGTACCGCTCTGGTGAGAAGCGGTACCTATTGATCGACTCACATTTGCATGCTTTTGAATGATGCGCTAGGTAGTCATGCCAGCCATATGACCTTGGAGGCATCTACGGCCAACGCCGGCTCTTCGGCTTAGAAATGAAATTGAGCAGCATCCCACAAAGTTGGACACAATTAGATTTAATGTCAAGGGGAAATGTTTGCCGTTTTTAAATCATTGTAGTTATAGCACTACATAGTGAATCCCAACCTGACCGCCCGCTCTCAATCCCCAGTCTGACTGACATCACCTCTTCCATCACCTCTTCCATTCCCATCACCTCTTGCAAAAGGAGGAATTGTGATAGGGTTCTGCTTCTTCCCAGTTTGCTGGAGATTGCTCACAGGAAGGGATGGAAGCAAGAGTAATTTGCTTCCCCATTGACAGGGGTGGCTGCTTCCCTGTAAAAACCGAGGGATTAATCCAAGCAAGCCTGTAACAGTGCTGATGTTTCATGCTTTTGTAGCGTTATGAAACTCCGCAAAACAAATATGATTAGTTGAGCAGACTTTTACACAGATTACTAAGCATCAGGCCCATAGCCAGGATTTCATTTCGGGGGGGGGGGGGGGGTGTGAGTTTTTTTCAGGGGGGGTTGGGGGGGGTTTGTTTCGGGGGGGGGGGCTGAGTCTGAGTGAAAGAAGGTCTACCCTAGCAAACCTTTTGTATCATTACCCCAATACCCCCATGCATATGGGATATATTGAGTATGGTGATCAGATCATGATATGAATAAACATAACAGTTTAAATAATGCCCAGTAAGGCCTTTTCGTGAACCACCATGAGAATTTGGGGGGGGGGGCTGAAGCCCCTCAAGCCCCCCCCCCCCCGCTACATGCCTGCTAAGCATATAATCTGGTTAGTGAGTAGAAAAAGAAAATGATAGCTCTTCCCACTGCATGTCCAAAGCCTGACCAAACTGGTCTCACTGGTCAGAAAACCAAGCTGATGTGTGAGACACTTCCTGACATCACTGACACATCAATGCTATATTGTGACAAAGGAAATGGATGCATGGAATTCAGAGCACCTCTTTGCTTTCATTTGTATGCTCACAATGCTAATCGAGCAGGAAAAATATGAGTGAGTTGCAAAGGAGGACAACTCACTGGCAATGAGCCCAAGGGAAAACACCCAATGCTTCCTTTCCTAGTTAAAAGCATCTTCCTAGTGATTGCAAGATACAGAAGGATAAATTGGGAGTGTGACCTTACATATTCTCCAAAGGTATCTTGTTTGGTTAATTGAAAGGCTCTTTCAGAGTCATGCCATGTGGAAACTGAAAACACTTTTTCAATCATAGAGTATATATATAGGATAACTAATGAGTAGCTTTCCATGACTGTAGTACAGGCATGGGCAAACTTGGGCCCTCTGGGTGTTTTGGACTTCAACTCCCACCATTCCTGGCCTCAGGCCCTTTCCTTTCCCCCCTCAGACGCTCAGACACAATTAGCAATGACTATGTTGAAAACGATATGGGTTCCATCCTATGTTCCTGCAGTCACAGACATTACGCCAAGCTATGACATGACAGGGAAGTAGACTTCAGCCCGTTTCTACTGTTAGTCCCTCTCAATGATTTCCTGGGGTTATGCAAGGAGCTATTTATTTACATTTGATCAAGAATCTAGAGAACAAGCCGTATGAAAAGTGGCTGAAAGAGCTGGGCATGTTTAGCCTGCAGAAGAGAAGGCTGAGAGGAAACATGATGATGGTCATGCATAAATATGTGAGGGGAAGTCATAGGGAGCAAGCTTGTTTTCTGCTGCCCTGGAGACTAGGATGCGGAACAATGGCTTCAAACTAAAGGAAAAGAGATTCCACCTGAACATGAAGAACTTCCTAATGGTATCAGATATTTACATTATGATTCATAACAGTAGCAAAATTACAGTGATGGAGTAGCAACGAAAATAATGTTATGGTTGGGAGTCACCACATGAGGAACAGTATTAAGGGGTCGCGGCATTGAGAAACACTGCTCTACATGGACAACTTTTTTTTAGTAATATCCCTGACTCACCTGTGTTTTCCATTTCAGGATCTGCGTTTAGAAGACAACGCTAGGTTCTCTCATAGGGAAGACAACGAGCAAACATCTTTCAGCAGCCACATCCCACGGCAAGAACAGCGAGGGCGCTTCCGCAGTTCCTTCCGAAAACTCTTCAAAAAGAAATGATCCCGGGCAAGAGGCTTCCACACTTCCCCCGGATTTGATGCTTTGAGTGCCATGTAACATGACGGTTTTGCTTCAAGCGACTTTAAGTTCAAGGGGAGAAATAGCAGAATATTCAAATGGGTGGTCTTTTTTTTTTGTTAAATTGAAAAGTCCCAGCTTTTGAGGCCCAAAATGAAAAATCCCATCGGTGCATTTTGCCACTCACACATTGCCATTTCCCATCCATCAGGGCTTCACAGTAAAAGAAGTACAGCATGATGTCCTTCAACGCATTTATTGTCATTGCCTCTGAATTAGGAGAAACCTCAGAGTAGATTTCTACACAACTAGCATTTTGGTTTGGTGCATAGCATTTTGGATGGATCTAAATCAGGCATGAGCAAACATGGGCCCTACAGGTGTTTTGGACTTCAACTCCCACCATTCCCAACAGCTTCAGGCCCCTTCCTTTTCCCCCTCAGCCGCTTAAGCGGCTGAGGGGGAAAAGGAAGGGGCCTGAAGCTGTTAGGAATGGTGGGAGTTGAAGTCCAAAACACTTAGAGGGCCAAAGTCTGCCCATGCCTGATCTAAATGAACACCTCACACCTAAGTGTAGCCTAACCATTCTGGGTTTCATGTCAATACGATTAAAATCCGAAATATCATTTTGAACTGTAGTTTTTTTTAGTTCCGAGTAATGCAATACTCTGATGGATAATAAAGGCTTTTATTGATCTTTCTCTGAACATGTAAAGAGGTGCTATGCTGCTATCTTTTAAATCTTTAAATCTTTTAATTTTGCAGTGGAATCGCTCCCATTTTCGAAGTAGGGGGAATATTCAGAATGGATGGGACAAAGAAATGCCAGAAATGTATTCTTTGATTAAACTCTTGAGTGTACCACTAAGGATTTTTTTGTCATCATTCAAACAAACTTTTTCGGTACACCTTTGGACACAAATGATAGAATATACTATTAACGCAGCTGATTCAGCACACTCCAGTGAAGTGAAGAATATGCGTGAGAGAGCTTTCCCTTCTGAAGTGGGCCAAGCAGAAGGAAATACAGGAAGAACTTGTTTTCCAACAGAAAAAAGGCTGTGATTTTTGATCCCATGTTCTGGCTTCAACTGATAAAGGGAGTTAACCCATTGCTGAATGGCTCTTTCCTGCAATCTGAGATTACCCAAATTGACCAATAAGGACTGAACACACTCAGTAATAACAGAGCAGTGACAACTCGAGTATAAGCTGAGATTTCAGACCTATTATTGGGCTGAAAAAGCGCCCCCTCAGCTTATACCAGTGGTTCTCCACTTGTGGGTCCCCAGGTGTTTTGGCCTATAACTCCCAGAAATCCCAGCCGGTTTACCAGCTGTTAGGATTTCTGGGAGTTGAAGGCCAAAACATCTGGGGACCCACAGGTTGAGAACCACAAATCAAGGTTATTTATTATTTTACTCTGTTATTATTTTATTATATTTATTATTTTACCCTATTTATTATTACATTTATTATTTTACTGTATTATAGTATTATTTTATTACATTATTATTATTATTATTATTACATTTATTATTTTAATCTATTATTACTGTTATTATTAAGGTAAATGTTTTCCCTTGACATTAGTCCAGTCGTGTCCGATTCTGGGGGTTGGTGCCCATCTCCATTTCTAAGCTGAAGAGCCAGCGTTGTCCAGACACCTCCAAGGTCATGTGGCTGGCATGACTGCATGGAGCAGTGTTATTGTCCCACAGGAGTGATACCTATTGATCTACTCACATTTGCATGTTTTGAACTGCTAGGTTGGCAGAAGCTGGGGCTAACAGTGGTACATTTCTATTATTTTACTTTATTATTATTATTATTACATTTATTATTTTACTCTATTATTATTGGGAACATACGTAAGCACGTTTACATTGAAGAAGGTTAGAATGGTTTAATCAGAGTTGGGCAGTCTTATCTTACAGTTTTATGTAAATATTCAAAAACATTTAACCCACTGATTCCTCAAGTAATGTAATTTTACTGGTATCTATTTTTATTTTGAAATTTACCAGTAGCTGCTGCATTTCCCACTCTCGGCTTATCCCAGTGTTTTGTGGTAAAATTGGGTGCCTCAGCTTATATTTGGGTCGGCTTATACTCGAGTATATGCAATAACTGAGGGAAGTGTGACGCCTGTTATATTGATTATGAAGTATTATGTAAAAAAAACCCTCACCCAAAGAAGAAACCCCACTGAAAGTTGCATACCTCTAGCACAAGCAAGGGGAAAATTCAGCTCTCCAGGTGTTTTGGACTTCAACTCCCACAATTTCTAACAGCTGGTAGGTTTTTAGGAATTGTAGGAGTTGAAGTCCAAAACACCTGAAGGGCCGAAGTTTGCCCGTGCCTGATCTATGCTAGGTTGTGGTGTGACAGATCTAAGATACCACATATATAAAGATAAACACTGATGGGATATGTAAGGCATTTTTATTTATTTTTAAGAACAGATCTCTTGAATGCCAAAAGTAACAGCCACTATTAATTTTCAGTTTAAATGCAATCTGAATACCATTGCAGACATAGCATACAAAGCTGACCTACATACATGATTAGGTACACACAGACCCATAAGATTTGCCAGTTGAGATATCACCACTTCAAACGTACACAGCTGGATCGGACTGCCATAGCGTCTTAACCATTTAGCAAAGTCTCCACACCATTAAACAAAAAGGCAATACATTTTCAATATATGAATTATCAGAAGTTCATCAGAACGTAAACCTTTACATACACAGAACCATAAAGCTTGGTTTCTAAATTGGCCAAAGAAGAAAATGTTACCTGAAATCAGACCCCAGCCAACAGGAAAATCTACTGCGCTTCAGAAAAGAATTTACTGTATTTTTGTTTCAAAAAGGCACATTTTGGCAGCTACTGAAAGTTGCATACTTCTGGCACAAGATGTTTCCCTTTCGCCTGGGTACATGACGGTTTTCAAAAGGTTACCTAACTTGCATTGTTGCAATAACAGATTGCTCAATGCACTATGACTTCCATAAAGGCAAAAGGGAAATATCCTCACAGTTGACAAAAATGCACTTGAAGGTCGTTCTAAATAAATGGCAAAGAAGGCATGGCATTCACAAAACAAACCCAAGCGCCTTTTGGCTTTACCCCTTGTCGTCAGCATGAGGCTACGGCAACTGCTGCGTAGTAGAGAAAAAGAATTTTCTCAAAAGGAATTTGAAATAAATTGATAGCGACAATGTGATCTAATGCTTGCATTTCCCATTCGCTGGATTAGGCCTCTTGGTGTTCACAGCGAGTCCCTACTTTTCACTTACTAAAATAGAGAAGAGCAACAAGGAGGACGTCTTATGTGTCGCTCGAGTGGAACAGCCAATAGGTGAAGCAAATTAGAAAGACAAGAAGGGGGAAAGCATTCTAATAAAAGCTACCCCCAAATGATGATTACCTGTCGAAGAGCTCAGGACATTCGAACATTTTTGATTTGACTGTATTGTCAAAGGCCTTCATGGACGGAATCACTGGGTTGTTGTGAGTTTTCCGAGCTGTATGGCCATGTTCCAGAAGCATTCTCTCCTGACGTTTCACAATTTTCCTCGTTTCCAACAGACCTTACAACCTTTGAGGATGCCTGCCATAGATGCAGGCGAAATGTCAGGAGAGAATGCTTCTGGAACATAGCCGTACAGCCTGGAAAACTCACAACAACCCATTGTTGATTTGAATTCTCCCACAAAACATTTCTACTTATTTTACAGGAAAGAAGTAGGGCAGAAACCCCCCCCCCCATATTGTGCAAGTGAGGTCCTATGCAGAGTCCATGGCATTTGGGGCAATATTTGGGTATGACCTGGCAGGTTAATTAGGGCAGTGGTTCTCAACCTGGGGTCCCCAGATGTTTTTGGCCTACAACTGCCAGAAATCCCAGCCAGTTTACCAGCTGTTAGGATTTCTGGGAGTTGAAGGCCAAAAACATCTGGGGACCCCAGGTTGAGAACCACTGAATTAGGGGAAAAATGAGAATTTTTTTTAATATATCCAATTGTTCAAGAATTTCTCACTAATGATAGCACAGGTACAGGAAAGGAAAGAATACTCCCACCATAACAACATCAAAACATGGATATGTTTAGGACCGGATTTTTAAATATACTGTATTTACTCCTGTATAAGTCTAGTCAAAATAAATTAACCTCAAAAACCTGGGTCAACTTATCCATGGGTCAATGCAAATACTGTGTCTTAATTCTTCTCCCCTTCACTGAGTGGCAAAAGACAAGAGCTTAGTTCAGGCATGGGCAAACTTAGCTTAAGTGGCTGAGGGGGAAAAGGAAAGGGCCCGAGGCTGTTAGGAATTGTGGGAGTTGAAGTCCAAAACACCAGGAGGGCCCAAGTTTCTCCAAGCCTGGCTTAGTTTATCCTGGGCAAAGAGCACCGGCCCCTTGGCTCTCTCTGCCCTGCTGCCATTGGGATTGCCTAGCGGGGAAAATGTCAGTGATGTTGGCTTTGTTTGTTTTCCCCTTTCCTTGAAATGAACCTCAGCTTGTCCATAATTTTGTCCCCACAACCAGCCTTCGACTTACATGTTAAGTCAATTTATACATGACTATATGTGGGAATGCTCTTGGCATATTTGCTCCAAAAATTGGCTTGTTATTTTCTTCTAATCCCACAATAGAATGGAACATGTATTTGTTTTTCTCTCAACAAGAAAAATAAAAACAAAAAACATCAACACTTCAGTAACTACATGGCTCTGGCAAAGTCAACTTTTGAAATGCCTTTCCTTTTTGCCTGATGTACAATGGCATAAGTTCCGCTTCGATTAATTTTAGTGACTCACCCAAGTGTTTGAAATATCATAAAGAAATTTAAGGATCGTTCTCTATAAATCTCAACTAGATCTTAAGACAAGTCAAAAGGTTCACCTCTGGGAAAGGACACAAGATTTTGTAGACTGCCAAAAACATGACAAGTAGTTTATACATGGCAATAAAAGGATACAATAATGGATGGTTTGGCTGAGTACAAAGTACTTCGTAACTAAAACGGACTGTATTAAAACACTGCCCATTTTTGCACCACAAACTCCATTTCAGAGGGTTTAAAAAAATCCATCATACTCAGAAAATTAAAATTCGGTGCAGCTAATTTACTGCAACCGCTAATACATTATGAAGATGACAAAGAGTCCTCTAACAGAGTGCTGACTTTGTTATCTCCTTTCTCAAGCCAACTTTTAACCATTTGGCACTTAGGATGCAACAAGCAGGATACTTTTATCAACATTTAGGGTGGTGGAAATATTTAGGAAAAAAATTAGGTATATTTGGAAATGTGGGGTGACCACTCACTAGGTGTTTTGGTTTTCAACTCCCACAATTCCTAACAGTCTACCGCAGGCATGGGCAAACTTCGGCCCTCCAGGTGTTTTGGACTTCAACTTCCACAATTCCTAACAGCCTACTGGTTGTTAGGAATTGTGGGAGTTAAAGTCCAAAACACCTGGAGGGCCAAAGTTTGCCCATGCCTGCGGTAGACTGTTAGGAATTGAAATCTAAAACACTGTCAGGAATTGAAATCCAAAACATCCGGAGGGCCGAAGTTTGCCCATGCCTGCTATATACTTATGTATAAGTCTAGAAATTATAGTCAAAAACTCAACCCAAATATGCTGGGTTGACTTATCTGTGGGTCATTGCGAGAACTCTACCTTAATTCTTACCAAATAAGGAACCATGCCCTTCTCTGAGCAGAGTGGCCAAAGACTAGAGCTTAGCCTGCTTTTGGAGGAACTAAAGGAAGAGTTGAATCCCTCAACTCTGCCGTCACATCACTTCTAGCCTTTTTAAATGCCTTGGTGCTTTCCCCTCTCTGTGGAATAACCTTGACCTAAAATCTGCCTTCAATTGATAGGTGAGGTGGATTTAAATATGAGTATATATGGTAAATAAAATTAGTAAGTCTGAAGCCCAGACTCTTTCCCTCTCTAAAAGGAAGTGGGTTTATTGGGTAACTCTTCTGTCTTTTAGGCAGATAACTTGGAGAAATGACAAACTCGTTGGTTCCAGAAAGATTGACATGACCTGCTGCTTTCGCTGAGAGATTTTAGTCTTTTAAAGCAATATAAAGGCTGGGGGCTGGCATCCACTGCGACTTACAGAATGGAGCATGGAACCACTGGAATTGGAGCCACTTGCATTCCCAAATGGTTGGCCATTGATCCAGTTGCTCAAGCAGTAGAGATCTAAGATGAGGACCATTTCAAAAAAAATTTCTTTAACGTTCAACCACTTCTAGAAATATCCCTTTCCTTTTATTAGGCATCACTGTATCTCAGCGTAACCTTCCTTTATAGTCTACCATTATACAAACTTCCATTCTTCCAGAATACCTTTCTTTAGACCCTGCAAATTCTACATGTTAAAAAAAAACCCTATGCAACTGAAAGTAAACAAACATTTCCTGAAATGCAAAGACCGCACTGCATAGAGCTGTAGAAATAGATTAGAACAGTAGGCTTCCACGGTGATACAGTCTTCCACCGACATTGTTTCATTGACATGGCTTTCTAAGATGGCCGAAATGTGTTTTGGTTTTGCCAAAAATGTCCTATAAGAGTCTTGGTAACTAAAGATACAATACTGCACCATTCACAAATCCTAGTGTAGCGGAGATGATTAAAATGTTTTCAACAAGTAGCATGCATTATCATCACAGTACTGGAATCAGAAGCGCAGTTCACAGGTCTATAAATAATCCAAGGAAGGATATTCATGTAGATCAGTCTCTTTCAAACATTTCTGACATTGTAAAAGGTCAACTTCAAAGTCTATGAGGTCCAGCAGAGCTTGGAATTCGGTATCGCCTGACATGCACAAGATCCATTACATTCTAAGCACACAGATGTTGACTCCAAGCTGCCCCTAACTCACCTCTGCTTCACATGCTAAACATGGGGTTTCTTCCGTTACGTCTCATAGACCAAAACAATGAGCTAGAAAAATGTGTGTGTACCACAGAATATGTCTTCTCCTCAGTGCTTTAAACTGAAATGTACATTTAGCAATGCAATAATTTAATATATGTCAGCCAGACAAAATATCTGTATCTTTATTTCAATTAAATTAAAAAACAATTTGCAAGTATACGCAACATTCACTATATACACATGATTTATCTATGCAACTACAAGGCAATTCTATGGGCGCTGATTATTTAGTCACTTACCTACTGCTAGCTAAAACATGATGATGATCATTAATGGGGGTGTACGGCCAGCCGATCATCCTTTGTATTGTCATGACACGATCCAGGATGTTGCGCCACCAGCCGTAATAAAGTGGGTCCTCAGTAAACCTCAGGAGGAAGAGGACCGAACCTAATCTAGATTGAACAGTCTTCTAAATGAAGGAATCAATTTAGCTCTGTTTTGCAGTTTGTGTCACTGGTATCATTCGTTTTAAGATTAAACTCTCATTTTTTTTAAAGAAGGCAAATGTTGGACATTCTGTTTCCTGGCTGAATTTCTTTTGGAACTGGCACCATAAAATTCGTGAAGAAGAAGGAAAGTACCTCTTTGGTGAAGCCTAGGTACCCACAATGGACTAGCAATAGTTTGTAAACAGGACTGCAGTACAGTGCTATTCTTTAGTTTGAGACTGGTTCAGTACCACAGATCTTCCTTACAGTCCAATTCATGATTTGAACACAGGGAATACAAAACAACAACAAAAGAAAATTAAGGAGACTATCAAGTTCCTTGTTTGAAATATTTTTAAAAAGTGCATAATATTGTTACTCCAAGAACTTACGTTGCAGCGGACAGATGATTACAGGACTATATTTTTCATCCTTCACTGGATATGACACAAAGCACGGTGTCTGCTTATTGGCCAAAGAGATCTGTAAGAAGTCTGATTTCTGGTACATTCAGATGTCCAGAGACTTTAGAACAGTGCCCTGCATATCACACGAACAAACAGAAACAGTTTGTTTTTTCCTTTTCAAGACAAGTTGCCTGTTATTAAGATTCATATTTTTCTATACCATGTATCAAATGTATTGCAGCGTCTTTAGTGTTAGGAGCAACACAACCCAACTCCTTGGCGCCAAAAAAGTACAGTGCATCTATTGCCAGCAACAGACATGGCACCTGGGCAAGCACTTTCTCTTTAGCAGAAGGGAGACTCAGGTGGAGTGGGCATTCTCCAGCAAGGGGGGCCCATCGCGGTGCATTGACGGATGCGCAGGCTCCCTTTTGTAAGTTTTTGGAGGCAGCTTTGGGATATGTTGAACAGTTGGGATATGCTGAGAGGTGCTCTGCCGTGGTGGGACGGGGGGCCCAGCAACAGAATGGAGGTCCGTGTCTTGTGGTATCAACGGGGGCGATGGCAAATGCCTCCTTGCAACGTGAGGAGAAGGCGTCTGGGGAGGAGGGGGAGTGAACGGAGAGGGACTGTTAGGAAAGAAAGTGTTGCCGAGTTCGCTTTTCCTGCCTAAAGGAGGTGGCTGGAGATGCAGAGGAGAACTAGAGAAAACGTCAGGAGTCCGCACGGGTTCTCGGGGTGGCAACACAGGCGGGCTCTCCGGGGCATCTGAGATGGACGTCCGGTCAGTCACCGAGTACCTCGGTGAATAGATTTTGGAGGTGGGCTGCCGAGGGGGGATCGCTGGGGGGCTGTCCAAGTGTGCAGAAGAAATCTGAAACACCAAGAGGAATTTGTTAACAGTTTCAGTACCTCAGTGACACCCTGTTAAGTCTACCAAGAGGTTAACACTAGATATTTCTGTCCCACTGTTTCCATAGAAATAAATGAATCGAGAAATTACCTTTGATGGAGAGGATTCTGCAGGAGCGGATTCTGGGCGTCTTCGAGGAGGAATAGGTGGGGGAACAGTAATTTCATCGGAACTTTTGGGAAAGCTTATGGAGGATACAGAGGCAGATCCTGGGAATATATGGAAATTGTTATTCGCCTCAAATTAATTTACTTTTCCCAATAACCTCATAGTAAAAAGGTAAAGGTTTACCCTGACATTAAGTATAGTCGTGTCCTACTCTGGGGGGTGGTGCTCACCTCCATTTCTAAGCCGAGGAGCCAGCATTGTCCACAGACACCTCCAAAGTCATGTGGCCAGCATGACTGCATGAAGTGCTATTACCTTCATACAGAGGCGGTCCCCATTAATCTACTCACATGTGCATGTTTTCGAACTGCTAGGTTGGCAGAAGCTAGGGCTAACAGCGGGAGCTCACCCCACTCACCGGATATGAACCACCAATCTTTCAATCAGTAAGTTCAGCAGCTCAGCAGTTTAACTTGCTGCGCCATCAGGGTCCAATAACTTCATAGCTTGGTAAAATACAATATGTAAAATATTAATAAGGCTATCCCTTATTTTACACTTAAGGCCTTCCCTCTTCCAAGTTGCGATGATATTATGAACTGTCACTGTAATTCACTGGCCAACACACATTTTGATGCCTCAAAGGTCAGCCTTGTTTCTGGGCATATTTGATTCCAAAAATGGTACCAGTTCCCCCATATCAGCTCTAGCTTTTGAGATCAGTGGACAACTGCTCAACCATAAAAAAACAATGATCATCATATCTAAGAAACTAGAGCTGATTCAGTCTATCCAATGCAATTTTCTGGATCAGCACCCCCAAATAACCCCAGCAACAGGCCTACAAACCAAGTCATCCAATAAAACGAGTTTTTTGTTGGGTTTTGTTATTTAAAAAAATATTGCAATAATTATGTTGATTGGGCCAAACAATGTTTTACTCAAGAAATAAAAACGATAATGAGGAGAGATATAGCAAAACCTGTTAAAGGCTGAATGCAAAGTCCAACCTAATAATATTAGCAAGATATCAGATAATAGCCATCAATATAATCACAATCCAAATTTATGCAGTTCCTTTGCAAGGCTGTTCTATCTAAACACACGGATGTTTTCAAACAATTTCAAAGACAATGGAGAATCCGAATTCTAATCCAAGTTGAGCCAAAATGACAATCAAACGGAACAACAATGAAAGAGACAATCTAGTCAGAGAAACTAGAAATTAAATACAGCAAAGCTTAAAGAACATTCCTCTCAATGCTGCTGCAATGGCAGATGAAAAAGAACTAAGGGTTTAGGTGGGAAGCGCACTGGTATGCCACTGCCAAAATGCTTATGTGGGACCTCTAAAAAGTTCAGAATGATGCACTGTGCAGAAAAAAAATCACAAAGGCCACAAAGAATTACAGAGATTCATTTGTGTGAATCAGAGACCATGAAAAGGAAAAATGGCAGAAACCATTTGTGTGAATTTTATCATACCTGATACAACTGCAGGCCCCTAATAAACAGTCCTAGCAATTTGCATTTCAAGGAACTCTTTTGATATTCACAGATCGGCAAGAACAGATTACTGTATTTACTCGAGTCTAATGTACACATTAAATTCAATGGAACGTTAGAATTGCACACATAAACCTGCTTAATCCCCTCCGTCAGGCTGAGTTCTTAACTGACCACATTCAGGAGGCCTTCAAAACCAAGGGGGAGCTTTTGAAGGTCTCGTGAAGTTGGGAACCATGAGGAACCATGCCAGGCTGGAATAAAGGCACAGCATCCCCTTGCTTCTTGGCCATTCTGCCTGTGCCATTAGACCTGTCGGCAGGGAGGCAGGGGGCAATGACCAACGGGCAAGGGGAAGCCACATCCCTTCGCCAGCCTTGTGGAGTTCCAAACTTGGGCGCATTACCTTGGGCAACAAATCCTGTTTTTCAAATGTCCACCTTCAAAACTGAGGTGGGTATTACATTTGATGGTAGATTATAATTAAGTAAATACTGTGTTTACTTTACAGAGCTTGCAGTATAGAGGCAGGAGAAATGTCAAAATGTCAAAGAAGATTCATGATGGTATCATGAAATTGGGCTTTAACCAGCAGTCATCTCAAAAAGCAACTACTACAAAAGGCAAAGATTTGGAAGTTAAGTTAAATTAAACCAAGTGCACCGCATATATTTCTGAAACCAAATTAATTTTGTACATTTGTAGAATCCATCCTGCTAAATGGACAGTGGAGACAATTATCTTTGCCAGGAATGTCTGGACCACTGATTTCCAAACATTCGATCTCCAGTTATTTTGGACTTCAATTTTTAGGAAACACTGGTCTAGACAAAGCCTAGTTATGTACTTACAGCAATCTGGGTTTGTTTGCTTAATATGCTATATACCTCCGCCACCATTTCTAAATTATGCCTTGAACATGAATCATATCCTGCCTTGCTCAGGAGAAACATAATCTGTTCTTACAAATGCAAGTTTTAGATCACCAAATCCCTTTTAATGTATAGCACTATCATTCAACATACTCAGAATGTTTAAAAAGGAGGAAAAGATTATCCTAGCCATGGCACTTACTTGAATGAAAAGGAGTTGAGGGATCAGAATCAAAGACGCTGCAGACGTCAGTGGTGCTGGACGTGGAGGATGGAGGGGGCGGGGTGAGAGGGGTTCTGGGAGAGTTTGGTGCGGAAGCCGCACTCTCCGTTTCACTCTCAGGAACACGGCTGTAACTGATTTTTCTTGGCTCTTGTTGCAGAGGAGTAGGATGTCGCATGGTGCCTGGCCTTGGATTAGATGGACGAATACCCGGAGATTTAAGAGGATAGTTGTATTTTTTGGGCTGCAATAAAATCAAAATAATTAATGGAAACTTTTTTCAGGGCAAGTTATGGTTTATATATTTTTAAAGAAAACTATTTCCCCCCACTTTACAGGTATATCCAATGAAAGCAACTGAGATTTATAACCAACATAAAAATAAAATCTGAATACTCACAAATCTTGGGGGAGGCTTCGCATTACGTGGCTCTATTTGTAGAGACTTATTGTACAGAGAATCTGCAAATTCTTTTTCCATGCTATTTCCCATTGGATTTAAGTTTTCGAAAAATTTCTGTAACCCAAAACATTACGCAAGATTAATATAGTGTAACATAGCGCCTGAAAGCACTGGCTACAAACTTTCCAGCAACTGTTTTTTGTTGGTGAATTTAAAGCAGACATGGGCAAACTTGGGCCCTTTCAGGTGTTTTGGACTTCAACTCCCACAATTCCTAACAGCTGGTAGGTGCTGGAAAGCCCATGTCTGATCTAAAGACTGCTGGGTCCTCCTCCTTATTCGACTGTGGAAGTCCCAGGATTTCAATCCTTGTGCTATAAATAAATTAGCATTTCCCATCAAGAAATTGTGTGGGTGAGAGGAAGAGTTAAAAGGACTGTGGTCCTTTCTTTTTGCTTTCAACTGTAGCACACTGACTGAGTGCATCTGATTTTAAATCAGTGGTTCCCAACCTGTGGTTCGTGGATCACCAGTGGTCCGCAAGAATAAAAGTATGGTCCATGGCCTCAACATAATAATAATAATAATAATAATAATAATACTTTATTTGTACCCCGCTACCATCTCCCCAAGGGACTCTGTGCGGCTTACATGAGGCCGAGCCCACAATAAAAACAATAGCAACATAAATACAAACAATAAATAAAACTCATAAACAGAAAATAGCAATAAACATTAACAATAACACAACAACGTTTAAAACCTATGGCAGGGCCAAATGTACTAATTAAAATTTTGAAAAATAATGCTGGGCGTGACCAGGTGACATATAACCAGGATAGAAATKTTGGAGACAATCCTARATCACGAATAAAGTGCGTTTAGGGACATATTGCTGGGAGTTTCCTTATTCTGGGAAGGCACACTGGAACAACCATTGCCTYGAAACCATGTGGCGACGAGAGCGACTGGTCTTGCGAAAGCCTCTTATAGTGCCAAGGAAACGGAGATGTTGAGAGGAGAGAGGATGACTACTGTGGAAGCCCTCTCCCCTCCCAACATGAAAGATTACTACTACCACATCAGCTATAGATTAATAAATATGGTTTTTGGTGGGCGAGCAGATGGTGACTACTGGATGGCATATGCTCTATATCAGAAACTAGAGCTGATGTGGTMTATCCAATATAATTGTCTGAATCAGCACCCCAAATAACCAAATCAAATCTAAAGTTGACCAAAAACTGATTTGTAACCCTTTTGGTACTAATGTTGGAGAGTGGTCCCTGTTCAAGTGGTCCCTGGTCAAAAAAAGGTTGGGAACCACTGTTAGAAATGGTTTAGGATTCCCTTGAATTCTGCCGAAAAGGGTTCTACAATGTCATAAACACAGTCAATGGAATCTCTATAGGTCTGGGAATAAGTTTACTTACACTAAGGACTTTGCTGAACATACATTTAGAGACGACAGAACTGGCATCACATATCAGAAGGAAACGTCAGCTTTTGTGTTCTTACTTATGGCTCCCAAAGAGAAACTGATCCTGAAAGACTGAAATCACTACTCACCCTGATTTCAGGTTCGCTTCTTAGGCAGTATGGCTGGTTTTGGTACTGTTGGATCTCCCCTGTAATCTCAGCCACCTTCCTCCGTTTACTGAAATTGATCAGCTCTTTTCCATGTCGTTTAAGGAATTCAGGATTGCCTTCTTCCGTTTTCAAGATATTTGTTAAATAAATACCTAAACACAACATGTAAAAACTGTGCATTAGAAACTTGCTCTAGTGTTCCACTGGAAATTAATTCTAGGGAGGGGAAGGGAAGGCGGATCAGAAACAACATCATCTGACTTTGTTCTGTGTATTTGTCTACTGTATTCTCTGCCCAATTACTTCAGACAGCAACACTCTGGAGATGCTCATCTCTGGCACAAAGGTCAAGTCTTTGGGCCTCTTTCTAAGAACCTTTTGTTATCCTAATCTTCTGATGCAAATCTGCAAAGATTAAGGGAAGAAGGGAAATAATTTCTTTCTACCAATGCTCTCTGTTCTGCTGCTGAATGGACCAATTGTTATTTTTGGACTTGCCTCTTTAGATATCAGATGATAATACCTCTTATTTCTTTTGCAAGATTTCTTTTCTCAAAACCCCCTTTCCTAAGACTCTTTTGGAACTGCCCAATAATTCCAATGCCCTATCAATAATTAAGCCTATAAAGCAGGCTGTTAGGGATTGTGGGAGTTGAAGTCCAAAAACCTGGAGGGCCAAAGTTTGCCAATGCCTGCTATAAAATAAGCCTAAGTACATGCTTCTGTCCCTGCTTAACTCTTCACCTTTGCTTCCTCAGGCACTTTCTTCATGTGATTAGAAAAGAAGGCAGTTTTGTTTGATTGGATGTAACAGGAAAGTAAGGCGTAACAAAACCTTAGAAGTCTTCAAGAAGCAGTAAAGGGGAGCATGAGGGCGTAATGTTTATTCTTTATTAATTCCAAATAAGCATATTAGAAATTCTGGACAATGCCACATACCTGCAATGTATTTAAGAAACCATACTTTCCCACTTCATATGAATTTAAGCACCAGGATCTGTGATTTTATGTTCATAATCAAGAATAAAATCTTACTTACCAAAGAAAGGCACACAAGGAGGATTGATAGACCTGAGTTTTGCTAAGTATTTCTTATGGTGATCTTCGCTCAGTTCATGAGCTTCTTCAAATATCTTTTTCTGGCGACTTGGGATTTGCTGTAGATATGCAATATAAGAAAAATGTTATATTTTGCTCCAAAAACAAACCAGAAGTTACTATAGCTCTACACTTTGGCCATGAAGTGAGCTAAAATCCATCCAGTATCTATACATAAATCTAATAATGGATTGATATGGAAAAGACTCTGGGCCAAAAAAACAAGGAAGTACTGGTGCTTTATTTTTCCCCTGAATAATGAACATTTGTGCTGCACATTGCTAGTGTTTTAACTTAATATGTCTATTTAAAGAAAATGGAGTATAATAAGATTCAAGAGCAACATAGAAATTCCAGCAGTTGTAGTTTTTTGTTTTTAAAGAAATGATACACCTGTTCTTTCAAGGCAATAATATATTGCAGGAGTTAACATTCATCGTTTGACTTACTTCAAATGTGTGATCCAGCCTATAAATAGGTGCAGAGTTCATAGCACTGACAACCTCAAGAACACCATTGAAGTTGTTTAACTCTTGAAAAACTTGCAAGATCTCAATTATCCGGCACACTACAACAACTCTTTCTTCTAGATTTTCCGTTTCTACAATGCACCTAAAGTAGCAGGAAAAACAATGTCATTTTCTCATGTGAGCCAGAAGAACAAAACCAAAAAGACATGTCACCTATCTTCCTAACATCTGATTGTGAGAATCTATTTTTATGAATTAAAATTAAAAGAATCACTTCAAGCCCATCTCTGTATTCCCACATGTACCACACTTCTAATTGTAAAGAAATAGGTCAAGAGCAATAAAATTCAGATGCAAAATTCAGATGTTCTAAGCTAGACTGCAAGTATACAAGACCAGAGAAATGTATTAATGTATTGTGATGAGAAGCAATTCTTCAGATAGTAGGTAAGATAGAATGATATGAACCTTAATTAAGAAGTAGACAGCTTCTAAGGCAGTGGTTCTCAATCTGGGGTCCCCAGATGTTTTTGACCTACAACTCCCAGAAATCCCAGTCAGTTTACCAGATGTTAGGATTTCTGGGAGTTGAAGGCCAAAAACATCTGGGGACCCCAGGTTGAGAACCACTGTTCTAAGGGCTCAAGGGCAAATTCTAGGATTAGTGACCTACTTTGTGCTGCAGATAGATAGAAAGGGAGGTTATTAGATAGAAAATTGTTTTTTTTTAAAGGGAAATGGAAAAAAAAACCTGTAAGTGGTCAAAATTTCACTTCTGGTTTGATTTAGTTTTTAAAGAATAGTTTGAAGAGGATATAAACTGTTTAACCTGCATATTGCCACTCCTGGATGCAACCAATTGTCTTGTTGAATTTTGGGACACTAGTAAATCCAAACACAGAAATCTCAGGATGCTCCACTCCTCACTCAAATTACTTACTTTTCAAACCACAAGGTCAGATTGGTGGTATGTCTTATCATCTTGAGCAGGTTAGGAGAATTGATTTCTTTATCTTCTTTTGTCCACACACTTCCCACTAGCTCGGATGGCTGCACAGCTCTAAAAAAATGAATATAAAATACGGGGTGAAAACCCAAAGCTATTTGTTTTTTTTAATGAAATAACCATTTGATTAAACTATAAGACAAAACTCCCCAGTTTGATGAATAATTCTGATTCAGAACACTGAATAAATGGGTTAATATGAATAGTTTGCTTTATACAATGCTAATTTTTAAAATTAAATATTTTCTCCAATTTGAAACATCATTCCTAAGCGGTTTGTCCCTCAAATGTGAAACTGCCTTGCCAGTAAGAATCAGGGACCAGGGCATAAGAACATTTTACTTGTGATTACAATATAGAACAAAGAACACTTTTAGTAGGGAGAAATCTACCTGTAAAGTTCAGATTCAAGTAGAGTGAGCTGTCGAGCAATTTCTATTGGGTGTAAAGTAAGCAGGTCAAATGTGTCCATGTGTCCTGGCTTGCTTATATGCCATTCAACTGGAGGCGGTAAGCTTTCAAATGTAATATTGTGGCTTGGCCCAATGGCTTGTGCTTGCTTTTTTCTATGGATTATCTTTGTGATTGACTCAACCCATTTCTTCATAGCTTTTCCTGAAAATGAAAATAAATACATCATCCATCATGGTTGATAAAAACTGACCTTGCCATTAGCAAAATTCTGATAATGAAATTATCCAACATATACATGAGAGTGAAAAGAACTCCATTATGAAAAATAGAAGGCTCTATTTCAGTGGGAAGTTCAAAAGCTGGATATGATGGGGATGTCCCTTTGATTGTGTCTATCATGTAGTGATTAGATTCAAAGGCATGCTCTCTTTGACCATGAAGTCCCATTGATAATCTCCCTTGAATGTCTAATCCCTTTGTTTAAATCTATTTATAATGAATGGCTATCACACCCTGTGGGGATGACTCCTGCAAGTATTTATTCATTTAACTAATACATGTACCACAATTCAACCAAAAAAGCTCCCGGAGAGGCTCACGAGGTATGCAAGGAATTTTACATTTCACAGAATACTTCCTCTTGTCTACTGCTGCTAGATGCCAGCTTATTTCCCTTTTCCCCATGAACACAATCTGTCTTGGTCAAATTTTGTCTGCAAACAATAGCTGGTAGACCAACATTTTCTTTGCTGATCACATTTACTAATATGTACAGATATTAAGTATAACCTTCCTTGGCTTATACTTGAGTCAAAGTTATTTATTATTTTACTCTGTTATAATAATAATAATAATAATAATAACAATAATAATAATTACATTTATTACTTTTCTCTATTTATGATTATTATGATTACGGATGCATTTAAATTATTATTCCTTACATTTATTATTTTATTTTATTAATTATGATTACATATACTATTTTATTCTATTACTGTTACTATTATGTTTCTATTATTTTACTCTATTATTATTATTTTATTACATTTATTATTTTATTCTATTATTACTGTTATTACTACATTTCTTTTATTTTACTCTATTATTATTTTATTACATTTTTATTTTACTCTCTTTATTATTATTGGAATGATACTTAAGCATATTTACATTGAAGGAGGTTAGAATAATGATTTAATCAGAGTTGGACAGCCTTATCTTAAATTACAGTTCTATGTAAATATTCAAAAATGTTTAACCTACTGATGTCTCAATTAATGTAATTTTATTGGTATCTATATTTATTTTGAAATTTACCAGTAGCTGCTGCATTTCCCACCCTCAGTTTATACTCCAGTCAATACGTTCCAAGTTTTTTTGTGGTAAAATTAGGTGCCTCGGTTTATATTCAGGTCAGCTTATACTCAAGTATACACGGTAGTTACTGTAAGCCACGATGTGTTTGGCAAGGAAGACTCAATTTTACCAATTTCAGAATATTAATATTATTATTATTATTATTATTATTATTAATAATAATAATAATAATAATAATAATCTTTATTTATACCCCGCCACCATCTCCCCAAAGGGACTCGGAGCAGCTTACATGAGGCCAAGCCCAACAACACATCAGTAAAAACAACAAAGCAATAAGCAAATAAAACAATACAATTAATATAACTTACATATAGATAATAACGTGCAGCTATTTTAAAACCTATGGCCGGGCCAGATATAATAGTTAAATTTTTAAAAATAAATGCTGAGAGAAGCAACTGTGATCAAAGTTTAAAACACTTAAGAATTAATGTGTATCTAGCAACCTTACTTGAAAACAATGACTTGAATCCATTTCGGAGAAGGTCCATTTATGAAAAGAATAAGTGTTAAGTCTCGCTCCTTTTGTGGATAGAAGATGGGCATTTACTTCACTGAACTGCAAATGGATTTATTGCTATGATTTATTATTGCTGGGTTAGATTTTGTTTTTATGTGATATTTTTAATTTTTACGGTTTAAAAAGATTTCTTAAAATTTGATTTTGTGTAATATTTTAATTGTGTGTATAACAAATGTTAAATGTCTATAACAAATTACATACGTGTTCATTGAAAGAGTCTATGAGGAAACAAAACAATTATATTAGATATCTGTTGCAATAAAATACCTCTGACAGTGCCAATGAATTCTTCCAAACGCTGCAAAAGATCTACATCTCTCTCAAAATCATAGAAATGATGCTCCACCCAGTGTCGGCATACATTTAAAACTCTACAACAAAAAGAAAGATTAATTTTTGAAGTTAGTTCTTATTCAGTATCTTTCTGCCCATACACTAAAAAGGGCTGGAGAATTAGTTTTCTTCTATAGTCAATGGCACAATGACACACTGTACTGACCCCTTGTGGATGGACCATATTGCTGTAATATCCGTCAATGAAAACACTACCTTGATTTGCCTGGCTTGGACTAGAATGATGACACTACTGGCCTCCCTTATTTCCCCAGTTTCTAATAAGAATGGAATAAGAGTAAAGGAGAATGTCAACACTGCCAACAAATCAAACCAATGCGAGCAGTCTCCAGCTAACCCATTGGCTAAACCAATGGTTCTTCTTAGGGTATAGCAATAGCAAACATGCATGGCACACACAGAAATGGCAGAGGTGTCACTCAAATATGGAATTTATACAGTCTCCAGAGATTGTAAAGGATTATCTGTCATTCAGTGGGGATATCACTACCCCTTTAAAGAATTCTGGTTATGAGGAAAAAAAGCTGCATTAAAACTGAATTATCATGAAGGCCTGATTATGACAGTGATCCAAACTGATGAGTATTTCTTCATTTGTAGGGGAAGCGTGAGTGCTTGGGGTAACTTGAGTGAAGTACAGCCCTCCCAAGTCCATAAAAAATGTGTGTAGCCCTTGAACCTGGGCAACTTGACCATTCATAATCTAAATAAACTACCAGTTTCTAACATTTATGGTCAGGGGATAAAAGAAGGCCAGAATAGCCCATAGTAAGAGCATCCAGATGCTAACATCAAAAATTTTAAAATACCCTCATATATATGCAAGTATTTTTCAGGAGTACATGCATTAGTGGGCAGGAGTTAACAGTTGTTGTTTTCTTCTGCCTGCAGACCTTTCCTATTACATGAAACGCAACTCTACAAAACCTCCCAAGGCCCAAGGAAAAACTTTCAGAAAATGCCATGGCACAGAGAGGTGAATTAAAAGGTCCGATGCATACATATGGAACACTGCACACAAACCTTTGGATGCAGGCTACTAATTTTTAAAAGTAGGTTCAGTCTAAAATAAGCAACAGTTTCACATGTTCCAGTTTGAAAGACTCATGCAAAAATATTTATGTGTCTCAATATTTACCGCAGTTGTACAGGTTGTATATATTCCTTTCTAAACCTTTTGAGCTCTGCACTGAGAGGTTGATCTCCATTCTCCATAGCTATCCGATCTGCTTCTGTTGGTTCAGGTTCTGGAATTTCAAACCTAATGTGGGATTGGGAAAGGAAATCCAGATAATCAAGCATGAATGATGCTGAACTTGAAGATGTTAAATAATACACACAACGAACAAAAAAGATAGCATCACTTCATCTTCACCAGTCAGGAAGTGTCATGATAGATGGGCCACAATCCCTATAGATTTTAAAGTTTTCCAGGTAGTGTAGGTACAATACCCATAAAGACAGCTGCACAAAGTACAAAGGTGCAACAAACATGACATTAAATATTATATGATAATATACATGTGCTATAAAATGTGTGTATCAAATATAGTGAAAGGTGTATAAATGCTCTTCATACCCACAGAAAGCAAACTGTACTTACTTTTCTTGGTAATGTATTTATGTAAATCATAGGATGATAATTACTGTGAATGACAGTAAGGCTGAAGGAGCAACCCAGGAGACCAAAATTCTAAACTGTTTTTCTTCTTCTGATGCTTCATCTCTCTCTCTCCTTCAATTTTGTTAAATATCCTTACCAGATCTGAACATTAAACCCGTTTAGATTGAGGCTCAAAAGTTAGAAACTGTCAGACCTTCTCTTCCCTTCAATTTTAATTTAAAAAAAAATACAGCCATGAGTAGGGGTGGATTGCACTTTCAACCTTCTTAAAATAAGTATTAATTGTATACATCAACCTCTGATTTTCAGGAAGGTTAATGGAACAATCCACAACTATTTGGATATACATCCCTTAAGGGTTGGAATAGTTAGTTAAAATCTTGAGCTACATCTGCAAATCATTTATCCAAAGGCCTGACCTAACTTAAATGTATCCACTTAATAATAATAATAATAATAATAATAATTTTATATTCCGCCCAGATCACAGTACACATACACGGCAAACATTCAATGCCGCTTTGTAAAGACAATACACAGACAGACAGACAGACAGACAGACAACAGAAGGAGGTGGTTTGTTTTGAAACAGTGTCCAGCTGTTTTTGGTGCCATGGAAGGTTGGGCTCGAGTCCAGGGGGTGCTGTTGCGCTATCCTCTATGATGAAGAGCCATCAGGACTTCCTCCTTCATTTTGGTCGCCCAGCATTTTCTGATCTTCTTTCTTTATGGTATTGTAAAACACCTCCTCAGTTTTTAGCGGTACCTAATTTCGCTAATCACAACTAAAGCTGTTTTCGAATTGCTTAGGTAAACAATGAGCTAGGCTGACAGTTGGCAGCTCATGCCAACCCGGGGCTTCGAACTTGCAACCTTTTGGTTGATAGATCTTATAACTGCTGATTTACCAGCTGTCTTAAACCTTCATAATGCATTATGAACACTGATGTCTCCTTTCATTCAGCTGTTTGTATACATCTTCCAAAGGAGATGTTGCCTTGTAGCTCTTGTAATGATCATTGTTCTAATCAATTGCACTCACAAACATCCTTGGATGGAAAGAAATGAGGAATGTCTCCATGTGTTTAAATTCTCTTTTCTGTAAATATGGATTTTCATAGCCCTTCGGATATTAACTGAATGCCTCTTCTCTGTTCTCACCCACTTCAGTCATTTTTCTCTTCTTTTAAACCAAATATCCTGATACTGCCATAATTACTGTCTATGCTCTAAAAATGCTAAAATAAATTATTATAATGAGAAAGAGAGAGAGAATAATTCTTGACTAGCCGGCAAGGCGTGATAAGAAAAAAGTGAAGGAAGGAGGGAAAGGAGCAAAGGATAAAATGGTTTACAATTTTGGTTTCCTCCCTGATCATCTGGCATGAAGAATTAACTGTTGGAGATTGCTCCTTTAGCCTTCCTGAGAATGGGATCTGAATGTTAAACCCAAATCTGGGAAGCGATTTCAACATGTTTTTACCAAACTCACATTGATTTTATTTGAACACTATAAATCAGAAAGGCAATATGAGGTTTCTCAAAAACTGGGGAAAACAATCTCCTCAGCAAGGAAAAGAAGAGTATATTATCAAGAAAAAATGCATACCAAAAGGTTTGAGCTGCCAAACAAATTGTGTTATTGCAAGATAAAAGCTGGAGTGCAGTTATCATTTGAGTCATAACCTTTCTCTGATTTGTGAATGTGCCTGACAAAATTTAACCTTTGCATACTGCAACTATCATAAAAAAGCAGGACCTATCTTTCTAAACAGAAATATTCATCTCAAAGAGAAAAAAACCTCCTAAAAGTAAAAGAAAGTTAATTCCAATTCGATAAGAAAAACTACCTACCTTTCTATCAGGAGACTCAGCAATTCCTGAGGCTTGCAAAATGATCTATATGTTGTAAGAAATGTTCGAACGAAGTTGGGATCTAGGACAGAAAGGAGAAGTATTTTAAAAATTACACAGACAGAAAATCAGTAACTATAATTGTAACACCAAAAAACACCAAACACTGTCAATATGCTGCTGTTGCTATTATTGTTATTATTATTATTGTTATTATTACAGGAATATCTCAGTTTAAAAAGCCTGCAACAAAGTAGAGTCTTTTTACACAATCTTTCCTTTCTGTTTCTCTGTATAGCTGCATTTTTAAAGTAATAGTGATACTGGAGGATAGAAAGAGGGCTGGAAAAATATAGAGGTTTGGTGTTGTGTTGCAGCAGCATATTGACAGTAAATTCTGCAATACAGCTTGACATGGTAAATAATGGAATTCTACTCTAGCCAATTTATGTGAACCTCTCTACAACAGGCCAGGTAAACAGCAGCTTCCTCCAGAATTAGCAGAATGAAAAGGGGAGAGCAGATAAGCCAACCTTACCAGCTAACCCTAGCAATTTACGCGTCTGCCCACCAAAATAGAAATCTTAAGTGGAGGGTCCTAAAAGAAAAGATATAACTGAATACATCAGGGAAGAAATCTTCGGGAGGCCTCAAGGTAGTATAACCGCTTTGAGTCCCCCTCGGGGTGAGAAAAGCAGTATACAAATACTTTTTTTTTGTTGTGTCAGGAGCGACCTGAGAAACTGCAAATCGCTTCTGGTGTGAGAGAATTGGCCGTCTGCAAGGACGTTGCCCAGGGGACACCCAGATGATTTGATGTTTTATCATCCTTGTGGGAGGCTTCTCTCATGTCCCCGCATGAGGAGCTGGAGTTGATAGAGGGAGCTCATCCACCTCTCCCCGGATTCGAACCTGCGACCTGTTGGTCTTCAGTCCTGCCGGCACAGGGGTTTAATTTTACAAATACTGTAAATAATAAATATAAGGTGTGGTTTTTAAATTTAATTTTAATATCTGTATTACTAAGGAACCATACAGATATTGTTTAGACTGCAGCTCACAACACTGCTCACCATCCAACATGGTAGCTAAGGCTGATGGGAGCTGCAGCTGAAAAAAATAACTTGAGGACTCCATAATCCTCAACTCTGCTATAAGGAACATATTTTTTTTTCCTTATTGCTGTGGTTAAATGACAGCTGCTATTATGTTTTTTGTTGTTCAAATTTATGGCAGCCTTTCTATACATAAAGTCAATGAATGGTGTTTGGGACTTTTCAGGTTACATTGCAGGAGGATATTTTGCTCTGGGAAAACTTTGCTTTAGGATTGGGAAGGCAGGGCAAACAGGCACTTCCTGTGGGGGTTGTTCTTTTCCTTGATGACCAGAGAGGTTTTAAGCTAACAGAATAAACATATATGAGAGCAGAGAATAAAGTTGAAAGCCAGGCTGAAGCAAGAGAACAAATCTATACAGGCAAGGTTCTGTAGGTTTGTTTTTAAGCAGAATTTGTAAGTAAGTTGGAACAAGGACTTTATAAAGTGTTTTGGAAGGAATAAGGAAGGGTTAACACCCCAGTGATGTTTGTTTTGCTGTCTGTACTCCTGTTGAGAAGATTTCATCTCACTATCTGTCCCTGTGATAACTGGATTTTGAAAAATGTGGCTTGTTGTGGAAATGAGGATTGGTGATAAAGCTTCAGTGGAGATACCTTTCCCCCATGATAACTCTTTCGGGAGAGAATGTCCCTTCTGAGGGGTAGATTTCTCTCTGTTGTTTCACTCCTGTTCTTAACTATGAATCATCTGTAAGTCAGATGTTTGTAACTTCCTGTATTGGATTTCCTATTATGTCAGCTACTGAAAGGATGCAAAACAGGCAGATCCAACTGGAGTGGTCCCTAATAGAGAACCACTACCTTCAAGATATCTGGAGATTCAGTTCTCCAGAAGCCCTAGCCGGACTGGTCCATATTAAGAGATTAAGAAGGACCAAAGACTCCCTAGTTCTTTTTACAAATAAACAGAAAACAAACGGGCAAGGATTTAATTCAGGAATATCAAAATGTAATTAATTCCAAAATAGGTAAGTCTGCAAGATAGGATGTCACCTTAGCAGAATTAGGAGAATGCAGATAACTAAAGGGTCAGCATGGTTAATATTTCAAAACAGTGGATGCATAATTTACACACTGATCAAAGTCTCCTGAAACTCAACCATCTAAAGTGCTTACAGTAAGTCTTTTAACTGTGATTTGTGAGAATCAATAATAAGAACTAAAAGATTAGCAGATTAACGGGAGACTGACGTTTCTACTTAAAGAGCCTTAGAGTACCTTCCCACCAATTTTGCCATGTTTCCAGGATTGTGAAAGGGGAACAAAACGAGAAGATAAAAAGCACTTCTATCCCACAATCTGCTTCTGATTCCCTATCTTTCTCTCTTTTTAAAAATTTCATTTAAGATTTTAATACAACACATAAAATAGGACAATACTGACAAAAAAGAAAACAGAAAACTGGAAAAAAACCCCAAAACTACAAAATACAATGCAAACAAAAAGACCCTCGTTCCATACCACTGCCACTGCCTTAACCACAGAGGGAGCAAAAAAGAGACAGTACCTGTTGGACTTTTCTTTTTGTGTCTTATCTTAGATTATAAATCAGTAAATGAACAAAATTGTTATTTTACTGAGAAAGCGCCACATCCAATATAAATAGACAATGATAAAACAAAGGACACAAAAAGAGAAAAGTGACTTTCCATCTCATTTTCAACAGTTATTTAAACTTGCAATCAGTTTACACTTCAATTCCTCTTTATAAAAATCTATCTTCTAATAAACAAAATCAAAGCTTACAAAACATATACTTATTTTCTACAAAAAGTCATTGTAAGATTAGGAATTTTATCAAATAACATAAATACTCTTGTTGATATATGTCAGTACATGTGGCTAATTAAAGAGTTATCATATATCTCTAAATCATTCTTTTAACAATATATAATAATAAAAACCCTCAAATAACAAATTATTTCCTTTTTATAACAAGGCAGCCTTCCTAGATTTTTATGAGAAGACTTTCTTCTCTTCCAATTTCCTCCAAATATACTTCTTTACAAATGATACCACTTTTAGACACCTATAACTCCAGTATAGATAGATACCAACCACATTTATATACAAAACCCAGTAAATGTATCTTTTGTAATGTTTTTACCACACTGTACCATTTAATTGTTCTTTAACTTTTGTATTGCACTTTTTAAACTTGACTAAAGTGTGGGATTGTTAGCCACCCTGAGTCCCCATGGGTACTCAAAGTGGCTAAGGGGGGTATAAAAAGTTGATAATAATAAAATAATATTTATTTATTTATTTATATTATTTTTTTATTATCAACTTTTTTATACCCCCCTTAGCCACCTTGAGTATCCATGGGTAAAATATCTTATTACATTTTCCAAGCTTTCTTTTTTAAACTTTGTACAATCCAGAAATATTATTATAGAGATATTTATTTTTTTGTAAATCAGACAATGCCACACCAAACAGCAAAGTAATATATATGTTGTTTTACCTTATTCCTCTATCTCAATATAAAATTTCTTTGCAAAGTGTTGAATTGACATATACAAAAAATCTTCAGAGACTGGCCCCAAGCACTGAAGCCAGTCAACTCTAAACTAAGGACCTCCTCACAGCGGGAAGATTTGCCATGCAGTGTGGTGAATCTGCTGGGCAGCAGAAGAAAACGTTGCCATGTGCCTCACATCACCTGCTGCAGTGCTTTTCCCATCATTTCCCCCCATTCTATCTAAGTCTCCCATGTTCTCCAGGCTTAATTAGAAGGAACCTCCATATAACATTTCAACATGTTCCAGTCCTTGCTATAGCATTGGATTTGCAGCATCTTATTATTTATTTATTTATTTTTATCCCACTTTTCGCCCAAAATCGAGTCTCAAAGCGGCAAACATGTAAACAAAGCAATTCAAAGCATGAAAACATACATACACCATTTAATCTGCTATTTCACTGATACAATTTATGAAGTTTCTTACTACATCATCACATTGACTTTGGGAAGAATTTTAAGATGCTGCCAGGATGCTTCCTGTATAGAGCCCCGCCAGAAGAAGTGTTGTGTCGTATGATGGCGGACTTCATCAAGGAAGTGTCCTAGGACTCTTTCCGAAGACAATGGGATGCCATGGTAGGAAACTTCATAAACTGTATCAGTGAAATAGCAGATGCTGCAAATTCAATGCTATAGCAAGGACTGGAACATAATGAAATGTTATATGGAGGTTCTTTCTAATTAAGTTGAGAATTTGGAAAATAAGGGGAGATTTTTAAAGTTTCTAATTCACTGAGTTCTGGAACAGATATACAGAACAATATGCAAATGTTTCTAACTAATTGTCTTAGCAAAATTTCTTTATATCTAGCACTATCCGCTCCCCCTACAACATCGAAGAGTCAACTAGAAAATAGTAGGAAAGCAAAGAAACTACAACTAGGTTTGGCTGGGATTGATAATCCAGATCACTACTTTGACATCTCTAGCCTGTTTCTGTTATATTTTGTGTAGGTCCATCATATCAACCATTTATTCCTCTATGTATCTCTAAAATCAACATTAGGGATCTCCAACTGAAAAAGGCAACAGTTATATGAAGATGGTTGGGTTACATATAGCAAATATCCAATTCTATCGTCCTCTGTTCTGTCAACCTGACAGCTCAAAGACATTTCCTAATGGAAAGTGATGTCTTCAACACATTGTATTCACACTGTTTTCTCAGCACTTCTGAATGATTGCTATTACAATAAATTGAAGGCCAGCCGTGTCAACGGTTTGTGCTGCTTCACTACTCCAAGGGCTACTCGACAAAACCACCTCCTAGACATATAACATTTGTGAAAAATAGTGTTGAAAGGTTCCATGTTCCAATTTCTTATCCTCTGCTCTGACAACTGTACAGCAATACAAAATTATCCTTAGGAAAAGTGGTGTTCTTAGCATTTCACACCCACAGTTTTCTTTGCACTTTTTTTTTTTGGGTCAGGAGCGACTTGAGAAATTGCAAGTCGCTTCTAGTGTGAGAGACTTCTTAATGATATGAACTGACAGATTGAATTTCTGGCTGAATTTATTTAGAATAATTTTTTTAAAATTACCTTCTACAAGACCAGGTTAGAAAGAATGGGGTTTGGGGAATAGATGGCCTGTAACCTTCAGGTAAAGCAATAGCAGTTTTTATTTTCCTGTTTTTCAAACCTCTTAAATCTTTAGGGACCTAAAAAAGTCTAGTGCAACCAAGAAAGGTAACAGGGTAATTAGGAACAAGTTCAATCTTTTGGCAAAGTACTTCTTAGTGCTCTGTAGCCCCAAAGAGAAGCCTTCCTGAACAAACCTCTTTCCTGCATATAAAAATGACTCCTACATAACTGCTTCCCTGACCACATGCCTCATACTTGAACTCTTCCCACCCTATTACCGAAAAGTCATGATTTCTTATGTCTGCACTGAAACCAGCATACGTAAATCCCAATTTTCCATTAAGATAATGGAAAATTAACACTTGTGTTAAGATAATATATTTACAAATACTAGATTGCAAATTCACACACTATATATAAGAACATTTCAGTATGCTCATTATATAGAAAGCTTGTACTAATTTTCTAATCTTCGTTTTGAAGTTATGACAGAGCAAGTGCACTTTCCTGAGTGTGTTCTCCTGCTACAATGACTTCAAATAGCCAACTGCTTGAGCTAAAAATACACACACATAGTTGGGCAGGATGTCTGTTCATGTGATAAATTTCTACTCAATCCAAGCATTTTAAAAGCTAAAAACAATGTCTAAATAATAATAAATAATCACTCCTCAATGCCTTAAGAGAGGAAATGGACACTATGCTGACGCACATGCATTCAACATATCAGAGTTTATAAATAGAACAGCAAAACCCAACAAGAGAAAAAGCTGCAAGCTGTTTTAAAAGGAGAGACATCAAATCAGGAAGTGGAGAGGAATTTGTGCCATACATAGAACTCTGAGGAAAAGCTATCATTTGAGAAGATATATAAAAATTCTATCCAAACAGAATAGTAGCTTCTTGTTCTGAATCTGCTTCTGAGTCATTTACACAAGCTAACTGTCAACAAAACCAGTACTCTAGGTACAATTAAAAAAGGATGGCCTATCAGATCTTGTAAACAAAAGGAGCACCTAGGACAGAACAAAATTGTACCGCCAGGTTTTCCAAATCAGGATGGTGTAGCAACCTGTAGTGCTGGGATAATGTCAGGTAAAGCAACTAAATCTGGCCCCTGAAAGAACTTGAATCTGCTAGGACAACATCAAGAGAAGCACACACCATCACACCTGGCACAGCCACCAAGACATACCAGTGAGTAGTTGGTGTTAGAGAAAAGTGGGCACATGTAGAAGAGACATCCATTCAACTGAAAAGAATAAGATTGCTGTCTGTACATCTTTACTCCAAAACCATATGTATTCCAAAACTGTTGGCTATGGCAAGACAGAAATGCATACATTTTCAGATTCCACATAGTCAGAGAAGATGACATGGTCACTACAACACTGTGGAGTTGCTCTTTCCCCTGATGTGAATTGTTAACATGAAAAATTACCAGCAAAACACCAGAGCCATATCTACTGTGTTTATTCCAATAAAACACTGCAGTAGTGTTGTTGGGATATGAATTGTGTGTACTAAAAGGAGCCTCCTGAAGGCATGTAGTACTTTGCAAACAGTAGGATATTGATATTAACGTTATTTTTTATTGAAGCCAACCAACCTCAAAAGTCCAAAACTTCTACATGGGCTACCCAGCCTGATTGGACAAAGTTTTTAACTAGGAGATTTAAATGTTCTATGGTTTATTAATTCTATTATGTGTTTATTATATTATATTATATTATATTATATTATATTATATTATATGTTTTTAAATGCTTTTATGGTGTTGTGGGCATTGAATTGCCGCCTCTGTAAATAGTCCTGAGTTTACAGAGAAGGAGAGTATACAAATATAGTAAATAAATACCAAAAACAGCCATCATTGGAATACATACAAAACTATGAGGGTGAATGTCTACCCTTGTCAGATGTCCCAGTCAAACCCCACCAACTACATGTATATTAAAAGTTAAAAGAGGTATATGGAAACAAAGTGATTTCGATGATGTATGGAGAAAATTTACTGAAAAGGGATTTAAAAAGAAAGAAGGAAAGTTACTTCCACAAGAAGAATTAAAGTTTTGGACAGATGATATGTAAAAGCTGTGGCTTGGGAGGAGGAGAGGGGAGCACAGTGGCAAGGGATAGATAATATGTATAAGCAGAAAAATAATAGTAGATGCCAAAAGTTAAAGTATGACAGGTTGTATTGAATAATATGTATCTGCTGTAAAACAAACAATGTATAACAAATTATTAAACTATGGTAAAATAATAAAAATATTTTTTTAAAACCCACCAACTCTGGAATCTGAGTATGTGCTTTGGCATCTAATGCGACTTTGGTGCTGCAGCCAAAAGTACACTTTAGCAGAGCCTATTTTCATATTTTAAACCCTAAATTTAATGAAAAGAAATTCATAGAATCCTAGTCATGTGTTAGGGACACTGGTCTAGCACTTTCAAAATCTGAATTACTAGAAATTTAAGACCAAGACTATGCGTGTATACTTTCAGCTGTTCATTATTCAGCTATATTAAAACAGATGGCCAAACACCTCTTTAAAGAGGATGTTTTCCTGTAGAACACTAATTTCCTGTTCACACCCATTTTGTGCAAACTCAGTTTAACATAATGTTGAACAAAATGTCGCAAAAATCCTTCGAAATAAAATAAACCTGCTTTTATTTTCTGGGATTTTTTACAAGATTTTTTTTTCAAATATAGGGAGTGAATAAATTTGTATTTGATACCAAAAGTCCTATTGGATTTTTGTAATGCTAAAACATGGCTTGCTATTAGAACGGGAAAGACCCCCTCAAGGCTAGAACTGAGCCACAACGTTTCATACGACAACTTGGGTGTGACATAGGATTGTGGCCAAAAGCAAGAATGAAGTGTCCTTTCTGGTCATGTGCAAAAACAAATGAATAGTATTTTCATTGTATGTTGTTGAGGTGGGAAATACATTTTAATTTTTATTGTTTTGGTTACTGTTCTTAGCGTGGTGGGTGTGAATGGCAAAAATATTTTAAACTGATGTATATAGTGATGCAAGTCATATGTGGGGAAATTCCTCTCAATGAATTGTATAACAATATTTCAATTACTGAAAAAATATGGTATTTACTGAAATCTAATGCTCAGTTTTTAAGGTTAAATTACCCTGCCAAAATTAGGGGGGGGGGGGCATTAGATTTGCATAATACTGTAATCTTAATTCCCATTTGAGGGATGTCATCTCAAATATAATTGCCAAGGCTCAACGCTATGCAATCCTTGGATTTGTAGTTTGATGAGGCATCAACATTCTTTCGCAGAGAATGCTCAAAACCTTGTAAAACTACACCCCCCCTGATTCTATAGCATAGAACTAAGGCAGTTAAAGTGGGTTCATTCTACAACATAGATGCAATCCAAGGTTTTCCTTTGAATTTCTGGAAGCTTTGGTGTCTTAAGACACTTTTTTTTTTTTTAAAAAAAAAGAATAAATTCTTAGCAGGCAGCAACTACAAAGCACACCTTTTTTGGCCAAATTACACAAAGAAAGCACTTTTTACCACTGCATATTACATTCAACAGGGAAATACTTTATTTTGTTTAAGGGTTCTGAAAATGGAGGTCCACATTAGACTCAAATAAATACAGGCAATAAATATATAGAATTTTTTAAAAGGAAATTTTGGAAAAAACAAATTATCTATTGCCTGGTGAGGGAATTCCATAGCCTCCAAATTAACCTGCAAGACGGGGTGCCCTAATTTAGGATTGATATTCATAATTTATTGGATCACAGTATCATCAGAGATTCACATAAATATTTCATCAATACAGCAGTAGCAGGCAAATAAGTCCACTGCTCTCATATATATGATACCACTGCCCAGAGGGATAGAATAGCTTTTTCATTAAGTTTTACTCATGCTGTAGTAGTTATGTGGCCATTTCTTCCTATATCATGCATGAATGTAATAGGTAGCAACTGGGGCATTGCCCAACATAGGAGCCCCCGGTGGCGCAGTGGGTTAAACCCCTGTGCCAGCAAGACTGAAGACCGACAGGTCTCAGGTTCGAATCCGGGAAGAGGCGGATGAGCTCCCTCTATCAGCTCCAGCTCCTCATGCGGGGACACGAGAGAAGCCTCCCACAAGGATGATAAAAACATCAAATCATCCGGGCATCCCCTGGGCAACGTCCTTGCAGACGGCCAATTCTCTCATACCAGAAGCGACTTGCAGTTTCTCAAGTTGCTCCTGACACGATAAAAAACCCCCCAACATATGGTAACATGCACACAGCATTAACAATAAAAAGAAAGCAAACTAGGAAAATAAATAAGGGAAAGCAGGACTATCTATACGGAATCATACATAAGCTTCTGGTTGCATACTGATAGAAAAAAAAGATTTCGAAAATAACTGAAAAAGCTGATCCATTTTCTCAAAGGAATTTGTGCTTTATACATGATAAATTAATAATAAAAGAGTGGTGGCGGGGGAAAGTATTCAAATTCTCCAGAATCTCTATTTTATTGTAAGCTAGTTACTGGCTATTATGACTCCACAAAATCCTTAAGATTTAGTCAATAAACCTTGCTGAAATTTATGAAGACAAAGCAATGGCTGAATAGGATTTGTAGTGCTTGGGTAAAAAGGCCAAGATAGCATATTTTATCCTGTAACAATCAAGGCGCCAATATAATACACAAATTTAAACTTTTAAGAGTACACACAGAAAGCCAGTGTGGTGTAGAGCTCTGAGGATTCAATTACAACTCTGGAGATCAGGGTTCGATTCCCTGCTAAACCATGAAAATCTATTGGGTGACTTTAGGCGAATCACAAATATTCAGACCCTGAAAACCCAGTAATATGTCAGCTGAAATTATTTTCTGAACAGGGCACATTAAAAATGAAGCACTGTAGATAGGAAGTTAAATAGCACATTAACAATGCTGTACATCTGAAAGTCAAAATACTTGATTTACTTAACCACTGCATTGCTATTACAGATTTCATTCTATCTGGCTTAAGTCATGCAATATACATTTGCCTGTGTATATATTTTCATAGTTCATTCCATCATGAAAGTGTGTGGGTAGAAACAGAGGACTGGAAAAAAACTATTATCCCTAAAAGTATAATAGTGATCCTGCATTTAATGTACCATGTGTCTGTAACCACTGTAGCAGGCTGCTGCTGAAAAATAGAAAAAACAATCTGCCAACATCTATTCAACCTTTAGGATGTTTGCCAGCATTTCCCGGAAATTTGAAACTAAGCATGTTTTCTTATAAAACAAACAAACAAACAAACAAACAAAAACAACCCAAAAACCTACAATTTTTTTAGTTTGATCTCCTGATAAAGACTAAACAAGTTACTGTCAAAGGCTTTCATGGCTGGAATCACTGGGTTGTTGTGTGTTTTCCGGGCTGTATGGCCATGGTCCAGAAGCATTCTCTCCTGACGTTTCACCTGCATCTATGGCAGGCATCCTCAGAGGTTGTGAGGCCTCAACCTCTGAGGATGCCTGCCATAGATGCAGGTGAAACATCAGGAGAGAGTGCTTCTGGAACATGGCCATATATCCCGGAAAACACACAGCAATGCACTTAACAAGTTTGTGACCAATTTTCTTGCTTTTTAGCTCAGATTCAGTATCCTGAAATTATTCAGCATTCAAATTACTGGGTAAATGCAACTAGAACCTTTTTCACTCCACAACAAGACTTTCCCCCCCTCAAGGTTAAGATTATCCCAAACATACTACTATAAAGTTGGCAAAAGTTGTTACTTAAACCAGACACTGTATGGCCCACTACTCACTTCCCTGGGATAATGAAAGAATGAAAAAACAGCTCAGATATATTAAATCCCAATAAAGATTTCTTACCTGCATACATATGGTATGTAAGTCTCTCGATCAGTTTGACAACTGTTCCTGCCTTGATTATAGGGATTCCCGATTTTGGCTGCATGTTCTCTTCAAAAACAATATTCTCCTCAGAATCAGGTTCTGCAAACCTATAAAGCTCAGGACTTGGAAATCTCATCTGTTCCTCCTTCTCTTCTTGTAACATTGTTACGTCTAACATGCGCTCCAAGGTGCTTCTGTACTGTAAAGAGATCAAGGCTGCCATCCAGTTGTTTTTCTCTTCGGCTGATTTAGCAGCAAAAATAACACTGTTCTCATCTTTTAAAATTATTTCAAAGGCGTGCTTGTATTCATTAGTGTCATCTTTATCGTTGATTTGTACCTTTCGCATTAGAAACTTTTCTTTCAAACGATACTCCGCATTGCTAGCACCAGGCAGTCTTGGCTGGCCATGATTTGACTTACAACAAATCATGAGGCCATCAAAGAGAAATATATGTCTTTCATGCTTGGCACCCACGCGCGTGAGAGTCCCCTCCATTATGAATTCATTGCAGCATTGTCCAATGTCTTTACCCTCCCAGCCGTCAATATTCTTTTGGATTTCGTTCATTTTCTTGATTGCAAGTTGCTTCCCTTTCATTTGTTGACTATAGAAACGGCACGCAGATTCACTTTGAACGAGGAGGAAACAAATTATTAATATAAAAGCTAACTCACATATAATAGCCATTCATATATATACTAGGCCAAAAATATACTAAAAACTAAGCTGGAGGAGTGATATGAATGATATGGATTGCACCAGATATGTTCAATTACACATGAACATGATTTGAGAATTCCAGCATTCCTGTAATTTAGTTTCAAAAACAAATATTAACATCTTAAACAAAATCTGACAATTCTTCTTTACTTAATCAAAGCATAAACTATACTAGTCACCACAACATAAATTAGCATGATTTTTTTTGACATTTTAAGTGGATCTGCATATACTTTTGTCTCTGTAAAACTAAAGAAAAGCTACTTTTCTTTCTGCTTACCAGGAGATTCTCAAGATGCATTCACTAGCAGTGTGAAGGACACACACACACACACACACACACACAGGAGAACTCTGAAACAATAGCTATCTGGACTTTGATGTCACTTCCTCTCAAAAAGTAGGCTTGTCACAAACTACTTTGTCCATTGTTTATTGAAAGAGGAAACTGGAAAGCCTGAATTTATAGCACAGCAGTCCAGGGCTAAAAGCAGGGAGGAAAGCGGAAATATGTTTACCTAAGCCGTCTCTTTGCAAGATTCTTGGAGCATATCCTTTCCATACTACTCTGAAGATTAAGCAGGGCTGTAATTGCTTGTTTCAAACACTCTTTGTCCTCTTCATCTTCACTCTTTTCTTCTAATTGCTATGAATGTGGGAAGAAAATACTATGTAAGTTTTCAAATTTAATTTCATCCATTGGTGACAAGTACTGTTCTTTTCTTATTCGTTAACGTTAACAAATTGACAAACTACATAATAATCAGTGTTAAGAGTCTCGTAGAACAGCACAAAAAACCTAGTCAAAAGTTCTTGTCATATGAAAGGATTTAGAGCTGAGATAGTGGCTGTAAACTTTGGCTTTTCTTGGGGATATAACTGGGATATGCAACAGGATATATGCTGTAATGCAGATGAACAAATTCATTCTGGGGACTAGGATATGGAATAATGGATTCTAAGTATAGGAAAAAGATTCCACCTAAACATTAGGAATAATCTTCTGACAGTAAGAGCTGTTCGGCAGTAGACTGTGCTGCCTTGGAACACAGTCGAGTCTCCTTCTCTGATGGTTCTTAAGCAGAGATTGGGCGGACATCTCTTGGGAGGTACTTTGACTTTAAGTTCCTGCATTGCGGGGGTTGGACTGAAGAGCCCTTGTGGTCTCTTCCAACTCTATGATTCCATAATTGTGATAAATTTAGAATTAATAATGTAATCCAGTGCTATTATGGAGGTTTGTGGCAAAACCCAAAAAATCCTTTAACTTTCATGGAATTTCAAGCTTCTTCGGCTGAATGTCATATGACTTCACCAATCTCACCACCAACCAAAAAACAAAAACAAAACACCACTCTTATATGATTGGGAAATCTATGGAATGTTTATATTTTTATTAACAGATGATTTAAAGAGTAATTATGGAAAAGAAATAATAGTATTGTTAATAGGTATACCAAGGGACATGGGTTCTGTAGATTCATAGAATAGAACACATGGATCATCTAGTCTAACCCCATGCCATGAAGGAAAACCACAATCAAAGTACCCCTGACAGATGGCCATCCAGCCTCTGTTTAAAAGTTTCCAAAGGAGGAGCTTCAACGACACTCCGAGGCAGAGAGTTCCACTACCCAACACCTCAAGGATCTGAACAGATCCTTGGAATCTGTTTATTAGAAGATGCAATTATCGGACAGAACCAATTACACATGATCAATCTCTTCTGAAAATAATTGAGGTAAATGTTCTATTCACATAATAAATGACTGTTTTAGGTAGGAACAATAGAGAAAGAAATGTCTGCTAAAAAAGTGATAACACGAAATCAATTATGTCAATTAACTAGTTGTCTTTTTAAAAAGTCTTAAATGTAGATTTAATCAAGATAAAGTAAAAAAGAAAACCAAACACAATATTTTACCAAACCTAAGCAGCATGAAACATACAACCTGCAGAAAGAAACTTTCTACCACATATAATACATGATACTTGGCCTCAAATTGCTCACAACTTATGGAATCAGATACATATTAAAGTGTTTGTGCAAAACAAGTCAAGATACTTTCACATTAAAAAAAGATGGATAAGATTGTGGCTGATTTAGTTGTATAGATATTGTAAACATGCTCTATATTATGAGGTTAAAGCAGCTGTATTTTATCACATACTTCTTTAAATCTGACTACTAAAATGCCTATACACCAACACCATCTAATGTCTAAATAAGGTAACTGCAAAAGCATAGAAGAGCTTTTAAAATATGTACATCTGCACTCAATTATAAATTGAGATAACAGAGATTCTGAAGTCTTTCACTAAAATTAAGAGAGATTTTAAAATGTTAATTTTAATTAATATGATGCAATGCACCAAAGATGGTATTTTGCTTGCACATAACAGTGTTTCAGCCTCCCCTTCTGGAAAATGTTGACCTCTGAAATGGCACCATAAACTACCACTGCCAGGAAGAACAACTGTACCTTCCCCCAACAATGTATAAGTGACAGTGCTTTAGAAATAACCTTTTAAAAATACTAAATTGAATAATTAACGTCTTACCTTTAAAACTTCAAAATAGTGAAGGCAATGGTAAACAGGAACTAGAAGTAACCTTGGTAAAACATACTGAACAGCTTCTTTAAAACCATCTCCTATTGACTGAAAATAAAACAGTTGTTTCAATCTTATGAAACAGTCTTATGGCAACAACCTCTGCAATGTCCAGTGTGCTACTTTACATACCTGCAAATAGAATGCTGCTCCAGGCTTTGACAACTGACTAAGAAAGTGGTCATGAAAGCCAGTCCGTAAAATATCTTGAGTATAGGTTTCATATGGATCAAATGCAAGTTCCTAAACAAAGGATTACAGAATAGTTTAGTAGACTCTAACACTGTTTGAAAGTTACCATGAAAAAAATGACTCAGTTATAAATTCAAATATTTAATTGGGAAATTTGTAATTAAACTTTAACCCCTTCAATGAATTAGAGACATCCAAGGGAACACAATTTGGTTCAATTTAAGGGCATGTAGCCTCAACAAAATAATGTAATTTTCCTATCCTTACCAAGTTCCTATTCCACGCTCTGAGTCTCTCTCCCCCCGCCCCCCACCCCACCCCATAGTTTTCTACAGTATCCAGAATGAAATTACAGAACAGCAATGTTCCATAATACTAGCAGTTTCAACTATGTTAAACCCAGTAAATCTTCAGTATGGCCTTACCATTCAACAGTAAGTGCACAGGAGCAGGACAGAAATTTGACAGATGAAGAGATTCATTTCCTTTCTTAGAAACACACTTTGGTAAAATGTGGGCTCCAAAGTGACAATTAAACTATCTTGCTAAATGTGCACAAATTTGGACTTAATAGAGCTGCCATCTTGGACACCTTTCTGGCCAGTCAAAAAGGCACCTTAAAGGAAGGAAGTAGCAAGGAAGCTTCCGGTATTGGGCAAATGGTGACTCTGTTTGACTATTCAACACCAACTGCAAATTCTGTGATTGGGTACCTATGCACTCTTGCGGACAAGATTGCATTGCCTAAAAAACCTATTAACATGAGAGTGAACTGATGGAGACACACCCTCTAATCTCCCATCTTTGGTCCTCCGGGTGTTTTGGACTTCAGCTCCCACAATTCCAAATGGCTGGTAAACTCGCTGGGATTTCTGGGAGTTGAAGTCCAAAGCAACTGGAGGACATAAGGTTGGTAACCACTTCTCTAATCTAAACCCGACAGATAATGCAGTGACCTGACACCTCAAAGTGTTTGGTCTCAGACCATTTTGAAGGCTGTCCTAAAGAATAGGTCATGAGTCAGGTTTATGAGTCAGGTTTATACTGTCCAAGTGTATCATACGTGAACAACACACTTGTATAAATGTTTTCCAAGTTCTTTTATATACATATTCTGTGCCCACTGGCATCATGAAGCCATATTTGTTTGTATCACTTTTTTTGAATATCCCTTTCTTATAATGATCACCTCTCAAAGTCATCAAACTTTGAATCTGGATATCATATTGGTCCCTAGCTTAATAGCTTTAGCTTCTTTAGTAGCATCCATGGACAGGCTACTGACATTCAAGGTAGTTGTTGACACCATAGCCATGTAGGCCAAAGTGGTGTTATTAAAATCACATTCCTTCTCCTGCTGAATTTTCAGATGCTCTTTTGGAAATAACTTTATTGGAAGAAATGCATACCATCATCCCCTTGGCCAAGAGAACGATAATGCATCATAGGCCTAAGTAATGATTAATACCTTTCTACTTTTATCCTTCCAGAAGCAAATCAGGCCCAAACGGACTGCTTACTTTCCAGAACACTGCTGAATGAAGCATCAATGGATGTATTGAATTCATACTCAGAAAGTCTGCATGTATATTCAATTTTCCCTTGACATAAACAGCAGATATTGATTGCAGACATTCTGAAACCTGTCTGATTCTTTGCAAGTTTCTTGGATGAAATCTCCACCATGGTACTAAATAGTTGGCATTAATATTACATTAAATTCACCAATGATTACAACTGCAAATTCAAGAATTATAATATATTTTAAATGCTGCTTCCATTTCTCCTTTTTTATTGACAGTTCTATACTATCCTGAGAAGTATTGATCTGGGCAACTAAATGATTTCATAATTTATCCCAAATTCTTATCTTTTCAGAGCTGTGATAGTTATTCCCATGTCCCATGCAATTTTGTTTACAGAGCCAGTCCTCTAAATACAAGTGTATATGAATTCCTTTTTGTCTGAGGTACACCACTAGGGGTATTAATACCTTTGGAAAAACTCTTGGGTCAGGTGCCAGTCTGAATATTTGAGCCCTGAACTGATAGCGACTGTCCTGACACTGCAAGCTTAACTATTTCTTGTCTGTCATTGGCAATGATATGGAAATTACAGATAGATTTAATGATTTTGATAGATTGAAAAGATGCACATTTTAATATTCCAATGGCAACGACAGACTCTTTTAAATCTTTAAATATTTCTGAAAGTAACATTTCACAACTTTTTAGTTGCTGCTTTCTAAAAAAGGTTGCTATTTTATGTTTATCTTTGTCCTTGGTTTTTTTTTTTACTGTTTTGAAATAATATTAATTTTAACACGCGTGAAGCTGCCTTGTTAACCTCCTTTTCTTCATCTTCCTTTCAGGAATTTCCTCTACATTAATTTCCTCTTCATTGATCCACTGATTTCATCCATCAATTCAACCTCTACATCAAATCAACATATTTCTATTTCCCTCTGCATAATTTTAGACTCGCTTGTGATTCGATATGTCAGTCTTTCTTTTCCTATTCTCAGCAATTTCTACTAGTTCAACTTAAAATTTATTAAATATTTTAAATGCATTATACTTAAATATGATCATTGCTTACAGTATCACTGCTATCTCCTACAATTATTCTAAACATTTTCCTACTTTTTCACATATCAATTTTTGCAAATCTGAATCAATCTCTGTAACTACATTCCTCTCATTTTTGGGGTATAAAATGATCTGCCTTATTGTAATGGACTCAAGCTTTTGTATTTCCAGCCTAGCTATCTGCTGATCTCCAACCCTTTTGTATCACGACTCATGTGTCTGACATCAGTAAAGATGTTATAAATTTAAGAGATATATCTATCACAGGTGAGTAATTCACTACTTCTCTGTCATGACGTTCCAGCCTTGCTATGTCATAATTGTGAGTTAGTGATGGCGACTCTTACATAACTGGGCATGCTCTGTCTGCAGAAGCACATTCTAGCATAGCCCCCAACCTGAAGTCCTGCTTTTTGAGATGGCAATTTGAAGCAGCTTTAAAGACCTCATTACTGCTACAATGATTTTCTCTGGCTTTTTTGTGCTCACAAGTAAATTGCTGCTACTGTCATATTTTTTTCTGGTTTGTTGAGCTCACAGGTATATTATCTGCATTTCTTTTGTCTCTTTTCCTTTATTTCTGTGTGAGGCCTGCTGCATCCCTCCCCGGAAAACATTTTATGTGCTCACATTCTCCTAAATTTACTTCCTTGCTCCTTTTGAGTTCTTTTGTTTTACTCTCACTGGAGGAGTGTAATATTTTTCTTACTTCCACTTTCCATTCCTTTTCAGAGCCACGCTGTGCTGAGACCATCTGGGTGAAACTAATTTTAACGGTCTCTCAATCTGCTTCTCAGCAATTTGAGAGAAACTATCTTTTTTAGCTTTCCTTTCTCCTCACTGCTTCATTTCCCTATACCTTTCTATTTTATTCCTAATTATTCTCCAAATTAAAGGACAAATAGGGACCAGGATTTGCTTCACCTGGTTTGCAGGGAAAAAAAAGAAAAAGATGTTGAAAGGAAAGGGGTCTTAATGGTGCTAATTGAAAAAGAACATAAGGAGTTTGGCACACAGGGATTAACTCATCAGTAAATGTATTGGTCCTTTTGTGCCATCTCAAGAACTGGGCATCTCCTCAAGCTTTCCAAATCAGCCCTATTCATTTTAGTATCATTATCTGAAGTATATCCCCATTTGCAACAAATGATTAGTCATCGTTTATTTGATTCTACTAATTGTTTCCACATGCAGGCTGCTTTCATCATTTAAAATCTATTCAATATTCAACCAAAATCTTCAATTTAAACCCAAAATATTCAGTCTTCTGGGGCATCAGAGAACAATTTTCACCATCTTCTCCATGACAACTCTGCCAATATTTGAAGAATGCTATAATGCCTTCCTCGTGTCTTTTCTCCAGGATACATATATCTAGTTTCTGAATCCTTTCCATTTTATATATATTCATCAAAATAAATGTGGCACTCAAAAGTAGACAGAGATATAACATGCAATGGTTATTAGAGATAAGGAGTGACAGGACGAAGGTATTTACATCAGAGAGAAAAGAAAAGATCAGCATCATTATATCTGTGTAGGAATACTATGACCTTATTACTACATACCTCAGCTAAATCTTCAAAACAGCTTCCAACTAAAGGATGGGGACTGCCTTCATCTGTCATTTCTACTGTATCTTCAATATGGCCCAACAGTTTCACACTAAGTTCATGAATATCTGATATGCGACTGAATATATTTTCTACATCCTGCAAAAAATGAATAAATTGATAATTAATAATTGTAGGTGAGAGTTAAGGTTGACACATTAAATTGTAAATTAAAGTTAGAACAATTACTGCTAGGTAGACTATATTGCAGAAGGCTTCAAGGAGATGTGGTCAAATCTTTACAAAGATGTGCTTCCTAGTCATGGGTCTGGTAACCGTTTCAGGCATTTAATATGTGTTTTTGTACTGTTTGTTTCATTCGGATGGCACGAAACAATACACCCCCCTCTGGTATGGAAATGTCAGTGAAATGAAAGGTAAGTGGGAACGGTCATTGTTTGGTCGCCTGATTTTCAGCACTTGGCTGTAGGTCCTGGCAGGCGCGGGCACATTGGGCCTGCAAGCCATACACACACACTGTTTCCAAGGAGAGTTCATGTATGGCTTGCAGGCCCAGAAAGCACCCACGCCTGCTAGTGCCTAAACCTGAGGGGAAGAGAAAGCCCACCCACTGCTGCCAATGGGATGAAAATATTCATTTTTTTCAGACCTGGTATGAAAAAGCTCATTTGGAAAGGAACCCATTTTTGGGAGAGGTGCTCAAAAACGATAACTGGGCCTTACAAATGAAATAAACAGAAACGGATAGTGATTCTATACAAAATCACAAGACTACAGCTTTCCTTTTGGGTAAAGGGCTAGGCCCTTAGTCTTTTGCTTGATTTGTCAAGATACTGGTGAAATATGTAATCTGGCAGTAACAAACACATCTCACAGAAAAATTAATTCCTTTTGACTTCAGGGATAAACACAAACCTGCTGAGTTGCAGAAATATGTTTGTGGGAAATAATGTAGCAAACAATATAATACAGCATGAGCACGGAAAGACTAGGATTCTGCTCTAGCTGATCCTACTGCAGCCTTACAACAGTCAAGACAAACAGCAGCTGCCTTTTAATCCACTACTGTACTGGCATGAACAGCAAAATGAAGTCTTCAGCTATATCCACTCTCTGTGTAAGTTGGAGCAATCAGTGGCAGGTATAAACACACTTTTCATTCAAGATAAACCTGGAATCCTCAGGGCCCCTGGCTTCTTACAATGTGCAAAATGTGCTAAGAATGTGAAGGTGTAAAACAGTTTGCGGGAAACTGTTGTGCCAATCAAACTTGCGATCCAATAAAAGATGCTATCTGGAACTTAACATGTGTCTGCTTGATACAATTCGGGTCACAAATGCTATAAAATCAAACAACATGTATACTGTTTTATCCAATATTAAAATCTTGTGCTCATGGGCTTCCTAAACCAGAGACTTTGTTTTCAACATTCTAGTAACAAATTCCATATAGTAAAAATGTAAAATACTTACATGACCTGAAAATAGCTTTGGATTGGTAATAAAAGGTTCTCTGAACACTTTTATTATGAGATTTAGCTCTCTTATGTACTGTCGAACTTCTGCCATGAATGATTTCACAATATCATAGTACGTTTGTTCTCCTGATGTGGAGGGTTCTTCATCAGATAATGTTAGTGTACTAATATCCTCTACATCCTGATGGAACATATCCATCAGTACCTATTTATTTGAAGATGGAAGAAAGAAAATTAATGTTAGGGTTGTTTAAACTAAATTAAACAGGCACTGGAGAAATAAAATCAGAATTATGCCTGAAATTGGCTCACTAAAGCATGGATAACAAAAAAAAAAGTTTCCAGAAAATTAGCAGACATATGCCCCAAATTAGTCTGTGATCTACCAAATGACTCCGTAGAAATATCTAGGATTGGAACCCAAGAAAAAGGGACAGGGAAATCTTAAATCCTCATCAGAAAATATTCCATTCTTTACAGAGTGAAAGAAAAGTTCATTTATAATTCTGTTTAGCAATTAGATTCACTGTATGTATTAAATTGTGAGAATGGTGATGCACAGGGTGTATATATTAATTGTTGTTTAAGAATTCATTTAAGGAAATAGTGTTAAAGGGAAAGGGAAATGTATAAAGAAGGAAATATATTAGACTGATAAAATATAAAGATGTTTCAAGTAATCATTTTGAAACAATCTTGAAACTTCTTGAAACAGTTGTGGAAATCTTGAAGATTTCCTCATAGAAAATGGTGTAACAATGCCAGAGACATCCTCCTTCTCCTTTACTTAAGCTTTCTACAGAAAGAAGGCAGAACTTCTTTAACAGTATTAAAAATGGTGTAGAGGGGACTCCTCCTTCTATTTACAAAAGTATCTACTAAACTGAAGTCCCTTCTCCTCACGGTGACCTTGTAGAGGAGCTCTGCTAGATGCAATAAAGTATATAGTAACTGGAAATGTTACCCACCTTATCAGCACACATTGCCACTTTGATGTCTTGTTTCGTGATTTCATCATGTCTTATATTTCTTACATAGTTCCCAACCAACTTTAAAATATCTGCTGAAATGTATTCTAATACTGCTACTATGTAAAGAGATACTTGGTGGTCAACTTTATAACCGAGAACTTCCTGAAAATGAAAGATAATTTAATAACATCAAGTTATGCAGATATACACTAAAGAACTGTACATTTCTCTATATATTTCTACACTAACCCACTTTATCAGCCATCAAATAATAAATGTATTAACTAGACATCATATAAGAGAGCTAAGAGTAACACTGAGTTTAAGCAGCAAAAGAACGAGATATTTAATTACACAATGTAGTTTCACTACATTTGTTACAGTAGTTAAATAGCACATAAATTTAAATTCAGTACAATCCTACCAAATAATCGTTAATACTACAGGACTTTCTTCCCTTTTTCTTTCATCTCAAAGATCTTCATGCCACTCTCCAAACTGCCTCCACTGCTTCCTCAGACTCTTTGAGCAAATTCTAGGGTACATTAGGTTGTGGGGAAAGGAAAGGAAATTTTACCCCTTTTCTCCAGTTCTGTTAACCAAGGCAATTTTATCTGAGGAACAATTAAACTCCAATCACTACACCTTTTTGCTGAATGACTGAGTCTAGTACAATGAGTATTTAGTGTGCGAAATATCAGGAATTCTGCAGTGAGGTCTTTTAATGGTCTGAGGGTAGTATCTATCAACCCATTGTTGGAATCCATTGTAACCTGAAAGGAGAAACATCTCTTTCACAGTGCGGCCCCCACAGATTCCAAAACTAACTCTGCAGAGTCAAAAAACCATCTAGAACTAGTGTTCAGGAAAGAACAGTGAAATGAGAAAGGGTAGGAAAATTCAACGGCAGCCAACAATGTAATGTTAGATTTAGCACTAAGGTGCTTACTTGCACTCAAATATTTATGTATTCTCTGCCTCTAAATAAAGCTGGTTACGAGAAGGAGATGTGCAGGAATCTTAAAAAACTATATTCCAGGCCTTGCTGTATTATGCAACAGCTCTTACTGGCTGGAACCTGAGGCTTGAAAAATATATGTATCACACCAAGTATTTTTCCTGTTAGAAATGTTGCAAGTGTTCTCCTGAGTTAAAAATAGATCTCTAGCAGGTATATAGATCCACATAGTGAAAGCAATGGTATTCCCCATAGTCACCTACAGATGTGAGAGCTGGACCATAGGGAAGGCTGAACGAAAGAAAATAGATGCTTTAGAACTGTGGTGCTGGAGGAAAGTTCTGAGAGTGCCTTGGACTGCGAGAAGATCCAACCAGTCCATACTTCAGGAAATAAAGCCTGACTGCTCATTGGAAGGAAGGATAGTAAGAGGCAAAGATGAAGTACTTTGGCCACATGAGAAAAAAATAAAGTTTAGAAAAGACAATTATGCTGGAGAAAATAGAAGAAAAAAGGAAGAGGGGCCAACCAAGGGCAAGATGGATGGATGGCATCCTTGAAGTGACTGGATTGACCTTGAAGGAGTTGGGGGTGGTGACAGCCGACCGGGAGCTCTGGCATAGGCTGGTCCATGAGATCACGAAGAATCGGAAGCGACTGAACGAATAAACAACACCAGCAGGTATATAGAAATCCACATATTTTGCCTGGTCACCACCCCCCCCCTTAAAAAACCCCCCACACCTCACACTCAGCTAAACCTAGCTGGAATCAGCACTAGCTAGGATGACAGACTGCTGGGTCAATCTCAACAGGTGTGAAGATAAAATCCAGAAAAGAGTTTAAGAGATCAATTTCTGTGTAGAACACATAATGAAGAACAAACATCACTAATTCTGCAATATGTTACATTCTGCATTAATAATACCCACTTTTAATAGTGGGTGAATTTTTTCTACTGGAAGAAATAATGGATTTTTTCGCTTCCTCTTTTCAATTGCAGACTGAGCATCAGCTATTGCCCACTTGTCAATAGGATGGGGAAAACTCTTTTGTACACGATCCTGTTAACACAAAAATCAGGTATTAATAATAAAGCTTTATTTATATTCCGCCCTATCTCCCCAAAGCTAGGCATGTAATCAGTTATTATATAACAATTGTTTAATATACCTTAAATAACTGAAAGAGCTTTTATTTGTTCAACTACCCTCATTAAACAGAAGTGAGATCAAAGGCAGATCAAGCAACACACAAAATCAATCACAGAAACAAACAAACAAAAAAAGGCCAAAGATAAAACTATTCAAATTCCTACCGTAGTTAAAAAACGAAATAAATTCCCAGGCAAACAAATACGTTTTCATCAGCTATCTCAACAAACAAACCAAAACACACAACATAGGTGAAGGGACAAACTTCTCTGAGAAAAGCATTCCAAGGTGTGATGGTAAGCACAGAAAAGACTTTTCCCTTTATAATCTCATAGCAGTTTTCTTATCAAAAGAAAACAAGTGATCATAATGCTCAAGGAGGCTAAAAAAGGAGGAGCTGTTTCTTAGGGCACTTGGGTCTTAAACTACTGATGGCTTTAAAGTAGATGTGGGCAAAGTATAGCATTGGAGCCAAACGCATCCTCCCTCATTTGTTTTTACAGCCCCCAAGCCTCACATACTCTCAAGATCAACTTTTCTAGTCAATAAAGTTTCCTTTTTGGGAAGCTTCCCGGATGGTACTTAACCTTTTAAACAAGTTGCAGCACCTTTCCTTGTACTTTAACAATATTAAGTTTCAAGCCACTTCTCATTTTGTTTTTTGGGAGTATTTTTGGCATTCCCTGGAGCCACAAGCAATCTAAAGTAAAAACTATATGTTAAATTAAACATGGGAGAAAACATAGTGATAATGGTGGGTCCAAGAGAAACCTTGGCTGTGCACCTCCTCTTTCAGGGAAGTAGAACCACCATTGAACTTCCCAGATACAGAAACCGCCTGTCTAGAGATCTTCCAAAGGAAATAGCTTCACTTTATTAGCAGAATTCATTAATAAATATATAAAAGAAATGTAAATAACAGTCTTTATATATTTGCATATAGCCAGTATTTAGCACATATTCTAAAAGATTAAAAATACAGTCATTTTTGTATGAAATTTTCCCCACAATAAACATGTGTCTAAAGCGGTCTGGAGCACAAAGAGTTAAGATAACATACAATTCAAAGTATATAAATATTTACAACATCATGAGTTTAACAAAATACCAATAATTCAGTGATGAAGTCCCGAGCTACTAATACTGCATCAACAAGCACATAGATAGTTACAAGATGAACTAAGAACTATTTTTCTACCTCTACATCCTGGAAGCTTCTGGGCTGGGCTTGGCACAGCATGTTTAGCAACTGCAGAATTAATTCCTCAACATACTGCAAGGCATCTTCGGTAGATGAGAGTTTAGGGTGGACTTGCATCTGAACCTACATTCAACATAAAATAATCAGACTTAAATTTACAATTATACTATTCAGCTGCATCTTAGAAAAACGAACATTTGTAAATATAGGCTCCGCAAACTATCTGTTACACCAGGTTAATCAAGAAGCTGTTTTGATGTCTGATTTTTTTCTAGACTGTACTGTGATGCAGAAAATACTAAAAGCATGATTGTAACAATATGTTTTCTTTCAAGTCCAACTTTCTGTATCTTCCCCTATGGACCACCTATATAAAGATACTTATATAAATGTTTATCACCTAACATTCAAGGAACCTGTGGCACCATGTAATAAATCAATATTAAGAGTTCAACACAATTTAAAATATAGTAAAATTGGTACTGCTTTCTTCCTAAGCAGCAGTCTAGTAGCAAGAAACTGAGAGAACCAACACCGTTTAAGCTGTAGGTCCCCTCACGGAGATAGAGCAGGATACAAATAAAGTATTATTATTATTATTATTATTAAGTGGCCATTTAAGAATAGAGAAACAAAACAAACAACTAAAAAGGAAAAGTGCAAAACCATGTACAAGAATTTCTTGGTTCAGATTCCATTGCATATAAACTAAGTTATGAAGTGAAAGTTATTTAAAATCAATGTGTGCTAAAATATGAAGAAAATTGGAAGAAATGTATGACTTGAATCCACTTCTTATCGACAGCGTAGAAACTCGTAAACCCATCATCGTCAGGACAGCTTACATGACTAAATGTCCCACCCTGAAAATGTCTGCAGACAGAATACTGGTCTACTAGAGAAAGATATTCTGGCTACAGATGTAATATATCTGAAAACTGTGAAGCAACAGGTAAGGTTTTTGTAGGCAAAATGGAAATTTGGATACAGTAAATACAATACTTTATAGATTTAAGCACACAAACAGAGCATTCTGTCCAAATAATCAGTTAGTGTACAGTGCTACTAAACCATTACATATTCTTTATTTATTTACCCAATTTATACTCCGCCTTTGTCTATCCCAAGGGGGACTCAAGGTGGCTTACATATGGCAATTATTCAATGCCTTAAACACATAAAACATTAAGCTTAAAATAAATTGAATTAAAATTAATACACATTAAACATTTAAAAATTACATTCAGTATTAAAATCATGCCATCCTGAAATTATAGTCTAAGGACGTTCTGTAGTCTTTGCACTATTCCAATTATATTATTGCACTGCGCAATAATAAACCTGATTCCAAAGCCAGGTTTTTACTCTCCTTCTGAAGGCTAGGAGGGAGGGGGCTGATCTAATGTTGCTAGGGAGGGAGTTCCGCAGCCAAGGGGCCACCTCTGAGAAGGCCCTGTCGCTCATCCCAACCAGTCATGCTTGCGAAGAAGGTGGGACCGAGAGCAGGGCCTTTGCAGACTATCTTAATTTCCAAGGTGGTCCATAGGGGAAGATACGTTCGGAAAGGTAAACTGGGCTGGGACCATTTAGGGCTTTATAGTCTAAAGCCAGCACTTTGAATTGTGCTTGGTAGCAGACTGGTGGCCAGTGGAGCTGATGTAACAGGGGGGTTGTATGCTCCCTGTACACCACTCCGGTGAGCAACCTGGCTGCCGTCCATTGGACCAATTGAAGTTTCTGAACAGTCTTCAAAGGCAACCCCACATACAGCACACTGCAGTAATCTATATGGGATGTAACCAGAGCATGGACCACCACGGCCAAGTCAGACTTCCCAAGGTATGGATGCAACTGGTGCACAAATTTTTGTTGTGCAAAAGCCCCCCTGGCCACCGCTGAAACCTGGGGTTCCAGGCTGAATTCAGTTTCAATTTGTTTGCTCTTATCCAGACCATCACAGCTGCCAAGAACTGGTTCAGAACCTGAACAGCCTCCTTCATAGCAAGTGGAAAGGAGTGATATAGTTAAACATCATCTGCGTATAGATAACATCCAACTCCAAAACTCTGGATGATCTTTCCCAACGGCTTCATGTAGATATTAAACAACATGGGACACAGTATTGAACCCTGTGAGACCCCACAAGACAAAGGCTGTGGGCCGAGCAGGTGTCGCCCAACTACACCTTCTGGGAATGGCCCTCCAGGAAGGACCGAATCTGCTATAGAACAGTACCTCCAAGGCCCATTCCTGCCAGGCGTCCCAGAAGGATACCGTGGTCTGTGGTTTCGAAGGTTGCTGAGAGGTCCAGCAGAACCAACAGGGACACATTCCCCCTGTCCAGTTTCCAGTGTAGATCATCCACTAAGGCAACCAAGGCTGTTTCAATTTCATGTCCCAGCCTCAAGCCAGACTGCACCAGATCTAGATAATCCGTGTCTTCCAAGAACACCTGGAGGTGCGAGGCCACCACATGTTCCATGACTTTGCCCAAAAAGGGGAGACTGGAAACTGGCCGATAGTTGAGTGATTTTATTACATCTTGTTTTAAGCTGGCTGGAATCTTGCCTTCCCTTTTGAAGGAGCCACAGACTGCCTTAATTCATATTTAGTGAAACCCATGTTGTGACCCCCATAACTATGCCTAAGCCTTTAAAAAGTCATCTAAGAGTGGTTCAGATGTTGACTTGCCAGTTATTGCCCAAATCAGTTGGAAAGGATGATGATAGTTACTCTCTACTGGTGGACAGACTCTGCCATTATAGATACCGCTGCTAAAGCTTCAGAGAAACCAGTGCATGAGAAGCTTTTGCTGGTGATGTTACTAACTGTTGTTGCTAGTGTTACGACCCACAAAAGAAGTCCTCCTGCAAAAGGAATGTGCCACTTGATCAACATGTGCTGTGTTCTTTTCAGTATGTATATGTATGTGAGGGACCAAGATCTGCTAAGCTGAGAAGAATCTGCCTTTTCCCATGGCTAGAGTAAGGTGGCAGATTTAATATACAGTAAAAGATCTGCCATTCTGCTCTTCCTCGGTCCCGCTTAGAATTGCTTTGTTATTGGCTGTACTGTACCTTTGGCTAATTCCATAATTGGGGTGTGCAGGCATTGTGTCCACGTGTGAAGCTAAGTTTGAAACTTGGGGCCATGCATTTACATATATTTGTATACACACAAGCCATTCCTCTGTGATTCCTTTTTCAAATGAAGATCAGACTAGAAATATCCTGAATAAATACTAGTAACAGAAAGTCTAATTTTACCTTCTTACATTCTGCAGAAATACTACCACTTCTTAGCGACCCCTCGATACACAGAAACCCCACATCACATTTATAGACACATGCAACTTTCTTGTTGCAAGCCCAGACTAAATTCCACAGCTATTATTAACCATATCAGCTTTCAATAGATTAGTGCTGAAAATGTTTTGCTTAAGATATAGCCTGGCTATTTAATGAAACCCAACTGCAATTAAGTAAGTGCTCCTATTCAATCCCTTTTTATTTTCAGCCTGCAGTGTTTCCTCAAACTTAGAGAACCAGAGACCATGACATATCATGTCAGGTGTGCCATGATGCATTTAGTAATGCATCCGCAGATGCTGAAATTAATCTTTTGCCCATGAACTAAAAAAAACTACTGATTTGGAGGTAAACTTTCTTAAAGTAATTTTCTTTTGAGTTAAAACACATTTCCTTTCCAGGCAACAGAAATCAAGTCATTTAAAAGCAGTGCTACACACTGTAATTATTGTAAAACACTGTTTTTATATAGGTGTTTTTGTAGCCAATATATTATCATTTGAACTTTTTACAATTCAGCAACACTTAGCATTTGGACTACAATTCTAACTAACATTACTAGGGAGTAAGTCTGAATTATTTTAGTAAGATCTCGGCAAATAGGAACAGAATTACACTGTTAATTCTTCCTGGTTACAACAGCATCAAGGTAAAGTAGATGGAAACAACTGAAATTGAGACAACTGCATAGATAACTTTGTGACAGGATTACAAACAGAAACTGAAATATGGGTGTTCCAAACAAGAGCTTCTAGTAGCCTGAAGGCAAATACAAAAGAAACTGGCTTCTCCAAGTCTCAGCCCCTCAATCAAGTTTATTAAAATTTTATAAATCTAGAGAAAAACTATTATAAATCCCTATTTTTTCAGTCACAACACTCAGTTCCTACGTTCCATTATAAACATGTCAATAATAGCACATGTGTATGGTAATCCTTCTCATGACAACCACATCATTGTAAATGAAATCACAATTAAAATAAATGCTTGTTGTACTAGGCCCACAACTAAAGTCAGTAATTACAAAAGATTACATTTATACATGATAGTCAGTGGTTGTGTAAGTGTAGCTTTCATGCACATAAGTCCTTTACAGAAGGAATTTTCCCTCCCTACATTCTCCTTCCTACCAGCTGTTAGGAATGTGGGGGCTGAAGTCCAAAACACCTGGAGGGCTGAAGTTTGCCCATACATGGTCTAGATCAGTGGTTCTCAACCTGGGGTCCCAAGATGTTTTTTGGCCTACAACTCCCAGAAATCCCAGCCAGTTTAGCAGCTGTTAGGATTTCTGGGAGTTGAAGGCAAAAAACATCTGGGGATCCCAGGTTGAGAACCACTGGTCTAGATTGTGGGAAGTCATAATCCCACTTTGTTCTGCTTTGGTCAAGCCTCACCGGAATAACACTGCATCCAGTTCTGGGCCTCACATTCAGGAAGGATATTGACAAGCTAAAATGTGTCCAGAGAAGGGCGACCAAAATTAACAAAGGTTTGGAAATCGAATCCCTATGAGGAACGGCTTGGGGAGCTGGGTACATTTAGGTTGGAGAAGTCTGAGAGGTGACATGATTAAGTGTATGAAAAGTTGTTACACTGAGGAGGGGGCAGGCTTGTTTTTTTGTCGCTCTGGAGATAAGGATACAATGAATTAAAACTGCAGGAAAAGAAATTGCACCTAAGGATTAGGAAGAATTGATGGCAAAAGCTGTTCAGCAGCAGAATATGCTGCCTGGGAGTCCGGTGGAGTCACCTTCTGCGGAGGTTTTTAAGCAGAAGCTGGATGGCCATCTGGTGGGAGTGCCTGTTTTGTATTCCTGCATGACAGAATGCGGTCGGACTGGATAGCCCAGGCATGTGCAAACTTGGGCCCTCCAGGTGTTTTGGACTTCAACTCCCACAATTCTGTTAACAGGTTGTTAGGAATTGTGCAAGTTGAAGTCCAAAACACCTGGAGGGCCCAAGTTTGCTCATGCCTGGTTTTGTCCATGCCTGCACGAGGAGATAATTATTATATCTTATCACCTCTCTTCCTTTTATTAAAAAGTCTTTCTTTTATCAAGCTGAACTTGCCCAGCTCCTTCTGAACTTCCTCAATGAGTTTTAAGGAGAAGCTGAATGGCCATCTGGTGTGAGTGCCTTTATTGCTGTATGGCAGAATGCTATTGGACTGGATAACCCAGCCTTCCAAACCTTTGATCATTTTGGTCACAAATTGCGGGGCCCAGAACCGGATGCAGTGTTATTCTGGGTGAGGTCTGACCAAAGCAGAATAGATTATTATTTCCCTTGATCTAGACACTATAGATTACAATATCTTGCTTTTAAAAAGCCCTATGCATACTTAAACTAGCCATGATTGCAGAAGAGGCTGAATGGCCATCTGCTTTGATTGTGTGCATGGCAGTGAGTTGGACTGGATGGTAATTGGGGTCTCTTCCCACTGCATGATTCTACAGAGAGCACCTCTTCTTTTCCAAATGCGCTTTGCAGTTTGGGGGTCCTCCTAGACTCCGTGCTGAACCTGGAGGCCCAGATGTCTGAGGTGGCCAGGAGAGCGTCTGCACAATTAAAACTTTTTTTTATAATAATTTTTATTATGTTTTCATACATACATTAATACAGCGTAGAAAGAATAGAAAAAAAAACATAAAAGAAGAAAAATAAAAGAAGAAAAAAAGTAATAATAATAAAGGAAATAATAGTGAGAGAGGATGAATAATTGGTTCCCTCCACCTCTACCCTTTTGTGTCTGTGGTCTGACTTCCCAACGTCCTCTGAGCGTATCGTGGAGAAGAGAGGAGTGTAGATTCCTCTGTTCTAATTTCCAATATTTGTATTTTTCTTCCTTCTTTTTACCAGCGTAGTCTCTGTCGAAAACCTTTTCTTATGTGCTGGACCAGTCTATCAATAATGGAAAACCTCTTTTTGTGATAAAGTCCTTGAGTCCTGACCAGTCAGTCTTTTTGTTTGATCCTTTTAATCTTTGGGATAGTTCTTCCATTTGGATAATATCAAATAGTTTAAGAATCCAATCTTCTATACTGGGTATCTCCTTCCGTTTCCAGGACTTGTTATGTACTGATGATTTTAACCTGTTAACTGTTTAACTGCTTTTTTGTATGTATGTATATTTGACACAGGCATCGAATTGTGCCTTTTTTTTGCAAGCTGCCCTGAGTCCCCCATCGGGGGTGAGAAGGGCGGGGTAGAAGTAACTGAAATAAATAAATAACAAATAAATCCGTTGTTGTTGTTATTATTATTATTATAGGTATTATTATTATTATTATTATTATAGGTTTTTGTTCAGCTGTGTGGAAGGGGCCAGAGTTGAAGGTAAACAACAAACTTCTAGCTTTGTTTCATGATCTCCGTTTTGGAGATCTAGTCAGTGATCTGAACTGCATTTAATGACGTTTAATACGTGTATATTTGAGGTTGTATTGCCACGCCAGAGTTGCGAACCGCTTTTGAGTCTCCCTATGGAGACACAAAGCGGGATATAAATAAACATCAGAAGATGAGTTCCAGAGCTGAGGGGCCACCACCGAGAAGGCCCTGTCCCTCGTCCCCACCAGACGCGATTGCGAAGGAGGTGGGACCGAGAGCAGGGCCCTTCCAGAAGATCTTAACAACCTTGATGGTTCATAGGGGAGAATCCGTTGTTGTTATTATTATTATTATTATAGGTTTTATTATTATTATTATTATTATTATTATTATTATTGGTTTTTGTTCAGCTGTGTGGAAGGGGCCAGAGTTGAAGGTAAACAACAAACTTCTAGCTTTGTTTCATGATCTTCGTTTTGGAGATCTAGTCAGTGATCTGACTTGCATTTAATGACGTTTAATACTTGTATATTTGAAGTTGTATTGCCATGCTTTAGTGGCGAACCGCTTTTGAGTCTCCCTATGGAGACACGAAGCGGGATATACATAAACATGAGAAGATGCCCTGCTTCTCCTCCTTGGAAACACGGGGCTCACCTTCTTCAAGGCGGGCACCAGCAGGCCCCGCCACTTGGGCGCGTTCTCCTCGCTGAAGAAGTCGTACTGCAGCGGCGGCGCCTGCATCCTGCCCGCCCCGTCCCGGGCCCTCGGCGTCGGGGAAGCGGCGGAGTCAGTGCTGGGGCCCAGCCCGGCCTGGCGGGGCCTGTCCCTGTCGCTGGGCCCGGGCCGAACCTGAGCAGGGCCGAGGCGGAGGGCGCCGCTGAGGCTGAGGCTGGGGCCAGGACCCGGCGTGGAGGCCCGGCGCCGGCGACATCCCTCCCTTCCCGGCCTCGCCTCACGCAGACCCCGGGCTCTCCGGCATCCTTCTCCTTCTGCTTCTCCTCGGCCCTGACAGGAAGGAAGCGGAAGTGCAGGCCGCAAAGCAACGGTGGCTGAGGGAGGGAGCCAAAGAGGGCTTCGAACTCTCGGGGGCGCTTCCCTTGCCGTCCCTGACGGTTGCAACCTCCGGCGCGTGCGCAGTGGGCACAAAGGCCGACGGGGCATGCGCAGTCGCTCTGCGCTCCCCCTCCCCTCCTCCTCCTCTGGCTCCGCCCCTCTCTCGCTCCAGTCCTGGCCTCGCTTCTTCCCTTTTCCGCGCCGTCCAGGCGTACGAGTCGAGAGCCGAGCCCTCAAGCTTCCTTCCACAACCTTGCTCCCCCGCCCCTCTCCACTTCCAGGATTACTAGTCGAACGCCGAAGTGTTTTCATGATCGGTGGTGGAGGGATGACAGCAAAGCAGAGCACCTCTTGTCATACCGCCACCTACCCCTTCTGATCACAGCGCCACCTGCGGCCTGGAGGACTCAAGTATTTTTTTTTATTAGTCATTTAAATACTGAAAGAGTATTCAGCAATCTCAAGCTAAATACCAAGGACAAACTGATCAGCTTCGATGTGGTACCTCTATTTACCATGGTCCCGGTAGCAGACACCATGGCACTCATCAACCAGAGGTTCCCAGAAGACATCACGGCTCTGTTTCACCATTGCCTCGCCACCAGTTACTTTCAGTGGGACAATGAATTCTACGAACAGAAAGATGGAGTAGCTATGGGGAGCCCTCTCAGCCCGGTCATAGCCAACTTCTACATGGAACACTTTGAAAAACAAGCCCTGGAGACAGCAACCAAAAGGCCCACGATATGGTTCAGATATGTGGATGACACCTTCACCATTTGGAGCCATGGAGAAGAAGAACTCAACAGGTTCCTGGAACATCTTAACAGCATCCACCCAAACATCCAGTTCACCATGGAAAAAGAAAATGAAGGAAGACTGCCTTTTCTAGATGTCCTAGTCATCCGTAAACCAGATCAACAATTGGGTCACACCGTCTACAGAAAACCCACACACACAGATAGATATCTACATAAAAACTCCAACCATCACCCAAGTAAAAAAAGAAGCACCATTAAAGCCTTGGCAGACCGTGCAAAAAGAATCTGTGAACCCCACCTCCTTCAAGATGAACTGAACCACCTCAACTGGGCTCTCCAGGCCAATGGATACTCCACCTCAGACATCAGAAGAGCTGCAAGACCAAGAACAAGCCAGAGTAAAGATGAAGATCCACCCAGAGGAAAAGTGTTCCTGCCATACATCAAGGGAACCACTGACCGCATAGGGAAGCTGATGAGGAAACACAACATACAAACAATCTACAAACCCACCAAGAAAATCCAACAAATGCTACGTTCAGCAAAGGACAAGAGGGATCCTCTCACCTCTGCAGGAGTCTACCGTATACCATGCAGCTGTGGACAAGTCTACATAGGGACACCAAACGCAGCAGCAGCCAGAATCAAGGAACATGAAAGGCACTGCAGACTACTTCAACCAGAGAAGTCAGCCATAGCAGAGCACCTGATGAACCAGCCTGGACACAGCATATTATTTGAGAACACAGAAATGCTGGACCACACCAACAACCCCCATGTCAGACTACACAGAGAAGCCATTGAAATCCACAAGCATGTGGACAATTTCAACAGAAAGGAGGAGACCATGAAAATGAACAAAATCTGGCTACCAGTATTAAAAAACTCTAAAATTACAACAGCAAAACAGCAGAGAGGAAACAACCAGGCACATCTTAACACCTCTCAACAAAAGATCCCCCCAGGCTCAGCCAGGCCTTCTAATGCTAATGAAGGTGGTCAGTTGAAACATTCACACCTAGCTCCAGCAGACAAGAGTCCTTTGTCCCACCTGGTCATTCCACAGATATATAAACCCATTTTCCTAATTCCAACAGACCTCACTACCTCTGAGGATGCTTGCCACAGATGCAGGCGAAACGTCAGGAGAAAATGCCTCTAGAACATGGCCATATAGCCCGAAAAAACCCACAAGACCCTAGTGATTCCAGCCATGAAAGCCTTCGACAATACATAGAAACTAAACTGTCAGAATTATTAAACCCCTGCACCAGCAGGACTGAAGATCAACAGGTCGTAGGTTCAAATCTGGGGAGAGTGCGGATGAGTTCCCTCTACCAGTTCCAGCTCCTCATGCGGGGACATGAGAGAAGCCTCCCACAAGGATGATAAAACATCAAAACATTCGGGCGTCCCCTGGGCAACGTCCTTGCAGACGGCCAATTCTCTCACACCAGAAGCAACTTGCTGTTTCTCAAGTCACTCCTGACAAAAAAAATAAATCTTAAGGACGATGATTATGCCATTACCGCTCAAGTAGGGAGCTTTGAGATGGTTGAACAGAAGCTCATAGCACATGTACCCTTACCGCCTACTACAGGGAAAACCAGCTGATCCTAATCCATCTAAAACAGACATGTGCCTTTCACCTTAAGAACAGACAAGCATCCCGAGCTCTGACGATTATTACCTGGGAAGGAATCCCACTGGAGCACTGCAGCGCACCCAAATACCTGGGAGTCACTCTGGACTGTGCTCTGACCTACAAGAAGCACTGCCTGAATATCAAGCAAAAAATGGGCGCTAGAAACAAAGGCTGCACGTTTTCAATGACCAAGTGCTAGGTCATCTGCATATATGAGAGTCCAGGGACACATAGTCTGCCTAGTCCATGCAGAGTCTGAATAGTAATGTTGAGAGTGCTGATCCTTGATGCACGCCAACAGTGATGTTGAAGGGTGGTGAAATCTCTGCAGGGCAGCTGACCATACTTGTATCATTGTATAGTAGCTTTATCCATTGGTGTAACAGCTATGTGACTTCATAGGCCAATTTGATTTTTCATGTTTAATGAGCGCTGACTATATACCTTTGTGTAAACTTGCTTGCTCTTTTGTATATCTTTTTTTTCTTTTCTCTCTTTTTTCCCCTTTTTTGTTTTTCTGTTGTCTGCTTTGCTTCTTGTGTACACTAAACAATAAACATTAAAAAATAGCACCACAGTCTTTGAGCATTTTCCAAATTTCAGCTGGTATGTCATCTGGGCCAGTGGCCTTTCTATGCTTCTTTCTTTGTATGGCTGCATTTACTTCAGTGACTGTGATAGCTGGTACTGGCCGAAGACTGGAGCAGGGCTTATTATTGGTGGGAGGGGAAATTTTATATTACTGTAGGGAAAATAGTCAGATCATATTTGTAGGATAGTTTGAGTGTTACGCAATATTTCACCATTCCTTTACCATTACTCACAACCGCTTTCTACCTGAGAAACTTTTACATGACCCTAGACATATAACTGTAAAACTCAAATGTTTACTGATAATACATCAGTATTTTCAGGCTGATCTCTCTTTTTATGAACTACAGCTGAAGCATTTTCTGCAGAGTCCACTGTAAACACTGCATGTTGTTGCTAGCAGGCTCATGTAAATGGGTAGCATTCAGAAACTTTATTGTTGCCAAATGTTTTATGACACCAACACTGAGCAAAGACCCAAAGTTTATGAAGTAGATGACCTTTAAGAGACTGCCTAATTTTATGGTCCATTACAGTATTTTAGTTAAGATACTTTGTCCATTCCTCAGATGTTTAATTTCTTCAGAAAATGAGTGCAGATGGCAATCCAGATATACAACAAACATGTTAAAAAAAGTTTATTTTACATTATATACATTAGGAAATATTCAAAAGCATTACCAACAACATCGATACAGACCATAAATCACTTTTAATGTAGTTATTCTTAGTTTATATCACAGTATAAAGAACATATACAAAAAAAGCCAATATGTGCATTTCCCAGCTAAAACTTGGCATATACATATTACTGCATTGGAAAACAATCAAAAATCTTTTTGCTCAAAATTAAAAATTCCTGTGATGTGTAATAAATCATTTAAATTGTTTGTGTGAGGTAGTAACTAAATCATTTTGGCCGGGTGTTAAGACATTAAAAGGAAAATGTGAAAAACAGTAGTAAGGCCAAATATTTTTTAAAAGAAAAAAGGCCAAATTAAGACAATTAATTCATTGCTGCGTTAACCGACAACTCATTTTCATACGAAGAACAGTTGTTCTGTGGGTGTATTCCCATATGGCAGTAGGTTTTAAGCTTCTGGCCTTAAGAGAAATTAATGTGTTTCCTGAATAAACCCCTGCATATTGCATGGGATTTTTGGTATAGGGAACACACCATTCACACAGGTTATTGGGTTATGTATGTTTGGGTCTTAATCTCACCCCACAGGAATCAAGTGAGATCTCATGCTACACTCCCTGCTCCACAATAACTGCTTGAGACAAGGGAAAAAGTAGGGGAAAGAATGCTTTCTTTTAGGAACCCTTTCCACTATTGCTGAGAAGCTGACTGCTCTGTGAGGAACTCCAGAGTTTCCTGGAATATAGCTTGAAAACCACTATTCAATGAAGACCCCACTACTTAAAGAAAAATAAGAGCAGATGGATCATTCTGCCATCTGCATGTGAAAACCACTATGGAATCTCAGGGTGCATAGTTATCCTATGACGATTAACAGAGGAGCTATGCAGAACAAAATGGGTGAAACTACTGGTAACTAGCTAGGGATGCTACTCCTGTCCTGCCAAGTAGGACACCTACATCTTAAATGAGAGAAACATGCATATCTTTATCATAATTCGAGTGCGAATGAATATCCGTGAAGTACTGCAAAGAGTACTATTTATGTGCAGTGGCCTTTTTGGTGCAAATGCCTGGATCTAGCGCCAAAATAATGTAACCACTTCCACAATGTGGAATGTTTTTTAATTTTTGCATGATATGGGTGGCACTGAAGAACAAAAACGAATCAAAATAATCCTTATTTGAACATTGTATACATTATAATTATGCCAAGGTACCACTATTTGCGATCCCCCCCATTCAAAATATTTACTTTATTCCCCCAAGCGCAGAAAATAATTAGAGAATTTTCCTTAAATATAAAAATACAGGTGTTCGACTGGCTAGTTTCACAAAGAAAACTATCCAAATAAACTAAAACACCCAAATCATATCTACAAAGTCACAGCTTACTTTTGTGACTAAATACATCACATATTAATACTTTGTGCAACCAAACACCAGTGTACTTGCATCAAATTTAAAACAAGATTGTAACAGGATTAACAGCCTTGGTTACAATGTCTAAAAGGTAAGATTTATTTGTATTAGTAAATTACATAATAAAATACAATAGTGTTATCTGAATGCACTGTTTAGCGCTAGTATCCATTCTTTTTTTAAAAAAGTGTCCTTAAAATAGTACCCCAAAAAGCAATTCCTTGTCCTTAGCTATCTTTACACATCTGTACAAATAAGACATTCGACCACTATCTACATAAAATCAAGAGATGCCTCCATTTCAACGAAGAAATACTGCATATATGTACAAAGATTACATAATAGTGAACCAAGCACTTATGTGATATAAATGCGCTAAATGTGTCCATAACATTCAGGCAAACATTCTTGCACTCATTCGCTCACACGCCACAATAAATTACAAACTAACTGAAGTTGGGGTACTGCTGCTTTTGTGCAATTTCAGCCATCCATAAGTGTCGAAGCAGTAGTGTTCTCTTGTCGGAATTAAATTGCCATGCAGATTGCTTCTCAGTAACTGTTTTCGTGGCCTGCTAAGATGTACAAGTTGCTGTTGGCAGTAGGGTTATCTGTGGGCCGACTCTCCAGTACCACAACCCTGTGAGAGGGTGGATATAAGCAAAATATAAACATAATGGCCAATATAACAAGCTAACATTGTGTTTATGATAAAGAAAAAGAACCCTCAGGTTGTAGGGTAATTTGGTACCCTTTTAAATACTGTCTCTCCTTTTAAATACTGTTGGCTATGCTTCATCCAAATCATAACTTTTCATAAGAACTCCACTTTAAAAATGAAATTTGAATCTGTGAAGGACTGATAATTATATCGCTGTTAGTAGCCGGAAAAGCTATCTGAGCAATATTCTCCTTCATGTCCATTTACTGATACAAGTCAGACTTTTAAGCTTTTGCTTATACCAAAAACAAATTTAGGAGTAAATTGGATGTTGCCTGGATTTACATATTCAGCTTTGGACATAAAGCCCATTTTCAAAACTATTTTCAATACAAAAATGAAACCATTTCATTCCGCACTTTAGGGATGAGTCCAATATTTTCCTGTATAAAAATATGTAAATGTTTGTGGTTGTATCTAAATTTTTCTTTCCAAAATAAAGGTTTATGATTATATTTTCTTGTACCAAAATGTTGTTTCCAAACCTACTATGTACATAATACAAAACACCCAGGCATGAAGAGTATATCAAAGTTTATCAAACTCTGCTCCTCCAGATTTTGGAGGTGTTTTGGATTTCAGCTCCCACAATTCCAAACAGCTGGTAAGCTGGCTGGGATTTCTGGGAGCTGAAGACCAAAACACCTGGAGGAGCACAGTTTGAGAAATACTGGATTAGATGAAAGAAGGAAAACCTTTTTGGGTTCTCAATATTTAGTGACAAAGTTAGGGTTCCATGGGGGGGGGGGGAGTCTTCTGGAGGGTTCCATGACCGAAAAAGTTTGGGAACTGTTCCTTCCTTTCTGAAGAACAGTTCCACTCAAGGTCCCATACACAATGACTGAGGGTGACCTTACCTGTCAGATCCAAGGAGTCTGAAAATTCTTGTATTGTCTGAAATTTCCTGTGTGATCTGTATGACGAGTCAAATAAAAATTGAATTTGAATATTTTGAGATATTTCTATCCCGCTCTATGATATAGAAACAAATGCTCTGTGAATTAATCTTTAGATTATCTTTACATTATCTTCCCCTCCCTTCAGACCAAGCTTAAGAATAATCTACTTTTGCAGATGTTAGACTGCAACTTCCAGCAGTCAATGGTGAGGAATACTGGACGTTGAGTCCGACGACCCATTATTGCTCTAGATCTATATGTGGAGCTTGTTTCCAATACAGGCAGCCCCCAAGTTACAAACATCTGACTTACAAATGACTCATAGTTAAGAATGAGGGTCAGACAACACAAAGTGAGAGAAATCTACCCTTTGGAAGAGAAATTCACCCCCTGAAAGAGTTATCATGGGGAGAACGTGTATAAGACTGAAGCTTTCTCGCCAATCCTTGTTTCCAATTTTTTCAAAATCTAACTATCACAGGGACAGAAAGTGAGGTGAACAAAAAACCCTACAAGGATATTAACCCTTCCGATGGTAGCCAAAGCTAATATAAACATATATTTGGGTGGAGTCACACTTAAAAAATGTACCTGTTCTGACTACAACTTAACAACAAACCTATGGAACCTATCTTGTTTGTAACCTGGGGATGGCCAGTATGTTGCAAATCTATCTGAACAAATTTCACAGGATTAAAAAAGTGTGCAAGAAAATTTACTCTCTTGCTAAAAAACAGTTTTTATCTGCACATAATAATCTACTCCTAGCCAACAATGTGCTGCCACCAATGTCATTTTTTTTCAAGGATTGACAACTTTATCACACTAGAGAAAAAAATCTATTTTAAAATCCAGTTTCTGCCTTCTGCAGAATTCTGGGGTTTGCAGTTTAGTGAGGCTGTTAAAGGCTCCTCCCTAAACTACAAACCCCTGGAATTCTGCAGGAGGCAGAAACCGGATTTTAAGTGGATTTTTTCTCTAGTGTAATGAGACAATGAGTCTCTTTTGAAAACAAACCCCACCTATATTTCCAAGAAAGCTCTCTCTGCAAGTGCAACAAGCTGAACACATTTTAATTATCCTTTAGCAGTTTTTATAGCACACGTATGTTGCTTGTCTCCCTAAGCATCACTGCATTTTTAGATGTGAATTCAAAGATTTAAGTCCAATCATTAATAACAACTAGAGTGATGCCCATTAAATCAATGGTCCTTCCAGAGGTTTGATGGCTAAGGAGATAGTTTTGTATAGTGGTGAGAGCTCAGACTAAGACTCTCAAGACAGGTTCAAATCCCCACCCAGCCATGTTAGTCTACTTGAAGACACACACCTAATACCTCCAAAGTTCTTGGGTTCTTTCACAATATGTATTTACAGCACTACATTACACTTTAATGCCATAATCTTGTGAAGTCTTGGGATATCCAGCTTAGAATTCCCAGCCAGAGAGCTCTTGTGCCTCACCAAACTACAAACCCAAGGATTCCACAGGATGTTGCCATAGCAGAACTGCAAAGTAGTAGTAAAATTTTGTGGTGTTAAACCGTCCTTTTTTCTGTTGTTGAAGACTTTCATGGCTGAAATCACTGGGTTGTTGTGAGTTTTCTGGGCTGTATGACCATGTTCCAGAAGCATTCTCTCCTGATGTTTTGCCCACATCTATGGCAGGCATCCTCAGAGGTTGTGAGGTCTGCTGGAAACTAGGCAAGTGATGTTTATATATTTGTGGAATGTCCATGGTGGGAGAAATAACTCTGAGGCCAATGTGAATGTTGCAATTGGCCATCTTGATTAGCATTGATTGGCCTTGCAGCTTCAAAGTCTGGCTAATTCCTGCCTGGGGGAATCCTTTGTTGGGAGGTGTTAGCTGACCAGGATTGTTATAAAATCAGGACAGTAAATAAAGAGGAACACACACAACAGGGGAATTCCTGACATGAAACAATCATAGATGTGCGCAAAACATCAGGGAGAATGCTTCTGGAATACGGCCATACAGCCCAGAAAACTCACGGCAACCCAGTCCCTTTTTGATTCAATGAGAAAGATGGGATTAGCAACTGGAATTAGGTCTAAAACTGAAAGACTGTGTAAGATTACTCTGTGACTTCACTGATGAGGTGAAAATTCATGTGGAGTATTTCTAGTTTCACTATTTTAAAACCGATTTTGTATCCTGCAAAATCTTCTCAAGGATGAAATATTATGGATATTAAGAAAAACAATTTTATATTGGAGCTTATTTTTTAAGACAAGTCAAGTTTTATTCCACCATGGAAGATTTACCTCGTTTGACCGAAAACTTCTGCCCTGCATTCCATGCTTCCAGAAAGCCAAAACACTGTCTTGTAAACAAACTGGCAAAAGAGATAACATTGATTAACCCTAATACCGCCATTAGACACCCACACACCTACTGGTACATACACTGTATTTATTTGACACACATCTGAATACACACTCAAGAGGTCACAATCTGTAGCCATGGCTAACCCCATCTGAAAAAAAAATGGTCTCATTTAAATAATTTGAGTTTGTAAGTAATAGGGCACTGGGGTTCTGACTGAAAAGTGAAGTGAAAAGAGAAGCATCTACTTCTTGTGATTAATAGATGTCCTCAACAAGGAGAAAATTTATGTTTAAAATACTAACAAGTTAATATAGCAATTGAGATACACAATTAAATAATTTATTTTATAAACCCAGAGATTTTAAATTTGAAGAAAATGCACATAAAACTTAATTACAAAAGGCATCATTTCTGTATACTGTGTTACTGTACACATTATCCTTTATTTGAAAAGTGATGTACATTTAACTTATTTTTGGAATAACGGATTTATGATTTGTCCGAGCTAGCTTTGTTGTCAGAAATACATAAAATGAATGGCCTACTATGAAAGACCTTAGAGGACTAGCTAGATGCTTCTAAACTGATTCAATCTGGAAAGTGTGGCAGTCAATTTTACTTACCTATTGATTCAATCTGGAAATCAAATGTGAGTTCTGAAGACAGTTTTCGACTAGATTTCAATCTACCTTGCAAATTTACTATCTTTATACAGCCTGAAAAACAAACACCATATATGTTTTATAGTGATCTTTCTTATAGCATGCCCCTTATTTGAAAATGTATATCCAGGTCCCACAGGGCACTTACAATCCAGGCAGACTAAAATGGTATCTCTCTCCAACTGTGTTACGTGCACAACATTTGTCTGTGTAGTATCTACAATAAAAGAACAAAATCAATTGGCATTCATGTATATATCTTAATTCTATGTAGATGCTGTAATTCAAGTATTAATTTGAATATGAATTCTATTTCCTTAAGAATCTTATTGGACCTTATTCTTTATCAGAAACTATTTTATTATTTATGTATTTAAAGCATTTATATTCCACCCTTCTCACCCCGAAAGGGGACTCAGGGCAAAATATAAATGCTATGCATATATGATGCTGGTACAGCCTTTGGTACTATCAGCATGAACACCACACATTTTTACATTTGAACAGAAAATGGAAGATTTTTGTTTATTTGTTTCCAATACAGGGTCAAGGTTCAGGTCTAGGCTATTTGGCTAGCCACATCCCCTTGTATGAACCTGGCCCTAAGATCTTCAGGAGAGACCCTTCTCTCAGTCCCACCTCCATCTCAAGCTCGGTTGGTGGGAACAAGAGAGCGGACCTTCCTTCTCAGTGGTGCCCCTCGACTTTAAAACTCCCTTCTTCCCAGGGAAGCCAGAATGCCCCCCTTCTGCTGTCCTTCTGGCGACAGGCTAAAACTTTTTTATTCAGGTAGGCTTTTAAAGATTAAAGTGTTTAAGATCAATTCAGGAGGTGCAATGGTTTTTAACTCTGAATTTGTTTTAATGGTTTTTAACTGGGCATTTTTAATGCTGTTTATATTTAATCTTGTTTTAATGTTCGTATAATTGTATATTTTAAATGGTTATGCTGATGCTTTTATGTTAAGCCGCTTTGAGTCCCCTTCGGGGAGATAAAGCGGGGGTATAAATAAATATAGTAGTAGTAGTAGTAGTAATAATAATAATAATAATAATTCAGACAAGGACTTCAATAAGAGGGATTTAATATATGTAGTATTGTTATATTCTTATTACCAGTTTATCAGAGGATACGTAGCCCCTGGTGGCGCAGTGGGTTAAACCCCTGTGCCGGAAGGACTGAAGACTGACAGGTCCCAGGTTCGAATCTGGGGAGAGGTGGATGAGCTCCCTCTATCAGCTCCAGCTCCTCATGCGAGGACATGAGAGAAGCCTCTCACAAGGATGATAAAACATCAAATCATCCGGATGTCCCCTGGGCAACATCTTTGCAGATGGCCAATTTTCTCACACCAGAAGCGACTTGCAGTTTCTCAAGTCGCTCCTGACACGACAAAAAAAATAATCAAAAGTTATTATTATTAGTATTACCATCATCATCTGTGTATCAGAATACCATTGCATTTTTTGTTCCAGTCTAAGATGTGCTGGGGCATATCAATACTATTACGTTTTTAGCCCTATTTCTTATTTTTGCTCCATATCAATTCTATTCTGATTGGAATCCTCACTCCTATTTCTCAAGACTGAGGAACTGAGTGTCCCTGTCAAGTGTAAGCAATCAATCCTCCAGCCACATGCGTACCCAAGTTGTGATGGTCGTAGAAATCAGGCAAAATTCAAATTAGCTGACAAGTCGCAAGTACACTCAATCCCTCAGTTTTAAACAAGAAAGGAGTGGGGAATAACAGTTTCAGGGCAATCCCAAATAGGACATATATCTCAATTTTAGAATAACTGTATCAACACATTTAGCAGCATATCAGGTCAGTTATCTGTGTATTACTCCATTACGAATAGCACAACTTGAATGTAACATGGTTGCCTTTCCTTCACACACTGCGGGCCACTGAAAGCACTATGATTTGAGTTTTAACCTTTTTTTTATTTAACCTTATTTTATTGTGGCCACACAGCTAATTGGTTATCCAATCAAAATCATTATCTTTATCTATATATCAACTACATGACAAGGTCTTTTCGTTGCCTGTCACCTAGTGTCCTACTAGTTTCTACTTTTTAAATTTTTATTTACTGTACATTCCACTGAATATCTTGCAGTATACACAGCCTAAAATTGAAACCATTTTTGAAATAATGTATTAAAGAAAGAAGGCTCACACTATTATTGATTTAATTGCCCGAATTAGTTCTTACGATTTATCTTATACTCTATAGACAGTAATCCATTACAGTCTATCCTTTTGAAGTATATGACTGGGCTGCAAAGTTGGCAACCAAATAATCTGGCCTGTAACTATAAAATTAATTTCTCACAACCAGGCCTGGAATTATTTGGTGAGCAGCTCATTACATTAGGCAGGCAAAATATGGGTTGGTTTGTATTCGAGTACTTTTTCAGTAAATGGAATTTACTAAGAAATCATTGTATCTGTAATTATGTGTGTTGATCATGCTCTAAGACAACTAACTGTATAAGGAAAAGTGACCAAAGGAATTCACAAACCTGTTTCAGTGAACCATGAAGAGGTAGAATTTGGGTTGACAGTCTCAAACTTCACCACCTGATTGAAGTCTCTTCCTTTACTCACACCAACACAAACTAAAGGGAATTCCTGTTCCGGTACTACCAGCATTTCAAATAATCTCAGTGGACAAGGTACAGGAAAATCTATATGCTAAATTAAGAAAAATATTATTAATTAATGTTTGTAAAATACTGTTAAACATTATGAGCTAAATCCAATTATTAGTTACAACTAGAGCATGAAAGAATGGGACTAGTTAAATTAGTACGTATGTCTCAATTGATTCAATGTATAAACTTTAGTTAAGACTAACAATTAGGTTTAATGTGTTGTCAGAGGTTTTCATGTCTGGAATCACTGGGTTGGTCTGAGTTTTTCGGGCTGTATGGTGATGTTCCAGAAGTATTTTCTCCTGATGTTTCACTCACATCTATGCAGGCATCCTCCGAGGTTGTGAGGTATATTGGAAACTAAGCAAGGGATGTTTATATATCTGTGGAATGTCCAGGGTGGGAGAAAGAACTCTTGTCTGTGGGAGGGAAGTGTGAATATTGCTATTAATCACCTTAATTTGCAATGCTAATCAAAGTGATTAATTGCAACATTCACACTTGCCTCAAACAGACGAGAGTTCTTTCTCCCACCCTGGACATTCCACAGATATATAAACCTTACTTGCCTAATTTCCAACAGGTCTCACAACCTCTCAGGATGTCTGCCATAGATGTGGGTGAAATGTCAGGAAAGAATGCTTCTGGAACATTGACATACAACCCGGAAAACTCACAACAACCCAATTATATTTATTGCTATTATTTCAACAATGTCACAATATGATCTAACAGATTTCTCCTTTCATTGTAACTTCAGGCCTCTTTCGTGAAAGAGGAAATAGGTAAACTTTGGAAAGCGGTGTGCATGCAGATTTTGCCACTAGTATAAAAACAACATCTAAAAACACTCTACACCAGAAAACTTCAATCAGTTGTGATAAGTCATTGGGTGACATGTCTCTAAACTGTCAAAATGAGGTTGATTTACTAACTGCTGAACCTGAAAAAAAAATCCATGATCTCTGAATAATTCTAGTTGTTTGAACTTGCAAGAGTCATTAGGAGAGGTGATACTTAATCCACCACTTCCAAAGCACTACCAATTGGTGGCTGCCAGGGAAAAAGGTAGGAGGGCTCAATTCATTTTTAACACAGTCATTTTCTCTAATGAAGGGGAACTCACTATGCAAATTTGGTATAATTTATCTCTATTGGTGAAAGGTTGTCAGGGGACCAGAGGGGCCTTGAATCCAAAGCCTTCCCACGAGAAAGAATCCTTTCATCTCGTGCTGCTAGGATACCAGGAACACAAGGTGTGCTTCCAGTGAACCCTGACTTCTACATGCCAGAAACAAACTGATGTAATTGTACAATCTTAATCAAATAACCTCCTGCCCCAATTCAAAAAATCAACATGCAGTAGTCCTTCAACCTCCTATCAATGGGCTAGACTTTTTTTCAATTTTCTTACGATGAAATTATTTCGACAGCTTTTTTTGAATGAGAACATACTCCAAAAATTGGTTTTTAATAAGATGTACCTAACTCATTGGTTCCAGCAGGCATTATGAAGGACAGGCTATTTTGAAGGACCGGGGGTGGGGGAGAATGGGGGAGAAAAGTAATATAGCTGAAAAATGTATAGAAATTACAGAACAACAGAAATATGGAAATAATTCAGAATGACAGCTACTGAAATCTGAAAAAGAATTTTGATTACTTCAATAATTTTTAGGCTAGAGAAAGTTATGCTAGGAAGCTCACCTTGATTAACATGAATTTCTGCATTGGTTCAACCCACTCTAACAGAACAATGCTGGACTGTAGTGCTCCACACAGATATTTGTGTCCTGTGTAAGGATTCCTCACTATAAAAGAGAAGTGTTTGAAATACATTGAAATAAACACATGTAATGCATGTGAGTGGCCTGGTCCAAAAGAATGCTGTGCTGCATTCATATGACTCTCTCTTGATAATAGAGGAATAATGAAACCTGTTTTTTTAAAGATTTTATTTGTCATGATTACTTATGAAGAATGGATTATTTTGTAAGTTATTTTTTCCCTTTTTCAAAGTCACCATTTGGATATTACAGAGTGTGTTGCAGTGACTTGAGAAGGAAACCAGGATTTGAATTTCTGTTCAGCCATGGAAACCCTTTGGGTGACCTTGGGCAAGTCACACTCTCTCAATTTCAGAGGAATGCAAAGACCCCTCTGAACAAATTTTGCCAAGAGAACCATGTGAACGGTTTGTTTCTAGATCAGGCTTAAGCAGCTGAGGGGTAAAAGGAAGGAGTCTGAGGCTGTTAGCAATGGTGGGACTTGAAAGTCCAAAGTACTTATAGCAGGCCTATGCCTGCTCTAGATCACTGTAAGTCAGAAACAACTTGAAGGCACGCAATAAAAATATTAGAAGATATTGAATCTAAGAAAAAATTAAGAAGGATTTATCCTCTTGACTCTCCCTTTCTATTTTACATATGTTAAGACTGCTATTCCTACTCAGTATGATCCCCTATAAGGTTATTTGAGAAAAAATATAAAAATTGGGTCTCCAGAATTATCCTGTGTAAAATTCCAACCCCACCATTTCGTTACCAAAGACATATGATAACAAATGACAGAGGATTAGAAGGATGAGTGCATATTTGGATGATATTTTACTTACCCACGCAACACTTCTGGCACCATTTAGTGTCTGGAATTTTTGTAGAAACAGCAAACTTCCTACAATAAAAAACACACCAAAAATAAATTGAGCTCATAATTTTGCTTTTCAAAATGATGCATCTTCAAATTTAATCAAGTGGCTTTCTGCTCCAAATCCAGGAAGGTGCAACTAGTTAATGAGATATGGGTCGAAGTTAGCCCATGGCATATAGGTTGTGTGTGTGTAGATTGAACATGTCTTCCAAAAATATAGCATCAAAATGGCAAACCAATGCAACATACCCACCCCAATCTGAGTAATACAGTGAAAGCAGAAAATTCCATATCTCCACCTTGTTATAATTTCCCCTCCTTTCTGTAATATCTAGCAGCTTTCATAGTTAAATATGGAGGAGGAAAAGCCCAACTCCTCTATTCCCACTTTATCAATCTGTATAAGCATTTACATCTTTCCTGTTTTCTTCATAGTATCTTAAAAAATCTTTCCATCTAACTATGATCTTAAAAATAGTCTTTCAAATACATATATGGCTGCACACACCAGAAGCGACTTGTAGTTTCTCAAGTCGCTCCTGACACAACAACAACAACAACAACAACAACAACAACAACAACAAAACAACACATACAGATATCCACATTAAAAATGGACTCTAAACATAATTGCTGGATTCCTAACCAAAATTCAACTAAAGTCTAAAAAAATGAATATTATTTACCTCGGAAGTATTCTGTCAGGAAGCTTGTGTGCTGGTATAGCAACTGGTAACTTCTGCATTTGTCGAGCGTAATCAAACAATCCTGGCAAATTATGGGAATAAAGTTGAGAAGCTTTACCTGTAAATAAATGTAGAAATTAAAACTGAACCACAGAGCACAGGCATTTGCATGCCAAATGATTTAAAAAAAAAAGTTTCCAAGTCTCACCAGATATTGATAGTAAGCAGTTGTTCATTACGTACAGCCATGTACATCGTCGGGGAAAGAGCTGATAAAAGATTAAAAGAATCCAAATCTTGAGACTATTTTTTTGAAGGAGATAACATACTGAATGAACAGCTTACTAAATCCATAATCTACTCTTCAATACAAGATTCCTAGAGTAGTGTTAAAAATAAACATAACTAAATTGGAGAGATAGTTGGAACTATTATTTAGGTCAAAGGTGGGTAGGTGCTACTTGCAAGGTGTGTGGGATCCAAAAGCCCTCCACAGTTGCAAGATACCTTAATTTTTTAAAAAGAAGTATGTTTTTTTTAAAAAAATCCAATCTCCCAAATGGCCAAAAACTGCAATGAAACAAAGAGATTTTTCTCTCCTTGTCTCCAAATCCCTTGAAAACCCCACCAAAACTCAGGATTGATGCCAGATCAAAATGTTTTACGTTGTGTCTGTGATTGTTGTTCAGTTTTATAGTTTTAATGGTTTAATCTATTATCATATGCTGTTGATTTGATATGTGATGTTTTTATACATGTGAGGCATTGAATTTTGCCATTGACTATGTTGTGAACAGCTTTGAGTCCCCTCAGGGGTGAGAAAAGCTGTATATAAATGCAATAAATAAATAAATAATCAAACAAAACCATGAAATCAGCCTGAAATCTGCTGAAATTAAATACAAAAGTGACATTGATCACTTCTTGTTTCTATTTCGAGTTCTTTTTACATTTGTGTATTTTTTTTTCATGGTCTGGCGGTGCCTAGGTGAGCAAAACAGCATTCCCAATGGGTTTTGACCCACTGGAGAGCCGGGTGAAAAACTACCCAGAAATGTAAAATAATTCTTAGGGGTGTGGGGGTTTTAGTATGTGAGTAAAACTCACTGATGAAAACTCACCCCTGCTCCATGGAGCAGGAGCCCCCGGTGGCACAGTGGGTTAAAGCCCTGTGCCGGCAGGACTGAAGATCGACAGGTCGCAGGTTCGAATCCGGGGAGAGGCGGATGAGCTCCCTCTATTAGCTCCAGCTCCTCATGCGGGGACATGAGAGAAGCCTCCCACAAGGATGATAAAACATCAAAAATCATCCAGGTGTCCCCTGGGCAACGTCCTTGCAGACAGCCAATTCTCTCACAACAGGAGCGGTTGCTCCTGACATGACAAAAACAAAAAAACAAAAACAAAAAAAACAAACCCCTGCTCCATGTGGTTGCCAACTCGTTCTAACTTACACTCAATCTTGAGCTCCTAGGATCCATTCACCCAAGTTTATATTTCCTCTATATGTCAATATGAATATATGAGTGTATTATTTACATATCTGGGAGAGTTTTTAATCATCGGGGTTCAAAGTGTAAACTTTTTTCAGTACCTTCTCAAAAACAGGTGAAATCTGAATTTAGATATTTTCAACTTCAAGAGGGAAGGGCTAAGATAGACTTAAGTAAAGCCATTACTTAAAAAGAAAAACAAAATATAATGAACGACACCAAGGGCATACATCGAAATAGGATAGACAGAACATGAACACAAACCTGTTCCATTGATGTTTCATGGAGCTCATTAAGGTTCAAGGTATAAATGCCTTCCTCAGCACCAAATATTAAGTACTGGTCTACAAAGAAATGAACATACTCATTTATTAAAATGACTTTATCAGGTGAAAGCATCAGATATAAGGTTGCTATTGTTGCAATTTTTATCATCATTGTCACCCTGCCTTTTTCCCAGTTCAGGACTACTATTAGGAAAATGTCAGAAATAGACATGAGATTATTACCTCGTGTGTCAGGATTAATCCATGAGGTTGCACAATGAATTTTTAAGGGGCATCCATTGAAAACCTTTGAAAAGCAGGCACCCATCTGTGAAAAACAAAACCATATATTATTTGTAACATTTGTTTAGAGGATTCATCTTACCTACAGCTGCACTTCAATTCATGTGAAATTATGAAAAACAAACACAAACTGCTAAACATATAAATTATTTCAATATTGCAAAAAATTATCATTGTCTTAGCCACATTCAATTGATTGTATTGCTTTTCTGCTTCTTCCCCCACTTTTTACTGGCTGTCCTTTTCTCATTTGCCTATACAACTGTACAATCTATATGTGGGAACCAACTTTTTTGGTTCAAAGCACTCTCTCCTTCAGAACACCAGGTGCAATTGTGATATTCTGGACTGATACTGAAAGAAGTTGTATTTAATAAAGATAATTACTGTAAGGTACTGCTGTATGTCTAATTTATATAATAAAGTAAGTGATCTGTCAGTGGAAGGTGACAGCTGGGAGTGTCTGTCGACTGGCTGAATGTTTGAGGGGATTTTAAAAGGCTGGTGTTTATTATATGGAGCCATGGTGGTGCAATGGGTTAAACCCTTGTGCTGCTGAACTGCAAGAGACGCTCCAAGCAATCTCGCTAGCCACGCAACCAGGAGGTGAAAAGGCAGGCTCCTCGGCTTGAAAATGGAGAAAAGTACATCCCCAAAGCCAGAGATGAGCACCACCTCAGAAGCCAGAGAAGCCTCTGCCTTTGTTTATGTTTGTGTGTCTCACTGTAAATGATTGTAAAGGCATGTAAATGCTGCAATCTGCTCTGAGTCCTCTAAGGGAGAAGGGCAGAATATAAATAATGTGAGTAATAATAATAATAATAATAATAATAATAATAATAATTATTATTATTATTATTCAGACAGTGAGAGACGTGTGTGTCTGAGGAATAGGAGAGAAAGGCAGAGATTATATGAGAGTTAAAAAGGACCAGAGATAGAGATTCTGAGTTAGACTCAGTCAGTTAGCAATATGAGTGAGTGCTTTGAGCTAAGTAGTTAGGCTCATTTTTATATGCCAATTGCCTATGGTTAACCAGAAGTCCTTTTCTGAGATCTGATCTATTTCTTTCTACAATCCAGTACAGAATCTTTCAATTTCTTTTCTTTTGCCTCTTTAGTAGGATCATAAACTTGAGTTAAGGGTACATTGATGGGTTTTCCCTGAGGTTTTATTGATATGATATGATACCGTACGGTCAGACTTTGCTTTATACGCTTTAACTGCTTTTACTACATCTCTTCTCACCAGAAATGTCACCCAATTTCTTCATACATTTTCATTTTCCGAGTAAAATACTAATTATCTGACTCTTTAGTTTGTTCATCCCAAATATTGCAATGTTTGTTCAATTTCTTATATCTATTGTAATCATATACAGAACACAATTTCTCTGTATCATTTTATTTTGCTCCTAACAGCATCCAATTTAGGATTCTGAATTCTTCAAGACTTTCACATGAGGGATTATCATGAAAGGTATGTTGAAGAAAATACTATGTTTTCAGAGTAAAAGCCTATCTCAAAATCACGAAGCTTTACATCTAATATTATAAGCTATGCAGAAGAAAATAGGCCAAGTTTTCCCTAAAGAAATGAAAGCCAAAACTCCATTTGACAGTTGTTGCATTCTCCAGACTGCTTTACAACATTACTGCTCATCAAAGTATGCAAAACCATCTGGGATCTTCAAACTAGAGACTTGGTTTTGTTTTAAAAAGGGATTCTATCATTAAAAATATACTATAGTGTATTTAATTAAGAAATTATCAAATTGTATTACATTATTTTTCATATAAGCCAGTTTAATTTTGTCATAACTATATAGCATTAGAATAAACACGACAGGTTAATGTTTCTGAATTCTTGTTTTTTGAAAAATAACAGCATATACCTGTTATTTATAACTGTTATTTATAAATGTTTATAATAATAAAACTTGTTTTGAAGTTCAAGAAACATAAAGATTATAATCACAGCTGCCAAATGAATTAAAATATTTTTTTAAAAACCACTGCAGTTCTAGGACAGATACTTCAAGAATTGCAGGCCAAGACTGGTAAATTAATATTATGATTTTAGATAAATGAGGGTGCATCAAACATTAAATGCACCCTCATTTAAACACTAAATGCTAAAACACTCTCATCTCTTGAGATGATCATATTATTGGCACTTACAGGTCTTGGTATATAACAAGGATGTGCAAAGCATAGCCCATGAGTCACATGTGACCACCTGGGTTGTTTTTATGCCTCCCAGTGGATCAATTTATTTTCACAAACAGAAAACAAATATACCAAAATAACCTGGTGTGGAGCATTTCCATGGAGCTTGCCTGGAGCTTGCTTGGGATCAAAATAAACATTTGAAAAAAAAATCAAAATCATCCAAAATGTTCTCTAAATGCCCAGCAAGATGCAAAAGTACGATGAAAATGCCATGTCCCCTGTAGGGTATTTGGGGACAAATAAACTTTTTCTTTCGCAGGTACAGTGAGAATGTAGCCCTTCAAGGCCTTCTGTGGGACTAATGCAGGCACCCAGCCACCCACAGTTGTCAACTGTGGCCTACAGAATACTAAAGCAAATAGTTGAGAATATGGAAGATCCAAGAAGTATCAGAATTTTTTATACGATTTGTGGACAAGGTATTAATGCCATCCTAGTTTATATAGAGCAGCTGAAACAAAGATGGCCCACTTATGTCCCCCCATAAGTTGCTGAATTGAATCTTCCAGAAATCTTTACCACTGGCTATGTAGCTTAGTTGTGCAACAACATTGGGGGTGGCTGGCTGTTGTTTTTTGCCTAGATTTGTTGTGAGTTAGAAACAGGCCAATGCTGTATTAATTTTGACTGCCTTCATATTCTTAAACCAAACATCAATATTTACCCTTAAACAACAACACTCTCAGACCACATTTTAGTTAACATGAATAGATCATCTTCTAGACTTAATACTTACATGTACTTTTGGTGTAGGAGGAAGACCATTACTAATAGGCTTCTAGGGAAGAAAAAAGTTGAAATGTGACTTTGTGAAATTATTTCTGTGCAACAATTAAAACTACAGAAAAGAATATAGTGCAAACATGTAGGGATAGAAAGCATACTGGAAGACCTGGAAAAAAAAGGGGGGGGGGGGCTCAAGAGAGGGGCTTCCCAAGTGTTCAGAAGTTTCCAATAAGGAGACTCTTTCCCAAGCACATTTCTAATTTTTTCCAGTCTTCAAAATACTTTGTTCCCACATCACAGACCCCATTGCATTCCTGCATTTCCTACTGAAGATTCATGAAGTGGCTGACAAGTGAATGGGACAGTTAAGTGAAGACGATTGCTTTCAGTGCAGCCCATGTACCACAAAGACGTTAACCTATATGACCTCTGTAGGTTACTGAAGAAGCCCCAGATGACAGCTTGCATAGACATGCATTAGCTACAACAGGAAATCCTCCTTGCCTGGCTATCCTTGTTTCCTCCTGAAAAAAGGCTAGCTTGAAGGTATAGTAGTAATAATAATAATAATAATTATACTCTGGGACTTCTGAATTCAGACTGACAGAGTTTTGGAGCACAATACTCCTGATCTCACGACTGTTTTAAAAAAACCAAGTATGGATCGTCGATGTTGCAATCCCAGGCGACAGAAGGATTTAAGAGAAATAACTGGAAAAGCTGACACGATACGAGGATTTAAAGATTGAACTGCAAAGACTCTGGCACAAGACAGTAAAGGTGGTCCCAGTGGTGATTGGCACACTGGGTGCTGTGGCCTGCACTTAAACACAATCGGCGCTGACAAAATTACCATGTCAGCTACAAAATGCCATCCTACTGGGATCTGCACGCATTATTTGCCATACATCACACCGTTCTAGACACTTGGAAAGTGTCCGATGTGTGATCCAATACAACAGCTAGCAGAGTGACCTTGTCTGAGGTGTACTAATCTTTTTGTGTTTCAAATAATAATAGTAATTATTATTTATTTGGAATCCACCCTATCTCCCCGAAGGACACAGGGCGGTTTTCCAACACATATGACGAACATTCAATATATATTCAATATAAACAAACTACATCAAAACAAAATACATGAAACAATATACAAACAACCTGGCTGACAACTTACCAAATAAATTAACCAAAAATATAACTTAAACCTATCACCATGTAGATTGAATAGAATACTCGTATAAGTGATTTAAATTGAGAATAAAATCAAAAAGTCCACCGGAAAAAGAAATTCAAATCATGTTAAAAATCTGTTTGATTTAAATCAAACCAAACCTGGAAGACTCAAACCGGGATGCACCCAATGACAATACAGCAAAAGCACAAGCAAGCACATTAGGAAAATGTAGAGCAATGGTTCTCAACCTTTGGGTCTCCAGGTGTTTTGGACTCCAGCTCCCATATTTCCTGCGAACTGGCCAAGAGGGCTGGGGAATTTGGGAGTTTTAGTTCCAAATTCCCAGTGGAGAACTACTAATGTAGAGAAACCAATTATGTGTTTCTCTATACACAATGTAAAAGGGCAATAAAAATGTAGCAGGAATGGACCTACCGGTACTTCCTTCTTTTCTTTCCTAGACGCATTAGTGTGTCTATTCTCATTTGGCTCTTGATGGGGAGATCCCTCTCTGTCACCATTTATTTGTACAGAATTCAATCCATTACCTTTACAAAAAATGTTAAAGGCAATTTAAAAAACATTAACAATCACCTTCCACATTTACCAATAAGATATCTTGAGATCATTAGAAGACACCCATTTAATGTCAAATTCTGGTAGTAAAAGCATAAAACATTATTCTTGGTAGCTGACCCTCAGTTCTACCACTCTTTTCAGTACACTCGATTAGACTCAACTAATTACAATTCATTTAATTTATAAATAGTTCTCAGAAATCTCCAAAATTCATTAAAAATTATGCATTACCTAAAGATTTCTGTGAAGGTAACCGAGGAGGTGGTGGTCTAGGTGGGACTTGAGTGTTGGATCTTGCAGGGCTTTCTGAAACAGGACATCTTTTTATGGTTCCTTGGTTATCATCCTCAGAAGAATTAACTTCTTGTGGCATGCAGATGGATTTAGGCTGAAAGATATCAATTATTATTCAAAGGTATCAAGGCATATATTTTAGCACCTGTACCATGATTCCTGCATCTGTAAATTTCCATACAAATTAATAAAAAATGGCACAGAGGAATGCAATTTTTTCCACTGGAAGTGAATGCAGTAAAACTTTCTGACTGATGACGAACAGCTCAGCAAATGCCTACACAACGGAAAAAACAGCAAAGCATAAATTAGATTATAGGTTCCCAAAGTCTAGATGTGTCAACTGCTTATTAGCCGAGTACTGTGAAAATAGGAACTTAATGTTCAAAACTGATAGCTAATGACTGCAATTCAGTAAAGTAGTTCTGCATTCTCAAACGAAAAAAAAAAAGTGCACTGAGGGAACTGCTTAGAAAAGGACTTTTAAAGAGAAGCACTGAAATGTAACACTAGTGTGGAGATGAAAAATTCAGAAGCATGCATTTTCAGTTTAAATGAACTGTATTCTGCTCTTTCATCCAAAATGAACAAGCTATTGCTAGTTGAAAACTCAGTTTAAGTTTAAAAAACAGAAAATGAGGAACTCACAGCCCAGTCCTGGCCAAACTACCAAGATCAATATGTCTGAACTAAGTTGCATACAGGTTGTGAGAGTGCTTCTTACCTTTGGCGGCAAAGGAGGTGGCACTTTTGCTTTCATAGTTGAACTGCAAGAAGGAATTAAATAGATTATCAATGATACATACATATTCAATAAATATAAAAACCGAGATATTTAAATTTGTTAATGTACTGCTCAAACTGGGGTGGGCAACATGAAAACTGTGGATCACTCAAACATGGCCCAGGGGTTCCTGATAAGAATTGTGAGCCTCCCAGGTATTGGGTTGTCGCGTGTTTTCCAGGCTGTATGGTGATGTTCCAGAAGCATTCTTTCTGACATTTCACCCATATCTATGGCAGGCACCCTCAGAGGTTGTGAGGTATATTGGAAACTAAGCAAGGGAGGTTTATATATCTGTGGAAGGTCTAGGGTGGGAGAGTGTTAAAAAACTGTAAAATCAGGACACTAAATAAAGAACAACACTCTGAAAACAGGGGAATTCCAGACATGAAACAATCAGGATCAGCTAACACTTCCCAACAAAGGATTCCTCCAGGCAGGAATCAGCCAGGTCATGAAGCTACAAGGCTTTGTAATGCTAATCAAGGTAATTAATTGCAACATTCACCCTTGCCTCCAACAGACAAGAATTCTTTCTCCCACTCTGTACCTTCAACAGATATAGAAAAACCTCCACTGTCTAGTTTCCAATATACCTCACAACCTCTGAGGATGTCTGCCATAGTAAAGGTAAAGGTTTTCCCCTGACATTAAGTCCAGTCATGTCTGACTCTGGGGTGTGGTGCTCATCTCCATTTCTAAGCCGAAGAGCTGGCGTTGTCCATAGACACCTCCAAGGTCATGTGGCTGGTATTACTGCATGGGGCGCCATTACCTTCCCACTGATCTACTCACATTTGCAATTTTTCAAACTGCTAGGTTGGCAGAAGCTAGGGCTGACAGCGGAAGCTCACGCCGTTCCCTGGAATCGAACCAACAAACTCAGTACTTTAACCCACTGTGTCACCAGGGTCTGCCATAGATGTGGGCAAAACGTCAGGAGAGAATGCTTCTGGAACATGACCATATAGCCCAGAAAACTCACAGCAACCCAGTGATTACAGCCATGAAAGCCTTCTGTATCCCAGGTATTGTTTTTAAAGTTTTAATATGTGTGCTTTCCATCCATTCACTTAACTTCTTACATGTATGTGGGAATAATTCTTATCATAAATGCAGGCATATCAGAGAAAGCAACAAAAAATATCAAAATTCAGAAACCAAATTCCTTATTTTTCATATAATTTTAAAATTCAAATATCAAGATGTTTTTCCAAGGTCAAATTTTGCACATTTGTAAGTGAGGCTTTCAGATAATACATCTCCTCTGAATAATTTATTACCATTAACAGATCAGACATCTCCCCTGCCTCAGCTCAAAATCCACTCTCATGTGCTAAGTATTAATATAATACAACACAGAAATGCATATATCCTTTTTATATTCCTGCACTAATAAGCAGGTTGCCCAACCCAGATTTAAACGTTTAAGATATATATTGAAATTTCCAATAAGTACTTTCCTGTCATATTTTTAAGACCCCAAAATTTGAAATCCAGCACCTATTGTAAAAAACTCATCAAAACATGATTACACAGCAATCATTTGGGAGGCAGGGCCATTATGTCAAGCAGTTGATTTAACAGAGAATGATTGTGGGAAAATGCAAAAGTGATCTCTAAGGTAGACAATAGATTATAGATTTTGAAAAATTAGGTAGTGTGGTTTAAAAGGCTGGAGTACCACTTAAAAAGAAATATATAGTTCCTACTAAAATCAATGGAATTTAAACGGTAAAATGTGCTGAAAATAGACAGGCTTTTCAAAAAGGCCACACACTTTGTCCAACTGTTGAAGTTTAGTTTTTCTCTAATCAGTTTGATATGGAAGCGTGATCACAGTCAATTAAAATTTGTAGTAAAACCATTTGCCAATATTCAGATAGATATATTTATTTTCAAATAGGCTCATTATTCTGGAAGAAAAGCCTGCTCAAAAGTCCAGCCTTGAAAAAATGAGGAACCAGCAAAAAATAACCTCTGCATTTAAAACACTTTATTTACCCAGAGTTTGGGTTTATGATATTGACTTGATTCCCTACGTACTGCCGTGGAATCACTCTTTGTTCCCGTGATAGTATTTTTCCAAACTCCAGAACTGTCCTGTTAAACAATAGCATGTTTATGTATGGTCTTTTCCAAACATAGATGATTACACAACTGAAGGCAACAAAGATGAATTAAGGCTGCATTCCAGTACACTTACCTGAGAATAAATCCAACTGAATTAAGTGTAGGAGTACTGGAATGCAGCTACAAGGCCATACACTTTGGCCAACCTAGAGTAAACTGTAAATATTTTGGCTACTGATCAAACAGAGGCAGAATTGCTATGTCAATTCAGAGTGGGTTTCACTCACTCTGAAAGTAGAAACACAACATCTGAGTCTTTAGAGCTGCTCCAATCCTTTAAATGAGACGTTATAATACCTGTGAGGCCTTTCACACTCAGTGTGTGAATTCTAAAAAGGAAACAATCTGAAACATGCTACCTCACAGAAGAAATGCAAGTTACAGACAATTATGTTAACTCTACAGATTTTGCTTGAGGTAGTACCACTGAAAGGAAACAGCTGCCAGCTTGAGCCATGTCAATGCCTCAGTTCCTAGAAGAAGATGGTAGAAAGCTTTTGTTCAAGCTCTAGGGAGGTCAATATATCAGATAGCTGTGGGAGCAGAGCAGTACCAAATATGGAACACTTTTGTGCAATGTACCTCTAAGGCAGAGGTTCTCAATCTGTGGGTACCTAGATGTTTTGACCTTCAACTCCAAGAAATCCTAATAGCTGGTAAACTGTCTGGGATTTCTGGGAGTTGTAGGCCAAAACACCTGGGGACCCACATGTTGAGCACCATTGCTCTAAGGTGTTTTGGTCTACAACTCCCAGAAATCCCAGGCAGTTTACCAGCTGTTAGGATTTCTGGGAGTTGAAGGCCAAAACATCTGGAGACCCACAGGTTGAGAACGACAGCTCTATGGCATGTGTTGCTCAAAACTGGATTCTGCTTTTTGTAGTGCCAGTCTGGGTAAACTTGACTAAGAAATTTGACACTTGGGAAGACAGTACACAGCCTCTTAGTCTGTACTGTACTTTAGCTAGGGTGAGACTTTACTTCTTCTACAACATAATAATATCTGGAGTTGATAATAACTGGAATTATTTCTGCTTGGCAGGATGACCTTATATGCCTCTTAAATCTAAATCAGGAATAGGAAAACTATGGCCTCTTAGATGTAACTGGACTGCAACTTCCACTGCTCCTCAATACTGTCTATGACTAATGGCAGCTGCAGTCCATCAACATCCAGAACACCATGAGCTGTCCACTCCTGGTTCAAATATTAGATTCACAGCAGAATATAATTTAAACAAAAGTGGTTAAGCATTATATTTACACTGAACTACATGCATACACACACACTCTCTCTCTCTCTCTCTCCAAATATATTAATAAATGAACTCACTGTTTGGAATCATCACTGTCCACCTCTTCCTCATCTTCAAGGTGTGCCACATGTCCCCTAAGGAATTAAAAGCTGTGATCAGACGGGAATGTAAACTGTCAACTTGTCTCTGGTTATATAAAGTCTGTTCTCTGCAATCCTGAAAAGGTTATGTTTTCAGAAAGTAAGCGACAGTTGTAGGACAAACAAGCAAAGGGTTTTTCTGTAAATGCTTGACAAGAGTATGGTCAAACAAGTAGCATTAGTCAGAAAGAGATACAAGGAACATTTATACTGAAGTAGAAGAAAAAGGATTTTGCAATCAAGAGAAAAGGAAAGTTAAGAATTACCGCTGATGCAGCTCTTCTTCAACTGATTTGAGAAGGCTCCTTTAAAAATAGAAGTAAAATTCAAGGACTGGACACATTTAGCAGAAGCACATAAAATTAGACATATTTGTATATGATTTGACAAATGTACACCATGAAATAAGCCACACCAACTATTTGTGGAAATAGATTAAACAAAGCAAGTAATTTTCAACTGGCTACACAGCACTATTTAACTGAAGTCAGCAATACAATCAGCGTCCTAATTATTGCAATTGGCCATCTTTTCAAAATACATTAGGACAGATGTAGCTTATTCTAAATAAAGCTACAAGTGAAACAGAATGGGGAAAAATCTATGTAAAATAATGCAAAACCACAAGAAAAAGGACTGGAGAAGATGAGAATGATCAAACCCTGACTAATATCTTCTTTTAGCATATTTATATTAATTTTAAACAATATACTTTAAATTAGTGTTGCTCAAACTGGTGGTCTTGAGTTTCCAGGAAAAATAACAGTTGTAGTTAATGAGCTTAAATATGGTAACAGTCACTGACATTGGACGGAGAGGAGAGATTGCTGGTCTGCCACCCGTTTAAATTTCTCATTGTAGCATGAAAGCACATTTTTAATAAATGATTTATGATGAATTGCAACGTCCTCATTGAGAGTTCCAAGATGCAACAGCAGGTATTTAATTAATATAATAAAAGGAAAAGTACAAGGGAGGGGAAAAAATGTGGCCACGCTTTTAAAACTAATTGGTTTTCTTTTGTGTGTGTGGTTTTGTGGATATAAAGTCACTTCTTCAGATGGAATAAATTAAATAAAGTGGGTCCTTAGTACATGCTGGTATTTGTTTCCAGGAAACTTGTGGATGTAGAATTCACGGTATTTTTATACTCACACAGCCTTAATACCATTCAAGCATGACATCCAAAGACATGGATTTATAGTGATAAAAGCACATGCAAAAATAAAAACCAAATGGTCTTAAAGGTGCTGCCACATTTCTTTTTTTCCTGTCCCTTCATCCCCCCTTTTTTCTTTTGCAAGAGACTAACATGGCTAGTTGTTTGAAAGCTAATTAATGCTACAACACTGAAGCCAACCCTCATGAGCACACAAATGCTTAGGCACATATTCAGAATACAGATACACATGATAAAGCAACCTGTCAGCACCAAAAATCCCCATGACATGTACATTAGCTAGATACCTGCCTCAAAACATCAGTGAAATAATAATTGGTCCGAACTTCAAATAGTTTCATTATATAGATGCTACATTCCTGGTTTAAGTCAATAGGTTCATTTAAAACCATACTCCTCCTCACAGAAGAAAACGACAAGTTACTAAACAATACTTACTTATTTGCACCCAATAAGTAGCTTCCTTGGGGACCTTGGCCATATTCTAGCTGCAAATCCTATTGAAAGAAAACAATCACATACAAAATAAAACACAGGTTGATGGATCTGTTTCATCCTACCCATTTCAAAGGTCCAACATCTAAACTTTTACTGCTATGGGTACATGGACTCAGACACTGCCCTGTGTATTACAGATTCTCACACATTATTTTAAGAAAGCACTAAGCTTCTAATATGAAATGTATGCACAGGAAAGGAAAGGATGCAGACAGGCAACAAGAGACAAAGTTAATGTTCTGTTTCAGACATTCCACTACATGAACACATACTGACCATTTGCTTGGATTGAAAGATCCCATACAATTTCCCTTCTGGCAACTCACCCCACAACATATCACATGCCATATTGTGCTATGAAATTCCCCAACTATCAGAAGCAGGTTTTAAGAGAGTTTGCAAGGCCACAGCTGTAAGAAAGGCAATACTGCAGCATTCCATAATCTGAACCGTCATGGAAATCGAAGTTAAAAACTATTTAGAGATCTGAAGAAATGTCTTTATACTGGCAACGTTTCCAATTTCAATCATTACAAAAATATCCAAAATCTGATTGATGATAGGTGGTGGAGAGAAAAGAGTAACCTTCTGGCGAAAGGAAATGATGGCTACATTATACAACCTTAAAGTGCCTAAAAGATTATAATTACACAATCTACAGATCATGCTTCATTCATTGGAATACTGAAGTCAAACGTGACCTTTCATAAACACACCAATAAAACAGTTGGAAATCTCCAAAGATATAACTAAACATGAACCAGAGAAGTGGTTCTCAACTTGTGTGTCCCCAGGTATCTTGGCCTACAATTCCCAGAAATCCCAGCCAGTTTACCAGCTATTAGGATTTCTGGGAGTTGAGGGCCAAAACATCTGGGAACTCACAGGTTGAGAACCACTGAGTGAGTGCTCACCAATAGCTCCTTTTCAGCCTGGAGACAAAAGACTACTGGGATTATGTTCTGGGCCTGGTATTGTTCAATAACTTTACGATGGATGATCGGAAAGATGGCATGCCTATCAAATTTGTAATGATGCCAAATTAGTAAAGACAGAAGATAGAAGCAAGATATCCCAGAAGATAGAAGCAAGATACAAGTTGACCTTTACAGACTGAAGAACTGGGCCAAAACCAGTAAGATGGGTTTCAACATTAATACATTTTAAATATTACATGTAGGGAGGAATTGCAAAATGCATATATGTGAGATGAGCAATACTTAGCTTAAAAGCGTAACACGTGAAATATATCTAGAGATGAGTGTTATGCCACCATAGCCAAATAAGCCAATGGGCTGCATCAATAGGAGTGTAGTGCCTAGATCATGGGAGTTAACAGTACAACACAATTCTGTTCTGGCTAGACCTCCCCTGGAATCCTGTGTCCAGTTCTGGGCACAATTCAAGAAAGGGATTGACAAGCTGGAATATGTCCAGAGGAGGGCGACAAAGCTTAGGAAGCTGGCATGTTTACCTTAGAGAAGATTGATAAGGGATAGGACATCCATCTTTAAATATCTGAAGGAATGCTATGTAGAAATTGACAGACTTCTTTTGTGCTGCTCTGAAGACTAGAAGATGAACCAATGGATCCAAGTTAAAAAAGATTCCATCTAAACATTACAAAGAATGTACTATGGAGAAGTGGCATTCATCAGTGGGGTAGAGTGGTACTGAACTTTCTTTCTTTGGAGGTTTTAAAACAAGGCTGTGTAGACATCTTTCAAAAGTACATGAGCTGTGGATTTCTGCTTGGAAGAGAATTTGTCTTGCAGATGCTTCTAACTCTTATTATTCTATGATTCTGTCTAACAGTGGTATTATAGAAACAGTCTTTGAAATCCTGGAGGTTTTAGCTTCCTTATACAAAAATGTGGTTTTGCAAAATAGCTTGCCCCTCTTAGGGACAGAACAAAATAACAGACACAGGTGTAAATAAAATGACTCATTGCTGCTGCTGCATCAACATGGCAAAACCCCTGTCACATCACAACCCTCATTAATTGCCCTCATTAATGTGGTTTCCTAGCCCTTCAGAGCAGACTTCGTGGGTATATGGGAGACCGCAGTGGGAAGAGAAGATTTCTCCCTCCCAACTGTGCCAAATTCAGTTTCCACCAGTGAATGTCATGTGTTGGATAATGTTGGCAATTTTAGCCAACATTTATAGGAAGGATATCCAGGGGTCAGTTTCTATTGATCTTATCTCTTCCGATGAATAAATTTCCCTTTGCCTTTATGCATTTTCCCAAGCTTTCTTACAAATCATAACTGTGTTTCTTGTCTCTATTCATCCTGTATCACAATATACAATACCAATGTACACGCTGCTTTCCTCCATGGAGGTGGGGAACCTATGGCTACAATTCTCATCCTTTGACTACTGAAATAATGACCGAGGCTGAAAAGTACTGGAGTTCACCAATACCCGGAGGAGCAAATATTCCCCAGTTCAGTTAATCAAAATAATGGCTGCTAGATAAACTGACCTTGAATTACAATTATATCAGTTTTACTATTTTATGTGTAGGTGCCTCAGTGAAAAGAAAATCACTTACACTTTGCAATGACATTGAGTCAAAGAACATTGGATCCATTAATAGTGCTGTCTGAATTAAATATTTCAACAGCGAAGATTTTAGAGTATCATTCAAAATCTTTTTTCATTCTGAAAGAAGTGACAGTATTTAAAAATGGACTACTTGGAAAGTGATGCAAAAGTCAGGAATTTTTAAAGGTCTTGAATAGAGGAGGAAACGATGTCTTGTAATCAGTTGATTGAATGGAGGACAACGGACAACAGCACCAAATAAGTCAGAAGGTATTCATGCCTTGCAAAATTATCTTTACAATTTTGACAATTGTTACAGGATGACTTAAAGTGTGAGATGTTTATCATGTTTTATATGAACAGGATTTGAGAAAGGGAAATTATTGAAATAATTATGTCCCAATAAAGGTTTTCAATAAAGTGCATTTGTTTAAAATGCTTTGCGAAATGACAGATGGCAGCCACAAATAAGAGTATCAGCAAAAGAGTTGAGGATCCATTCTTAGAGAGTTCCATCTATTAATGTCCATCTGTCAACAAAACACCATCCATAAAATATATATTCCTCTTCCAGCAGGAGCCCCTCTGACAGCCCCCCCTTCCCTGTTGCTCCAAAGATTGAAGGATCTCTCAAACATGATGGAAGGGCTGTAGGGAGGAAGTTTTTCGGCCAAAACATTAGTCTACTGAAGCAGCCCTAGATGTTGCCTAGAGAGAAAGAGCTGTAATAAATGTGCATAAAGATGGAAATGGGAGATCCTATGGCTGGGCAGAGACACAATGTCTCCCTCAATTTGGGAAGTGCAAATCCATGATAATATGTAGTCTACAGCAATGACAGAAAAGTTAATATGAGAAAATAAGCAAACCTCTACAAAATGTAAAGAGACCCTTCATCTGTCACCATACGTTAGAATTCTCACAGGAACATTTTTACAAAAAGTGACATCTGTCAGTGTGGCTTATGTTTGGAACTTTTAAAGACCTAAACCTTTCTTTAGAGACAGTTTACTACTGTACTGTCCGCTAGCATCAGAAGAGTAAAACGTGAGGGTCCTATTCTATTTTTCATGTCTCCTTCTAAACTACAATTACTATGAGTTTAAAATACAACCTGTGTTTTATCCCAGATATCTGTACAGCACAACACTGGGAAAATGCATTCTTTTGTATACTGATGCTGTATTTTCTTGCAGAAAAGAAAAACTCCTTAAAAAACTAGGACAAGACAGGTCAGCAATTACTGCCAGTTTAGCATAGGGATTTTCTAAATAAGATACTCAAATCATATTTTTGGAGCACATCCATTTAGATGACAAAAGGGGTGCAAAATGCATTCATGACACCTGTGTCATCAGAAGTGGCGATAACTTACATATGTACTTCAACAGAGTATATTTTGCATTCTATAACTACAAAGATTAGGGCACATAACCATAGTGTGTGTGTATGGAGGGGGGGGGGAGAGAAGGGAACCTCATTAGAGCTGGAATAGCAGATTTTCAATTTTTAAATTATCTTTAAAACATTGTCCTTGCTCTGCATTATTCAACATAATGGGACTCAGATGATGATGGCTTGCATGATCCCAGTAATATTCCAAAATAACACATGATATTGCCTTTGTGTACACTCCTTTCTGCATAAAAAGGGATATCAAGGGACTTCAAAAGTGTACATGAATATAACTTTACCCCACATTGTGATATGGCATTGGGAGGGGAGGTTGAGCCTCACTCTTCCTTACCACACACATTAACACCTACTGTGGTAAATCAATGTGTTCTTCTATGATAACTCCAAGGGGGGATTCCAGTTTTTCCTCCCTCTGAATATACTTGATCCTTCCACTTACAGATGGAAACAAGGTATCTAGAGCACTTCCAACTGAAGGCAGGGGGAAGGTGATTTTTGACTGTTCTCTGTACAAAACCGTTCCATCTCCCACACTGACTTGAAGGGTAATTCAGGAACAGCTTAGGTGATTCCAAGGGAACCTTTCACCAGTGCCAACAAAAACCTATTGAGTACAAGACTGAATCCAACCCATTACATCAAAGGAAGTTCTGGGTATAAGTAATCCCCAAGTTACAAACATCTGTTTTACAAACCACTCATAGTTAAGAGGAAGTGAGAGAACTCTACCCCCAGGAAGGGAAATTTACTCCTGAAAAAGTTATCACAGGGAAAAGGGGTCTCAACTGAAGCTGAACTTGATTCCACAGCAAGCCAAACTTTTCCAGAATCCAATCATTAGAAAGTGAAGTGAAATCTTCTGAACAGGGGCACAGACAGCAAAGCAAACACCACAGGGGTGTTAACCCTTCCCTATGCTATCCAAAGTGTGTGTGTAAGTGTGTGTGTTTAGCTGGAGTTACCCTTAAAATGTACCTGTTCTAACTTACAAACAAATTAAACTTAAGGACAAACCTACAGAACATATATTTTTAGTAACTTGGAACTGTCTGTCTGTGTAAGCTATATAACACCATGGTTCATTCACCCGCTGAAGAGAAATACTGAAAGGGAATACATTTTTAAAACTGGAACTAGAGACTACAATTATCTTTCCACATTTGACTTTTGCAGATTTGCATTTTTGCACTTTTCCAGAGTGTTTCTGAGTTTTTATGTTTGCATTGTTTTCTACATTTCGTATTTGCAAACACTGTAAATGCAGAAAATGAAACACTAATTTGTAAGACAAATACCCCTGCCACCACACTGATAACTGAGAAAGGAAAGTTGTTAATACTACCATGGGACTTTTACATCTGGCAGGTTACAACAGAGATGGTAGGTTTCGGGTTTCAAAATTCTAATTTGCTTTTTTATGGGAATTCTGAAAACTATTTATCAAATCGACACAAAAGACTGACTAAGCAGACTGCCAATGACCTATCCCAGCAACCTATTCAGTGGGTAAATATCTACCCATTATCATAGAACAGGGATTCTAACATACCACTCTGACAAATACCTGATCCAAAGCAAACAGGTGGAACTATTTTGCAGATGTAAAATACTGAAGCTGAGAAATAAACCATTAGCACAAAACCAGCGACAGCTAAATTCCCTGTTTTGTTGTTTTTTAAATTCTTCTTGTTCTCACTAAAGGCAAAGACCCTTGCAAAATACCAGTAGAATTACCAGTAGACAACGCTGACACTGAAATACAACATTGCCTGAGTTCTGCGAGTGCAGCATTTCTCCAAATGAAGCAGAGGGTGTTTGAGGATCAGGGCGTCCGTAGGGATACCAAGGTGCGTGTTTATAAAGCTATTGTCCTCCCAACCCTGCTATATGCCTGCGAAATGTGGACTGTCTACAGACATCACAGTAAACTCCTGGAACGATTCCATCAGCGTTGCCTCCAAAAAATCCTGTAAATCTCTTGGGAAGACAGGCGGACAAATGTCAGTGTGTTGGAAGAAGCAAAGACCACCAGCACTGAAATGATGCTCCTACGCCATCAACTCCGCTGGACTGGCCACATTGTCTGAATGCCCGATCACTGTTTCCCAAAGTAGTTGCTATATTCCCAATTCAAGAATGGAAAACTAAATGCTGGAAGACAAGAAAATAAATTTAAAGATGGGCTTAAAGCTAACCTTAAAAACTGTGGCATAGACACCGAGGACTGGGAAACCCTGATCCTTGAGCACTCTACCTGGAAATCAGCTGTGACCAGCAGTGCTGCGGAATTCAAAGAGGCATAAATGGAGCATGAAAGGGAGAAACATGCCAAGAGGAAGACGTGTCAAGCAATCCTGACCGAGACCGCCTTTCACCTTGAAACCAATGCCCTCACTGTGGAAGACCATGTGGCTCAAGAATAGGGCTCCAGTCACCTTTGTATCCACTGCCAAGACACTACACTTGGAAGGCCATCATACTCAGACAACGAGGGATTGCCTAAGTAAGTAAAGTACAAAGCACTACTGATAGAGTTAACTAGACTGGTTAAAAATCCAGAAAGAGAAACACAACAAAATTAAATTGGCAAAAGAATTTCGCATCCTAGACAGGAGACTCAGTAACACTGCAGGAAACATGGAGACTTCCCTTAGAAGTAATACAAGTACTGTTATGAAAGATCTCCCTATTTAGGGGGACGTTGGAAAGAAAAGGTCATTCGGATACTTTTGGTGTATGATACAGTCAAGTTGTTAAAGGAAACTTTAAGAGGAATTATTTCAGAACAAGGCTGCCCTGACTACCCTCCATTTGATTTTTAACACAGGATTTGGCATAAATGATTTGAGAAGGAAACTGTCAAAGGATCCAGTCAACTTCACTGCCTCTAGAGCTGAACTATGAAACTTCAGCAATGAATTCTAACTTAGTTCTTTCATATGTAACTTTCAAAGAAAAAACCAGCATGAGCAGGAAGCACGTTTGACAAGATATGCTTCTGCTAAAGAACCAGGAATGTTGCCTGGATACAAGGGGAAAAAATTACAAAATATGATCCATACTTTTATTAGCACCACACTTCAAACTGTTAGAACCAATGTGATGTTTTTTTTTAAAAAATGGGCAAAACTTTAATTTTCAGACAATGCAAGGAATATCCATTCTATTGAATATCAACGCACTATAAATTAATAGGGATGGGGAACATGAGGTTTTCCAGACATTTATATATTGAATTTAAGTCCAGTCTTTCACCAACAATGATGAAAAACCATTAATTAAAGAACAGCATTCATCAAGTTAGATACTGCTTTTACAAGAATTCAACTTAGTTGCTTGTGTGTTTTTTGTATTACAAATCCCGTGGTCTTGAATTTGTTGGGCATGGTTGATGAGACATGCAATTCAATTGGTCCTCAACCTTACTTTCAATGGGAAAATACATTGGTTAGTATGATGAAAGCTACTTGTAATTCTGTAATGAAGAGATTAGTAAAAAAAAAAAAGACACCTTCTGTTTAGCAGATAGTATTATAACCATGAGATGATTTGGGGGGAAATCATAAATTGCAGAGTGCTTTATTACTCAACTGAAGCTTAGAAACTGGGTCAGCTGGAATGCCGCACCTTCAGCAAATGTGCAAACAAGGGGACTGCTGTCATCATAACCGCACAATAAGCTGAGACACACTTTTTTTTAAATTCACCAAGGCGAACAGTTGGACACAGTTCTAGAAGAAATGTAAAAACGTTCATCGGAGTGTGCTCCTGAGCACATTTGACTGTATGTGATACAATGGGACTTACTTCTAAGGAGATATGCATTCAACAGAGCTGCTATTTTAAAAATCTCTTTCAAAAAAGCTTTGAAAGAACTTTAAAAAACTGGTGTGATTTTACATGGCTTGGAAGGTGACTGTGATTAATCTGAGCATGCTACTTTATGCTGACTTTATACAATTTGTCTTAATGTTCCACTTCAGTCAGTATTTTAAAATTTCATTTTATATTACGGAAAAAGGATATAATAAGTCCTAAAGATTATAAAGTTTAAAGATTATAAGTAAATTTAGACATTAATTCTGGAAAGCTGTACTTTGACTTCAATCCTAAGGCTGAACTAATGTCACGTCTATGCCAGTGTGTAGGTTGCAAGAATATAACTTGTCAGTCATATTATCAAGGGCAAATTTTGGAGTAGTCTATTAATAATCATTGAATGGTGATCACTACTCGTATACACTGTGGAGCTGGAGGGAGGGGGTTGGGTTACTGTTTTTGCCTGCAACTCACAGTACACCTCAATAGTCAGCATTGACAATAAAATTTTGCAATAGATTTAAAAAGCAATTAGACACTTTATCTTCACAAACCATAATTAATACAGAGCCACCAATCAATTCATTTTATATTCCTAAGTGGCTCTTCAGATGTTTCCTGCTATGGCATATTTTATGGGCCTGTCTTATTTTTGGGGAAATGTACAAGCAGATATGAACAGTCCTAAGAAAGAAAATATTTTTGGTGATTAATTATGCATTACAATAACTTAAAGATGATAAATATTCTGATTTTTAAAAATTAAAGCTGTGGGGTTGTTATCATCTGTAACTCTGATTTCCTTAAAAGGAAGCAGATGCTTTTCAACAGTAGATGATGATATAATATCAGACATGTTGTTGGATAATATGGCAACATGGCAAGGAGTAAATTGGGAAGTTTTGTATGTAAATAAATATTGAATCTTGGTTTACCAAATTAGGAGAAAACTATCTTCAAAAATAAATATGTACCTTTGCCAGTTTGAGAACATAAAAAGAAGAGAGTACATAATTCTAAGATTGTCCCTACTAATGCTTCAATCATGAACTTCTATGGTGAAGCAGTGTTTGAACAAGCCTACAGATAAATTAGCCTTCTGAATTCAGAAATCTCTAAGCCTTCTAAAACTCTGCAGAGAAACTGAAATTGCATAACTATCTAGAAGGCAAGCTTGTTCTCACACTTCTGACATTTTGTTCTAACTGTACACACAATACTGAAATAGCTTACAGAGAAATTCAAGAATGAAATACCAAATAAGAATGCTAATATTTGGGTTTTTTTTAAAAAATCAGACAATGTTACGTTTGGTACAAAATATTGAATCTGTTGTGGCCTTCTGCTATAAATGGTATAAGTTTATTTTCCAGGGAAATCAAAATTGCAATATATTTTGCCAAAAAAAAAGGGAGGGGGACAGGACAAGACCGGGAGTTGGGGGGAATAAGGTTTGAATTTTCACATAATGCTCTTAAAATAAAATGCTGCAGAAATGGGCTTTGGGTGAGTACTTGACATGAACTCTATCTCAACTGAAAGCCACTGCTGAAAGGAAATATCCAAAGACACGAATAAGACAAATTTAGAAAAGGGTTTTTTCTATCATGGAATGTATTCTAATTCAGTAAAAGATCTCAGGTTGGCAACAGAACACAGAATGTGATTATCACTAATTCCCCAAGGGCCCTAGGCCCGCAGAAACAGGTTTTTGGATGGTGTATTGGTTGCAAAAAGAAGGGGAAGCAAATTGTAAAAGTCACCTCCTCTTCTGCTGGCAGGAGATGATTATGCCAGCAGGGGTAAGTCTGGATTCATGCCAGTATTAATGACACTACAAAATTCAAGAGGATTCTTAAAGAGAGAAACATATATGTCAAGGAGAAAAACCAACATCTCAATGCAAAGCTAAGGGTTGATAGTAGGCAATGAAAGCTTTTGACAAGTGGACAATTTCAACAGAAAGGAAGAAACCATGAAAATGAACAAATCTGGCTAAACAGTATTTTTAAAAAATGCTAAAATTATAACAGTAAATAAAGAACAAAACTCAAACACAGGGGAACTCCAGACAAGAAACAATCAGGAAAAGCTAATCACCTCTCAAGAAAGGACTCCCCCAGGCAGTAACAAGCCACACCTAAAAACTCTCAGGCCATCAAATGCTTATCAAGGTGGCCAATTGAAATATTCACACCTAGCTCCAACAGACAAGAGTTCTTTCTCCCACCCTGGACTTTCCACAGATATATAAACCCATTTTTCTAGTTTCCAACAGATCTCACAACCTCTGAGGATGCCTGTCATAGATGTAGGTGAAACATCAGGAGAGAATTCTTCTAGAACATGGCCATACAGCCCAAAAACCTACAACAACCCTTTTGACAAATGCCTAATCCTGTTATTTTACGAGCATATACTGTAATGATATTATTTTCCTTAATTATTCACAACAGATAAACAACAAGTAAGTATTTGGCAACTAATCTAACAAATTATAATCTGCCTATTCTGATTCAGAAGAAAAGGAAGGAGGATCTCCAGAGCACAACATTTCATAGTGAAAATGTGGAGAATACTGTATTACGTGGCTGAAAAGGGAAAACTATTTTCTTTGAATCTTAAATTTCAGAGTTTACCGACAATGTTTTTTAAAGAAAAATTATAATGCAAAGAAATTAAATATACTGAAGAAAAACGTACATGCCATGTTTGTCAACATATGCTGACAACTTCCCTTCCCAATAACATTTTTTAATCTTTACTGATCTGATTATCAGTTGCTGATTATTCTGAGTATTAACCTAGCTAATATTATATTAATTATATAATTTTGTTTCAGTATAACATTTGAAAGATAATTAAAACACTGTGATAAATGTTAATGTCCAATTCAACAATTAAATGTTTGGTTAGTATAAGTCATTTTATTGAGGTATTTGCAGAGTTTAGTAGACCTTTGACTATTCTACAGAGGACAAAGTTAAAAACATTTAACTTTGAAAAACAAAAGACAAACACACACAGACGAAGAAAAAGCAATAGATGAAAATACCAGATTAGATCTTGCAGTGTAGTATATTTCTTCTGAACTGTCCAAAAATTCATTACTGTCGGGCTGTTCATCAGACAAAGACCAGAAACTCAAGTTAATTACTTTTAGACTTAGATACATGTATGTACATAAGGGATTTTTGTGTGATAGCTATCTGTGGCATTTACACTTATTAAGATTTATAAAAACCTTATACACCATTGCAGCTAAATTAGTATAGTATTTAGACATGTACTGTGACTACAGAAAATAACTACAAAAGCAAGTAAAAGGTGCATGTTTATAATTTCTTTTAATATTTATCTCTCATCTTTCCTCAATACAATTGCCATACTTATGTCCCTAGTCTCTAACACATACAACTACTAAATGTATGTAAATCCTCAAGGGCCAATAACATGTTGACATGAGCTGCTGGTTTGACCAGATGTCTACAATAATGATCCAGACCAACTCTATAACTTTAAGAAGGCTTACTGTGAGGCAAGTCAGTTTCAAGGAAGTTTCAGATTAAGTGCGATCAATTTCTATTGACAAGTGGTCATTGGGACTAAAAATAATTTAGTTTTTTCTTGCATAGGATGGCAAGAGCTGGGAACCATGGAACCAGAGGGACAGTGGTGCTCACACAATACCCTGCTCTTCACTCTGTGCCAAAAGGTAAAGTGCTTTTGAAGCTTTGAAATGGAAAAGAAAATTCCACTAAACAAGGTCCTTTCACAGTCTCTGCAATTCCCTGGGTCTCATACACTGCCTCAGAACAGAACAGAAGGGTGGATGTATAGATGAATGGATGGATGAATAAACAAACAACACTTCAGAAGCCCTGTCAGGTCAATTCTCTTATTCTGCCTCTATGTTCTACAGCTAAAACAAGAACAATGTATATGCCAAGCCTGCACAACCTGTGGCCCTCCAGGTGTTTGGGACTTCAACTCCCAGAAGCCACAGCCAACTTGTCCAATGGTCAGGGATTCGGAGAGTAGAGGCCCAAAACACCTGGAGGGCCACAAAGTTGTGCAGGCCTTGCCTATGCAATACTTAAAATCCGAAGAGCCCTTATTCATAAGTTCCAATTGATGAAATGGAACATAGCTACAGGCAAACATGCACTAGACTAGACAACCAAATATGGCACTGATATTTTAGCAGCTTATATATGAGCTTAGCTTGACTGGAAACTGCTTGGTGACCCTGTGCATGTTACATTCTCAGCCCTAGAGGCAGGCAAACCTCAGCTGAATACATTTTGCAAAGAAAAGCTCATGATAAGTTGGCTTTAGGGGCACCATAAATCAGTTATCTTGAAAACACATAAAACTATAAAATATAAAGGGAATTAACCTCAGTTTTCACATAATGTGAGACAGATAATGCAGAAACCAAAAGAAAAGTGTGAGTTTGAAATCAGCTGCTTGTAGAAAAATAACAAAACACTGAGTTCCCTGTGTTGATAACTTTCCACAGCTTGCAGAGGAAAAGAAAAAGCAACTGATCTACTAGTTGACTACTTCCATACACATATATGGAAGGTCCTTTGCATAGGAATGAATCATTGGTATGCAACTATCAAACAAGAGGGTGGGGTGTATTTTAAACATATGTATGGGCCAAGAAGTCAAGTTAGTCATAGCTTCACCAGCATGATGCATAAAACATGCATACATATTAACATCTTGCAGGTAGAATCTATAAAGGAATTTAGTGGTGTATGAAGAAGCACAATGTCACATTGAAGAATGCAGACTGAAAACAAATGACTGAATAACAGAGGCAAGATGAGTTAATACAGAAACATTAAGCATTTCTAAGGCAGAATATAACTAAGCTATTAATTCTCAACAACTCTGAGGACTCAAAAACAATTGAGTATGGAAATGAAAGCTACAGAAATTGGAAGTCTGAAAGAAGCAGCCATGCTACTGCAAGAATGGATCCTCTCTTCTTGCTGCATCCATTGTAAATCTGCTCCGGATGGAAGGGGGAAACCTCTGTAGCACAGAAGGGAACATGCAAGAAGAGGAAGAGAAAATCCTCGTGTGGAATTCTACATGCAGGACACTGGACAGAGCCAAAGTTGTACTGACTTCCACTAATGCAAGCAATGCTTAAAGCTGTGAGTACATAATCAGAAACCATTTTCTATGCATATGCTATGCAGGGTTGTGGAGTGGGAAATAATTTGGATAGAGCTGGATCTGGTTGGAATAAACTGACTTGTGACTTCAGCTTCAAAAATAAAACCTATAATGCTCTAACAATATATGTATTATATTTTGTTAGTCTTAATTTTATAAATTCTTTAGTTTTAAGGTATACTTTATGTTTCTATTTAAAAATCTTTCCCCCCAAAATGTATTAAACGGCATATTTATTTTCACAAGAATTTAGTAAAGTTTTCATTTTATGGAAATTTTAATCAAATAAAGGTATTTCATATTCTATCAATCTAAATAGCCTGGTAATTCACGTGATGGTAATGAAATGCCCTGTGCTACCATTTGGATACAGTAAATTTGTTATTAGTTAATATGTATTTGCCATTTATGTCAGAGTCAAGGATTTGGCACACTGATTCCACATCTCTCTAATTCATTTAAAACCTTTTTAACATGCCTTTTAATCTGTGAACTGCTTTACATGTTTTACACTTTGAAAGCTATTTTTATTATTTATACTTAGTATTATGTTTATTTATTATTATTTTATTTCTATCATTTATATTATTATATTATTGTATTATTATGATGTTTGCTTATCGTTACTTTATTATTTATTAATGAATTAAATGTCAATTAATTATTATTTATGTTTATTTATATACCCCGCGCTTTATCTCTCATGAAGGAGACTTATTTATATCTTAAATATATTAGACTGGTTTTGTTATTTGAGCTCTCTATATAAAGGGTGGGATATTGATATTTTAATCACTCAATCAATACATAAATATGGTAAATGTGTTTCATCCTTTACTATTCCAAGATCAAATCTTCATCTATTCTCCATACATATGTTTTCCATACACTTAGTTCCTGTAAATGCATAAAATTATTAATAGATAATCAGAACTACACAAGTGATTTTTTCCAAACATCTGAGTTCCCTCTAATGTATTTATACTCATTGGGAGAATACAGGCATTATGTACTGAAAGACCCAGCCTACCAATGCTATCAAGTAAGAGTGGACAGACAATGCAGCATAGTATTTTGAGTGTTGGGCTAGGACTCTGGATGATGAGAGTTCAGATCAAGAGTTCAGCCACTAGGTGACCAAGGGCAAGTCACACTTTCCCAACCTTAAAGGAAGGCAATGGCAAACCTCTTCTGATTAAATCTTCTCAAGAAAGTACTAAAATAGGGTTGCCATAAGACTGAGTCAACTTTGACAGCATGTAACAACAAACACTTGGAAACAGGGATGGATAACCTGTTTGTGTGTGTGGGTCACATGCAGTGGTGAGTCAGGATATGTATGTACACAAAGTTTCCTCTTGATTACCTCCTTTAGATACTCAGGTGTACATATACTCTCCCCATTCACCTTAATATGTAGGATGGAAAGGTTTCAGCCTCCTTGCTTTGCATGATGCCATTGCCTCCTCCCAAAACCAGCTGATTGACACTGGGAACAATTTTTTCCTAGTGCCAATCATATGGTTGTGATTTAAACGTTTATATGATGAGAACAGCATGGGGGATTATTTTATTTGTGCATCATCTCTTACATCATAACCATACTCCACATAACAGCTTCCTGAACAACTGAACAACAACCTTAAACCTGGCATTGGTTAGCAAGTGGCGGTTTGGTCACTTTGACCAACCACTTGCAATAAGGTCTGTAGGTTATCCACCCATGAGCTAGACAGATCAATATATTAGCATAAGATAGCTTACTATCCTTATTCCAAAATCATTCAATGTGAAAATTAGAACCAGGAACCTTGACACTGTCTCGTTGCCTTGTTCTTCACCAAAAGAGAAGTTGAGAAAAACAAATAAAAGGTCTAGAAATAATCACTGGAGTAAGATGACTAATGATTTAGGCAAAAAGAAAAGTGATAAAAAAACCCAGAAGTCCACACATTCAGAGTATATCTTAACATATGTGTGGGGAAAGGTGGTTATCCTGATTAGAATTCAGTGTGAAAATAAGACAAGGATGCTAAATTTTTATTAAAATTTATTTCTAAGTGAAAAAAAAATCTGAAAATCTATAACCATCTGCCAAGCAATCATCTAACAGACATGAAGCAAGAATGGGGACAGTGATCTGTTTAAGAACAACATCAATAATCAAGTCAAATACTTAAAAGAGTGTTTGTCAACTAAGAATTGGCTTTATGGACTCTCCACCTTACAACAGACCTGACAGAAACTGAAAGATACCCAAATCTACTAAAACAATAATGATTTTTCTGTTCAGTCATCACATACAAAACTGTCTAAAGTGTCCAAAAATATGTTCAAAATGCCAAAAACGGATGGTGTAAGTAAAAGTACCATATGCATTAATGTATAAACATAGAAACTTTAGTCAAAAAATTGACCAAAAAAATCTGGATCAACTTATCCATAGGTTGATATAAGTATTGTACCTTAACACTTATTTTAAAAAGGAACTATCTTCTTCTCTGAGTAAAGGGATGAAAGGCAAGAGCTTACTCCATTCTGGGAGAACCTAAAAGAAGTACTGACATCTTTCCCCATATGCATTGCTATGACAAAGACTAACTGTGTTGGTACAAAAATGGCAATTAAAACAGTAGTTGCGTAAAAATCTGGTTTCAGCTAAGGAGAGTGAACTCCTAGACATTTCTCAGAGTAAATGGTGTAACTTTAAGGTGCCTTTGCAACAATTTTCATAGGACCCAATATTATGACATGCTTTCAGGCGATAAGCAATTACCGTCCTTCCCAGAACAGCAATTTGCCTTTACAATTATATTAGTCTTCAGACAATTGGAATACCATCTACCAGATTCAAAGTTTCTGCCCTTATGTCATTTATTCAGTAACCTTCTGCTTATTGAACACTGAATAGTTTGTGTCTAGTTTTACCTGATCTTCCCATTTAAAATTCACTATACATGTGTAACTGCTTCTCCCAGTTGATACTATCCTTCCATACAAACGAAGAGCTTATCTGTAATGTACATAGAACTAAAATGTGTAAGTGGGAGCTATGTTTTTTTCTAAGTAGATACTGGAAAGACAGCAAAGAGATTGAAAATACACCACAGTAAACCAGAAGAATGAACACATGTTATTTAGTAAGAATCCAAGTTAATGCAAAAACAATTCCTCTGAAATACCAGTAAGTTGTTATTATATTACACAGTCACACAGAATTTCTGATCTGTTAAGACCACAAAGCAGAATACCCATAAGTTACAAAGCCTGAACATTTTGGTCTGCTGTGTTTCATGGCTAGAGGGATGTAGTGACTGACACAAAGTTCCCCAAAACTGGGAAAATCCCTACACAGTGACAATAAAATTGTAAAGTGCTTTACAAAGGTATACTATGCAGAATGGAATACATATGTATAGGCTTCCCTTTCTTTTGTTATACTATAAGCACTTTCCCCCATATATATATGGTATGTGACTAAAAACACCAAATACTTTTTGTTACTTACAAACTCATGATGAGGCTCTGTCTCCTTCCTTAAAGGTGGATCAAATTTTACTTGGCCAACTATTAAAGACAACAAGCAAAGATAACAAAGAGTAAGATAAAAGACAAGTAAAATGAGTTTAGTGATTTATACAGAAATTTTATCATGGAATATATAATATTTCATTTGGTTGTTAACACTTTGTATTAGCTGAGAAGAAGAAAGAGAGCTCAAAGAAGAAACTAAGTCAAGTCAAAGCAAGAAAATAAGCCAATTAAAAACTACAATAGTTCAAATGAAACCCAATTGCTAGGCCTTGCTAGAGTAGTTCCACTGAATCAACACAGTTTCAAAAAGTGTTGACTTATGATTGAATGGCTCTACCATGCTTGTTTGTGTATATGTGTGTGCGCAGACCTATAAATCACTTCTTGACTTTTTAAAATAGGAGTGGCCTTGCCAGTTATTTCCTCTGAAACATCATCTACAGCACTTGGCTTCTGCTGGGAATCTCTCATTTAAGTCTTAACATAGCTGATCCAGCATAACTTCCTAGAGCAAATGGAATCTGGTGTCTTTAGGTTATTTAGGCCCTGGATCTACTCTAGCTGAGACTAAAAATTCAATTTAGGGAAAAGAACCTATAGTCTTTACACAACAAAACCTTTAAACTTAAACTTCAGAGAAATCAAAGAATAGTGAAGGTGTCATCCTACAGTTGTTCCCAAGTTCCATTATCCTAAATCACTAGCTATTTTAGCTAAGGCTGAAAGGAGCAGCAGTCCAAAAATGAGAAAGCATTATGTTCCACATCCCAACATTATTTTTAAAACCTAATAATCAAGCTTTATATTGTAAATATCAGCTGTTCGGCGATTTCCTACTACACATATCTCTTTTAGGACTATGAGTTTTATTGACCTTTTCAATCTAAACTTTGTATACTTAAGAAAAGTGAACAATTTCCATAATGTTGCAAGACAGAACACAAGCATATGACTCTCCTGAAAAATGCTGTAATCAAGGTGATATGAAACAAAGCCACCTTCAGGAATTTTTTTACAAGAAAGAGGACTGGTGGATTACTAGAAAGTGATTTCTTTTTTAAGGGGTAGGGCATCAATCATAAAAAGTTAGTTCTATAACTGTAAAAATCACTTTGCATATCTGTTTTTATTGAGCACAAGAATTCAATTATTAACAGCCCCCCCCCCCAAAAAGGAATGGAGATGAATTTTACCACTTTTGTATTATTACAATTAATTATGTAATAATAATAAAAAGTATTTTTAAAAAACTGTTTGATAGGGGAACAATATACAGAGGTAACATACTTGGTGAAATCACTCCTAATGATAACTCCTACTGGGTCCCACAGATCTTTCCTGATACCTAACTCTTGAATATTCCTTTCAAATAAACCTCTTCTGGAATAGTGAATAAAAAAGAAGAAAAACCAATTGTTAACCTCTTTATCATGCACTCAAAAGTAACAAAGTAGCAGCAGGTGAAACTCAGTTGATCTATTTCCTGCTTTTATTTCTCCCTCTCCATCTGTTAAAAATAAAACCAGCCAAGTACCTATTATGCAATAATACAAACAACATACTGTGGCTGGCTGAAAAGCCATATTGTTTCCCTCCTCTATCAGTAGATACAAAGATATTGAAGAAAAGGGCTCGTTTGTCTAGCCCAGGCATGGGGGAACTTTGGCCTTCCAGGTGTTTTGGACTTCAACTCCCACAACTCCCTACCAGCTGTTAGGAATTGTGGGAGTTGACGTCCAAAGCACCATGTCTGGTAGCCCCAACACATAAAGCAGAAGTGGCTAGTATTTTCTCTCCTTCCTCTTTTTGGCTGAGAAACTTGAGGTGCAAAGAATGCAAGCTTAGATTTTTCACCAACTCAGTACACAACTAGGGAATAAGTCACATTAAATTTATGATGATTTATTTATTATTGAACATTGTTCATATTATGTTCTAAAAGTGGGTCTTTCAAAAAGCCGTTTCTACACATTTTTCATTTTCCTGACACTTTTTTTTCTTTTCTACCCGGACTCTAACGCTTGCTTTTCTTCTACAGATAAATTTACCGTAACTGTTACAATAATTTTGCAACTCAGTCAGAATGCTTAATCCAGGATGGAAGAACAATGATTAAATATGACATATATTAAATAAAAGGTGCAGTTACAATATTTTTTTCAAATGCATATCCATACTTACAGTTTATTTCAGAGCGTGTTTTTTCTTCTCTCACATTTCTACTTGTCGAGTGAATTCTATGAAGCACAAGAAGAGGCTAGGAAAAATATAACAGTTTGCAATTAAGGATGGCCTATATACATTTTATAAAGAGTCTTAAAGATACTTTGCAAATTGAACCCCAGAGCTCAAGAAGTAACCAGTCAGAAATGACTACTCATTTGTAATTAGCTTCTTTCTTAAATAACCAATAAATAACTACATGATGCTTGCAACTTAATGGGAGACACCTTCACTATGTTAATTTGTAGCAGAAATTAAACTCAAGAACTCGATTGTGATCTATAATGAGCACTTTTTTTATTGTGTCAGAAGTGACTTGAGAAGCTGCAAGTCACTTCTGGTGTGAGAGAATTGGCCGTCTGCAGAGACTTTGTCCAGGGGATTCTTTTTTCATGTCAGGAGTGACTTGAGAAACTGCAAGTCACTTCTGATGTGAGTCTGCAAGGACGTTGCCCAGGGGGTGCCTGGAAGTTTTAATGTTTTACCATCCTTGTGGGAGGCTTCTCTCATGTCCCCGCATGGGGAGCTGGAACTGACAGAGGGAGCTTATCTGCGTTCTCCCCAGATTTGAACGTGCAACCTGTCAGTTTTCAGTCCTGCCAGCACAAGGGTTTAACCCACCGGGGGCTCAAGGGATGCCCAGATATGTTACCATCCTGTGGGAAGATTATCTCATGTCCCCACATGAGAAGCTGGACAGATGGGAGCTCATCCCTTCTGGCAAATTCGAACCACCGACCTTCAGCTCAGCAGTTCAGCCAGTACATGGGTTTAACCCATTGTGCCACTGCGGTTCCTGTTCTGGGCACTGAAGTAACAACAAGATCAGCAGGAGAAGAGTATGTTTTGTATCACGGGACAGCAGCTTGCAGCATTCAGATTTTTTAAAAAGAGTACCAATAAAACGGCAGCTATGTTTCTATGGTTCTATTTTACTTTCTTATGAGATATGCATACAAGCAATTACAAGAGTAGCCATGTAGAGTAACTGCATGTTACTGTAATATTTATAATTGTGATGAACTACCAGAGAAAAAGCAGATAGAATTGTAAGTTATTATTTTTTAAAGGAAATTTGATAAAAAAAGGGAATAGGAGTTATTAAAAAACACTCTTTAAAAGGGAAAATAAGAAAATAAACCATAAAACAGCAAAGGACTAGAATGGAAGTCACAAAACAACTGAACCTTCCCCCTTTTTATTATTCTGTGGTTGTTGGTGGGTTTTTCTTTGTTTTTTTTCTTTCTTGTTTTCTTTTCTCTTTTTCTCTTTCCCTCCTCCCCCCTCACGGTCTCCCTTTTTTACTCTTTTTTGTTGATAATTCTTTTCTTTTATGAAAATAGTAATTGAAAACTTTAATAAAAATTTAAATACACACACAAAAAGATCTATTAAATACTCTTAGTGATGCAGAGAAATTGACCATAACTGAAATCTCTGCTATGAAATGGCAGAGGGATGGCAAAATGTAGCACTATTATAGATAGCCTTGTAGATGCCTTGTAGTCCAATAGAATTTGAAACCTCAGCTCACTTCAGAGAAGTAGATGCTTGTGAATTCAAAAGGAATACTGTATCCTCAAAAAAACTGCATTAAGTGGGAAACTACTTTGATGCAAAGTATCAATCTTGTATTCAAAAATACTTCACTCAATGAGATACAAGCAATTGACAGACTAGTGTTTTCCTCATTCCTTCATCGTGAGTCAAGACCTGTCCACTATGAAGGAGAAGCCGCTTATTTAAAGAAAGGCCTTGGGCATTTTTTCCCCCATTTAAGGTTCTTATCTTTGGCTTTCAGAAGTACCATAATTTCCCAGAAATGCCATTTTTTCTAGTTCTGAATTTTTACTGCTAATGTGTGGTTTAGAGAGCACTCTTCAAGCACGGTTAATATTAAGTTAATAACGCAGGTAGGTGAGGGAAGATATTAGGAAGATGCAGAGAGCCAACAGCAAAGTTTCAAAGATGACATGACTCCTGCTTTTATTTCTGAATAATACAAGTGATTCTCAGCATCACTTAAGACAGTGAACAGATACTGACAGATAGGGTGGGAGTGAAATACCATATATTTTTTACAATTAGATGTTCGTTGTACACTCAGTGATGTTTACATCCACTGTAAACTTCTGAAAAACCATTACAAGTGGACACCATTATATATTTTATGCTGTAGTAAAACATAAGTTCCAAAACTGGGATGAGCGGATTGCTCAACAAAGGGATAATTAAAGGATGATTTAAACAGGAAGTTAGATAAGATGCTTTCAACAGTCCCTGCAATAAAATCAATTGTACCTCAAACAGTTTTATGGAAAGTTAAATCCAAGCAGCTTAAAAATGTATCAAAGAACAAGGAAGGCTATCACAGTTCTGCTTTATATGTTACCAAATGTTTAAAATATATAGATTTTTAAAAAGCTTATATAAATAAAATTAAATAATATAAGTATTAAGTGGCATCAGCTTCTTATATATTCACTGCAAGCATCCAAATTATATTTGCAGTGACAAGGGTTTCAAAAATTTTGGACTATCTCAGAGGCTGAAGTTGGGCATGGTGTCTTTTTTTGGTCTCTGAGGCTCTCGGAGCTTCCTAAAATCTCAGCGCTTCCTAAAATTCAGTTCCTGGGGTTTGAAGAACTTTCCAGAGCGGGTTTGGGGCTGATGGAAGTTGAGAATACAGCACTTAAGATGGATTCTACTAATATGCAAGCAGAGCTCCAGCACAAGATACATCCAGGTCTCTTTAATTGCCAAGCTCTGATTTCAGTAGTATTCTCACCTCAGGATCATCATCATCAAAATCATGGTAGGTGGAATGATCAGGATTGTTCATTTTATCCAATAGTTCTATAGCAAGGGTTCGGTTTAATGGCTGGGTAACAAAAGGATGCTGGAAAAAATAAAAGGCAATTAAAAAACAGAAATGGCATTAATGGGGGCTCCTTTAAATATAATGAATGAATTTCCTCCCGCAATACTTCCTACAATTAGCAAAGATTAACTTTGGGAAGGTGCTTAAAGATCCCATCCCTTCTTTGCGTCAAAGCAAAGGGACAGGCAGACTAAAGAAAAGCTGACTGGGCAAAACAAGACTAGGTTTGCTAACACATGTGCACTGCTCACACTGAATTACTTATTTACAAAAGTGTTCCTCATATGAAAACATAACATTTTTAGAAGACTTTAAAAAGTAATATGAAGTTATACCTGCAATAGTTTTTCAGCTGTAGGTCTTTTTTTAGGATTCTTTGTAAGTGCCATTTTCACAAAATGATGGAAACTATTTGACCTTTAAAATGAAATTACAGACTTTAGAAATGACCACAATGATCACAATGCCATATAGCAATATAACTACAGTACTCACCACTTCATTTTGTCTTTTAGTTTGGGAGGCTGGAAATTGCTTTTAGTCATTAAAAAGAGTGCTCTGAAAAGTAAGAACAGTGGGGACTTCACTAAGCCATGTCATTATTTATATCACTGAAGATAACAAAACAAAGAAAGGGTTGTTTAGGAACCACACAACAGTTAGCCCTTCAAAATTATGGATCTAACTTTTGTGGATTTGATTAATATGTTCTCTCTAGGAACATTTAGGTCCTCCAGCATGACTCTGGCCAATTTCCACCAGACACTGAGTCATGCTAAAAGAATTAAAGACTCCTGGAGAGAACACTTCTCTATGCATTTGTAGGCCATCCAAACGAGATTCTATGGTTAAATTGAGGTTACAGAAATTCCTAGAGAGGTGTTCTCTCAGGTTAAATAAACAAACATTTCTTATTTGCAGTTTTTCTACAACAGTTAGCTCCATTATCTCTCTTTTTCACAAGCAGATGGTCTAGAGCTACAAGGGGAAAAGGGGGAGGGAATCAAATTTATTTCCTTCTTTTCCTTCTTCCTGCATTGTGAACAGTTGCCAACACTGATCTTGCAGCCATCTGTTCAAATGATAGGAAGGTATTTTCTTATTAGAAACCCTACAAGTTATATTTATGCTCTTATATGCTTTTAAATGTTCCTACAGCTTCCAGCCTTACATAAAATTACCAACCTCATTGGATGCAAGTCAAACATTGGGGGCTGGAGTTCTGCTAGTTCTATAGCAGTGATTCCAACAGCCCAAAGGTCACAAAGTTGGTTGTATCCACCTTTCCTTTCGACTGCAGCAACCTCAGGAGCCATCCTAAAAGTAAGAAAAAGCTAGTTTAGTTTCCATCCCCATATTCTTAAAGACAGTACTGCCTAGACACATTTCAATAAGGGCCCGCTTATCCTCCTACCAACCCCAGAGATTATTTCGGTCCGAAGACCAAAGTTTGCTTGAAGTCCCCAACATCTGGACTTATCATCTGTCCTCTACTAGGCAGAGAGCCTTCTCGGTTGTGGCTCCTTGCTGGCAAGGTTGTGCCTTGCCAGTTAAAATCCGAACCATCCGAGAGCTACTTGATTTTCGGAAAGCCTGTAAAACCTTTCTTTTCTGACAAGCTTTCAATGGGTGAATAACTTCGGGACTATGTCTGTTTTCATTTTTATTGTATTTTAAAGTTGGTTGTATTGGTTTAATCTACTGCTGTAAACTGCTCCGAGCCAAATTGGGAGTGGCGGTATACAAGTCAAATAAATAAATAAATAAATGTTCCAATGTTAACCTCCCTGCTGCTCCTTAGGCTTTTATTTAAGAGACAGACTATAAGTGCCCTTTCATCTTTAGTAGTCCCAATGCTCGATCAGAGTGAAGGGCCTAACAAGTAAGGTTGATCTTCTTCTGACTAATACCAGTAACCTAAAACATGTCAAAAATTATGTGCATAAATGATGCTGAGAAAATGCTGGAGAAAGCCACCCTAGAAAGTCAGTCATAATTTATCTTGCAACCCTGAAGCTCACACTTTGTGAAATAAAAAGTAAGAAGAGACCAAGACACAGTTCACAAATCCCAAGATGAGTGGACAACAATGGGAAAAGCCATCTAATTGTTGAAACTGAGCTACTTCCCTCCACAACTGAATCAGGGCACACAGAAACTACACACTTTGTGTTAAAGAACAACTGAGATACCCAGAATGTAGCAGTGCAACCCCCCTCCTCCTGATCAGATAAAAACGTGTCTTTTTTCAGTGACATGTCACTGAAATTCACCAGCTATGGACAGAAGGCAAAAGAAACATGGGCTATATGTAGTCCAAAGGCCATGTTCCCCACAACTGGTGTCCACACAAGACCTTCCCCACTCACTTCAAGAGCCAGCTTTGGATGTGTATCACCTTGGGTTGCATCCAGCAGTTTCTGTTTGTCAGCTGAATCAACAAGACTATTGGAACAGATTTCCCCTCTCCTTGACAACTCCCCACACATGTCCGGAATTATTAGAATAAAGGAAAATTACCAATATGGTGTTCCAATGAAAGATTTCCTTTTGGCAATGGTTGCTGTTATTTGTGCTGCTACTCCAAAATCAGCTAAAAATGATGGAATACAGCAAGTGATGTAATCATACTTATGGTGATCAACACAATAGTTAATTTTCTACAGTCAAGATCTATTAGAAACAAGCTTTAAAAGTCTTTGTAGTCCCATTTTTCCACTATACATTTTGGGCTAAATCCAACTTTTTGTTCCAATCAGAATAGAACATTTGAATCAAGGGAACTTGCATAAGTAGTCCCCGTTTCTTTAATGAGTCTATTATAGTTGGGACTAACAGTCATATCTAGCCGATTTTCCTCAGACCAAAAAAAGAGAAGTATACTTTCTTTAGAGCCTACAGAAAAGGGTCACAATATAACATTTCTTGTGAATTCTTAATAATGGTTATCTGCATTTTGAATGAATTGCCTTGGAACCTAATTTTTGCCTCTATGTCTTTTTAATTTTGAAGAAAAAAATGATATTCTACTCCAAGCTAATTTTTTTCGACACGCTGAAACCAAATACTTATGAAAGATGCTTCATAAAGGTTGGTTAATTTAAATGGCACATAATATGTCAAAGTAAACAATGGTTACATTTAAACATACTACAAATGAACACAAGATAAAAAATTTAAACAAGTCAGAGCATTCCAGTTTTTAGCAGAACATTTTTCTAAAAAAAACTTTTATTATAAGCTTTCTTCATACAATTTAATTCATTTTATTTAATTCTATTCATTTAATTTAAAAAAACATTCTTCCATCTTAGACAATACTGAATTTTTCCAACTTCAAGCAGATAGCAATCTTACTGCTATAACTACTAAGTAGAATACTCTTTGATTACTCCTTTCCAATTGTCCCCAAATAAATAGCTCTAGTTTCAGCTGTCTACTAGTTTTCAAAATCGTCTCAATCAAAATATGTATTTGAATTCTGAACTTTTTTGCTTTTTCACACATCTATCACATCTTCCCTCCTTGTTCACTTTCCAGCAGATATTCAAAACTCCCTTATACATTCTGGACAGCTCCTCTGATATCATATACCAATAATACATCATTTTATAAAAGTTCTCCTTGAGATAATATAATGTAAATGTAGACCTTTCAGCAGAAAATTTTGATAGCTGAAAACCGAGCTTTTAAAAAAACAAAGCAAAAAACAGCAGTGTGTGTCTAATTGTTGAAGTTATTGTAACAAAAGTGTCAAAACAATTATTTGCTATGTGTACATGCAATTTATTTGGCCACATTCTGATTATTTTTTTTCACTTTGAGAGTATCAAAGATAAAACATTGAATCTTTTAACTTTTTGGATATTTTCACAGCTTATATTATTACTAAAATGCATTATATAAAAGTAAATCTACACAGAAATACATACCTAATTTCACATGGCCATTGTCTGTTAAAAGAATATTGGCTCCCTTGGGGACAAAGACAGATTTCTTTTTAGTATTATAATAATATCAATCACAGTCACATGGCATTCTAAGAACGTAGAATATTAATGTTAGGGCTGGAACATAACTGTTGCCAGAACAACACCAATGAATGGAAAATAGAGATAGCTTCACACTAATTCCAACTACAACTACTTTAAGATAAAACCACCTATGCACATACAGAGACAAATTGAAGCAAGAGCTTCAAAGAGAATATCTTAACATAACTGCATCAAATTACCATGAAATATGACACAGCACCAGCCTATCATTCTAAGAGGGCAGAAAACATTCCAATGCTATGTCTCTGAAAATGTTTCAATATCATATCCATATCTGTACATGTATACATACACATACATCTTTATCCATAGGTGGCTCAGCTGGTTTTTTTCTGGCATTTAATTTTTTTATTAATGTATTAAGTAACAACAAAACGAAAAGAAACAAGTCAACAAATCAGATTATTCTCAACTGGAGATGAAACCGAGAACTAGTGCAGAGAGTGGATGAATGAAACAGAAGGTACTACTGTTGTATTCAGCAAAAGAAAGTTAAAACTGTTGATTTAGGATTATCAGGCACAGCTGGAGCCCCTGTGGCGCAATGGGTTAAACCCTTGCACCTGCAAGACTGTTGACCAATAGGTCAGCGGTTTGAATCCTGGGAGAGTGGGTTAAGCTCCCTCTGTCAGTTCTAGCTCCCCATGTGGAGACATGAGAGAAGCCTCCCACAAGGATGGTAAAACATCAAACAACTGGGCATCCCCTGGGCAACGTCCTTGCAGACAGCCAATTCGCTCACACCAGAAGCAACTTTCAGTTTCTCAAGTCGCTCCTGACATGAAAAAAGGCACAGCTTTCTTTAGGCATGTGCCCTAAAAATGTTCTTTCAAGTGTATAAGGGAAGTACGGTATATGCTATTTTTCTTACATTAATTATTCTTCCACATTTGTGGTTGTGACTTTTGAAGATTTGATTTTCTACAGATTTGATTTAAAATGTTCTCTCTAGGAATCTCGAGATACTCCAATGTGACTCTATAAACTTCCTCCAGTCATGCTAGAGGACCTAGGAACTCCAATGCAATTCTATGGTCAGCTCCCAGCAGAACTTGACCACAGAATTGTGCTGAAAGACCTAGAAATTCCTGGAGAGATATTATCTCAGATAAATAATAGCAATATCTTCATGTGTAGGGTTTCTTTCCCCATTTTTATGGGGGTCTTGTGCTCCTAGCCCCAGTGAACGTGGAGGGCTGACCATATTACAAATATTCCCGTGAAATAACTTCCACCTAATGCTTTCAATAAATTCAAATATAGCTTTTTAACCAAACATGCTTAATCAGATAACACTGAGAGCACCATAGGAAACTAGAATAGTATGAGGACACCATGTACTGTATGTAGTGCTAACCTCATCTTTGTCTTTATTACTAGAATAGCACTTAAATCCTATATTTAGATAGTCCTTTTTAAATGCTGTCTATTGAAAAGTAAAACTTGGCATCTTAACTAGTATTAGCTGACTTCAGCTTATGGAGTAGGGCTGTCCCTATTCCCCTGTACACTACACACCCAAACTCTGATCCAAGATGTAATACTATAAGTTTAACAGGTCTACAAGACAGGAGTAATAGACTGCAATTAAGAGAATTTAAATAACTGAATTAAATTTGAATTTTCTATTGCTATTTCTTCATATATCACATGAATAATGAGACAAACCTACATGTCCTTTAAATCCTACTACTTTAGAACTAAAGAAAGATTTGTGTGTGTATGTGCTTTTCAAGCCAACAGCTGAATACCATGAATTTTATAGAGATGTCCTTACAGCATATGGAAAGGAACACTAAAAAAGTGTATAAAATTCTATTCTGCATTTTTCAATATTTTAGAAAACATACTGCTAAACAGATTTAGTGTGCTGGCTACACTACTGGAGTTACCTAATATTAGTCAAGTTATTTGTTCAAATAGTATTTACAATTTATTAAAACCATACAATTTCTATTTTATAATTTTCAGACACTTCTTTTTTTGTATTTTGTCCTGCTTCTGGAAGAATTACAGAGAAAACAGTCAAGGGCCCCAATCTGCGTACTATACTAAAAGTGCTTTCTGCTTTGCAAGACATCTCCAGATGCAAACAAATATCTGGTTCACCTTACAAAATTTTAGAATATAATTCTGAGTATATTAAGGACTGGTGTAGAGAAAACACAAACAATCCAACAATGGTAATAATTATTACATAGAATCATAGAGTTGGAAGAGACCACGTGGGCCATCTAGTCCAACCCCCTGCCATGCAGGAAAAGCCCAATCAAAGTACCTCTGACAGATTTCCATCCAGACTCTGTTTAACATGTGAAGGTTGGAGCATTACATGCTCCCATCTCCATAAAAATCACATTCCCAGCAATCTTCACAGTTAAAGAGACACATTATGTTACAATTTAAGGTATGATAGTTTCCTATCTCTATCATAACCAACTATGAACAACAACAACAATAATAATAATAATAATAATAATAAAGCTTTTTATATCTCGCCCCCTCTCCCCAAGGGGACTCGGAGCAACTTAAAACAAGGAACAACAACAACAATAATCACTTTTATATTCCAGAGTAAGTAAAAACTAAAACAGCAAATCAGAAGAAAAATAAATCATGATAGGTAAGAAAAATAAAGCACAACAATAATGCCTATGATTAAAGGGTATGGGGGAATTTGAGCAAGAGAGGACTAATTGTACTCTTGGACTAGTATAAATAAACCATCAGTGTTATATTACATCAGTTTGAAGTAATAATTTTAACATTTGAAAGAACATTAGTAATATACAGCTACATAACACTGAAGGCAGAAGTCAAACAAAACAAGGAAAAACAAGGAAAAATGATGGATTACGTTTGGTGACAGAGACATTTGCAAAATATAGGTTATTTATTTACACCATTTCTACCCGCAGGGGTGAGAAGAGTCAGGTAGAAATGCTGTAAATAAATCATATACAAGAAGACACATCAAAAATACTTTAAAAAAATTCAGTGAGAACGTACTGAAAAATGCATCACTATCCAGACTTTAACTTGGAGAAAAGCTGCATGAACAGACTGATTAGTTCCCTTTAAAAGGTAGATAGTAAAGTGTGCAATTCAGTAGTAAAATGTGCAATACCGAGGGAAATACTTAAAACCAAAGTCAATACCCAGAGAATCCTGATTAGATCAAGGTGGCAAAACATGGACTTCGAATACAAAGAAAAAGTATGCAGCAATAAAAAATTCAGAAGGAACTATGACCTAGAGGCACTCATTTGTGTCAGTGTCCCAGACACAGAGGGATGAGAATGTTGCTTCCTTCAAATTCTTGAACTCTGACTCAGATCCAAAAAGCCGAGTACAACAGTCCTTTCCTACCATCTTTCTTATGCAGTCTCCAATGGGCCATCAAAAGCTAAACCAGAGAATAAAAATCCTCTTGGATAACATGGGATTATAATATAATAAATAATCTTTATTTGTACCCCGTCACCATCTCCCCAAAGGGACTTGGGGCAGCTCACATGAGCACTCCAAGTGTGACATGAAGACAATAAGTATAAATACAATGACATAAGTATAATCAACAGTGCATTAAAATCTCATTGATAAAATTATAAAGAATTTAAACGTATAAAATTCCTAAAAGGCAGTGGAACCTGCAGGCGGGCTATCTGTCATAACAATCAATCAAAGTAAGAGCCAGTGCCATCAATGATTCATCACATTGGCCATGGATTACTCAGGATCTAAGGCCTGTCTGTTTTTAGACTCACCCAGAAGACCTGAAGAGAGGGGGCTAATCTGATTTCTTTAGGGAGAATATTCCAGGAAAAGCGAAGCCCCTTACAGCAGTGGTTCTCAACCCATGGGTCCCAAGATGTTTTGGCCTTCAACTCCCAGAAATCTGGTAAATTGGCTAGGATTTCTGGGAGTTGTAGGCCAAAACACCTGGGGACCCACAGGTTGAGAACCACTGCCTTACAGAAACATAAGTGCCTTCTGCTTAGCAAGGGATCCCACTTTAAATCCTCCTCAACATCAAGAATATTTCTCTATCACTAACAATGTACAATTATTACAAAACACAGGCATTCCCATAGAAACACAAGTCCAATTATATTGTCCTTTGGTACACTTTTTCATAATACATTTTCTCCTTGATAGAAGAAGTTTCACATTTAAAAAAAATCAAAAATCATGATGCTTCTGTTTACAGAAGTTAGTATTTGAAGTCACAGTTTTAAGCACCCGAGGAAAGAATTTAAAGAACAGACTGACCTTTATGTCTCTGTGCATTTTTCCTTTACTGTGAAGATAATATAATCCCTACAATTAAAAAGACACAAAAATTGGTTAGAAACAATATATGAACTACTTCTTCTTCTTCTGCTTCTGCTTCTTCTTCTTCTTCTTCTTCTTCTTCTTCTTCTTCTTCTTCTTCTTATTATTATTATTATTATTATTATTATTATTATTATTATTATCTTTATTTGTACCCTGCTAGCATCTCCCGAAGGACTCGATGCGGCTTACAAAGGCCAAGGCCTCAAAACACAATATAACAATACACAACCTAAAGCAAATTAAAAACAGTTAAAGCAATATTAAACAACAAGCAATAACAATACACCAGGACACAATAAAACTGGGCTGGGCCAGAGTATTGGGCACAGATTAAAAGTGCTGATGTGACAGGTGATATGTAAGGATTATAGGGTAAGTGCAGTGTGCCAGTAATCTTAGTTTCTAATAAAGTGCTTCTGGGACTTGTTGTTGGAGTTGTTCTAAACAACAACAAAACCCTAATCAGACGTTTGAAAATGAAATGATGCATCTATATATTTTTTATTTAATATAGTTTACATCAGAATGGCCGACTTAATGAGGGCTGGGACGTGGTCCCCCAGTTGATCTCTTCTCGTTCCTGTTTTGTTTTTTAAAAACATTGTGAGCTTTATCATATCCTCAGGGGGATGTACAAGTAGTTTCATTAATCCAGCCCAATCCAATCCAAGCCCTCTAATTTAGGCCCAAGAATAGCCTTGTTTCTTTTTTCTTTTTACAAAACTGGAAGAAAATAATTCTAGTTTTAAAACTGGCTAGGCCTAAAATACCTTGGGTAAGAGATCGACAAAATTAGTTCCATCACCCTTACAGGGAATGAGTGGCTAATTTTGATTCTGGGTTTGCGGACACTGTTCTGCATCATGATTACTGCATTCTCAGTCTATGCTTGAACACATGGCAGAAGGGGAAACACACAGAAACAAATAACCGAAAGTTAGACATTTTCAATAACTGAAAGTTAGACAAAAGCACCAAGCCCGAAACAAATACACACAAGTACAATGAAGTCTACACTCCTATATATACTATTGTGGACATCAGCACTAGAGAAAAAACACATTGCTGATTCTTTTTCAGTAAATATTTTGGGGGATTTGAATTCCACAGGTTTCTTCTTCATCATATATTGGCTATTGAACGCTTGAAAAGTAAACATGGATAATCTTTGCGACTATCTCAATAGCTCACCTTGCCCCCAGAGTCCCTGGTGGAACAATGGGTTAAACCCTGGTATGAATCCAGGGTGTGAGGTGAGCTCCTGTCTGTCAGCTCTAGCTTCCCATGTGGGGACATGAGAGAAGCCTCCCACAGGATGGTAAAACGTCCCGGCATCCCCTGGGCAACATCCTTGCAGACAACCAAGTCATGCTTGCTGTCCAAAGGCCTGGTCCCAGAACCATGATTTAATAATAATAATAATAATAAACTTTATTTAATACCCCGCCGCTATCTCCCCAATGGGGACTCGGGGCGGCTTACATGAGGCCAAGCCCAACAACATATTACAATAAAATAAAAGCAAAACACAATAACAACACAGTAAAATATATACAACATATGAGTACAAAAAACAATAAAACAAAATGATACACAATAAAATAACAATGAGCGGGCCACATGTGCAAAATAAAAAACTAAAATACTAAAAATACTAAAGATCAGGATGAGATAGGGATGGAGCAGATTGTTTGTGAGGGAGAGAGAGATTTAACCTTCTTCCTAAAAGAAAGAAGGGAAGACACCAACTTGATCTCACTGGGGAGCGAGTTCCATAGGCATAGGGCCACCACCGAGAAGGCCCTGTCCCTCATCCCTGCCAATGCGCATTTGCAAGGCTGTCGAGACCAAGAGCAGGGCCTCCCCGGACGATCTTAAACTGCAAGGCGGAATGTAGAGGGAGATGCGTTCGGACAGGTACCAGGGCCAGAACCGTATAGGGCTTTATAGGTCAAGACCATTCCTAGAGAAAGGTGCATTTTCTACCTCTAAGATTAAGAATTGAAATATTTTCCTCACCTGTAGTGTTTCTCTGCTTACATAAGCAATCTGCAATTCTAAGAGAGGTCCAGTCACTGGAAAAGGGGAAAAAATTACATTTCACTGTTAACTTTAAGGATTGCTCTCAAATAGCATTCTCTCACACAAGAACAAGTATGGTAAGTGTTTCTGGCCATAAATGTAAAAAGACATTAAAATAGCATTGTAATCTTTTGTAAATGCTTAAGTATTGTTGTCGAGGGCAGGGTTTAAATCTTTTCTGCTCACAATTCTGTTCCACCTGAGAAATGTTTAAGTGACCCCAAGTATATAGGTATACAAATGCAAAATAGGTATACAAATATACCACTTTTCCCTTTCTCAAGCAGCACCTCAATCCTCTTCTTTCTAAGTCCAAATGCGCCTTTCTCTTCTCAACCAGCACCCCAATTCCACCTATTTCTTCATCAGTACGCACCACTTTTTCCTTCTCAACCAGCATCCCAGTTCTTCTTCTCTGTCCATATGCTTTTTTGGGCATTCTTTTTGCAACCCCCACCACTCACTTTCGCAACTCCACTTGTGGTTGTGACCTCCACTTTAAGAAGCTCTGGTCTAGAAACCCAAGCATGGGATGGTAGTGCTATCTTGTAGTTGTTTTAAACTGAAATCTTCAGGAACCTGCAACTAGTTAGCTATTACTTGAATAAATTCCTATCAGCCTCATTCAACATAAGCAATAGTGAAGGATGATAGTGAAGGATGATAGGAATTGGTATCCAGTGACAAATTGAAGTTTTCATCACTGGTTTATAATGTCATTTACTATCTGTGATCTGATTGCATTGAGCTCTGCTTTTATGCATAGGTATACCTATACATAAAATATACATAAAGTATATTATGCAATTCTTGGAAAGATGATAATTACATGAACAACATCTAAGGTGTTAAATAATTCTATAGCAACATAGAGTGCTTGCTGAAGTATTCTGGATATCACTAAAGTACTTGCAAATCTAATTGTTGATGCTGGCCTGGTGTAAGAAACAGCTTGGAAATTAATTAAAAGACAGAATATTTCACATTTTACAAAAAACAGCTTTGCAGCCAAAATCAGTAGTAACAGGAAAGCATTAGCTCCCAACATCTGTTCAACCACAAGTGTAAAATAAGCTCATTTCCTAAAACACAGGTGGCACCATCACAAGGACATCAATCACTGCATTTACAAAAGAAACACAGGAATGAGGAGGCACAAAGACAGAACACAACAAGCTTGTACAAGTAAAGAAATTACTTTTGTCAGAATATAAATTCTGACAACTTGACTATCAGAAAGGTCTTGCAATCACTCAACTGTAAAAAAGCCATCCACTTTACATGTGCTCCCAATTCTTAGAAAGTAGAAGAATTGAATCCAAGGGAATATTGGTGCAGGAAGAAGTCAACAAGGAACTGCTTTGCTTACCAACTGCCTGATCATACAGAAATGACATGATTGCATTGTGTCTATATGTCTGCTGAAATATGGCTACAAGCCACTTCATATACAGTAGTATATTATATTCTATATGAACGTGATTCAGTGACCTATGAATTGTGACAGCTGACACAGTTTTGGAGCCTGGGCTGTGTGTCATGAGCACATTGAGAGCTGCATCACAAAATGTAGGTGGATACTGCTGTTTTTACAGCTATTTGTTTTGTTTTTAAATCTCTTGTGGTTTATTTTTTTTTACAAGAATGACACATTCTGTTTCAGGCTCCAAATGACCTTTTACTTCAAGCAGGATCCTCCATTCCTCATCTTGGTTATCTCCATTTTTTGTTGGCAATCTACAGACCCTGAGCAGATCTACAATGATTTGCAAGATCCTGGAGTCTAACTTTATCAGAAAAGGGCAGGATATAAAACAAAGGTGGGAATCATGTGGCCCTTCCATTGTTCTCTTGCACCCCATTTTTTCACCATGTTTGATAGCAGCAATTCAACAACTTCTGGAGGCCTGTAAGATTTTTCACATAAATATATACTGTAGTATACAGTAATTTGTAGCATCAATGTACTTTGAAAGGACACAAATCTCTCTCCCCCCATATGGAAATTGTTGTTATCAAACAGCAATAGACAAAAGAATACTGAAGCAAAATGGGCAGAACTTGAGCTCATTTTATTTGTTTTTTGGTTTTTTATATAGAGTCAGCAGTATCCGTTCATAAAATACACTGTTATTAAATTCAGACATTTTTTTCACTCAAGAGTAAAGGTTTATCTACCCATTAATTTCCACTTTACACAACATTTATATATTGTGAAATGATCTTATATTGCAAGTAACCACAAACCCACAATTACCAGTGATGAAAACAAAACAGGGAAGTAAAAAATAATTAACAAAGGAGACCTCATGTCTTAACCAGTTCTACAGTCAGTAAACATTCTGAAGAGGCTTTGACTTGTTATTTCATAGCACTTGAGGTATATAATAACTATATTGTAGATCAGGGGTGGGCAAAGGGCAACACATAAACTGCATGTGCTCCTCCCCTCCTTGGCTATATATGTGTGTGTGTGTGTGTAGAGAGAGTGTGCGCAAAATAACCTCTGGGGGTGTAGAGGCTATTTCCACCATGTCTGCAGCTCCCCTGGGCTGTCCATGTGTAAAAACAGTCTGCTATTTTTTTAAAATGCTCCAAAATGTACCCTGGCACGAATCATTTCTACCTTTGCCCCATTGAGAAAATTTATTCATGGAATAAGTCTTTATTTCTATTAGGAAGTCATTTCTGCTCACATTCTGTTTCTTTTAAAAAGGTTCTGCTAGGCCTAAAATGGCCCAGAAAGGCCCTTAAACATGGTAAGCATGAGAGTGCCTGGGATCATTTGATGCAGTGGAGGTGGCCCTCAAATGTTTCCTGTAGGGTTAATGCCACTCCTAGGCTAGCAGAGTTGCCCACCTGGGTATAGATTTTTTCCCCCAAATTTGGAAACAAACCTTTGTCTAAAAACCCATTATCCAAAGAAATAACAGAGTTCTCTTAAATTTTCTAATTTATATTTGCAGAGTCTGGTACCACTCTTGAACTTACCATGGTAAATGTCCTGCAATGAGCCTCCTCCACAGAACTCCATGCAAATCCACAGTTTATCACGTCTAAAAATCATACATTTCATTAGTTTGGCACACTTATAAACAATTAGAAATGACAATTTTCTAGACGTTGAATAAATATGAGTGGGCATTCCTTATATGTTTTTATGTTTATTGCACAAAACACATATCGGCACTTAATAGAAAACACAGACTACTGTGTTTCTCAACTCCTGCAGCAAACTCCAGAATGAAAGAGCATTCTTTTGCTCATTTGAACTGTGCACCAAGACCATATGCAGAAGTATTCTAGTAACTAGAGAATTTAGTGCATGGAAGATATGATCAAAGAAATGATCCAAGTATATTTTGCTTGTCTGGTAGTCTGAGAAGGTTCGTGGGATTTTTACTTTCTACTGGACTTTTCTCAGTTTTCCTGTCAATTTTATACTTCACATTTTAAAAAAGGAAATAACCCACACTAAAAACATAGAGTAAGGGAGAAAACTAAAATAAATATAAATCTGAACAAAGCAACACATAACATGCCTACATTTTTCATCATACTGCAAGAATGCAAACACAGTACTATCACAATGTAAAAGATGCAAAGACACTTTCATTAAAGTGTCTTTGAAGCCATTATACATCTCAGTTTTCTGGCAGATTTAAGCAGTACAAACATATTGATTGTCTTTTTTCATCTTGATGTAATGAGAAAATAACCAATATTTGTTCTGCTATTTTAGGAAACTCCCAAAGTACTACATTCCACATATGGGATAACTCTGATACTGGGAGGTACATTACATTATAGAAAGGTCTTGATGATCTAAATAGTTATATCCTAAAACTATATGAGAAATGAACAAAATGCTTTATTAAAAATGTTCAAAAATATATAAAATGTATGTTTTCAGAAGACCAAGAGACCACTCAACAGCTGCATGTCTTTGTAATACTAAATAATGATCTGGTATTATGTGCATAAACTGGAACAAGCTTTGAATGCAATTTTCCTGCTTCTTGACAGGGGGTTGGACTGGATGGCCTACAAGGTCTTTTCCAACTCTCTGATTCTATGATTAAGCCTGAATGATTTCCCATCCTCCTCATTGGTGACCAATAGCATCTACTTTCCATTTCCCTGTAGTGTGGCTTGCTGGTATGTTCAGTCATTTGATGCAGTGGAAGTAGCCCTCAAATGTTTCCTGGAGGGTTAATGCTGTTCCCTTTGATCAGTTTCACAACAAGCCAAGTTCAAACCAGCATTTGTTAAAAACTAAAACTAAACTAAAACTAACATACAACTAAACTAAAACTAGCATACAATTTTAAGTCACATTTCAAGGAAATGGAAAATTGACAGTCTTGCTTTTACACACAGTGCTGTCATCCTAAGGTCACAATGCATTGGTTTAACACTACATTTTGTACAGGCAGTCTAATATAACCAAGTGCAAATTTAACAAGTAGTTGACAAATGGTATCATACTGAAGATCCACAACAATCAAGACATTCATAAGTCATCAACTAACAATAAATCCCTAGACTGTAATAAGGTGAACCTAAACTGTGACAGTCCAGGCAAGACTGTTATCCCACCACCACTCCACTTCCATGCCTCATTTACTGCACTATCAGTAAACACTTGGAAATTTGTCAGAAGATCTTTCTCACCATCTCCAACTTGATGCAAAGAATAGTTTCACCTGCTAAATTGCTGCTTGCTAGGTGAAGGAGGCCTATCAGGAAGGAAAGTCGCCAACCTGATCATCTGGAAAAACAGCTAGGGATGCATGCTTTAGCCTTTAAGGCAAATGAACACAGGGGAAAGTACCAAATGGGAGTGTCGTAAGGATTTATTCAATTAAGGGATGGTAGCATTAATTCACTAGTCAGCATGACTAACAGATTCATTTTTCTAATCAGATTAAAAGGATCATCCAGACTTTCAGACCTTGAGAATCCATCTGTCTCCTCCACCTTCTTAGACTATATCCCATCCTCATCCTTTTTGATGCTGGAAGACAATTACCCACTATGTCTTGAAGACAAGTTACACAGAGACTTGAGCAGCATGAAAGCTGCTAGGTGGGAACAGAGTCTGCAAAGTCATTTCCAGAACAAGGACTAAATTGTCCCGTGTAAATTCACAACAGCAAGAGCCAAGAATCTGAAGTGATTTGTTATGAATATGAAAAAGCAGACAGCCTCAACTCCCTAAGGAGTACAGGATGCCATAGTTAATTAGAAGCTGGTATTGCTAAATTCCCTAACCTAGTCCACCCCCCACTCAGGGCCATGAAAGGTCTTTTATTTTTGCAAGCAGTGAAAATTCTTAGATGAATAAGATACACCATAAAAAATTATACCTGAGATAGCTGCCAAAATAAGCAACAATGTTTGGATGCTTACAGTCTTTCATCATAATGATTTCCTGCTGCACAACAGCAAAATCTTCTCCTAGAAAAAAAGCACTTTCTTTGTCATTCAGAAATAACAATGATAAAATTGACACAAGCAGGTTATAAAAATTGTAAGACAGTTCAATATACTGGAATTACTCAAAATGGCCATGTATATAAGTAATGCATATATTTATTTCACTTCCACATTATTGACAGTCCACAAATCACTATTTTGATTGAATAACATGGCACAATCATTAATTTTTTTTCTAATATCTCATTCACACTGTATTGAAATAGGGTATTTAGGCCATATACATGCCTATTTTTCTGCAAGTTGGTAAACAGAAATATAAAGGGTGCATGCTCATGGTATATAGCTCATCCTGCTTTCAAGACTGCGATTTTTTTTAAAGGTATACAATCTTTACCAACACAAAAAATGTGCATAATGGGACTGATACAGTAGGAAGAGAGATCAAAAGTGCTCTTACGATGAAATGACATGTTATAGCTGTGATTGTTAGAAGCACTGCAAATCCACCCACTGTTCTCATGTTTACCCGGGAACCACCCACACGTTTTCCAAGCTCTTTCCCATAACCATAAATATTAGGAATGTCTGCATTTAAAGTGTAAAATTATACTGTGAAAGTCAACATCAATCATTCAAAAATCATTCAAAAATTCAATAGTATAATATACTGGTAGTGTATTATATATATTGTGATATAATACTATAGTACAATGTAATAATATAAACAATATAATTATTGTATATTATATATTACATGCAATATCACTAATAATATTGCAGTATCGTGGTATAGTACAATATAGTAATATATAATGCTAATATAGTGCTATGCTAATAATATATTGTTTATACATATAATATTGATAATAATATTATAATGTAATACAATAATGGTATTTTTTCATGTCAGAAGCAATTTGAGAAACCGCTTTTGGTGAGAGAACTGGTCGTCTGCAAAGACATTGGCCAGGGGATGTCCAGATGTTTTCCCATCCTGTGGGAGGCTTCTCTCATGTCCCTAAATTGGATGCTGGAGGTGACACACAGGAGCTCACCCTGTCTCGTGGATTCAAACTGCTGACCTTCAGGCGAGCAGTTCAGCTAGCACAATGTTTCAACCCATTGCGCCACCGCAGCTTCTAATATTGCTAATAATAATTCAATATAATACTATATACTATTATAATATAGTAATACTAATATATTAAATATAATTACTACTGATAATACACAATAATATATACTGTAATGATATACTGTTTTATTATTGTATATTTGTATATTTTAAGTTGTAATGTTTTTTTATTGTGAGCCACTTTCAGCCTCTGTATGGAGTGATAAAACGGGATATAAAGAAACAAACGAGCTTCCCATTGGATCCTGCACTAGTCTAGTTCTATGTTACAAGAATATGAGGCATATGTGGTTATAGTTGTTATTATTATCACAATTTATTTAAATAGTTTTTGCTTTGAACACTGTATCTCCAGTCCTGTTCCAAAAACCTCCAGCTTCTTTGTATGTTTGCCTTGGCACAAATTGCTCAATGTGTTTATCCCTTTGCTCTTTCCCCCATACCCTACAGAACTGATCTCTAGGTGTCCTGTAATTTAGAAAGGACCTTGAAAGAAGGCCAAAGGGTTACCTACAGCTACTTCCCTGCTTAGATCATCTTGTTAAATATACAGAATTTTATTCTAGTGAAACCATTTTGTGAGTACATACAGATGAGTAAATACTAGTTTATATCCTTGCTAACAAATAGTTACGTTATCTTCTTAATAGCCACTTCTTTTTTTTCTAAGTTTTATTTACAACTTGGAATAGAAGTTCTACATTTTCATAACTAAGATTTAAAAGTTCATGAGTAGAATAATAGAACTATTCTTTAATCTGTAAAATTAAATCATTAGTCCCAAATAGAGATATGAAGGACTGGGATCTGGGGAAATGGACAGAAAGATTTGGGGGATTTTTTTGTTGTTTTGTTTTTTATCAAAGCCTTTCCCTCCAGACTTATGGAAAATTTTCTATTATAACAATAAACTAAATAAAACAAGGTATTCATATGTTTACTCCTCACAAAATCATGAAGCAGATAGGCTTTTATGTAAAGATGAGTGGCCTGAATTCCCAAAAGGTACCAAATTCCACTTAATTTTGAAGGCTAAGCAAGTTAGTACTTGGATGGGAGACTGACAATAAATACCAGCTGCTGCACACTATATTTCAGAAGAAGAAACTGATAAAACTACCTCTAAGTATTTCTTGCGTGAGAAAATCCTATGAAATTAATAATGTTGTCATTAGTTGACAGATGATTTGAAGATACACATACACACATGTAGAGTATCTATCTTCATTGCAATTTTTGGTCTTGGTTTTCTTTTTTCTGTTCTTTTGCAGGAATGAGAGTTTTATGTCTGTTTGGCACTAAGGAGGACTTTAGTTCATCTTGGAGGAGGTGGGGTTCACGGATTCTTTTTGCACGGTCTGCCGGGGTTAATTGTGCTTCTTTTTTGACTCGGGTGATGGCTGGAGTTTTTATGTAGGTATCTATTCGTGCGTGTACGTTTTCTGTAAACTGTTTTCTTCTCTGGTGATTCCCCAATTTTTTATTTATGCAAGGCCAAATAAGTAATAAAGACTTCTAAGCAATTGCAACCAACATTTCCAAATAGACTGGACACTACTGCTGCTTTGATTTCAGAATTCAACTAGCTTATTTTAATGTTGTTTCTAATAAAGCTAATTGCAACTCCCTACTCCTAGATATCGTATTTTTCTAGCTATTTAAGAAGGGAAACAATCCAGTCCACAAATGTTTATTCAGAACTAAGTTTCACTATGTTCAGTGGTGCTTACTACGAAAACATATGCATATAACTAAGGCTTAAAAACAAAAACAAACATTAAAAACCATTCGTTCAAGTTTATCTAATAACAAAATATTTTGCGAAAAGCCAAAATAATGCAGTTGGGTTATAGCCAACTATACCCATATACAACATTTCCTTACGAAATCTAAAATAGAATACAATGTCGACATTGTAATTATTAAAATTAAAATTGCAATCCACATTTATCTTCATACAAACCTGAAATTCTGTACATATAAAAGATATTAACATTTCAATATCAATTTTGAAACAGTTTGAAAATTCAAAGAGTGCAAAGAACTCCCCTTCTTTCACTTGCAAGTATAAGCTGGAAGCCCTTTTTTGACTCTCTCAAATGTCCCTACCAGAGAAAGGGCTTCATAAGGTACAGACTAACATAATACTCTTTAAAAGCACTTTAATAATCTTACAGTTATAGTTACTCATAAAAATGAGTGATTAAGAATATAATCTGAGCATCACTGTACCACTTTTAAACAACAAAATACAAAAGGGATACAAAAAAACCAAGACAAAGATAGGGAAAATTCAGGAACCATAAACATGAAAGTAAGGAAACACCAAATGCTTACCTGGTTCTAATTTTATTACTTTAATTGCCGCCAGTTCACTTGAGTTAACATTCCGAGCCTATTTTAAAGCAAAACAAAAACAAAGGATTTCAGATGCAGGCAAATAAACACTGCTTTAAGTAAGTTATTAAATTGCTGGAATCAGCAGACATAAATTTAAGCTGAGCTTCCTGTAGTCTCCTGGTGGGCAGAGAAGCAGAAATTAAAAATTGAACAAAAGAGTTGCCAGGTAATCAACTGTCCTATTAATATATGAAGGGAAAGCTACTGAGTACATATTTTTCTGATGATAAAGAAATGTCACATGTCACCCAGAATTCTGGGAGAAATATTAACTATAATGTGTCACAAGTATATCACATAGGAGTGGCACTATTTGCATGATAAAAAAAACTATTTTTGTTTGTAGTAAAATTGGGTGGTATCTGACTGGAGTCTTACTTTAACATAAAACCTTTTTGGCTTTTAGTATATGGGTCTAAGGCTCAGGGTCAACAGAAGTTCCTAAATTTCCAAATGAAGCGCTTCAATTAGGTGCCATTTAATCACTGAATATAATCCACTAGTCTAGGTGTCTTGTTGTTGTTGTTATTGTTGTTGTTGTGTGCCTTCAAGCCCTAGCCAACTTATGCTAATCCTCAAGTGTACCTCTAATGAGGTTTTTTCTTGGCAGGATTTGTTCAGTGAGGAGGTTGCCTTTGCCTTCCTATGAGGTTGAGAATGTGTGACATGCCCAAGATCACCCAGAAGGTTTCTATGCCTGAGCAGGGATCAAGCCTGGCCTCTATCATCATAGTCCAATGCTCAAACCATTACACCATGCTGATGAGTTAATTAAAATAAGCCAGTATTCAGTGTCAGCTATTATTAAGGTGTTAGCATAATCAAGTCTGCAATCTTAAACAAATCCACTGGGGAATAAATTACCTTGAATTTAGTAAGATTCATTGCTGAGTAAACAGCTTGAATTTGGGGAGGTTCTAAAAGTCCTTACAAACCTGTAGTTAATAAATTACTATTAAGTGGCATTAGATTATAAAAAGCGAGCCATGAGTCAGAGAAGTTTTCATTTAGTTTGACTTTTTGAAGGGCATCTTGCACCTGTATGCCACAATATGCAGCCTGGGCAGAGGTTTGTACTTTCAATCATAATTTGGTTAAAGGTTAGGTCTACAAGATCACAATCTAATTGAAACAAAATGCACGAGACTTACATAAAGTGAGCTACCAAATAAAAAAAGATTTCAAAGATTTCGAACTAAAGCAGACCGTCTGAATTCATTGCTGAATGGTATTATCAACAGTGATGCACATCTCACAAACAGTGAGAGCTGTAGATCGTACCAGCAAATAGATTCAAGCCAAGATTTAAAATCAAAATAAGAACATTTTCTCTATTTGGAAATTTAAAATTATACATGGTTCCAAAAAACAAACTCAAAGCTAAGCTACATGCCATAACTATAATTTCACAGAGTCCAAAACTTACTGCCTTTTCTACCAGCTCGTGACTAATTTTTAAAAATTAAATACAGATTAAAAATGGAAACAATTTTTCTAGTAATGTAATTTTGTGTTATACATAAGTTTTATTAGCAAGATTAGCAACAATAAATGTAATATGGTAATGGAAACACATAGAAAATTACTATTTGAATGATTTCAACTGCCATTCTTCCTAACATAAAGGACATTGACGATACCAACAAATAACAACACCCCTGCTAGCCAATACGAAGTTCTCATCACAGGCAGGAACTGCAGAAAAACCAACCAGCTCCACCAGATCCAAATACCAAAACACGTAATTAGATAATGGTGCCATCATTCTACAATTCAAGCCACTTGCGATCTCATTTGCTGCCATCAGTGTATTACCAGGCTTTCATACCCTGGAACCCAACTGTCTCGGCGGAAGATGGATATAAAAAGCTATAGGTGCAAAACACAAAAATGAAAGAGGAAAACAAAAAATGACCTGTTGTTTTCCAAGGACTCCCCACTGCATTTGGAAAATGTTGGATTTTGAAGTATTTTATTTTAGAGAATGACTAATAAAATGTTTAAGGGAAAGCCTTCAGATATTGTAATTGACCTTTACTATTGCAAAATAATATCTGAATACATTTCAGACTTGATATTAGACAGTAACTTTCAAATGCTGCAGGACACAGAACATAGTAGGCACATGGTCATGGAACACCCTCTGCAATTCTGCCAAAAATATATTTCTTGTTACATAGTGGCAAGGCCTTTGCACACCACAATCTCTGCAACTTTTCACTAAGTGGTTTCAAATGTTGCATCTCCTGTAGCATGTGGAAGAGATTCTGAAGTGTTGGAAATAATAAGCACCACAACAAGAAACAAACTGACATGTGAATAGGCAAGGAAGACTGCCCTCAATCCAACTGCCCATAACAAAAGTAGACATGAGACTGATCTACTTCAAGATTAGATTGCTTTGACAAAGTTTCATATAGCAAAAAATGTATCCTTTGAGTCTGGGGATTGCTTCTTTCTTCTTAGATATTTGTCAGAAAATTAGTGTATCTGTTGGACACCACAGAGGAAGCTACATTGAGAATACAGTATATAAAATGTTTTACTACAATGTTGATAGGTCCTTCTGCTTGCAACTTCAGATTTTGACAGCATCTCATCAACTGGCAAAAAAAAAAAAACTCCCAGGAGATACTGCAATTGTTAGGTTGTGGCATCTTTCAGCTCTATTTGCCATAAAAAAGACATTTAAAAGTTAATTTGACAAATAAGTATTGTTATCTCAATGTTTGAAAATTTAATATATTAAAACCTGGAACATTTTATTAGCAATCCTACACAAAGCTCAAAATTCAATAACTAATCACAATTTAAGTAAACCCCAAGAATAAATGGGATTTAAATAAGGCTTGACTTATAATTTGGCAATTTATTCAAGAATCTGCTCTAGTTGCGAATATAACTATATTTAGACTAATGTTGTTTACATTCTTAAAACGACTGTACGTTTATAAAAAAAGTCTTTAAAAGCATTACATTTTTTTTTAAAAATGAAAGATTTCTGTTTCTATGGGAAATTTCCCATTTTTTGTTCTGACGCAGTGGACTAGAAGCTACATTTGAATTCCTAAAATCACTACAGTAGTTAAGAGAGGGGGAGAGAGAGAGCAAGAGAGAGAACACATGCAGTGTTTTCATCAGCTGGCAAATCTATGTTACTAAGTAATAAATTCTGCATGACTGCTCTAGTTTCTCACTGAATTAAAACCAACTTATTAAACTGGAGTGTGCGAAAGAATGAATTATCTTTTCTTAATCCTAAGAAAACCCTAGGAAAATCACAGGGTCGCTTTAAATTGGCAGGTGACATGCAGGAGTGCAGACACACACACACAAAGTAATCCAGTTGTTATTTGCTTTATTTTCTCTACTTTTAAACCATTTGTAAAATACTTTTCAAACAGAATAACACTGGCTCACAATTATATTTGAAGTACGAAACATATTTTATGTATGATCATTTCCTCAAATGCATTCCTCTGTCATGATGTACTTCTATGGAAGGAAAGGCCTGCATAAAAACTAGGTTGCTTGCTTCCATCCATCAAAACAGAAATCTTGCAATTCTGTCCTGACTCTAATGTTTGATTCTTAGGGTTTACTGTATACTATATCAGTAGTAATTCCAGTGTACCATTTGGCAAATTGCAAACTTTTGATATAAAATGAACGAAGGGGTTACACTTCCTACCCTTAGGACTTGAGTGGCATTTTTCTTGAGTGCTAGCATGGGATATGAAACCTTGCAAGAATTTCACTGCATGCTAAATTAGTATAAAACTGGAGCATAACACAAGCAGTGACTGGGTCTAATTCATAATTCCATTTTAAAAAATGTTGCTGACGTGGCAAAACACCAACTGTCAGTGATATTATTAGTAACAAGAATCAGGCCTATTTTTTAATAGATACTTTCAACTTCCAGAATCCAAAGAAAGTTCCAAAATCAGCTATCTAAATAGCTTTTCCATACATATCTTTTAAAATCTGTATTGTGCCTTTTCTGTACAATGGTGATCTTGTTAGTTCCAACGAAAGTTTCAAAATAAATGTAATAAATGAGGATTAAATACTTAATAGACCAAAGCAGGTTAGTTTCAGCAGTCCCTGGCTACATAGCTTCTATGGAATTTTAGAAACAAAAAGCAGCAGCACAATCATTTACATGTCTACTTAGAAGTAAATTCCAGAGATTTCAGTAGTCCTTAGTAACTGCATACTGGATGGCAGCCGAAATTGTGCTATTTGCATTCAATCCTTACATCTGTTAAATGCTTGACTCTTTTCTAGAGAACATTCAGTTCACAGTTGGAAGGTTCTCTTTGCCAGGTTTTATACCAAATTATCATAGCTCAAATCCTAAGAGAGCAGCCAATAATTAGATAGTCACAAATTTATATCGCTAGCAAACTGAATTCAACAATATCTATAGTATGTTATCTTGAAAATTGCTTAGGCCCATTCACCAACTAGGTGCACATAATGCTATGATCTTTAATTAAGCTAACAAAGAAAATTTCAGGCCCAGCAGCTATTTGCTTGTTTGTTTTTTAACCTTTGTACTAAAAATGATTATATTTGTACATTGGAAGAAATAATAATAATAATAATAATAATAATAATAATAAATGTTATTTGTTACCCACCTCTCCTAATGGCTCAAGGTGAGGTACAACAAATTTATTTATTTATTTACAACATTTCTACCCTGCCCTTCTCAACCCCCCCCCACCCCACGGGGGAGGGGGTGGAGACTCAGAGTGGCTTACACTGGCAACAATTTGATGTCGCAACAAATATAACAATATAAAACAATAAGTAAACAGTAGATTAAAAACAGTTATTATAAAACATGATTATAAAACAAAGTCAAAACATATGAACATACAATACATATAATAAAATACGTAGATAAAAATACATCATAACAAAACATACATGAAACACAGGGTACAAAATAAACATAAAGCAGTAATAGAATGTAAATTCAAAACTCATGAGAAAGGTGGGATATACAACAAATAATAAATCTCTCACAAAACTAGCAAACCAAAACTGGGCAACCTGCAACTGCCCAGATGTAGTCAAACTTCAAATCTTATTAGACCAAGTCAGGAATTGCCAAAGCTTCTATAATTAATGGAAAATATAGTCCAACATTATTGGGAGGTTGCCAAGTTGCTAATTCCTTCAGAATGGTTTAACAAGATAGTAATGCTCCTTTTAAAAATGAAGTATGCCACCCTCACCTTTGTAGGACTTTGTGATTCATTCAACAACTACCACAGGCCATGAGAGAAAGAATGAAAACTTCCCTTAGAAAGCAACCAAGAATGTGGGATAGCTTTATCTTTGCCCTTCTACAATGGAACTCTGATGTCACCATAAAGATTAATATTGCAAAATGGCTGCCACAAATCAAACTGAAGAAAAGAAAATATCCTGGTAAATTAATTAATTAATTAATTTGTTTGTTTGTTTGCCACACTTGTACAACACCCTTCTCACCTGAAAGGGAACTCAGGGCGGCCTCACAAACGTAAATATTAGGCATGCATAGAGCCGCATCAGATAACCCGTTGCTCGTAATAATTTCATTAAAATTACCTTTTTGAAGCAATATCGACGCTTTTTTAAAAACTGGAAGTACCTTTGCCCTTCCTAAGCTTTCCCCGCCATTTTTGTTATGATTCAGGGAGTGTGTCGGAAATGATTCAGCTTTTCCCTGCTTCTGGTCCCTGGCCTCGGCTCAAGCCAGAGAAGCCAGTTTTAAACCAGAGAAGGGGGGAATTTCCTGGCGTCGGCTCAAGCCAGAGGAGCCAATTTTAAACCAGAGAAGGAAGGAATTTCCTGGCCTCAGCTCAAGTCAGAAAGCCAGTTTTAAACCAGAGAAGGAAGGAATTTTCTCCGCTTGCTTTTCCCTGCTTCTGGAGTAAAACAACTACTTTCAAAGTAAAAACCACCCAATGAAACAGGATATAACACTTTCAAACCATTAACAAAAGGATTCAGAAGTCACGGAAGTTTTGAAAAGTTTTGAATTTTTTTTCTGTGAAAATCAGAATTGACTTTAGAATTGAACCACTACATCCAAAACGGGTTTTGAACCATTTTTTAAATCAACCAAGCCTAGTAAATATCTATGGTTTGTCAATATTGTGTGTTTTATTGCTTGGCCTTTTACAACAAGGACACAGAACCTGCAACATCGCCTTTTCACTATTGACTATTGGTGATTTAGTGGCTTGAACATGGAATATGACTCTGGAGTGTAGGGATTGAATCCTGATTGAGTCATGGACACCCACTGGGTAATCTTCTGCAAGTTTCACACTCAGCCTCAAAAGGAAGACAAAGGCAATGCCTCCTTGAACAAATCTTGACAAGAAAACTCTACGATAGGTTCACCTTACAGTCAGTGTTAAGTCAGAAACAACCTTGAAAGCACAACAACAGACTGGCTAAGCCAGATGTAAATAATGGAGCACAAAACAACGTTTAAAAGATATTAAAAATAAGGATTCCAGCTGATTCTTGTGGGCAGGATACACATTCACATATGTTTAAACTTGAGGTTTTTATGTTTTTTGAACAAAAACACACATCTTTTAATTTCACCTCCTGGTTCTGGTATGGAATTACTTCTCCTATCAACAGAGTGTAATACATTTTCAAGGTTCTCCAGATATATGAGCTTGTCATATGATCATTATCTACTGATGGAAACAACTTTTGACAAAGGTGACAAGCCGTTCTAGGTCCTCTAGATTAGATTGTATGATATTAATTATTTCCTCTATCTTTGAAGAAGTAAAACCTCAAACTAATGGTCACATCACACAAAATATTGTCAACATGAGAATAATGAATATGAGAAAGAAATATCCGCAAACATGTTAACATTTCAACTTGCTTTCTAGCCAACTGTATACTTAACTATAGTTAAGACAGAAATGTGATAAGAAGAGAGATAGCATTCTGGGCACCTGTGTAACAGCCCAAGACCACTGAGCACAAAACTGAGACTGGTACAGGTTTAGTATCCCATATTCAAAATGCTTGGCACCAGAAGTGTTGTTAATTTTGGACATTTTTATTTGGGAATATCTGTAATTAAATATACAATACATCATGAGATAGCTTGGAGATGAAATCCAAGCCTAAACACAAAATGCATTGATGTTTCATGTACACCTTATACAAATAGGTAATTTTATACACTATATTTTAAGAATGCTGTGCATGATACAAAGGTGTCATTATCTCATCCACCCATGTGGACAATTTCAGATTTTGGAATAATTTGGAATTCAATATTAACCTGTACTGTTTTTAAAAGGAATACTGCACTGAAAAATTGAAAACCTGTAACTCTCCTATTGGGATATGCTAGAAGTAATTTCCAACAAGTACAAGAAAAAAATCTCTACTTGCTTCTGGAAACTGTATTTGTTGAGCTCTTCTAATAGCTGGTACTGTGCTACATTAACCACAGATTGTTTTGATTACGGAAAAATTACAAGTAACTCTTTAATCCAAATTGTACAAGTTTGAGATCCTTGTAGCACACATAAGGAAACCAAAGGTCAAGTATAAATATTATTGACCTGAGCATTCACTTTCTTTCCATGTATAATCTACATACCAACTTTGTTGGTAAAACACATTAAAGTATTTTAACTGAGCTTTTCAGCACTTACTCTGCATCTCTTCTCAGAGGATGCATAAAATTTTGTGCAACAGCATTATTTTCACTTTAATAGAATAAGTGCTTATTCAAAAAGGATTAATCAAATACTGATGTCAATTAAATACCATTGTACAACTCAACTTTGGAAAGTAACCAAGTGACTGTTTTTTCCAGACCCTAAAAAAACTTAACATGTGTGTACATACACACATAAATACCTATACCTTAATTTATAACCAGTTAAATTTTAAGATCTTTTCCATAGACATTTCTCTTAATTTGAGTCTCTTTATGGAGAGAAAAAGTGGGACATAAATAAACAATAATAATAGTTTGAAATTAGTAACAGTAGAAAAACTTCTGCTGTATTCAAGCAACTTTTCTAATTGTGTCTCTATTAAAAAATTAAATTACCAGTTTTCTCTATTTGTTATATTTTACATCACCCCAAATGTTTTACAGTACTTTCTCTGTTCATTCTCAAAATTACCCTAGCAAGTTACAGTAACTCTAATATATTACACCACCTTGTTGAAAGGCAACAAACTAAGATTCATAGACCACTAAAGGAAAACATAAATGAAATGGAATCTGGAAATACATAGTATCAGGTTATAGTCCAGCAAAATAATTCATACACACACACACACACACATACACACACTCTTGCTTATGCATAGCATTTTAAGTACCATCTACTCTAAATGTCCTAAAAGGAAGCAAAGTATTATTTTAAGGCAAACACAATCCCATAGGCAAATCTTGTGACATCCAGCAAAACTCCCACAACCTTCAATGGCAATACTTGGTAAGGATGATGAGAATTATATTCCAATATTTTCAGACAAAACCAGACAGGAGAAGGCTGCTAAACAAACTGGAACACCAATAAATCACACAACATTCAGGGGAGCTAACTTCTAGTTCACTGGAACTGTATCTGTTTAATTTTTTTAAATTCTTTGGGTTCAGGTTCTGTGGAATGGACTGGATATAAATTAACAAAATAATAGTAACAACAAATACAACATCAACAGCCGTTATTAAGCCTGTTTTGCTAATATTTAGAGTAGATGCGATTGTAATGTATTGTCGAAGGCTTTCATGGCTGGAATCACTGGGTTGTTGTAGGTTTTTCCGAGCTATATGGCCATGTTCTAGAGGCATTCTCTCCTGATGTTTCGCCTGCATCTATGGCAAGCATCCTCACATTTCTGAGGATGCTTGCCATAGATGCAGGTGAAACGTCAGGAGAGAATGCCTCTAGAACATGGCCATATAGCCCGAAAAAACCTACAACAACTCTGTGATTGTAATGTTTCTCTGATGTTGCGGTTGATTTTATTTTGTCTTATTTTATTGTGTGTTTTATTTTAACCTGTATTTATTGAGCCTATCCCCTTGTAAGCTGCCTTGAGTCCCTTCAGGGAGATGGTGGCGCGGTACAAAAATAAAGTTGTTGTTGTTGTTGTTGTTATTTAATGCCAAAAGGAAAACCATACAAATAATTTAGAACAAGACAAGGCACATCAGACAATATAGAACAACCAACTACAACTTAATTAACAAAATAGCAAAAATAATAATAAAATACAAAAACCTGATAAAACACACTAAAAATAAAAATATAAAACCAATTTCATTGGGACACTATCAGGTGAGGTACAACAATACCAATGGCCAGGAGTACTAAAATAGACGTAATCAGCTATAAAAGGGCTGAGCCAGGGATAGTGCAAGCAACATATCATAGGGCCTGGGAAGTGTATGAAGTACAGAACCGAGTACTATCTAGCAACCTAGGGACTAGTCATTTTTGAAAGCTTGCTGGAATATCCAGGTTTTCAGTTCCCTATGAAAGGATGACAGTATGGGGACTTGGGCTTTAAAAAAAAAAAGATCTTGTGGACATCTATTGGCACATTCCAAGCAAAGTTTCAACAAGGTCTACACAAACCCTCAGATCTTGTACAGAATATTACATTCTATGACTCAAGAGTGTTTTTAATTGTACAGGTTCTTCATATTACACTAACTTGCTTTCCCCTCCTATTACAGACAGTCCCCAAGTTACAAACATCTGACTTACAAATGATTCATACTTAAGAACAGAGGTGAAACAACAGGAAGTGAGAGAAATCTACCCCTAGGAAGGGAAATTCACTCCTGGAAGAGTTATCATGGGGGAAAGGGGCCTCCACTGAAGTTTGATCACCAATCTGTTTCCACAACAAGCCAAGTTTTTCAAATTCCAATTGTCACAAGGACAGAAGGTGAGGTGAAATCTTCTGAACAGAGGCACAGACAGCAAAACAAACACCACAGGGTGTTACCCTTCCATATGCTATACAAAGCTTGTGTGTGTGTGTGTGTGTGTGTATGTATATGTGTGTGTGTATGTATGTATGTGTGTGTGTGTGTATATATATATATATATATATGTATGTATACACACACTCACACACATTTTCAACTTAAGAAAAAACATAGACCCTATCTTGTTCGTAACTTGGGGACCGCCTGTGTTTAGATGGTCAAGGTAATTAAAATACATGCCATAAGCTTTTAAAAAGTGTGACATAAATCCAGTAATTTTCAATAAACCCTGCAGTCTAGGGTAAAGTATGCATTCAATTTACGGTGAAGTACATGTTATAACACTGCTGTGAATAAGCCCTAAGGACTCTGTCAAATGAAGTGCTGATGAATGGCAGAGGAAGCACTGTGCGTTCCCACTTGGGTTCACACTAAAACAGAAGCAACAAAACCAAATCACACCTATTCACTGCTAGTTGTATATATATTTCTAATCTCCTTTCATGTTTCAATGCACAATCCTACCAGGAGCTATATTCTGGTTTGTCAAAAAAGCTAGAGAGCACTTTCTGATTAGAGAAAGGTTTGTATATTAGACAAAGGAGCTTGCAAAACTACCTCTGAATATTCTATGCCTAACAAAAGCCTGTGAAATTGATGGGAGTCACTGTAAGTCAACAGGCAACTTGGACACATACAGACAAACATTCTTTGCAATGCATACTTGGCAGGAATCCAATACTAATAGCCCAAGCATCAAAAGTCAATGACCTCCCATACTCAAGACACAACAGCCTGGATTTCATTCCTGAAAGTAGATGACCAATCTCAGGAACTGGCATTTTTCCAAAACTATAAGCATGGATCATGGCACCTGATGGGGGAAGGGAAGTGTTGAAAGCAGTGGCAGGGAGAAAACCAACATGATCACAAGTTACATTCTGTTTGAAAAGATCTGAGAAATGAGTTACTTTGGGTGCGTGTCCGAGATACAGGGGTGTACTGATAAATTTGGCTGGAGTGACTGCATCTAGACTGAACATCCCCTCTGGGAATGGATAACCCAGCTGACAAGTTCTGACTAAAGCTCAACCTAGTGGAAACAGAATAGAAAAATGGTTTAGCTAGAAATAATCACCTACCACCCTTTTCCTCATATTCATGACAAAGAAGAGAGTTGGCTAGTACAGTATGGTTAGAATATTAGGTTAGTAGCAGAAGAAAGATTGGCTTGTTTTACGGGCAATAGATTCCTGATGGCATGGCAAATCAGAAGAATCTGATATGTACTCACAAGCATCTCCCCCCCTCCCCCCCACACACACACCCCAAAGGGGGGAAAAAAACCTAAGTTAGAAGGAAGCAAGTCTAGGGAATGTGCAAATCACTACTGTTTGGGCAAGGGATGTGGCAACAATTATTTTGGAAGAAGAGGCTGTGGGTCAAGACTGGAGAGTGAAGAAGTTTTGTTTAAATAGTATACAAATAGCCGAATTCTGTTGATCTTGGATGCTAAGCAGGGCCAAGTTCTGGTTAGTACCTGAATGGGAGACAGCCAACAAATACACTGGGCCCTTAGTATTCACTAGGGTTTAACTCCAACTCTACAAATACCCAAACCCATGAATGTTCAAGTCCCATAATATTCAATGGTGTAGTAAACTAGTATCCCTTATATAAAATGGCAAAAATCTAGGTTTGCCTTTTGGATATATTTATTATAATATTTTCAAGCTAAAAATTGTTAAATCCTTGGGTGCAGAATCTGTGGATAAAGAGGGCTGACTGCTCCAGGAACTATAGGCTATATTTCAAAGGTAAGAACTGGCAAAACCACCTCTAAACACGCCTTGCCTTTGAAAATTAGAAAATTTATGGGATCACCTTAAGTTGACAGGTGACTTCAGGGCACATACATTGTGACAGTGGAGCTAAGTTGTCTAAAGAGCAACAAAGATTCTTGTGGCACCTGGAAGACTGAAGGTTTTTTACACTGTATAATTAATGCAGTTTGGCATCACTTTGACTTCAATGGTCCAATGCAGCAGGATCCTGGGAGCTGTAGTTTGATGATGCACCAGCATTCTTTAGCAGAGAAGGGTAAAGATCTTGTAAAATTACAGCTACAGGTTTCCATAGCACTGGATCATATCAGTTAAAGTGGTGTCGAACTATATGAATTCTACAATGTGAATGCACCCTAGGTCTTTCTTTTAAAGCATCAACCTTGGTGCATCTTAGCCATGGAAAACACCCATGTTCATGGCTTAGGGGGCTGCGTAGATTTAAGATTGGAGAAAAAAAGGCTGTGAGAGAACATGATAGGCATGTTTTAATATTTGCAACACCGAGGAGGGGGCAGGTTTGTTTTCTGCTGTTTCAGACAATACAACATGGATCACTGCATTTAAATGGCAGGAAAAGAGATTCTACTTAAAGGTTAGGAAAAACCTATTAAAGGCAAGAGGTGTTTGGTACTACAATATGCTGCCTGGGAGTGTGGTGGAGTCTTCTCTTTTGCATGTTTTCAAACAGAGGCTGGATGGTCATCTGTCAGGAGTGCTTTGACTGTGTATTCCTGTATGACAGAATGAAGTCTGCTACCGAGCACAATGCAAAGTGCTGACTTTAGTCTATAAGGCCCAGCTTATCTGTCTAAACGTACCTCCCTCTATGAACCAGGCCGGATGTTAAGATGTCCCAGGGAGGCCCTGCTCTCGGTCCCATTCCCTTCACGGGTGCAACTGGTAGGGACGAGGGACGGGGCCTTCTCTGTGGTCACCACTCGGCTATGGAATTCCCTTCCCAGAAATATTAGGTCACCAGAGAGCACTGTGGACACAAACAATGAAGGATCTAGACAAAAATTGGCAAGAATACTCCATATGCCCAAATATGAACACAGATGGGGTTTGGGGAAAACAGACCTTGACATTTGGGAGTTGTAGTTGTTGGGCTTTAGATTTCACCTACAATGAAAGAGCATTCTGAACCCCACCAACGATAGAATTGGACCAAACTTTCCACACAGAACCCCCCAAGACTAACAGAAAATACTGTGTTTTTTGGTAGTCTCTGACAACCCTTCTGACACCCCCTCGTGGCCCCAACCCCCAGGATGAGAAATGCTGCCTTAAGGCCAGCCAGTCCAACTCGCTTCACCAGGGCAAGAAAACATAACCAAAGCTCTCTTTTACTTTTCCAAATCACCAGACTGGGCCACAGCAATGCGTGGCAGGGAACGGCTAGTAAATAAATAAATTTATAATAAATAAATAAATCCTAAAAGCCCATAGGACCCAAGTTTACCCATGCTGGATCTAGACTCTATTGCAAACATCTTCAAACTGCAGCCCACCAGCTGTATTTAGCCTCTAACTCCCAGAATTCCTGATCATTGAATAAGCTGGCTAGGGCTTCTGGAGTGATCCTGGACTCATCGATGGATCTGGAACTCCAGGTTTCAGCAGTAACCAGGGGAGCTTTTGCACAACTAAAGCTTGTGCGCCAGTTGCACCCGAACCTTGGGAAGTCAGACTTGGCCACAGTAGTCCATGCTCTGGTTACATCCCATATAGAGTACTGTAATGAGCTCTACGTTGAGTTGCCTTTGAAGACTGTTCAGAAACTTCAATTGGTCCAATGGACAGCAGACATATTATTCACTGGAGTGGGGTACAGGGCGCACAAACTGCCCTGTTACGACAGCTCCACTGGCTTCCAGTCTGTTGCCAAGCACAATTCAAAATGCTGGCTTTAGCCTATAAAGCCCTAAACGGTTCCAGCCTAGCTCACCTGTCTGAACGTATCTCCCTCTATGAACCATCTCAGAGATTAAGATAGTCTCCGGAGGCCCTGCTCTCAGTTCCACCTCCTTCACAAGCACGATTACTGAGGATGAGTCAGGGTCCTTTTCAGTGGTGGCTCCTCGGCTATGGAAATCCCTCCCCAATGAAATTAAATCAGTGCCCTCCCTCCTGGCCTTCAGAAAAAAGTAAAAACTTGGCTCTGGAACCAAGCCTTTGGGCAGTAAGCAATACAAGGAATGATCAGGGATGATGTGCAATAGATATATTTGGAACGGCCTGAACTACAATTGTTAGATTGTGTGATTTTAAATGTTATATTGATAAGTTTTTAATTCCATGTTTTAATGCTAAAAGATGTTGTGTTTTATGATTTAATTGATAATTGCATGTTATTATTATGTTAGGTTTCTGTATGTGCAGCATTACATTTTGCCATAATTATGTTAGAAACCGCTTTAAGTCCCTTGCTGGGGTGCGAAAAGCGGTATACAAGCGAAGTATACTTGTGTGCCAGCTGCGAACATACCTTGTGAACTCTGGCTTAGCCAGGGTGGTCCACACCTTGGTTACAGCCAGACTGGACTATTGCAATGCACTCTATGTGGAGCTGCACTTGAAGATGGCCCAGAAATTTCAACTGGTACAACGGGTGGCAGTCAGGCCTCTAACTGGAGCAAACTATAGGGAGCACACAACGCTCCTACTAAAACAGCTTCACTGGCTGATGATAAGTTGCCGAGCCAAATTCAAGGTGCAGATTATGACCTATAAAGCCCTAAACGGTTTGGGCCCCACCTATCTCCGCAACTGATTCTCCCTCTATGAACCAGTGCAAACTCTAAGATCCGCCAGAGAGGCCCTTCTCTCACTTGAGACGGTGGTGGGAGCAAGATAAAGGCCTTCTTGGTGGTGCCCCCCCCCCCCGAAACCCCTCCCTAGGGAAATAAGACAGGCCCCATCACTCTCCTCTTTTTGTAAAAGCTTGAAGACTTTGTAGTTTCATCAGGCCTTTGAAAAGGACTAGCCTCAAGTCCCAGGCCCTTGGATGTCAGTTAGGCCTCAGCCTTGCACTCCACCCACTATCTTGGTCCTTTGTTTCCTTGGGGTACTTCCCCTGGGCCAGTTCTTTTCTCAAAGTTTTTTAATAGGCGCAGGAAATGAGTAGCCCCAATATGGCCATTGTTGGGACCAGTCCTTGCACTTTACCCATTCCGCCAGCTCCATGTTTTTCTCTGCACTAGCCTCGGGCCCAGCCTTCTCAAACAGTCTAGGCCTTTTTTGAAATTCTAGCTTATCTTGCACGAATGAATGGTGCTGAAATTGGTTTTAATGTATAAGCTGCTAATAATTTTATGCTTATGTTTATTCTGTATGTTTTTTGTGTTTTTGCCTACGTGGAAACAATCCTGAGTCCCCTAGAGGAGATAGAGCGGTATATTAATAAAGTTTTATTATCAAGTTTTATAAGTAAATACAGGGTTAGTCAAAACGAATAGGCCAATAAGAAAATTAATTTTAGACGAATGTATGTTTATTGTAACCAAACTACAGCTACGTAGCGACAGATAAACTATCAAAGTTTTGTCTCACCTTCAGAGATGTTCGATATAGGCGCCCCGTGTGACACGGCAGATGTCCAAGCGATAGTCCAGTTCATTCCACATCCGTTGCAGCACATCCGACGTAATGGCATCGAATGCAGCAACGTCTGGGAAGGTGTTCGTTGAGGTCCTAACCCTAACCCTAACCCTAACCCTATCCCTAACCCTAACCCTAACCCTAACCCTAACCCTATCCCTAACCCTAACCCTATCCCTATCCCTAACCCTATCCCTAACCCTAACCCTAACCATAACCCTTGAAATTCTTGCTGGACCGTAATTACTGACATTGTTTTAGCAAATGTCATCACACAAAACGCCTTCTCTTTGCTTGATTCCGCCATTTTGAAAACAGCGACCCCTAGCGACGCCTAGCGGCATTAACGTACATGTGTGTTGCTCAAAAAAAACTTTGATAGTTTATCTGTCGCTACGTAGCTGTGGTTTGGTTACAGTAAACATACATTCGTCTAAAATTAATTTTCTTATTGGCCTATTCATTTTGACTAACCCTGTATATAAATTCTGGGAGATGGGAGTCCCAAATAACTAAAAGGCCGCAGTTTGAGGATACCACCCAGAATTGAATGGGCTTTGTGAGCTGCTGACTCATGCTCAGCTTGTGATCTACTAAGATTCCCAGAGTTGGGTTACTGTACGTTTTTCGGGCTGTATGGCCATGTTCCAGAAGCATTCTCTCCTGGCGTTTTGCCTGCATCTATGGCAGCCATCTTCAAAGGTTGTGAGGTCTGTTGGAAACTAGGAAAATGGGGTTTATATACCTGTGGAATGTCTAGGGTGGAAGAAAGAACTCTTTTCTGTTACAGCTAGGTGTGAATGTTTCAACTGGCCACCTTGATTAGCATTTATTGGTCTGGCAGTTTCAAGGTAAGCCGCCCCGAGTCCCCATTGGGGAGATGGTGGCAGGGTAATAAATAAAGTTTATATATGTAAGGTGCGGCTTTTTACCGGGGGAATCCTTTGTTGAGAGGTGATTAGCTGGCCCTGATTGCTTTTTTGTCTGGAGTTCCCTTGTGTTTTAGTATTGTTCTGTATTTACTGTTATGATTTTAGAGTTTTTTAAATACCGATAGCCAGATTTTGTTCATTTTCATCGTTTCCTTCTTTCTGTTGAAATTGTCCACATGCTTGTGGATTTCAATGGCTTCTCTATGTAGTCTGACATGGTGGTTGTTAGAGTGGTCCAGAATTTCTCTGTTATCAAATAATATACTGTATTCAGTTGGTTCATCAGGTGCTCTGCTATGGCTGAGTTGAAGTAGTCTGCAGTGACTTTCATGTTTCTTGATTCGTGTTTAGGCGATGCTGCGTTTGGTGGCCCCTATTGAGACTTGTCCACAGCTGCATGGTATATTTATTTATTTTAAACTTTTATATCCTGATCTTCTCAACCTCTGTAGAGGGACTCAGACTGGTACGTAGACTCCTGCAGAGGTGAGAGGATCCCTCTTGTTCTTTGCTGAATGTTTTTTTTTGTCGTGTCAAGAGTGACTTGAGAAACTGCAAGTCGCTTCTGGTGTGAGAGAATTGGCCGTCTGCAAGGATGTTGTCCAGGGGATGCCCAGATGATTTGATGTTTTTATCATCCTTGTGGGAGGATGAACGGTGCATTTGTTGGATTTTCTTAGTGGTTCTGTAGGTAGTTTGTCGGTTGTGGTTCCTCACCAGCTTCTCTATGTGGTCAGTGAAACATTCACACCTCCCAAGAAAAGATCTCCAGGCAGGAAGTAGCCAGGCTTTGAAGATGTAAGGCCATTAAATGCTAATCAAGGTGGCAAATTGCAACATTCACACCTGTCTCAAGCAGACAAGAGTTCTTTTAATTTTAATTATTAGATTTGGCCCGGCCATTGTTTTAATTGCGTCATTGGGTGTTGTTAATGTTATTGCTTTGTTTTTTGAGTTATTGCATTGTTGCTGTTGTTTTTATTGTTGTATTTGGGCTCGGCCTATTGTAAGCCGCACCAAGTCCTTCAGGAGATGGTAGCGGGGTACAAATAAAGGTTTATTATTATTATTATTTCTCCCACCCTGGACATTCCACAGATTATTATAAACCCCATTTTCCTAGTTTCCAACAGACCTCACAACCTCTGAGGATGACTGCCATAGATGCAGGTGAAACGTCAGGTGAGAATGGTTCTGGAACATGGCCATACAGCCTGAAAAACCTACAGCAACCCAATGATTGGAGTCCTCATGGACAACAAGCTAAACATGAGCCAACAATGTGATGTGGCGGCAAAAAAAGCCAATGGGA
>NW_026844366.1:332574716-332605381 GCF_025583915.1 Anolis sagrei ordinatus | reverse complement strand
TCCATATCCGTTCTCCTTTCTACATGAAAACCCCGGCATTTTGTAAAACTATAGCTGTATCTTTCTGCCTTAATTTCTGAGTTCTATTTCTGGCCCAGCTTACCTGTCCGAGTGCAACTTCCCCTATGAACCATCTTGGAGTTTAAGCTCTTCTGGGGAGGCTTTGCTCTCAGTCCCACCTTCTTTGGAACTGCGGTTGGTGGGGATGAGAAACAAGGCTTTCTCAGTGGTGGCCCCTCGGCTATGGAACTTGTTGGAGCATGCAAGAAATCAGTCAATGTGTATGTGTCAACTGTAAAATAAGATGCCTGAAGCTGAGTGGTCGGGCAATGTCTGAGGTGATGGCTGAGCCTAGGACTTTTGGATACTGTTGCAGTTTTGTTCTTTATGTGGGTGCAGAGAGATGATGAGAGAAGCAGAGAGAGAGATTGATTTGCTTCTTGGCTGCTGAAAGAAGGTTATTCATATGGACACAGAAAGGACCATTTTAAATCTCTCATAAAAGGACATTATGTGAGTTGATGCAATTGATCAAATTGTACATAGGTTGTTCTGAACTACAAAGAGTAAACTTTGTTCTTTACTGTTCACCTGCGTGGCATATTTTCTTTCTCCGGCAAAGCAGTGTATAGGCTGATCCAACATGAACTACACGTGGTTTATTTTACATTACGCCACAGAAGTCTTTCCCCAATGAAATCAGATCAGCACCCTTCCTCTTGGCCTTCAGAAAGAAAGTGAAGACCGAGCCTTTAGTCAGTAAAGTAATGCAGTCCCAGAAATGGATATGGAATATGTGCAATCAACATCTGGAATGGCTCTGGATTACGATTTTGGATTGCATGTTTTTTAAATGTTTTTGCTAAGATGTTTTAATTCTAATTCTATGATTTTAATGTATTGTTTATTTTAATTGAGTGTTGTTTTATATGACATTTAATTGTTGTCTATCTGTAAGATTGCTCTGAGTCCCTTTTGGGGTGAGAAGGGCAGGATATAAATATGGCAAATAAATGATAAATAAATAAATTTCAACAAAAAAATAAATCAAACCTGAATCTCCCCAAGTAAACTTTGTGAAAGTATCTGAAACAAGAATGGTGATCTACAGCAGACAGCACATTCATTTACTAAATGAAGACAGTCACAGCATTTTCCGCACATCATCTCTTCCATAGCATAGTCCAGCTTGGTTAATTCTTTAACATCTGAAGGATATATTCCAAAATGTTTCTGTGTTTTATCCATTAAAATAAATGTTTGGCTAGGAACTGTTTTTCTACATCTTCCATCAATGCCACATGTTGCAGTTAATCCTTTTTATATCCAGCAGCAACTTTGCCATGCACAAATATTTTGTTCTTTATGTCTGGGAAAGATATTAAACGTTTCTTGGCATACAAAGACATATCATCTGCAAAAGGACTCTGTTTGCATTGGATTAGACCAACTTTTATTGCTTCTGCATTATTACTTATACCTGTTTGCTAGGGCAAGAGGATATAGTGAAATAACAAACAGAATATGCTTGTGTTGCTGAAGGTTTTCATGGCCAGAATCACTGGGTTACTGTGAGTTTTCCAGGCTGTATGGCCATGTTCCAGAAGCATTTTCTCCTGACGTTTCACCCACATCTATGGCAGGCATCCTCAGAGGTTGTGAGGTCTGTTGAAACTAGGCAAGTGGGGTTTATATATCTGTGGAATGCACTAATCAATCAGAATTTCCCAGAAGACATCACATCACATAAAAAAACACTCTAGAATCAGGACAGTAAATAAAGAGCAACACTCAGAAAACAAGAGAATTCCAGGCAGGAAACAATCAGGGCCAGCTAACACCTCCCAATGAAGGATTCCCCCAGGCAGGAAGCAGCCAGGCTATGATGCTGCAGGGCCATTAAAAGCTAATCAAGGCGGCCAATTGCAACATTCACACCTGCCTCAAACAGAGAAGAGTTCTTTCTCCCATTCTGGACATTCCATAGACATATCTCATTTATCTAGTTTCCAACAGACCTCACAATCTCTGAAAATGCCAGCCGCAGATGCAGGTGAAAAACGTTCAGGAGAGAATGCTTCTGAAACATGGTCATGCAGCCTGGAAAACTCACAACCACCCAGAATATGTTTGCCTCTGAGAAAACTGCACAGAGACATGAACTGTAAATCTGACCTTTGCAAACTGTTAAAAGAAATTTAATTTAACAAAACCAGCTGAATTCTTCATGGGGTAAAGTCACTAAGAATCTGGTCTCTGTGGTCTCAAATGACATACATCATGTACACTAACCTGCAAAGGGATCAAAACAGTGTTGATGGCAGCCCCAAGGGACGTATTTGCTGCTGAGAAAGCAATGGAATCAGTCACTCATATCAGTTTCTATAAGCTGAATAGATGTTCAAGTCAAGGAATTAGACATCCTGTTATATACATCTCTAGCAACCTGACAGAAGAATTGATGTAGCACTGAAACAGCTGTGGTTCCACACCCCATTTCTTTACATATGATACTGGAATATGGTTTCAATCTGTCAACCTCTGGGCCCATTACCAGCAGCACAAACTGGACGCCTAGATGGCCAGAAGGTGGTAAGAGGACCCCAGACAGAATCCAGATTAGTTAACAACCGACAAAGGACCCTCTATCCCTCCATCTGAAGAAAAAGGGAACCATGTCTGTTTCAGTACATACAATGCTGGTTAGAAGATACTATTTAGTACTTCATTGTGAAAACAGAAAAATTGGCCAAGATCCTCTCTCAAAGTGGCTTGTTGGTATTTTGGGAAGATTACATTGCCAACACACATTTTGGTGCCCCAAATGTTAGACCTATTTCTGGGAATATTTATACCTGCTGAAGGCACCCCATCAGCTCTAGTTTTTGAGATACAGCACATATGTCATACACCAGTCTTCAGAAATCATTATAACAATCATAACAATGGGTTAAACCTTTGGTTGAGCAACAGGTTGCCAGTTCAATTCTTGGGAGTGGGGTAAGCTCCTGTCTGTCAAGCTCTAGCTTCTCATGCGGTGACATGAGAGAAACCTCCCATAGGATGGTAAAATATTAACCATCCGGGCGTCCACTGGGCATCCTTGCAGATGGCCAATTCTCTCACACCAGAAGTGACTTGGAGTTTCTCAAGTCACTTCTGACACAAAAAATATATAAGTATAACTAAGAAACTAGAGCTGATGTTGTCTATCCAATGCAGTTTTCTGAATCAGTGCCCTAAATAACCCCAGGAAAAGGCCTCAAAATTAAGACACCAAGGGAAAAAAAAGTTGTAAGTACAGTGCCAGCCACAGATGTGGGTGAAACATCAGGAGAGAATGCTTCTGGAACATTTTATTTATTTATTTATTTATTTATTTATTTATTTATTTATTTACCACACTTTTATCCTTTTCAGCCCGAAGGCGACTCAAGGCGGCGTACAGATAGGCAACAATTAGATGCAGAATACACATACATAAATTGTTTAAAACAGATTAAATCACATAATAAAATTCATATAAAAAGCAATTTAAAACTATAAATATCAATTACTTCCGGGTTTGAATCCATGTCCATTTGCATCATTAAGCCGTTCCATATTGATTCACAATACTGACTTTATCCAGTTACAATGAGGTCCCAAAGGCTTGCTTGAAGAGCCAGGTTTTTACTTTTTTTCTAAAGTTCAGGAGGGAGGGGGCCAATCTAATATCCCCAGGAAGGGAGTTCCACAGTGGAGGGGCCACCACTGAGAAGGCCCTGTCTCTCGTCCCCGCCAAGCGCACCTGTGAGGCAGGCGGGATCAAGAGCAGGGCCTCCCCAGATGATCTTAAATTCCTGGAAGGTTCATAAGGGGAAACATGTTCGGATAGGTAAGTTGGGCCGGAATCGTTTAGGGCTTTATAGGGTAAAGCCCTAAACATGGCCATACAGCCCGGAAATCTCACAGCAACCGAGTTATAAGTAAGAGTTTTCCTTATAGCCGCCTTCACTGATCCTCCTTCTGTTTCAGAGCTAACAATCTGGTCTGGGGAAAGCTATCTGATTACTTGTATGTTCCACTCTCTGCACTGGAGAGTAGTAGAGATTCCACAGGTAAATAAATAGAATTACTAAGTTCAAGCATTATCTTATAAATAATGCAGGCTTCTCAGTATGTTGGTGTACTTCAAAGAGCAAAGCATGGAAGGAGAGGGCCATGGTATGGAACAGAAATATGCTGGGAAAAAATGTGGACTTGGGCATGATCTCCCATTCTTTCCAGCTGTCTGTAGCAAAAGGAGGTACTTATTCTTACTTCTGAAGTTGGGACCTCATCTGCAGCATTAAACATGATCCTGAAATGGGGGGGCAGTGATGGATCTTATAGAAGCAAATCCTAACTTCTTGCTAAGAAAGGAAACAAAGAACAGGCAATGATTTCCTGCAAAGACCCTCTCTTCCAAATGGCATTTTCACTTCCCACCTGAAACAACAATTGGGGAGGAATCTTGGGAAAAGATCTTTCATGGGGAGAAAATCCCATAGTCCACTGTCCAAGGTGTTGGAAGTCAATGGAAAGATTGTTAACCAAAGAGTAATTTCTCCAAAGCTCCAACGAGACTGAAATGATGATGATGATTCTGAAATAAAGAGTTCCCAGAAGTTGCAGAGAGTGGCTTTCATAGAATGATAGAGTTAGAAGAGACCTCGTGGGTCATCCAGCCTGTCGGGGGTGCTTTGAATGCGATTTTCCTGCTTCTTGGCAGGGGGTTGGACTGGATGGCCCACGAGGTCTCTTCCAACTCTATGATTCTATGAAAGCACCAGAAAATAAGAGAAAAGGGTGTGTCTCAGTTCATGTTTACCTCTGATGCCTCCCACTTTCCCATCCACCCCTGGCATGTGACCCTAGAGAGAATGTGAATTATGACTGGAAAAAACGTCTTTCACCCTTAGGCCAAATAGCACAACTCTAAAGCACTCAGGTATGAGTGTAATGTATGCATACAGTGCATTGCATATAGGAACACATTGAACGCTTCACTGCTGCAACACAGTTGACAAGTTCAACTACACCTTTCCTCTGAAATGAACAAACAGCAATGATTCATGTGGATAGGAGAAAGTGAAGGAGTGAACATGGGGACAGTTGAAAAATGACTCATTTCGGCCTCATTGCCTGTGGTTACACATTGGAATGCAACATACACTTGTACAGTATGTGATGGCACCATTATTCGGAGTTCAACTCATGTGCCTATTTTCAAATGTGGGAGGAAATATGCTGTAGTGTATCTTACCAGGAAAATAAAAAGGAAGTTGTTTGAGATCAGAAGTGATGGACCAGTCCAAAAATACTTTTTTGGTGGTCATCAAAATACCCTCCAATACCCTGCATGGGCTGTAGATGCTACCAGTACTAAATCTGGCTACCAATACTAAGAAAACTCTAAAATTATAACAGTAAATAGAAAACAAAACTCAAACATACGGGAACTCCAGACAAGAAACAATCAGGAACACCCAATCACCTCTCAACAAAGGAATTTCCCAGGCAGTAACAGGCTACACCTAAAAATTGTCAGGCTATCAAATGCTAATCAAGGTGGCCACTTGAAACATTCACCCCTAGCTCCAACAGACAAGAGTTCTTTCTCCCATCCTGGACCTTCCACAGATATATAAACCCAATTTTCCTAGTTTCCAAAAAACCTCACAACCTTTAAGGATGCCTGCCACAGATGCAGGCAAAATGTCAGGAGAGAATGATTCTAGAACATAGCCACACAGCACGAAAAACCTACAACAACCCAGTGATTCCGGCCATGAAAGCCTTCAATAATCCATAAAATATAAGATATTGGTTAGAATCATAGAAACATAGAATAGGAGGAGACCACACAGATCCTTCAGTTCAAACCCCTGCCATGCAGGAAGAGTCAATCAAATCACTCCTGACAGGTGGCCAACTAGCTTCTGTTTAAAATATTGAGGAGTTTATGGTCTATTAAGACTCCAATATCCCTTTCAAGCTGGATACCACTCATCCTTTGTCTTGGCATTTACGGTGATCTTTTTTCTGCATTGCATTTCTCCTTTTTTGAAATTCCTGTTGTTAGTTTTGGCCCAGCTCTCTCTAATCTGTTAAAGTCCTTTGGGACACTGATCCTGTCATCTAGGATATTAGCTGTCCTTCCCAATTTAGTGTCGTCTACCCCTCTGTTTCACCATCCAAATAATGGACAAAGACATTGAATAGCACTGGGTCCAGGATAGAGCCCTGTGGCGATCCACTAGTAACTTCACTCCAGGATGAAGAAGAGCCATCAGTGATCCAATTAAAACAATTACAAATCCACCCAACAGTAGCACTGAGATCTCTGATTATGATAGATTTAGAGACTTGGAGAGTTAAGACAACTGTTAATAATGTTAGCTGATAAAGTGTAAGAAGATTAATAGTGTTGCTTGATAAAAATTTCTAACCCTACATTGATTTTGATAGAAAAAAAAGTGTTAATAAACCTTGATTTTATTATTAGACACCTAAATCAGAAATAATAATAATAACACTTTATTTATATTCCTCCCTATCTTCTCAAGGGGACTCAGGGTAGGTCACACATACACAACAAACATTCAATGCCATTTGGACAGACAGGACAGAAACAGACAGAAAAAAGGTATGTAGTGTTGACCTTCAGCTTTTTGGTGCCTTGGAGGTTGTGCTCGAATCTAGCCACAGGGGGTGCTGTCACTCCATCCTCTGGCAAAGAGCCATCAGGACTTCCAACTTCCTTTTGGTCGCCGAGCATTCTCTGATCTTTTTATTTTCACGGTGTTGTAAAATACCTCTCACACTTTTTAGCGATACCTAATTTCTCTACTTACAACTCTAAGCTGTTTTCGAACTGCTTAGGTAAACAGTGAGCTGGTCTGACAGTCGGGAGCTCACATCGACCTGGGGCTTCGAAATGGCAACCTTTCGGTTAGTAGATCTTATAGCTGCTGGTGATTTACCAGCTGTTCTAAAGCTCGGCCCGGCTTTACAATAGTAAACTTATAACGCAAACATTAAAATGTGACAATAATATTATAATGTAATACAATATAATACTATAATACAATATAATAATTATTACTTTATTGCAGTATAGTGATATAGTACAATATAGTAATATTTAATACTGACATGGTGCTACGCTAATAATATATTGCTTGTACATATAATATTGATCATATTATAATATAATACTACTACTAATAAAACAATATAATTATACAATATAATTATATTGTATAATTATATTACTAATAATATTGCAGCATAGTGGAATAATACAATATAGTAATATGTAATACTAATATTGTGCTATGTTAATGATACAATATATTGTATATACATATAACTTGTAAGCTGCTCTGAGTCCCCCTCAGGGTGTGAGAGGGTGGGATATAAAATAGTAATATAAATAAATAAAAATTTATTGGGGTCATCATAAGTTGACTTGAATGCAGAAACTTGCATAATCCATATAAAGAGAACAGTAATATGTGATATAGATATGTAATTATAGATGTATAAACACATTATGTATTTAAATAACTGCTGGAAAAGGTTGAGAAGTCACTGTTATCTTTTTGTATTTTTTCTGCAGTTGAGAAATCAGAAAACGAGGACTTGTAAGGGCAGCTATGAAGGAACTAGACAAGATCCTGAAATGTTGAGATATATCATTGAATACTAACGTTAGATTGTCCATGTATTTCCTGGATTTCTTATTTCTCTGTATGGTTGTGAAAGCTGGACAGTGAAGAGTGCTGGTTGGAAGGAAATCAACTTATTTGGAATGTAATGCTGGAGAAGAGTCCTGCAGATAGTGTGGACTGCTAAACAGTCCACAATGGCTCCTAGGAATTAAATCCTCCCTTTCTTGTACTTTGGCCATATCTTGTCTTTATTTCCTCTTCCTCCAATTTATTTACTCCTTCCCCTTTCTTCCTTCTCCCTTCCTCTCTTCCTTCCCTTTCCTCTCCTTTCTTTCCACCTTCTCCTTCCTTCCTTCCTTCCCCTTCCTCTCTCTTCCTTCTTTTTTTCTTTCCTTCACTCCTCCTTCCTTCTTTCCTCCCTTCCCTCTTCTCTCTTTCTTCCTTTCTTCCTCTTTCTCCTCCCCCTTTTCCTCCTCTCCTTCCTTCCTTCTTTTTCCTCTCCTCTCCTTTTCCTTCTCTTCCCTCTTTCTTTCTTTCCTTCCTTCTCCCTTCCTTCTTTCCTTCCCTCCCCTTCTCTTCCCCTCTTTCCCTCCCTCTCTTCTTCTTCCTTATTTCCTTCCTTCCTTCTCTAATTTTTAGATGTCCCCTTTTTTCCTCTTCCCTTTCTTCCCTTCTTTCTTTTCTTTGTTTCCTCCTCCTTTCCATCCTTCCTTTTCCTTTTCTTTCCCCTCCTCCATTTCTTCCCTCCCTCCCCTTTCTTTCTTTCCTTCCTCTCCCCTCCTCTTCCAATTTCCTCCCTCCCTCCCTTTCCTTCCTTCCTTCTTCCCTTTTTTCTTTTTCCTCCTCCTCTCCTTCCTTCTCCTCCTTTCCTTCCTCTCCCCCCTCTTCTTTCCTTCCTCCTTCCTTCTTTCTTTCTTCCCTTTTCTCTTTTCTTCTCCTCTCTCTCCTTCCTTCTCCTCCTTTCTTTCTTTCCTTCTTTCGTTCCTCTCCCCTCCTCTTCTTTTCTCCCTCCCCTTCCTTCCTTCCTTCCTTCCTTCTTCCTTCCTTCCTTCCTCCTCTTTCCTTTTTTCTTTTTCCTTCTTCCTCTTCCTTCCTTCTCCTCCTTTCTTTCCTCTCCCTTCCCCTTCTTTCTTTCCTCCTCCCTTCCTTCTTCCTTCTTCCCTCCTTCCTTCTTTATTTCCTTCCTTCCCTTTCCTTCTCCTTTCTTTCTTTTTCCTTCCTCCTCTCCTTCCTTCTCCTCTCTTTCTTTTTTCCTTTTCTCCTTCTCTCCTTTCTTCCTCCCTCCTTTTCCTTCCTTCCTTCCCTTAGCTTCTACCTTTTCTTTCTTTGTTTCCTCCTCCTCCTTTCCTTCTTCCCTTCCCTCTCCTCCTCCCCCCCTCCTCCTCCAATGCCTTCCCTCCCTCCCTTCTGGGTGGCGCCCTTTCTTCCCTCTCTCTCCGTCCAGTCCAGTCCAGTCCATTCCCGGCTCCCATCCCTTAAGGAGGCGGCGCTGCTCCCCCTGCCGTCCGGAGCGAGCCACTGCGGCTCCCGCTTCCTCCTCGCCTCTTCCTCGGGGTGGCTCCGGCGCTGTCCGTCCTTTGTGGTGCTTCCTTCCTTCTCCGGCCGGCCAGGGATGCGTCCTTGGTGGGGGGCGGGGGGGCCATGGGCGGGGGCCGGGACCTGGTGGGCGCGCTGAGCCTGTGCTTGAGCGTGGGCTCCTTGGCCCTGCTCTCCACGGCCATCTTCACGGAGCACTGGTACGAGACCGACCCGCGGCGGCACCGGGAGGGTTGCCGGGGCGAGGAGGACGAGAGGCGCCCCGAGGAGAGCGGCCGAGGCGGAGAAGCAGAAGCCCACCGCCCGCCCGCCCCGCCGCCCCGCCGCCGCCTCCTCCCGCTGCCCCACCTGCCCTTAAGGGGAGCGCCCCCTTCCACCTCCTCCTCCTCCTCCTCCTTTTCGGGGAGCCTCCTTCTCTGGGAGAGCCGGGCCTCTTGCTCCCGGCCGCTCTTCGCCACCCACGCCGGGCTCTGGAGGAGGTGCTACGTCCTGGGAGTCGACAGGGACCTCGACAGCTTGGTGGAAAGAGGTAAGGAAAGGAAGGTGGTCAAGGAAGGGAGGGGGGAGGCGCCGGCGTCCCTCCTCCTCCTTGCCTTGGTCCCCCATCCATCCATCCATCCATCCATCCTCCCTCCTTCCCACCCACGTCTCCAGGTGGAAACGCCATCTGTGCTCTGTCTCATTCCAGCATCTCCAAAGACCCCTTCCTTGCCTCCCTCCCATGTTGAAAGGAGGCTGTTGGTACACACACCCCTCTCTTCTCTCCTGCTGCCCAAACTCTCTGAGCTCCATCTTCAGTTGAGAACCCCTGCTCTCTATCCCATCCCTGTGCTAGAAAGGGGAGGAGAAGATGTAGCTCACAGAGTTTGGGCAGGAGGAGAGAAGATCTCTTTCATCCACTTTAATTATCGTTTAAGTTCAAAATGCTCTTGGTTGGCAGGGGAGTCTCTGTTTAAAAGCCTCCAAAGAAGGAGCCTCCACCACACTCCACAGAGAGTTCCACTGCTGAATAGCTCTCACAATCAGGAAGTTCTTCCTATTTTTTTTTTTGGTCATGTCAGGAGAGACTTGAGAATCTGCAAGTCACTTCTGGTGTGAGAGAATGGCCATCTGCAAGGATGTTGCCCAAGGGACACCCGGATGATTTGATGTTTTATCATCCTTGTGGGAGGCTTCTCTCATGTCCCCGCATGAGGAGCTGGAGCTGGTAGAAGGAGCTCATCCGCCTCTCCCTGGATTTGAACTTGTGACCTGTCAGTCTTCAGACCTGCCGGCACAGGGGTTTAACCCACTGCGCCACCGGGGGCTCCTAATGTTCAGATGGAATCTCCTTCCTTGTAGTTTGAAGCCATTGTTCCTGTGTCCTAATCTCCAGGGAAGCAGAAAACAAGCTTGCTCCCTCATCCCTGTGACTTCCTCTCACATATTTATACATGGCTATCATGTCTCCTCTCAGCCTTCTCTTCTTCAGGCTAAACATGCCCAGCTCTTTAAGCCGCTCTTCATAGGGCTTGTTCTCCAGACCCTTATAGAATCATAGATCATAGAATCAAAGAGTTGGAAGAGACCTCATGGGTCATCCAGTCCAACCCCCTGCCAAGAAGCAGGAATATTGCATTCAAATCACCCCTGACAGATGGCCATCCAGCCTCTGTTTAAAAGCTTCCAAAGAAGGAGCCTCCACCACACTCCGGGGCAGAGAGTTCCACTGCTGAACGGCTCTCACAGTCAGGAAGTTCTTCCTCATGTTCAGATGGAATCTCCTCTCTTTGTAGTTTGAAGCCATTGTTCTGCGTCCTAGTCTCCAAGGAAGCAGAAAACAAGCTTGCTCCCTCCTCCCTGTGGCTTCCTCTCACATATTTATACATGGCTATCATATCTCCTCTCAGCCGTCTCTTCTTCAGGCTAAACATGCCTGAACTATTTTTCCCTAAACCCCGCCAGTATTTTCTGTTCGTCATGAGAGTTCTGCATGCCAAATTTTGTTCATAGAATCATAGAGTTGGAAGAGAACTCATGGGCCATCCAGTCCAACCTCGTCAAGAAGCAGGAATATTGCATTCAAATCACCCCTGACAGATGGCCATGCAGCCTCTGTTTAAAAACTTCCAAAGAAGGAGCCTCCACCACACTCCGGGGCAGAGAGTTCCACTGCTCAACGGCTCTCACAGTCAGGAAGTTCTTCCTAATGTTCAGATGGAATCTCCTTTCTTGTAGTTTGAAGACATTGCTCCGTGTCCTAGTCTCCAGGGAAGCAGAAAACAAGCTTGTTCCTTCCTCCCTGTGACTTCCTCTCATATATTTATACATTGCTATCATGTCTCCTCTCAGCCTTCCCTTCTTCAGGTTAACATGCCCAGCTCTTTAAGCCGCTCTTCATGTTATCCAGACCCTTGATCATGTTAGTCACCCTCCTCTGGACACATTCCAGCTTGTCAATATCTCTCTTGAATTGTGGTGCCCAGAATTGGACACAATATTCCAGGTGTGGTCTAACCAAAGCAGAATAGAGGGGTAGAATTACTTCCCTAGATCTAGACACTATGCTCCTATTGATGCAGGCCAAAATCCCATTGGCTTTTTTTGCTGCCACATCACATTGTTGGCTCATGTTTAACTTGTTGTCCACAAGGACTCCAAGATCTTTTTCAGATGTACTTCTCTCGAGCCAGGCATCGTCCCCCATTCTGTATCTTTGCATTTCATTTTCCCTGCCAAAGTGGAGTATCTTGCATTTGTCACTGTTGAACTTCATTTTGTTAGTTTTGGCCCATCTCTCTAATCTGTGAAGATCATTCAATTGTATTCTTGCTGGAGTTCAGAATGCTCTTGGTTGGCAGAGGAACTATACATCCCAGCGTCACACCTCAGAGTAGAAACACCTTGCTTAAGACACCAAAGAACACACCAGCAGTTATCTTTGTAGTTTTATTAAAATAAAAGAGAAAAAGTTCCAAAAGCAAAAGATCAATCCAAGGTAACATAGGCAAACAAGATCCATGAAGGCACAGGCAAAGCAAAGTCCCATAAGTACAAGGCAAAGTCCTAAAACATGAACATGGAAAGCTACAAGATAAATCCCAAAGGCTCTTGGTTAAAGCGTGAAGTTGCTCTGACACTGAGGCACATCCAACCAGACCGTTTAATACCCTTGGGCCAGCATGAAGGCGTTCCTATGGCCTCGGGCCTCACAGGCCTCTCTCTCTCGCCTCCCGGCGATCCTGACACTCCTTCGCACTTTCAGTTCCAAGCGATCAGCCCTATCTAACTCACCGGCCCCATCGAGGTCAAATCCCTCGTTAGCTGGCTGAGAACTATCCTCCCTAATTCCTTCATCAGGCACCTGGCATTCAGTCTCAGTAGTTTCACTTTCCCCATCGTCAACTCTTGCTGTGGGAAACAACTGAACTCCTGCCCCTGATCCTGGTCTTCCTTGTCTTAGAGCCGTAGCAAACTAGGATTTTGTGAGCGCAAACTAAGCCAACACGAGCGATGCTCCGCTCTTTCTCCACCTATTTCCCTTTGCTAGGGCAGCGTTGCGAGCATACGCTCGTGCCGCAGCAAACTACAGGAAGCTTGCGCTCGGGCTTGCTCCGAAGCCCCGCCTTTTTCCCCCCGAGGCTGCTCTCTCTCTTGCTAGCGTGCCTGTTTTCCATTGCAGAGGGCAGGGATGCGAGCGTACGCTCACAGTTGAATTCTGCCAACTGCGAGAGTACACTCGCATTGCTTCCCTAGCAAGGGAAAACAGGCACACTAGCAAGAGAGAGAGCAGCCTCGGGGAAAAAAAGGCGGGGCTTCGGAGCGAGCTTGAGCACAAGCTCGCTCTCGCTTCCAGTAGTTTGCTACGGCTCTAACACAGGCACATCCTTGCTTTGAATCTGAATCTGAATCTCATCATCCCCATCAGAATCATTGACACCATCACTGTGTGAGTCCAGCTGAGTCACAACACCCAGCAACTCCCAAATGCCAAGATCTATTTCCCCCAAACTCTACCAGTCTTCAAATTTGGGCATATTGAGTATTTGTGGCCAAGTTCTGTCCAGATCCATAGTCATTTGGGTTCACAGGTGACCTACATCTCCCGTAAATCACTGTCAATTCTTCCTAATCCCCTCGAGTACTTTCTATTGGTCATTGGGTTCTGTGTGCCAAGTTTGGTCCAGGTCTGTAATTCATGGGGATCTCAGTGGTCTGTGGAATTCAGAGCTGCATCAGTTGAAGGTACTGCAGATCCCATCATCTATTGTCTATACTCCCCTGAACATATTGTTTTTGCGATTAATCACTATACCAAACTCTGCGAGGTACATTTTCACTTCACCTCTCTAGCACAGGGATGAGATGGAATCTTAGAGTTGGAAGTGACCTCGTGGGCCTCCAACCCCCTGCCAAGAAGCAGGGAAAATGCATTCAAAGCACCCCCCGACAGATTACCATCCAGCCTCTGTTTAAAAGCCTTCAAAGAAGGAGATTCCACTTCACTCTGGGGCAGAGAGTTCCACTGTTGAACAGCTCTCACAGTAAGGAAGTTCTTCCTAATGTTTAGCTGGAATCTCCTTTTCTGTATTTTGAAGCCATTGTTCTGCTTCCTAGTCTCCAGGGCAGCAGAAAACAAGCTTGTTCCCTCCTCCCTATGACTTCCCCTCACATATTTATACATGACCATCATGTCTCCTCTCAGTCTTCTCTTCTGAAGGCGAAACATGCCCAGTTCTTTCAGCCGCTCCTCATAGGATTTGTTCTCCAGAACCTTGATCCTTTTAGTCGCCCTTCTCTTGACACATTCCACCATGACATCTCCCTTCAATTGCGGTGTCCAGAATTGGACATAGTTTTCCAGATGTGGTCTGACCAAAGCAGATGGGCTTGGAAAAAGTTCCTGTGGAAGACATCCAGGAGTCTTAGCAGACCACAGGTGGAGCTGCGGTGGCACACATTTTGGGAATGCTCAAATGCAATACTTAATAAAATAATAATAATTCTCGGTACTGGGTTTTAGGCTTCAAACCCAAAGTGCCAGCCTGTTTCCTGGGCAGGGTCCCACCCACATCTCTGTGAGCAATACCTTAGGCCTTCTGAATGTTTGTGTGATACAAGCACCCCAGAGATATACAGACTTATGACAATACTTGGTTAGTTTGGCTTTCGTGTCATTATTGGGTTTTAGTCTGAACTTTAAAGGTATTGTCTGAAGTGCCCACACAGTACCTTTAAAGTTCAGACTAACTTTAAAGGTATTGTCTGGGCTTAGTCTGTTGGGCTGATTGTTTTTGAAAGCATCTTGCATCTCGCTCTGGGAGAAAATAGAAGGTTGAAAGAAGACACAATGGCCATGTTTTCAGTATTTGAAAAGATGTCATATTGGTGAGGGGTCAAGCTTGTTTTCTGTTGCTCTGGTGACTATGACTCGGAGCAATGGATTCAAATGGTAGGAAAAGATATTCAACTTTAACATTAGAAAGAACTTCCTGATGGTAAGGGACGTTCAGCAGTGGAATAAGCTGCCGTGGAGTGTGGTGGAGTCTCTTTCTCTGACCATCTGTCGGGAATGCTTTGATTGTGTCCTTCTGCATGGCTGAAGAGGGTTGGACTCAACAGTCCTTGTTTTCTCTTCCAACTCTATGACTCTAAATTAATAATATGGTGCTGGGTTTTAGTCAGAACTTCAAAAGTGCTCTCCAAAGTGCCAAATAATAAAATAATCATAATATACTTTATTTTATTCCTCCCTGTCTCCCTGAGGGGACTCAGGGTGGACCACAGTGCACATATACAGCAAACATTCAATGCCGGTTATACAGTTAACAAAGACAGACAGTACATAAACAGAGGTAAAGATTTCACATATTTTTCCATCTCTGGCATCTGAAGGCTGTGCTTGACTCTGGCCACGAGTGTGTGTGTGTGTGTTGTTGTTCCATCTTCCATACTGAGGAGCTTTTTTGTCTTTAGACATTCTCCCGATCAAATTGCCGGCATGTCCGCATGGGCGCCTTTTATTACTTTCACACCAAAGCAGTACCTATTTATCTACTCACATTACTGTTTTCGAACTGCTAGGTGAGAAGAAGCTGGGCTGATGGTTGGTTGGCTTGAACTGCCGACCTTAAGATTTTCTGCAGCTGGCAGTTTAACCTGCTGTACTAATGCCTGTCCCTGCAGCCTATTATGGGGACAGGATTCAGGTACTCAAAAAGCTGGGATTCGCCATCTAAACATCATGAAATGGAAGCCACTGGGTGCCAATTCCACATCTCAATGGAAAGTAACTTTTTGGTCACCTGAAGTGACTTAGCAGTGCATTGCCTTTTGTTCTCTTTCTCAATCCTTTCACCATTTTTACTCTCACGCTTTACTCCTGGTGATTGTCCTTTGTGTTCATCGGTGCATTGCCTCCCCGCAGCGCTGCCCTTAAGGCTTCTCTGCATTCAGCAGCTCCTTTTCCTCCTGGAAGGCACCTAGCAAATGTAGTATTGGAAGAGCAATGGCACAATGAAGACTTTCTAGTGTGCCTCAGTGATGCATACAGGAAACCATGGAAAATAGTAGTACATTCCTTAAAGTGGCCATGTTCTTTCCATTTTGTGCTCACCTGTCATTTCATTCATCAGCCACATCCTTTATACATATACTAGGAATCCATTAAATGCATCATCGTTGGCCTCTCTGTTCCTTTGACAGTAGGCACTTAATGTACATAAAACTCATAGTAGGTTGTAGCAGCTACTTAGATAAAGGCATAGTTTTAGCAGTACAGTAGATTCACAATTAACTGGCACCCCCATGCGTATTGGTAGATGCCGGATAAATGTAGCTACTGGTTGCTTGAGAATTACTATTGAAACTAGGCCTAAATAATGCTATACCCCATACTATACCATGCCATAAAGTGCATTGAATTGGTGTTGAAATATAATAATCAAAAGAAAATTAGGACAAACTTAACTTGTTATAATATTTCTGCTAAAAATTATCCAGATCCATCGGATTTTGGGTTCATAGTGCTCTCTGGATGTAGGTGAACTACAACTCCCCTAAATCCCCCAAATCAAGGCGAATTTTCCCCAAAGACCTCCAGTATTTTTTGCTGGTCATGGGGGCCCCATGAGCAAGTTTGGTCCAATTCACTTTTTGGTGGGGTTCAGAGTACTTTTTGATTGCAGGTGAACTATAAATCCCAGTACCTACAACTCACCCCCAAACCCACCAATATTCCAATTTGGGCATATCAGGTATATGTGCTAAGGTTGGTCCAGGTCCATCATTGTTTGTGTTCACAGTGCTCTCTGGATGTAAGTGACCTACAACTCCTATAAATCCACCCAAAGACTGCCAGTATATATTTTTTTTGTGGTCACAAGGATTCTGTGTGCCAAGTTTGTTGCAGGTCCATTGTTGGTGGGGTCTAGATAACAGATTAACTATAAACACCAGTGCGTACAGCTCGTATAAATCAAGATGAATTCCTCCCAAACCTCTACAGTATTTCTCATTGGTCATGGGGCTTCTGTGTGCCAAATGTGATCCAGATGCATTGTCGGTGGGGGTCACAGTGCTCTGTTATGGTGTAGAGTGAACTACAACTTCCATCATGGTGAATCAGTCCCCCAAAACCCTCCAGTATGTTCAGTTGCTGATCAATTTGTCTGTGTTTGCTGTGTGCCATAGGAAAGAGTAGGAAAGGGTTATTGGCCAGGCAGTGGGCAGGGTCATGCAAATTCCACACCAGTGGAGAGAGTAAGAAACACTGGGATGCCTGTGGTGGAGAAAAACATAAAATCTAGGATGGAATGGTCACTGTATGAAAACCTTCACTTAGGTGGTGGGAAGTATGGTGTTTGTAGAGAACGTTGGCAGGGCTCTTGTTCATGTTCATGGCGCTCACTATAACCTGCAATGTCATTGGAGGGAGGGCTATTGGAGTCTCCTGAGTAGTGGGATTTATAGCTGTTTGTGGAGGCAGGAGCTTGTTTGTGTAAGTGGAAACCCCATCTACATACACACATACATATTTTCACTTTTATTCTGTGTAAAGAAGATTGTTCTTTTGCTGTGTTTTCCTTGTTCTGATTAGAAAATTAATTTTAAAGCTCATTATCTACTGTGCAGAACCTGTGCAGGCATACTCCTCCTCCCTTGTCCTTAACATATTGGCATTCAGACCTTCCTTTATCTAGTTATGACCTTCCATGCACCCCTTTATCTGCCATTTAATTGGAAAAGAGCCACCAATACTCCTCAGATTAATTGATTATTGGGGTTTGTGTCTTCTCCCTTCAAAGTCTACATAATCCACTGGAACCATTCCTTCCCTTTGGGCATCTATTGCCATGCAGGTCCTTTCTCGCTCTTTGTGAACATCCTTTCCTTTTTCCTAGGTAAATAAATAAACCTCCACTGCGGGCTCTGCAATGTCCTTCTAATACAAAGGCAGTGTGACCTTCCCTTCACAATAAATAGGAAATGTTTGTAGCCTGTCATGTGGAGATAGCAAGCACTCAGTCCTGCTGGGCAGGCAGAAATTTTTCATTGCCTTTTCCAAAGGGCTATAAAGGTGAGCCTCTTTATAGCCCTTTCTAACTAGCATTAAAAAAATAGTACTCCTACTTGAGCACCCAGGGGTGCATCTACACTGTAGAATTAATGCAGTTTCACATTTATTTATTATTTATTTATTTACAGTATTTATCTTCCTCCCTTCTCACCCCAAAGGGGACTCAGAGTGAATCACAGAACACATATATGGCAAACGTTCAATGCTGTTATACACTGACAAGACAGACAACTCTACATAAATAGAGGTATACACAGGCTTTTCCCATCTTCGGTATTTTGGAGACTGTGTTTGGTTCCAGCCACGGGGGAGTGCTGTCACTCCATCTTCCCTGCCAATGAGCTTTTTGTTCGTAAACTTCCTCTTTGATTGAATTGCTGGCATTTTTATGGTTGCATAAATACCTCCCAGCTTTTAAGGCGGTACCTATTTATCTACTTACAACTGCTGTTTTTAATCTGCTAGGTTGGTAGGAACTGGACTGAAGGCCAGGAGCTCACCCTGACCCTTCACTACTTAAATTCCTTTTTTAAAAAAAACTGTGAAACAGTAAGTCTATGATAAGCGAACCGCGAAGTAGAGGGGGACCACTGTAGATCTGTTATGAATAACTTTTCAATAACTTTGAAGTATAGGCTCTTTTTATTGCAAATTTCCAATAAAAATTTCTTTTTATTGCAAATTGGATTCACAACCTACAGTTACATTGGCTAACAAACAAACAAAAGGGGAATTACATTTTCGCTCAGTATTCACACACATATAGACATCCATCCATCCTCATGCATACAAATATTGCCATATTGTTTTTCCCTCCTTGGTGAAGCACTTGCTTTCTCCTGCAGCCTGCCAATGCATAGCTCCAAAACTTCTAAAAATGCTTATAAAATACCAAAATGCATCATTTCCCTAAGCACAATGCCAAAATGCATGCTCCTTTCTCTTCCCTTGAGAAAAGGAGCCCAAGTGACAAGACTGCGTTCAATTGCAGATCCTCCACTTCCAAATATACCATCTCTCTCGAGCATGGAAGGTGAGCCAGACTCCTACAGTCTGCCACTCTTGAGAATTATTAGATTGAGTCTTTTATAGCAATATTCTGTTGATGTAGTAAATAATTGTCCAGGTGAAATTATGTTGAGTCTTCACCTCTTGACAGATGTTGATTCTTCTTAATTGGTGTTGGCAAACATAAGCAGCCTTGTGTTGACTTCCTTCTTAATAATAATAATAATAATAATAATAATAATAATAATAATCTTTATTTATACTCCGCCACCATCTCCCCAATGGGGACTCGGGGTAGCTAACATGAGGCCAGGCCCAAAAATACAATACAACACAATAAAATACAGAATACAGAAAACAAAAATTACATCAGACAGCAATCACAATAGCAAAATAAAATAATAAAGCAAACCTTATAAACAATTCCTTAAATATTGTCTCTGATTATGTAAACAGGTTGTTTCCCCCCAAAAGTTCAACAGTTAATGATTTGTCACAGTTCTTATCAATATCAGCAGTTCAGCAACTTTTAATTACAGTTCAGCAAGCAGTTGTTTTCCAGGCCTCAATATTTTAGAATAGTGTCTCCAGAATTATTAGCTCTCATTCATTCATTCATACATTCATTTCTTTCATGCAATTCCATTCAAACCATATATCATATTTCATCATGACAGATCAATAGGTACTGCCTTGGCAGAAAGGTAAAAGGGTGCTCCATGCAGGCATGCAAACATGTCGGCAACTCGATTGGAGATGTCTATGGACAACAGGCTCTTCGGCATAGAAAAATGAAACAAGAGCACCACCCCATGGCCAGAGTTGAGCATCACCTCCAGATGCTGGAGGTGGAAGGGGAAGGCCTTTACCTGTCTGTGTATTGTATGTTGTTTGTTCACTGTGTAAAAGGCATTGAATGTTTGCCTTATATGTGTATACTGTAATTTGCTTTATGTCCCTCCGAGGGGATAAATCAGAATATAAATAAGGTGTATTATTATTATTATTATTATTATTATTATTATTATTATTATTACAACCCTGATCTCCCATAGTCCTAATCCACTTTATCCACTTTACCTTCAACGTATTATACTATCTGTCAGTTGCCTGTGCAGGGTCTATGATCGAATAGAAGTACAGGACAAACGCTGAAAATGTCTTCGTTTTTGTGAAGCAGAGAAAAAGGCTGTTATTGATTTATAGCATCACAGCTTGAACAAGATGTAGTAGCTGTTGGGAGCTTGTTTTCAGAGACACATGAGAAAACATGTCAGTTTACAAAATTATTAGTGATTAATAATTCATTTACACTGCAGAGCCCGTTTGGCTGAAATGAAAGCCCACCTGCAGTTGGAATTCCTTGCAATCTTTGATCACAATTTCAGGGCATAGCTGGAACCCCGAGGAGGAAAAATATCCAAGAAATAAGGCGAGACTAAGTTAAATCAGGTCCCTTCTTCATTGCCATATAGTCTAGGTTATCAAAGCAGATAATCCACGTTATCTGCTTTGAACTGGATTATATGAGTCTCTAGTGTCATATAATCCAGTTCAAATCAAATAATCTGGATTTTATACGGCTGTGTCAAAGGGGCCATAGAGTCATAGAGTTGCAAGAGACCCTAAGGGCCATCCAGTCCAACCCCTTGCCATATATCTATATACTTTCACATTTATAGCAATTTGATGCTTCTTTAACTAATAATAATAAATAATAATATACTTTATTTATATTCCGCTCTATCTCCCTGAGAGGACTCAGAGCGGATTATAGAACACATACATGGCAAACATTTAATGCTGTTATATAATTAACAAAGACAGATAATACATAAACAGAGGCAAGACTTCCCTCTTTTTCATTTCCGGCATTTGGAGACTGTGCTCAACTTGGTCACGAGGAGTTAAAGTTGTTCCATTTTCTATGCCGAGGAGCCTGTTGTCCATGGATGCTTTCCTGATTGAGTTGTTGGCATAACTTATTCAGGGGCACCTTTTACCTCCCTGCTTTAAAGCAGTACCTATTGCTCTACTCACATTGCTGTTTTCGAACTGCTAAGTAAGCAGAAGCTAGGGCTGATGGCAAGAGCTCACCCTGACCCGCGGCTTGAGCTGCCAACCTTCCAGTTGGCAAGATTTTCTGTAGCTGGTGGTTTAACCTGCTGTGCTAACTGCTAACTAAACAGCTTCTTCCTGTCAAATACAGAGATTTGTAGTTTTGAGAGGTACTTATAATTGTCTGTCAGAGAGCTCTAGTGCCATAATCCAGGAGAGGTAACCCTGAAACCCAAATATTTCACCAAAGTACAAATGGGCAATGTGTGTTGTTATTTATTTGTTCAGTCGCTTCCAACTCTTCGTGGCCTCATGGACCAGCCCACGCCAGAGTCTCCCTGTCGGCCGCGGCCACCCCCAGCTCCTTAAAGGTCAAGCCAGTTATAATAACCACCTGAATGGCCGTCTGGGCAGGGGGGTCAATGTATCCCACCGCTGCCACCAATTATAATATCCTCCTAAAATGGCCAACTGGGCAGGGGGTCAAACAAACCCACCACTGCCCCACCAATTATAATAACTAGGCAGATGGCAATACGATCAATCCCACCATCTAACCCCAATTATAAAGGCAGGCTTTATGGCCAAACAATATGACTGGACAGGGGGCAAACAGATCCCACAGACTGTCCTTCCTTTAATAAAGATTTCACACTGCTTTGGCACTTAGATAACACTTGAGGGGATGTCTCTTTATTTAAACCTTCGCTGCCACCATAAGGATAAATGAACAGGAACCCTCTAGCTATTTAAGATGTTAAAAAGGTTGTTTAAAACACCACCAAGTATTGTCTTTTAAAAGGGCTTCTTTGTAGGAAAACAGATGAGGTTGATTTAAAAAGAAAAGGGACTAAATCCACAAATGGCACTTGACTCAGGCTTAAGTTTCAAAAATAACAAGAAAGGTTTATTGAATAGAAGTTACAGAATGAAGTGAATGCAGTTTCATAAGCTTGGCTGTTACAATTAAAGTGTTCTTGTTCTTAAAAGCGTAACGGTTGCATGAGAGAATGGTTCTATCTTTGTTACAGTTCCTATACAAAACCCAGCTATTTCTCCCTAAAATAGCTGTAACCAGTTTGCCACAGCCTATTTCACTGTGCAAACTTCAGGCAAACTGCCTATTCTAATCACGAACTCCTAATAGCTTCTGTCACCCTGCTCTAACTCTAACATCAACCAGAACTGAACTGAACTGACAAAATAAGCTTCTTACTTTCCCTCCAACAGTCTAACTCCGCCCCCCTTTTACAAACCAATCCTGGCTGTTTCAGGGCTGGCTCAGGCCTAGGCCACTCCCCCTCTCTGAACTGGAGCTTTCCCTAAACTAAGATGGCTCCTGCTGCCCTCTGCCAGGCCTTCTAAGCTGAAACTACCTAGCCTGTCTCTCCTAGGCCCTGCCACCCCGGCTGGCAAGGTAAGGGATCTTCACACCAACTATGGGACTAAATGATTATTACACTTTTTCTTCCTTTTTCCTTCCATTTACCCCAACATCATTATCTTCTCAAGCTTTCCTGTCTTCTCATTATGTGGCCAAAGTACTTCATCTTTGCTTCTAATATGCTTTCCTCCAGTGAGCTGTCAAGCTAGTATCGACTGGTTGGATCTTCTCGCGATCCAAGGCACTTTCAGAATTTTCCTCCAGCACCACAGTTCAAAAGTGTCTGTCTTCCTTCGCTCAGCCTTCCTTATGGTCCAGCCAGGCCCGTAGCCAGGATTTCGATTCGGGGGGGTGGCTGAGTTTCGGGGGGGGGGGGGCTGAGTCTGAGTGAGAGGGTATCTACCCTAGCAAACCTTTTGTATCGTTACCCCAATACCCCCATGCATATGGGATATATTGAGTATGGTGATCAGATCATGATATGAATAAACAACAGTTTAAATAATGCACCAGTAAGGCCTTTTCACGAACCACCATGAGAATTTCGGGGGGGGGGGGGGCTGAAGCATCTATCTCCCTTCGCTCAGCCTTCCTTATGGTCCAGCTCTCACATCCATAGGTTGCTATGGGGAATACCATTGCTTTAACTATGCGGATCTTTGTTGGCAGTGTGCTGTCTCTACTCTTCACTATTTTATCGAGATTGGTCATTGCTCTCCTCCCAAGAAGTAAACGTCTTCTGATTTCCTGGCTGCAGTCTGCGTCTGCAGTAAACTTTGCACCTAGAGATACAAAGTATGTCACTGCCTCCAAGTTTTCTCCCTCTATTTACCAGTTATCAATCAGTCTTGTTGCCATAGTCTTGGTTTTTTTATGTTTAACTGCAACCCAGCTTTTGCACGTTCTTCTTTCACCTCGGTGAAAGAAATGTGTGTTGGGGCTGCTTAATTTGAATTGAGGGAAAAAGATTTAGTCCTTTGCCTCTGATGTGGATCACCCTTCCCTTAGGATAAAAGGTTTTATTGCAAAGGAGATGCAAAGGGTTACAGTCCTCTTCTTCCGCAGTTCCAGATTAGTTTTCCCTGTGCATATGTTAGTTATTAGTTTAAGAAAATCCCTAAGCAACAGCAAAATCCCTGTTTGTATGTTTTCTTTTGTGATACACACACACATACATACGTGCCTCTGTGTGTGCCTGTGTGTATGGTATTTGGATGAGAGAAAGCATTTCGTGCCTGCTCACTTTTGGGCAGCAAAATGAACACAACTGATCTGTAGCTGCGTAGATCACAAGGTATGAATCAAGCTCTTTTGTTACAGAAAGTTGCTTCCATGACATACATGTCCCAGTGCAGTTGTGTAAGCTCTGCTAAGCCTTTGTGTACTACTGGTGTTCCAACAGCGCACATGAAAATAGGAAAAAGGAATCGATCCAGACTTCATAGCACATAGTTTGAATTGGGTGAGATGTTGTTATCAGTTTAGCCATGCCTCAATGCTGGCTGAAATGCTGAAGTAAACAGAATGACTTGATGTCAGCAACACATCAAGCCTCTACACTTAGGGTCAAGTTGGCGCAAGCAATTAATACCCCTCCTGGAGCAGAGTCAGCACCCTACATGAACAATAGCTGAAGCAGAATAAATTCTTCTTTTGATGATCACAGGTAAAGGTAAAGGTTTTCCCTGACATTAAGTCTAGTCATGTTCAACTCTGGGGTTGATGCTCATCTCTATTTCTAAGCCGAAGAGCTGGCGTTGTCCGTAGACACCTCCAAGGTCATATGGCCAGCACGACTGCATGGAGTGCTGTTACCTTCCCACCTACAAGTGAATGCAGCAGCTAAAAAACAAACAAACAATGAAATTCTAGGTGGCAACCCTTTCAGTATTTTCTGTTGGTCTTGGGAGTTCTGTGCACCAAGTGTGGTTCATTTCCATCGTTGGTGGAGTTCAGAATGCTCTTTAGTTGCAGGTTAACTATAAATCCCAGCAACTACAACTCCCAAATGACAAAATCAATCCCCCCCACCTCACCAATATTCAAATTTGGTGTATCGGTTATTTGTGCCAAATTTGGTCCAATGAATGAAAATACATAGAATCATAGAGTTGGAAGAGACCTCATGGGCCATCCAGTCCAACCCCCTGCCAAGAAGCCTAGAACATCCAGCATATCAGATATTTACATTACAATTCATAACAGTAGTAACGTTACAATTATGAAGTAGCAATGAAAATAATTTTATGTTGGGGGTCACCACAACATGAAGAACTATATTAAGGGGTTGTGGCATTAGGAAGGTTGAGAAACACTAGTCTAGATCGAGAGAAGTCATAGTCCCACTCTATTCTGCTTTGGCTAGACGTTATATGGAATAATCCAGTGTCCAACTGGACATCACAATTCAAGAAGGATATTGATAAGCTGGAACATGTCTAGAGAAGGGCAACCAAAATGGTCAAAGGTTTGGAAGCCAAGCCCCATGAGGAATGGTTTAGGGAGCTGGATCTGTTTAGCTTGGAGAAAAAAAAGACTGAGAGGGAATTCAAGAGCCATATTTAAATATTTGAAAGGATGCCTCATTGATGAAGGGGCCAGCTTGCTTTCTGCTCTTGAGACTGGGACGAAATGGAGCAATGGATTCAAATTGCAGGATAAATGATTTCAACTGAATAATGTTAGGAAGAATTTCCTGACAATCAGATGTTTGGCAGCAAAATACGCTGCCTCGGAGTGTGGTGGGGTCTCCTTCTCTGGAGGCTTTTAAAATGGAGGATGGATGGCCATCTGTTGAGAGTGCTTTGACTGTGTGTTCCTTCATGGCAGACGGTTGGACTGTGTTTCTTCTGGTATCTTCCAACCTGTGGTTTCTTCCAGCTCTATGATACTAGGATTCTCCCAAGGTCACTCAATGGATTTCCCTGTCTGAGTGGAGAATTGAACCCTGGTCCCCAAAGTTGAAGTCCAATGCTCAAATCCCTACAATATGCTGGCTCTCTCTATATCAATGGTTCCCAACCTTGTTTTGACCAGGTACCACTTGACCAGCTAGGGACCACTCTCCAACATTATTTATTTACTTTATTTATATTTACTTTATTTGTATACCGCTCTTCTCAGCCCTAAGGCGACTCAGAGCGGTTAACAACAATAATTCAGTATACACAATAGGAAATCATTGGACATTTAAAAACAGTAGCATAGCAATTAATTAGACACCAATACATCAATATAACAAATCCATCACATCTCATCAATAAAATCAGAATCCAATTTCATTATCCATTAATCCGTGTTCCAATAGTCAATTACACTCAATTACACTGCTTGATTGAATGCCTGTTCGAACATCCAGGTCTTCACTCTCCTCCGGAATGCCAATAGGGAGGGGGCCGATCTGATATCTGTAGGAAGGGCGTTCCACAGCCAAGGGGCCACCACTGAGAAGGCCCTGTCTCTCGTCCCCGCCAGGCGTACTTGTGAAGCCGACGGGACCGAGAGCAGGGCCTCCCCAGACGATCTTAATGTCCTAACTGGTTCATAGGAGTACCAAAAGGTTTACAAATCAGTTTTTGGTCAACTTTAGATTCAGTTTTTTTTATTTGGAATGCCGATTCAGAAAATTGCATTGGATAGACCACATCAGCTCTAGTTTCTGATACAGAACATATGCCGTCCAGTAGTCACCATCTGCTTGCCCACAGAAAACCATATTTAATAAGCCTGGGCACTATAAGAAGTTTTTGTGAGACTTGTTGCTCTCGTTGCAACAGTGTAATAACGGTGATGCCACGGACCATATTTTAGTACTTGTGGACCACTAGTGGTCCATGGACCACAGACTGGGAACCACTGTTCTATACCCTCGAGGTTGTTTCTGATAATGGGGCCAGAAGAACAATCTGGGTGTTATATGGAGCCCTGGAACCATGCTTTGCCCATTCCTGATCTAGACAGTTTCTTTCATTTCTGAATTCTCCTTGGGAGAATATAGCTGTGAGGACCTTCGTGATGAGTGTTTACCTTTCAACATATAAAACCGATCACTTGAATTTCAGGGTCCCACAAGGAAAGCATTCCAGTTTCAACCTTTTCTTAAGCTGATCTCTGGTATATCATAGCAACTGAGGCAGAAGAAAACAATATATCCAGCTTAATGAAATGTTTTGGTGCAGCGCTCCTGAAAATGCAACTTTGCACCCCTTGGATTGTCTTGAGGATTGGGCTATAAATTGTTTTAATTGTGCTGTGCAAACAGAAACTGTGGAGTTTATGTCAGTCTCTCTCCGTCAGGGATGTGCTTCCCTATTAGTAGCGGGATATAAAAATAGATATGGCTTTAAGTGCTTTCATGATCACAATCGGCAGAATCATTATGACATTTCAGTGCTTGTTTCTCCAGGGAGAACATTTAATATTTATAGCTGGTTACACTGTAGCGCAGGAGAAAATACCTTCCTTGCAATAGATGCCGAGGTTTCTCATGCTTGACTTATTCATGACCCTCCCGTGTCTTTGAAAACATCCCAAATACTGTTTTCAATGTTTTGGCAATCATTCTTGACGGGAACTTCATCGGATGTAAGCAAGATATCTCCAAACTTAACCCATCTACTGGATGGGTGTGCATCTAGGGCTATAGGGGCCAATTTACGATGCTTGCATGTCAGATGAGATTTGGGGAGAGGGGGGGCAGCCGAAGGGCTGGCTCTAATAATAAAAACTAATGGATATAATTGAGTCTTTTTATTTATTTATTTATTTATTTATTTACAGTATTTATATTCCATCCTTTTCACCTCACAGGGGACTCAGGGCAGATTAAAATGCACATGTACATGGCGAACAGTCAATGCTATCAGACATACAACATATATAGACAGAGACAGAGGCAATTTAACATTCCAGCTTTCTGGCTTCATGAGGGTATGCTCGATTCCGGCCACCTGAGGAGCTGTTACTTCACCATCCACCTGTGACACAGATTCCTTTGATGGAGTGCTTCCTCATTCATTTGCACACTACTGGAGGTTTTTATGGCATCGTAAATTAGTTAAATTAGCCTCCCTAAATTTCCTACTTGACAGATGCAACAGTCTTTTGGGCTGCATAGGTCAACAGCAAGCTAGACTATTAATGGTTGGGAGCTCACTCCAATCTGGGCTGACTTCGAACTCATGATCTCACAGTCAGTAGTGATTTATGCAGCTGGCTACTAACTAGCTGTGCCACAGCCCAGGGCTGTTTGGGGCTTTTTTGGTACAACTGACTCCACAATAACTTACAGACTTTGTGAACCAGTTGTAATAATGGAGTTATCATGTTTTTGAGAATCAAATAGCTAGTGCTTGAATTTTGATTTGGAAAAAGGAAAGGCAACTCCAAGTAATAGGGCTGCATGAGACACATATTAGAAGTAAGCACAATCATGCATCAAGAAACTCTTTTACTTTCTTGCTTGTTAGATAGACAACCACTATTTATTTGGAGACTTCAATCCCATTCATCAATGAAAAAAAGCTTAAATTCTAAAATGGGGTGGGTAACTGTGGAAAATTAGGGAGCAGAATTAGCACCCCCTAAGACTTGGATGTCCACACCAGCTGGGTGGAAGGGCTCTTTTTACTCCTAAACGCCCTCTAGGAGACAAGGGCCCCATCAACTGCATTATCCGGTCAGTGTACTCAGATAAAAGGGATGAAAAGAGAGGACGGTTGAGGGAGAAGGTTCCAGGGAGGTATTTCTTCAGCAGCTTCCACTTACAGAGATGTCCCTTTGGGACCTTGTGGGTTGCAGGCTAGGGACAAATTAATTGGCTTCTGGAGGAGTTGTAAAAGAGCAGAAGGAATCTGGGAAGATAAATTCCCCTTTGACAGGCAACTGTCTTGGCATTTGAAGCCCACGGTTAATTAGTAGATGGTTTAATGCTTTATGTCTTTCTAAGTGGTGTGGAAGTGGAAGCACTAACTTTAGATTCCAGGATTTAAATATAATATCTGCAAGTGCAAAAGAGTTTGTCGGTTCTCTTTTAGGTATCAGTGCAGAACAAGGGATACGTTCCAAGATACCATCGATCGGTGATTCTCAGCCTTCCTAATGCCGCGACCCCTTAATACAGTTCCTCATGTTGTGGTGACCCCCAACCATAACATCATTTTCATTGCAACTTCATAACTGTAATTTTTCTATTGTTATGAATTGTAATATCCGAGATGAAGGATGTTGTTTCATTCACTGGACCAAATTTGGCACAAATGCCCGATACACCCAAATGTGAATACTGGTGGGTTTGGGTGGGTGGGGGATTGATTCTGTCATTTGGGAGCTGTAGTTGCTGAGATTCATAGTTTACCGACAATCAAAGAGCATTCTGAACTCCACCAACGATGGAATTGAACCAATTGCATACAGAACTCCCATGACCAACAGAAAATTCTGGAAGGGTTTGGTGGGCATTGACCTTGAGTTTGGGAGTTGTAGTTCACCTATATCCAGAGAGCACTGTGGACTCAAACAATGATGGATCTGGACCAAACTTGGCACGAATACTTAATATGTCCAAATATATGCCACTGATGGAGTTTGGGGGAAAATAGACATTGACATTTGGGAGTTGTAGTTGGGATTTATAGTTCAAGCAAAGAGCATTCTGAACCCCACCAACGATAAAATTGGGCCAAACTTCCCACAGAGAACCCCCATGACCAACAGAAAATGCTGTGTTTTATGATGGCCTTTGTTGACCCCTCTGACACCCCCTTGTGAACCCCCCCAGGGGTCCCGACCCCCAGGTTGAGAAATGCTGAAATAGATGAATAAAACATTTCCAGTTTCTCCTCCTTGTTCCTGTGTCCTTATTTCTTTTTTTACTCTTTTAGCTTTGTTTTGATGTATGGAACTGGAAGCTGGACTGTTGTTTTCTTCTGTCCTTCCAGCATTCTTAATTCGTCCTTTCATCTCTCTGATGTATTAAGCACTTTTCCCCTATGTAAGGATGGGATGCCAAAGTTGGAACACAACTAATAATTTTAAATCCCCATCCCTTTGATGTGCATCAGCTTTTTGCAGTGGGTAATGGCCCAGTTGTGCCAACCACTGAGCACTTTGTTCCTATCATCTTCCTGGAGAGCTGTCAGAGCTGTGTGTTATGAAACACAAATCACACGGAAGCCTGCGATATTGTGTAGTGATCGCTGGTCAAAGCGGACCCGGCATGCAAATATAACAACACATTATATTACCAAGGAAAGAGAGTGGTGTAATCTCTACATAGCCATTTCTGGATCACAGTGTCACCTACCTGTTGTGGGTTAATGCCTTGTAATACCATGCCAAAAGCAATTCTGAAAGGCTGATTTGACCATTCTTCCGCAAGGTTAAAGGAGACACCGTGAACCAAATTGAGATACATTACCCATTCATTTGGAGTGAGGTACACAAGAAAAACACTTCTCTGTTGTGAATTGGTAATAGGGATCTGCCAGGGCAAGAAAAAGTTGGAAAAACTCAAAAAGGGACTTATTCAAAGATGAAAGGGGCCATTGAGTGATAGGAAAATAGCCTTTTAGTGATAATGATTGGTAAAACCAACTACAAAATAGCACTCCAGAATGATTTGAATGTAATTTCTCTTATTGTTATTATTCTAACCCTTTAGTCACTCACAGCCAAGCCTTTTGAGCATTTAAATTCTGTATGCAATCTCTTTCTTCTCCATTGTTGTGTGTCTTCAAACCATTTCTGACTTGTGGCAACCCTAAGACAAACCTATCAAGGGTTTGGTTGGTGTATGGTCATGTACTAGAAGCATTCTCTCCTGACGTTTTGCCTACATCTATGGCAGGCATCCTCAGAGGTTGTGAGGTCTGTTGGAAACTAGGAAAATGGGGTTTATAAGTCCAGGGTGGGAGAAAGAACTCTTGTTTGTTGGAGGTAGGTGTGAATGTTTCAGTTGGCCACCTTGATTAGTATTTGATGGCCTGACAGGTTTTGTTATTGCCTGGGGGAATCCTTTGTTGAGAGGTGATTAGCTGTCCCTGATTGTTTCTTGTCTGGAGTTCCCCAGTGTTTGAGTGGTGTTCTTTATTTACTGTTATGATTTTAGAGTTTTTAAAATACTGGTAGCCAGGTTTTGTTCATTTTCATTGTTTCTTCATTTCTGTTGAAATTGTCCACATTATCATCATTGTCATCATCATCATCATCATCATCATCATCATCATCATCATGGTTGCAATGTTTATGGTTTGCAGTGTTTCCCAGTCATCATTGTTAATCCTACTGTGAAAATCTGTCCAGGGATGTTGACTCAAAAATAAGGCCTGGTGTCTTCAAGAAGGCTAAATAGATCTGGTTTTTCATTTTGGTGGCTTGGTTTAGTTCAGTGTTTCTCAACCTGGGGGTCGGGACCCCCATGGGGGTC
>NW_026844366.1:332168884-332573831 GCF_025583915.1 Anolis sagrei ordinatus | reverse complement strand
TTACTTAGGACCGCCTCTGGTCGGGACCCCTGGGGGGGAGGGGGTGTCAGAGGGGTCACCAAAGACCATCAGAAAACATAGTATTTTCTGTTGGTCATGGGGGTTCTGTGTGGAAAGTTTGGTCCAATTCTATCGTGGGGTTCAGAATGCTATTTCATTGTGGGTGAACTATAAATCCCAACAATACAACTCCCAAATGGCAAGGTCTATTTTCTCCAAACTTTACCAGTGTTCACATTTGGGCATATTGAGTATTTGTGCCAAGTTTGAACCAGATCCATCATTGTTTGAGTCCACAGTGTTCTCTGGATGTAGGTGAACTACAACTCCAAAAAACTCAAGGTCAATGTCCACCAGACCTTCCCAGTATTTTCTCTTGGTCATGGGAATTCTGTGTGCCCAGTTTGATTCAGTTCCATCATTGGTGGAGTTCAGAAGGCTCTTTGATTTTAGGTGAACTATAAATCCCAGCAACTCCAGCATTACCAAATGACCAAATCAATCACCCCCAACCTCACCAGTATTCAAATTTGGGAGTATTGGGTATTTGTGCCAAATTTGGTCCAGTGACTGAAAATACATCCTGCATATCAGATATTTAGATTACCATTCATAACAGTAGCAAAATTACAGTTGTGAAGTAGCAACGAAAATAATATTATGGTTGGGGGTCACCACAACATGAGGACCTGTACTAAGGGGTCGCGGCATTAGGAAGGTTGAGAACCACTGGTTTAGTTTCACGTTTATGCATTTGTGGTGTAGGAATTTTTCCCTGTTCCTTCCATGTTATTTCCACCAAAAATTTCAAATTTTGCACTAAAGAGGTAATGATCAGGAACACACCTACTGTGCTGGTGCGGCTGTACCAGGAGCTCCAACTTCTTTTCCTTTCTATTGAGTGTTTGCATGTATTCCAAAGTTCCATGCATTTTGCAATAAGGTGGCTTCCCTTGGTTTGCAATAATAGGGCCAATGACCCATCAATTATCATTATGTTCTTTAGTTCCGCCCCTTTTTCTGAGACACTAACAACAACAAGGACGCCACAAGGCTTTTGGGGAACGGCTGGACCTTGGGACTTCTGCCCCCCCCCCCCAGGACCTGCTTCGTTCCCAGCTCTGAAAAACTCCATTCTTTGGCTCAGTGGAAGCCAACCAGCTTTTCTCTATGGCTTTGGACTTTCTGCCATATGTTTGGATTCACAAGGACACATTTCCACTCATGAATTTTCCCCAATTCAACTATGGACTCAAGTTTCTTTCTGAAATTATTTCTTTATTAAATTTCTCTGGTGGGTGGGATGGAGAAGGGGTGATTGATATGAATTTCCTATACTTTCCTTCTATGTATTTCCTTCACAAGTCTGACCCAGCCATGAACTCTTTTGCCCTTTGGGAGGCTGATCAGGAAGCAGCCCGCTGGGCTGAAAAGGCAATCAGGAATCACAAAAACACCTATTTACTTAGAACTCACATCTGAACAATGGGACCTGGAGTTATTATTTGACTTCAGGAGGGGGTCATCAGACTGTGGGGGGGGGGGGGGCTTGAGGGGCTTCAGCCCCCCCCCCCCCCCCCAAATTCTCATGGTGGTTCGCGAAAAGGCCTTACTGGTGCATTATTTAAACTGTTATGTTTATTCATATCATGATCTGATCACCATACTCAATATATCCCATATGCATGGGGGTATTGGGGTAATGATACAAAAGGTTTGCTAGGGTAGACCCTCTTTCACTCAGACTCCAACCCCCCTCAGATTTAGCCCCCCCCCCGAAACGAAATCCTGGCTACGGGCTTGTCCTGGGATGTAAAATTGAAGGAGAGGTACTTGGAATTCTCGATTGAAGAGCTCCAGGTTTTCAGAAAACTACAGATCCCAGCATCCCATAGGAGGTTCCTATGGCAGTTGAAGTGGAATCACAGTGCTAAAACTGTATAGTTTGAAAGGGCTCCAGGGGAAGTCTGGAGTCCTGTACTTATGTAACTTGGGAGGGAGGTCCATTCAGTTAAATAGGACTTCCTTTTGAATAGATCTGTTTGGGATTGCATTGTAAAATTATGTATGCATAAAGCGTGTGTTTTTAGCAAATGATGATTAAGAGAAGCTGCCAGATGTACCAAGGCACTCCATTGTGATGCTGAAGAGGGTCAATGGTTTCAGGCAGACAATTATTTTGTACTAGAAAAGACAAGAAAAGAAAAGCCTTCTCTAGCAAAGCTGGTCAGTTATGCAGATGATTTTGCACTACAACACCCATAATTTGTTTCCATTGGGTATGCGGTCTACAATGAAGTTTACAACCCAACTTATCTGCGCAGACAATTGCCCATGTCTTGTTTCCAAAAAGTTCACAGTTGCTTAATAATAATAATAATAATAATAATAATATTTCTTACTTGCCTTTCCTTATGGGGTTACAGAATAAATAAAATACATAAAAGTTGTAAAAACACCACAAATACACATATTAAAATTATTTCTAAAAGATACATATTAAAACATATTTCTATAAAATGCATATTAAAATACACAAAACAGTGATTAAACAAAGGACATAAATTTGAAATTGGTTCAACAGAAAAAAATTTCTCTAATTTTCCCAAAATTAAGTCTCATCAAGTTGAAAGAAAGCCAACAAAGTTTTATTTGATTCCAGCTGGAATGGATAACAAATGCAGTTATCTGCCCAGGAGCTGACATAACCCATCAAATCTCAAATGTCAATTTCAGAATTCCCACGCCCGCCTCCTGAGCCAGCTTCATTGTGATTGGCTGTGATGTCAGCGAGCCAGGAGGAGATCCAATGAGGGCCCTGGCCCTGCTTTGGCCGCTCAGCCAATGAGATGGGAGGGAGGCAGGCAACAAGGAAACAATGAAGAAATGTCTAGGTGACTGGATTACAAATGACTGGTGTTTGCCAAATGACCAGGCAATAGCTTCAGGCTCTCAAGCCTGGTCTGAGTTATTGTTTTGTCTCTTGAATTAACATTTTTGTCTGGTCCCAAGAGGCCAGGTCCTTTGTCTTACTATCCTGCGATATCGAGGTCACTGATGAAGCAGAGATTGGTTTTGGAGATCGGGATGTGGCACAGCAGGGAGGCGGTGACAAAACCCAGGTTCCCTGCAGATGGGGAGATGTCCTTTGTGTTGGGTGATCCAGTATCTCCATAGATTCCATTATTCTGGATGGCCTGGTTATCAGCACTCCAAGGTCCAGACAAATGGAGTCATTTCCTTACTGTCCATGCAAATGGGTTTTGGTCAAGTCCTTTCTTAGGGGATTATTGGCTCAGGAAGTCTGGAAACTCCAAGAGCCATGAGTTGCTTGTTCATGAAAAGGTAGCTTTGCTTCATATTTTCTTATATAGACATACATACATATAGGGAATGAGGAATGGGGCTTTGGAGCATACACATAGGGAGGGGGGGGGGGGGGGGTAACCTCCGATTACATAAGGGTCCTGCCATTACTTGTTTCATGATGCTAAAGATTATTATCTTCTCTGACCTCTTTTCAAGCCAATTTGCTAAATACTCTGTCCTTTCCTTCCTTAAAGGTATTGCTCAAAGATGCACAGCAATCAAATACCACTTTTCTCCACCAATACGCTTACGAAACATCCCATTCAATTTAACCAAGATTATCCAGCAAGATGAATGGCACCTTCTACGTAAGTATTTGTCTTTTCCTGCTGAGTAAATAGTCTTCCTAATGGCTGCAAAATATTGCAGTTTATGTTGATCACACTTAATGTTTTAATCAGAAAATGTTGCATGTTGTGATAGCAAAATGTGCAATATGATCCGTACCTTTACCAAGAGGTTTGCCACCAGCAATAGAAGTTCCTGAAAGAAGAGGACAGGAAATTTCCCATCTGAATCCCCAGAGGCAATTGTGTGATGCTCAAATTGATTAATTCTCATGGTGGAATGAATGAGACTTCCGAAAGATTAACAGTAGTAAAGAAGAGAATGGATGACAAAATTTGAAATTTTCAGTTGACCCAGAGACCTGGAAAATTATACCTTGGATACACCTACAATCAAAAAAGGGTCTAAAAGGATCTTTTAGGCCTTTTTTATAAAATAAAATTATTATTATTATTTGAAACACAACAAGATGAGTCCACAGCAGACAAGATAACTCTGCTGGCTGTTGTATTGGATCACACGTTGGACATTTCCCAAGTGTCTAGGACTGTGTGATGCATCGGCGAATAATGCGTGCAGATCCCAGTAAGATGGTCTTCTGCAGCTGGCAGCTGGTAATTTTGTCAGCAGGCCAAGGTCTTTAGGCACTGCACCCAGTGTGCCGATTACCACTGGGACCACCTTTACTGGCTTGTGCCAGAGTCTTTGCAGTTTGCTCCATTTCCTTGTCACTGATGTCCTGCAGTTTTTAATAAAAGTTACTGATAAAAACTGTTTCATACACGTAGTTGTGTTTCTGCCTAAGTTGAAGGAGTGAAATATTTTACTTTTGTGAGCAGTGGGTGCATAAAGTCCTTACAGTGCAAATCTGTGTTTATACTTATTGAGAACTAAGTCCCATTGGGTTCACTGGGATTTAAATCCTGTCAGCCTCAATTGTATTTTTTCAGTTGTGGTAATTTAACGTCCTCCTTCTCTTTTACTTAATGGGAACAGATCTAAGAAGAATCACAGCAGGCTTCCTGGGCATGGCAGCAGCTGTTCTTCTCTGCGGGTGCATCGTAACTGCAGTCAGTTTCTTTTGGGAGGAGAGCCTCACGCAGCATGTGGCTGGTCTTCTTTTCCTCATGTCAGGTAGCTTTTCCCTTCTCCTTCCTAGCAACATAGGATCCAAGATCTGCTCTGTCATTAGGTAGAGATGAGTCATGAGGAGTCTTGTAGAAGGATAGCAATCTGCTAATTCTTTAGGCAAGCATCCTGTATAAAAGTTAGGTCACTCTAAACAGAATTAGTGTAATGTAGACTTGAATGGCATCAATGTGCTGTTAGAAGAGAGTTGGAAGAGACCGCAATATCTGTCTATCTATCTTCTATCTATTTATTTAAAGTATTTATATTCCACTCTTCTCACCCTGAGAGAGACTTAGGACGGATCACAGAACACATATACTGCAAACATTCAATGCCGTGAAACAGATAGGATAGACAACAGATAGAGGTATTATGTTGGCATTTTCCCCAACCTTGGCATCCTGGTGGTTATGCTCTATTCTGGTCACGGGGGTGCTGTCGCTCCATCCTCTATGACGAAGAGCCCTTGATCACAAACTTCCTTCCTTTGATTGCTGGCATTTTCTGTTATTTTCTTTATGGTGCCGTAAAATACCTCCCTGCTTAAGCAGTGCCTATTTTCTCTATTTATTTATTTTTAATTTACCATGTATACCGCCTTTCTCAGCCCGAAAGCAACTCTACTCACAGCTCTCAGCTGTTTTGGAACTGCTTAGTCGGACAGTAAGCTGGGCTGAAGGTCGGGTGCACACCCCAACCCGGGCTTCAAACTGCCAACCTTTTTAGTTGGTAAGATCTGAGTAGAAATGAACAAAAAAACCCTTTACTCTTAATAGCAGAGATGAAATACAAAACTGCAATGTTGCATACAAAAAATAAACAGTGCAAGAAACTTACATAGTCTTTGTAAGTAACGCAAAATAAGGCATCTTCATCTTAAGTCAAATGAGAAAGCAAAAACCATGAGCAAACAGCTATTCCACCATAGCCTCCTTTAGAGCAGCATAACGGCTTCTCTCCAACCTGCTCCTCAGAGCAAAGCATTTGAGCATAGAAAAAAAAGCTCTCCAGAACTGTATTCTAAAATCCCATACAGTTATACCCTATCGGGTGTGGTCCAAGATTGCTGGTTGACCTACATTACCAGCTGCACATAATAATTACCATCCTAAGGTTTTTCTTCAACACACACACACACACACACACACACACACACACACACACACACTTGGTCCCACTACAACTTACTGTAATAAGATCTATTGCTACTGGTGATTAACCAGCTGTGCTAAAGCCTGGCCCATTCAAAATGACTTCCATAGTTTGGAGAAATGGTAGAAACTATCCAGTCCAGTTCCATGTTTCTATAGGTGAACCTAAAATGGCATTTGCTTTTTTAGTTGTTGTATTACACGTTTGAACCATGGTCAATTGAGACTTCTAGATACTTTTCATGCATACTGCTGTCAGGCTAGGTGTCATCTATCTTACATCTTTGCATTTCATTTCTTTTTCGTTATTTTGCGTAAGTGAATTCATTTTGTTAGTTTTTTTCCATTTCTCCAAACTATGAAAGTCATTTTGAATGCTTATCTTGTCTTTGTAGTCTTAGGAGGATAGCAGATATGTAGTTAACCCTCCAGGATCATTACATAGTAGGTAAATCATAGAATCATAGAGTTGGAAGAGACCTCATGGGCCATCCAGTCCAACCCACTGCCAAGAAGCAGGAATATTGCATTCAAAGCACCCCTGACAGATGGCCACCCAGCCTCTGTTTAAAAGCCTCCAAAGAAGGAGCCTCCACCACACTCCGGGGCAGAGAGTTCCACTGCTGAACGGCTCTCACAGTCAGGAAGTTCTTCCTAATGTTCAGATGGAATCTCCTTTCAAGCAGTGTTGCTGTTTCACAGCATGAAATAGGAGGCCGTTATGCTATGGGGCATCATGTGCAGTGACTCTGTGAGAATTGTTGTCATTTTCTGTCATAGTTGTATATCATATCAGCAATACAGGTCAATTATTGTAAAAATAAACATCATATCCTCTCATTTAGGTGCTTGACTGTGTTGCTATTGTTATCTTCACAACCTGGAAACAAAGCAACAACGAGGCTTGTATCACCTTAAAAGTCTTGTTATTTCACAAACCTCTATGGTTTATCTTATTAGCTATATTTAGTAAAAGGTTATGTAAATCTTAATCTGTTAAGTGCTGCAAACTCTTTTTGTTGTTTTGTTATTGCAAACCAATACTGTTGCTGCTTTGGGAGTGTGGAAAGATGAAGGGCCTTATCAGTTTTTTAGTTTGAAGGTTGGGTTGCTGACCTGAAGGTTACCGGTCGGAATCTGCAAGATGGGGTGAGCTCCAGTCTGTCAGCTCTAGCTTGTGGGGACATGAGAGGAGCCTCCCAGCTAATACATTTGGGCGTCCTCTGGGCAACATCTCTGTAGACGGCCAATTCTCTCACACCAGAAATGACTTGCAGTTTCGCTTTTGACACAATTAAAAAAAATCAGGTTTTGGTGCCTTCATATGACATTCAAAGCTTCACTTAGCATGGCAAATTTCATTATTAGACAGGGTGAAGCAGCCACTGGTTGATGTGGTAGGGCAGGGAGTGGTGAGGAAGTATTGGAAGACAAGAGTTTTTTGAGCCACACAGGCAAGGAAATCATCTCATTACTAGTAATTGAAAGTTGAATTCCCATTCCAGTTGTGAGAGAACTGCCAGTGTGTCCTTCTCCAAAGGCAGCAAATGTCTGAGCCAACCTTGAGGCTAAGCCTTTGATCCTGACACCAAAAATCCACTAATAGCTGGTAATTTTCATGCCAGTAGGGCAGTGAGTTCAAGGTAGGTTTTAATCCATATTTTAAAGGAACTATTTATTTATTTATTTACAGTATTTATATTCCACCCTTCTCACCCCACAGGGGACTCAGGGCGGATTACAATGCACTTATACATGGCAAACATACAATACCAATTAGACATAGAACATATATAGACAGACACAGAGGCAATTTAACATTCCAGCTTTTCCAGCTTCATGAGGGTATCCTCGATTCCAGCCACAGGGGGAGCTGCCACTTCACCGTCCATTTGTGACACCGAGTCCTTTGATGGAGTACTTCCTCATTCTTCTACATGCTGCTGGAAGGTTTTATGACATCATAAATTAGTTAAATTAGCCTCCCTGCATAAAGCAGTACCTAAATTTCCTACTTGACAGATACAACTGTCTTTCCAGCTGCAAAGGTCGACAGCAAGCTAGACTAATGGCCAGATGCTCACTCTGACTTGGGCTGGCTTCGAACTCATGACCTTTTGGTCAGTAGTGATTTAATGCAGCTAGCTACCAGCTAGCTGCGCCACAGCCAAGTCTTTGAACTATGTGTTCAAGGGCCTCCTGGTGGCGCAGCGGGTCAAACAACTGAGCTGCTGAACTTGATGACTGAAAGGTTGGTGGTTTGAATCCAAGAAGTGTGGGGTGAGCTCCTGCTGTTAGCCCTAGCTTCTCCCAATCTAGCAGTTCAACAACATGCAACTGTGAGTAGATCAATAGGTACCACTTCTGCGGGAAGGTAATGGCGTTCCATGCAGTCATGCTGGCCACATGACCTAGGAGGCGTCTACGGACAACGCCGGCTCTTTGGCTTAGAAATGGAGATGAGCACCACCCTCAAGAGTCAGACACGGCTAGACTTAATGTCAGGGGAAACCTTTACCTATGTAAGATGCTAAAATCTATCCTGTAAATAGGTTTGCCCTTGAGATAGTTTCTGTAAACATCATAGGGATTGGGACTCAATAGTGCATGGACCGGTTTCTAACTATATAAACTTACAATTCTATAATTCAATTCAAAATTAAAATCCAGAATAGATTCAGCACTTAAGGAGCTTGTAATCTAACAAAACTCAGATCTGTGGAGACAGATCACCAGTTCAGTTGCACATACGTAAATCTGATTATACAACACGGAGTGATGTCTCCTCCCTCCCCTAACAACTCTTCAGAATTATCCTTCCTTAGCACTGTATGTATCCAAAGGATTTATCTTTAGACATTTTCTAACTGTGATGTTTTGATTTTTCTCATTTTCAGGCATCTTTTGCACTATTTCTCTCTGCACATATGCAGCCAGCGTCTCCTATGACCTTAACCGCCTACCCAAGTTCATCTATGGTCTCCCCGATGACGTTGAACACGGATACAGCTGGTCTATATTCTGTGCTTGGTGCAGTTTAGGACTCATCGTGGCAGCAGGGTGCCTTTGCACCACGTATCCGTTCCTTAGCAGGACAAAGATTAGCCATCTCAAATCGACCAGAGACTCTTCTGTATGACTGCTGATTTTGGAGTAATCTGTTTTCTTGTGAGGCAGCAGGTGATCTGAAGAGTGGTCTTCAAGGATTCATAAGGGACTTAATTTCAGAATCCAAGCACAAAAAAAGAAACCTTGATCCCTTAAAATGCCAAATGCTGTGTCTTACTAGCCAGGAAACATGGAGAAATTCTCTGGCTACAGAGTGGCAGAGAAACAGAACATGCAGATGACCAAAATCCTTGTGGAACTGACAGCTGCAGTTCAGCACAACGTATATGCACACATCACAGTTAGACAAAAAACACTGTGCTGATTATTTAGGGCTGTTTTTATTTCGCAGAGCTTTGTACATAAGGTGACAACAAACAACAAAAAACATAACTGCCAAAACCTCCCAAAGTTGCAAGAATAGTTCTTAGTTATCCTCAGTCTTACTTGCATCTGAATTTATGCATTTTTTTTTTGGTATGGGAGAGTTCCAGTGTTATAAGTGGATGAAAAATTCCCTTCAGAAACAATGCAGGAAAAGGACCTGTTGACTTTCAGGATATTGCATTCTACTGGCCATTCCCTGTAATGGAGAAAGTTAAACATGACTGATCTAGAACATGGCCATATAGCTCGAAAAACCTACAACAACCCATTACTGATCTGCCTATTCAGTAATGGCAACATTTCCTGTTATGTATCCCCCCTCAATACCTTTTTGTATCTCCTATGGAACTAAATGCCATGTATAAAACCAAGATTAACTGTATGAAATGGATGATAGGGCACTAGTTAGTATCTTGTTGGAAGTAACATCTGTTGTACAACCTCAACCTCATTAGATCTAGAAGAAAATTAGTTGCAGATCATCTCCCTCTCTTGATAGTGTCTGTAATATCGCTGAGCAAATAAAAGACCTGGGTATGGTGTCTTCTTCAACGATGATGTAAATTCAAAACAGAAAATACAACCATGAATTCAAAATGCCTCTGTCTTTGGTCGTATTGATTTTTTTTAATAACACTTTAATTTAATACTTTATTTATATTCCACCCTTCTCACCCCAAAGGGGACTCAGGGCGGATCACAGTACACAAACACGGCAAACATTCAATGCCGCTTTGTATAGACAATAAACAGACAAAACAGAAGGAGGTGGTTTGTTTCGACTCAGTGTCTAGCTCAGTGGTTCTCGACCTGGGGTCCCCAGATGTTTTTGGCCTTCAACTCCCAGAAATCCTAACAGCTGGTAAACTGGCTGGGATTTCTGGGAGTTTTATCCTCTATGATGAAGACCCATCAGGACTTCCTCCTTCCTTTTGGTCACCCAGCATTTTCTGATCTTTTTTCTTTATGGCATCGTAAAAGACCTCCCCTGCTTTTAGCGGTACCTAATTTCTCTAATCACAGCTAACGCTGTTTTTGAATTGCTAAGGTAAACAATGAGCTAGGCTGACAGTTGGCAGCTCATGCCAACCTGGGGCTTCGAACTTGCAACCTTTTGGTTGATAGATCTTATAATTGCTGATGATTTACCAGCTGTGCTAAACCTCCGATTTCAGCTTTTATGGAGACATCACTGGGATTTCTTGGGGGGGAAAGCTGCCAATATGAAGCATGTGAATAATCATAAAAYTGGAAGTGTCTCTATGGGCCATGAGGTCCAACTCCCTGCAGGATCTCAAGCAAGTGCCAATGTTCTGCTGCAGTGCAAAATAGGCAAATCTAAGAGCTCTTAATTCTCAAAAGATACATCAGATACAGAAATTCAGACATTGTTTATTTATTTAGCGTTGTAAAAACAAAGATGCCCACTAAGTTGTGGCATAATGTAAAATAAACCATGTGTAGTTAACGTTTGATCAGCCCACACACTGCCTTGCCAGATAAAGAAAATATGCTACGTATTTTACCCTTCTTAATTCAGAAGAACATATGTATTTATTTATTTACTATATTTATATACCGCCCCTCTCAGCCCGCAGGCGACTCAAGGCGGTTAACAGTTGGCACCAAAACCATAAAATACAATTAAAAACATTAACATGAATATAAAACCATAGCAAAATCAATAAAAACATTTATCATAAGGTGTCCTTGTTAAAAACATTGACCAGTCACATCGTCCAGTCGTTCCATTTTCCTATAACTGTTACATTTCCTTTGCAAACGCTTGAAAGAAAAAGGCAAGTCTTGACTTTTTTTGGAATGTTATAAGGGAAAGGGCCGATCTGATTTCCTTAGGGAGGGTGTTCCATAGCCGAGGGGCCACCACTGAGAAGGCCCTGTCTCTCGTCCCCACCAGCCATACTTGTGATGAAGGCAGGATTGAGAGCAGGGCCTGCCCAGAAGTCCTGGAAGGTTCATAAGGGGAGATGTGTTTGAACAGGTAAGTTGGGCCAGAACCATTTAGGGCTTTATAGGCTAAAGCCAGCACTTTGAATTGTGCCCGATAGCAAACTGGCAGCCAGTAGTGCTGGCGTAGCAGAGTTGTATGCTCCTTGAGCACTGTTCTTGTTAATAATATGGCTGCTGTCCATTGGACCATTTGAAGCTTCTGGACAGTCTTCCAAGGCAACCCAGTAGTTGCAGAGTTCGTTGCAGTAGTCTATACGTATAGACTACTGCAATGCAATGTATAATACGATCACTGGGTTGTTGTAGGTTTTTTTCCGGCTATATGGCCATGGTCTAGCCCGGAAAAACCTACAACAACCCAGTGATTCCGGCCATGAAAGCCTTCGATAATACATATAATACGATCGGTTGCATTAACTCACTAAATGTCCTTTTCGAGAGATTTAAAATGGTCCTTTCTTTGTCCATGTGAGAGACTTTCTTTCAGCAGCCAAGAAGCCAATTCAGTCACTCTCTCTCTGCTTCTCTCTTCATCTCTCTCCACACGTGCATAGTTCGAGACTGAACAAAAAAGCAACAGTATCCAAAAGTTCCAGGCTCAGCCATCACCTCATGCATTGTCCAACCAATCAGCTTCATGCATCTTATTTTACAGTTCACACACACACACACACACACACTGATTGCTTGCATGCTCCAACGTAAGTGATATGTTGGATAACCTCTGCTTCTTGGCACTTGTTACTGGTACAAAAGAGTCTCACTAATAGCTAACCCAAAGGCTGTAATCTGCACTAGCCAAATCTGTCTTTAGATGACTAATTCTATCTGTGTATCTGGAGTCAAAAGCCTTTCTTTAACTGCGATAAGGACTATTTCTGTGCCACTACAATGCTGATTGCATCTGGATGTCTGAAAAAGATACGTTAGATTCGAAGGCCACAGGGTTTAAGGAAGGGAAAATATATCGTGGCCTTAGAATCTAACGTATCTTTTTCAGACATCCAGATGCAATCACCATGCCTTATATCAAATTAGACTATTGGTGGCATTACTACTACTACTATTCCTCTTTTATCTCAGGATTTGAGACCCAAAGCATCTCACAACCTTAAATAGCCTTTACAATTAAAAAATCTACAAAACATAGTAATAGTAACAATACTTTATTTATATTCCGTCCTTCTCCCTGAGGGGACTCAGAGAGGATTGCAGTACATGAACAAACACAGGCAAACATTCAATGCCTTGTTACATGACATACAGTGAGACACAAATAAACAAAGGCAAAAGCTTCTCCATTTCATTTCATTTTTGGCTCTGGAGGCAATGCTTGTCTCCAGCTCTGAGGGAGGTGCTCTTTCTCCATTTCCAAGCCGAGGATCCTGTGTCCATAGACACCTCCTGGTTGTGTGGCTGGCATGATTGCTTGGAGCACCTTTTGCCTTTTCCTACCAAAGTGGTACCTATCTGCTCTCATTTGCATGTTTCGAACTGCTAGTTTGGCAGGAGCTAGGGCTAACAGCAGGAGCTCACTCTGTCCTTCGGATTTGAACTGCCAACCTTCAGATCAACAGTTCAGCAGTACAAGGGTTCAACCCATTGCGCCACCACAATAGTAGAAATATCCTACTACTGCCAACACTCTCTCATTTGGGTACATTCACCAGAATTCTGTATCTTTGGTTGATCTCAAATCTTGTGTCTTGTTGTTTTCAAGTTTTAGCTGAGGACAACTCCACCAACAAGACCTTTCTGTGGTTTCAGGCAAGACTTGATAAGCCTTCAGGAACCATTTGCACTGTGTGAGGTAGTGTACCATTGACTGCTAGGCTCAGATTCACCCATGCCTCGCTTTCCTGGCTCCATATGATTTTAGAGCATGATCCAGGCCATTCGATGCCCTCTTGTCTGGTGCTGTTACCTCCTTGTAGGGTTTGCAATTGGTTTCTTATACTTGCATATAAATGCGTCTGTTTTACCAAGACTAACTTCAAAGGATTCTTCTAGCACCAGAGAGCCAAAAGCTGTCCTAGGATGATTGGTGATGGGCTCTTTCACTTCATTCTGAGCTGATGGAGAAACTGCCTCAAGGCAAGGGCTTTTGTCTTTGGGATTTGACTCGATTGATATCATGGCAGTCTGGGTGCAATCATTAGCAGCTTCTACAGAGATATGATTCTCAGATTCAGGACCACTGGTAATGCCATGAGAAAGGCACTTATACAGCTCTCGACTAAGTAACAGCACCAGAGTTCCCCCAGCACAGAGTACCCTGAAAAAATAACAGACAGAAGGTAATTATTAACATGTATCCTTGTTTAGCTTTATTATTTATTCCTGGTCATATAAAATATTTTTTAGCATACAAAATATCCTTTTGATTCTTTTTGTTTGCTCTGTTCATTTATCCTCCTATCCACTGTCTTACGCTCCTGTCACCCTTTTGCATTCAGTAACTACACTTAATCACTGGCTTTTCCTATTCTAATTTGATCACACCACATTTGTCAATAACAACAACAACAACAACAACTCTGTGGCCCAAATGATTCATTGGAACTTATGTCACAAGTACCACCTGCCAGTAGTAAAGAAATGGTGGGATCATAAACCTGCAAAGACAGCGGAAAATGAACACGCAAAAATACTGTGGGGCTTTCGAATCCAGACTGACAAAGTTTTGGAACACAATACACCAGACATCACGATTGTGGAAAAGAAAAAAAGTCTGGATTATTGATCTTGCCATACCAGGTGACAGCTGCATTGAGGAAAAACAACAGGAAAAACTCAGCCACTATCAAGACCTCAAAATCAAACTGCAAAGGCTCTGGCATAAACCAGTCCAGGTGCTCCCAGTGGTTATCGGCACACTGGGTGCCGTGTCAAAAGATCTCAGCTGGCATTTGAAAACAATAAACATTGACAAAATCACGATCTGTCAGCTGCAAAAGGCCACCTTACTCAGATCTGTGCGCATCATTTGAAAATACATTACACAGCCCTAGATGCTTGGGAAGTGTTTGACTTGTGATTTTGTGATACAAAATCCAGCATATATATTGTTTGCTGTGTCATTTATTTATTTTGGACATTTATATCCCGTCCTATCTTGACCTCCGCAGAGCGACTCAGGGACATCATCAATGATGATGATGATGATGATGATTCTGGCACAAGCCAGGCAAGGTGGTCCCAGTGGTGATCGGCACACCGGGTACAGTGCCTAAAGGCCTTGGCCTGCACTTAAAAACAATTGGTGCTGACAAATTTACCCTCTGTCAGCTGCAAAAGGCCACTCTACTTGGATCTGCATGCATTATTCGCCAATACATCACACAGTCCTAGACATTTGGGAAAGTGTTCAATGTGGTTGAATACAAAAGCCAGCATTATGATCTTATTTGCTGTGTACTAATCTTGTGTATCACATAATAATACTACTAATAATTTTAAATTTTACCAGTTTCTCCTCACAATTTACATAAACACAGTAAAAGGGTATTACTTTTAACTGTTTTTTTGGCACACACTTGGTTACATGCCAGTCTGTGATTTCATTCCATATTTCTCACGTACTGGAATATACATACCTTTCAAGTTCTTGAAAAACATCTGGCAACAACTTCATGTCTTTGGTTATTTTGAACTTTTTTCCAAAGGGGATGTCCGCCAAAACAACATCGATGCTTTCTGAAGGCAATGGCAATGCTATAGGGGTATCGCACAATGAATCACGGTTAGAACAGAACAGTAGCATTTAACAGAAACCTCTGAAAATAAAATCTCAACCATTACCCTCTTGTGTGTAAATAAAGAATGACTGCATACCAACGAGAGATTCCCAGCGGATCGCAATGCATCACCAATATTTATGTGCAGTCAATAATTATGTGCAGTATTGCAAACAGGGGAATTGCAATCTTTCTGACTTATAGCAATTTTATGGCTACTCCATAAAATTTTACAGGTCTCCGGGTATAGGCAAAGGTAAAGGTTTCCCCTTGACATTATGTCTACTCATGTCTGACTCTGGGGGGTGGTACTCATCTCAATTTCTAAGCTGAAGAACCGATTGGAAGGTAACGGTGCTTCATGCAGTCATGCCAGCCACATGACTTGGAGGTGTCTATGGACAACGCTGGCTCTTCATCTTAGAAATGGAGATGAGTGCCAACCCCCAGAGTCAGACACAACTGGACCTAATGTCAGGGGAAAACCTTTACCTTTAACTAAATTTTCAACATTGAGCTAAGGGGTCCCCATTTGAGATCAGGACCCCCAGATTACGAAGCAGTGCTCCAGATAATCTCTCTCAGAGAAGATATTTATTTATTTATTTATTTATTTCAGAGTTTTATATACCGACCTTCTCACCTCTTTTGAGGGACTCAGACCGGTTTCCAACCATAAAAACACATACAATCGGTAAAAACATCATAGTTCATATTACAATAACACATTAAAACAACAAATATATCCAAAACTACAGTGGTCAGTCGTCATACTAAAAAACAATTATACATCATCTTCCATCCATGTCTTAGGGTGTTGTCTCACTCATTAAAGGCCTGTCTCCATAACCACGTCTTCACCTGTTTCCTAAAAGTCAGGATAGAAGGGGCGGCTCTGATCTCCGGTGGGAGAGAGTTCCAGAGTCGCGGGGCCACCACCGAGAAGGCCCTGTCCCTCGTCCCCACCAGACGCACTTGTGAGGCTGGTGGGACCGAGAGCAGACAATCTTAATAATCTTGATGGTTCATAGGGGAGAATACGTTCGGAGAGATATCTTAGGGTTTCAGACACAGGAAAAATGAGAGAAATTACAAGACGCAAACCCTGCTATTTTCAGATTCAGAATCCCTTGCCAGTTAACATGAATGGTTGCTGTGTTAAGTTGGATATAAATTACATTTCTTAAGAGACTGTTTAAGGCATTTCTTAAAAAGCATATCACTTTCCATGCTTTACTTAAACTCATTGTGTTCCACTGTTATCTCTGATCAGACAGGCTTCTAAATATGGAAAAAATGGAAGGCATCCATTCCAGAGTAGAATTTTCTCTTTCAAACCATTAAGGCTTTAAAAACAAACTATTCTCTGACTCCAAGCCACAGTTCCAAAGGGACCCAGGTATGATGCTGCTGATAACTTTTATCAAATCAAGGTTTCAAGTTGCACAGAACCATTCTGAAAAACATGCAAGCTTTTTTTTACTTTATTTTATGCAACACAGGCTATAAAGGAATTTTCTGTGAACTGTTCTGCATCCTATCTATTCATCAAAAACAAACGAGAAACCCAGCAAGCTTTGATCTGTACTTGGGAGAAGTTAATCCTGCCAAATCTTACCTGTCACAGAAGCTTTCAGTAACTGAATCTTATCCATTAAATTTGCTGCTTTAATATTTGTGTAGGCTCCTTGCAACTGCGCATCACTTATGTCAGCCCCCAAGTAATTTACATCCTAAAGATGAAAAACAAATATTTACACTGGGTTGAAAACAATATTATTAAAATATACTCAGTGAGATATACTTACGTGTTGTCGAAGGCTTTCATAGCTGGAATCACTGGGTTGTTGTGAGTTTTCCGGGCTGTATGGCCATGTTCCAGAAGCATTCTCTCCTGACGTTTCGCCCACATCTATGACAGGCATCCTTTTGTGAGGTCTGCTGGAAACTAGGCAAGTGAAGTTTATATATCCGTGGAATGTCTAGGGTGGGAGAAAGAACTCTTGTCTGCTTGAGTCAAGTGTGAATGTTGAAATTGGCCACCCTGATTATCTCCAGACCCACTAAGAAAATCCAACAAATGCTACGTTCAGCAAAGGACAAGAGGGATCCTCTCACCTCTGCAGGAGTCCATCGTATACCATGCAGCTGTGGACAAGTCTACATAGGGACCACCAAATGCAGCATTGCCCCAACACGAATCAAGGAACATGGAAGGCACTGCAGACTACTTCAACCAGAGAAGTCAGCCAAAGCAGAGCACCTGATGAATCAACCTGGACACAGTATATTGTTTGAGAACACAGAAATGCTGGACCACTTTAACAACCATCATGCCAGACTACACAGAGAAGCCATTGAAATCCACAAGCATGTGGACAATTTCAATAGAAAGTAGGGAAGCATGAAAATGAACAAAATCTGGCTACTCTAAAACCAGGACAGTAAATAAAGACCAACACTCAAAAAACAGGGGAATTCCTGACATGAAACAATCAGGGCCAGCTAACAACTCATAAGAAAGGCTCCCCCAGCTAGGAAGCAGCCAGGCTTTGAAACTGCAAGGCCATTAAATGCTAATTAAGGTGGCCAATTGCAACATTCACATTTACCGCAAGCAACAAATATATAAACCTCACTTACCTAGTTTCCAACAGACCTCACAACTTCTGAGAATGCCTGTCATAGATGTGGGCAAAACGTCAGGAGATAATGCTTCTGGAACATGGCCATACAGCCCAGAAAACTCACAGCAAATCAAGATATACTTATTCTTCTAAAACAATACAAACTGCAGAATGTGAAGCTACCGGAGCCAGTAGTTTGCATATCAGTGAATTTCTAAACTAAAAGCTAACACAGTTCATCAAGTAATAATAATAATAATAATAATAATAATAATAATAATAATAATATTAACAACAACTTTATTTTTATACCCCACCTCCCCGAAGAGACTCGAAGCAGCTTACATGGGGCCAGGCCCAATGATAGAATTAAAACATAACACATTAAAATCACATCAACAAAATAATAACAGAAGCAATATAGCAAAATAAAAAAAACCAATAACATTAAGCAATATAAACAAAACGTCAGGGCTAACAACCAATGGTAAGATTCAGTGTCTCGTCGTGGGTGAGTGGACTGGTGCCACAACCATAGAGGATAGAGCTAGTGAGTAAAGTGCATGTATCATATAGCAGCATTAAGGGTAGAAAAAAAATATCAGTAAAGGTTGAGATATAAGAGTGTTACAGTGCTTAAGGAAAGATTTTTGTATGTGTATCCTGACAAATTAGATAACTTCATGTGGCAAAATTACATGTATGTTAATAGAAAAGAACATACAGGCCACTCCATTGCAGCTTCCAAAAGTATTGTTCCTAGACCACAGGTAGGATCCAACACAAATGCACCGGCCTGTGGAGAAAAGTGAAAAATAACAGTATGCCATATTAAAATAATTAAGAATTCTCTTTTAGTAAGGCAAAGATCCTCTATATCAGTGGTTCTCAACCTGTGGGTCCCCAGAAGTTTTGGCCTTCAACTCCCAGAAATTCTAACAGCTGGTAAACTTCCTGGGGATTTCTGGGAGTTGTAGGCCAAAATACCTGGGGACCCACAGGTTGAGAACCACTGCTCTATATTAACTGCAACTTCTATGACCTCTTACAATGTTAGGGACTTGCTCTAGGAAACCAAAGCTGTGCCAGTATTGTTTAGTTGTAAAGAACAAGACAGATAATTAGACCAGAACTTTTGTTATGAAGATGTGCTTAGAAACATGGGCTGAAAGACTTTTTGAAATGCAGATTCACAAACTTTAAGAAAGTCACAATGTCTTGAGGAAGTCAATGTCTCTGAGCCTTTAGTGACACTGGTCTAAAATCCTCATATATTGCTAAGATCACTGTTAAATGAATGATCAATTATGATACTCCATAATAAGGACTGAAATATTGCTTACTGACTATATGTGGTGGTTTTCAACCGGTGGGTCCTCAGTGTTTTGGCCTACAACTCCAGAAATTCCAGACAGTTTACCAGCTGTTAGGACTTCTGGGAATTGAAGGCCAAAACATTTGAGGACTCACAGGTTGAGAACCACTAATATAGAGTATTCTTCTATCCTCAAATACTTGCACTTAAAATGCAATCACAAATAATAATTTGCATCTGCACAGCAGTTTTAAGAATTTCTTTTTATACATATGAAAAATCTTTGCAATGATTCTTGGCAACTTTTATTGATGGTACTGATAGTGCACATGGGGACAGAGTCCAGGAGGGAATCCTTCATTTAAGGTCATTTAACAAATGTGAATGTTTGTCTSTCTCTCTCTCTATATATTCATTTTTTATTTTACTTTTATTTTTATCTTTATATTTTCCTTTTTTCCCTTTCTTTTTCCTCCCCCCTCTTTTCTTCCTCCTCCTCCTCCTCCTCCTCCTCCTCCTCTTCTTCTTCTTCTTCTTCTTCTTCTTCTTCTTCTTCTTCCTCCTCCTCCTCCTCTTCTTATTCTTCCTTCTCCTCTTCTCCCTCCTCCTCCTCCTCCTCTTCTGAATAAATTTATAGAGATCTTTTCCCCTTTCTTATRCCCTCTGGCAGGATTTTCCTACTTTTCTATCACATTATTGTTCCCCCACTTTACTTGTACAAGAAAAAACAACCCCCCTTTGTTTTCCCCTTTTCCCTAATTAAAAAAACCAACCCCCCCCAAAAAAAACACCAAATGCAGTACAACACCCTACGATTTCTCCCCAAGAATAGAGCTAACTGAGTCCAGTGGGTCTTCAATTAAGAGAGTATAGAATTGTAGACACAGGAGATTACACTACTCTTAAATAATAATAATAATGTAACTTATTTATATTCCGCTTTATTTCCCCGGAGACATTCAGAACAGATTACAGTATACCAGTAGTTCTCAACCTTCCTAATGCTGAGACCCCTTAATACAGTTCCTCATGTTGTGGTGACCCCCAACCATATAATTATTTTGGTTGCTACTTCACAACTGTAATTTTGCTATTGTTATGAATCGTAATGTAAATATCTGATATGCAGAATAAATTTTCATTCACTGGACCAAATTTGGCACAAATACCCAATATGCCCAAATTTGAATACTGGTGGGGTTGGATGCGGATTGATTTTGTCATTTGGGAGTTGTAGGTGCTGGAATTTATAGTTCACCTACAATCAAAGAACTTTCTGAACTCCACCAATGATGGAATTAAACCAAACTTGGCACACAGAACTCCCATGACCAACAGAAAATACTGGAAGGGTTTGGTGGCCATTCACCTTGAGTTTTGGAGTTGTAGTTCACCTTCATCTAGAGAGCACTGTGGAATCAAACAATGATGGACCTGGAGCAAACCAGGCACAAATACTCAGTATGTCCAAATGTGAACACTTGTGGAGTTTGGGGAAAATAGACCTTGACATTTGGGAGTTGTAGTTGCTGGGATTTACAGTTCACCTACAATCAAAGAGCATTCTGAACCCCACCAACGATAAAATTGGGCCAAACTTCCCACACATAACCCTCATGACCAACAGAAAATACTGTAGGTTCTTGTGGGTTTTTTCAGGCTATAGAGCCATGTTCTAGAGGCATTTCTCCTGACGTTTCGCCTGCATCTATGGCAAGCATCCTCAGAGGTTGTGAGGTCTGTTGGAAGTAGGAAAAATGGGTTTATATATCTGTGGAATGGCTGGGGTGGGGCAAGGAGCTCTTCCCTGCTGCAGTTAGGTGTGAATGTTTAGCTGATCACCTTCATTAGCATTGTGTTTTCTGATGGTCTTTGGTGACCCCGCTGACACCCCCTCGTGACCCCCCCAGGAGTCCTGACCCACAGGTTGAGAAACAATCAGTATACAGAGATAAGGCAAAAATTCAATGCATTTTACACAGTGAACAACAATGACATACAATACACAGACAAAGGTAAAGGCTTTCCCCTTTCATCTCCAACGTCTAGAGGTGGGGCTCAACTCCAGCCATGGGGAGATGCTGTTGTTCCATTTTTCCAGACAGCGGAGCCTGTTGTCTGTAGACATCTCCAATCGTGTTTTTGTCAGCATGTCTGCATGCGGCACCCTTTTACCTGCCCGCCGAGGAGGTACCTATTGATCTATTCACACTGCATACTTTCAAACTGATAGGTTGGCAGAAGCTAGGGCTAACAACGGGAGCTCATCCTGATTCATGGCTTCGAACTGCCAGCCCTCCGATCAGCAGATTTCCTTCAGCTAGCGGTTTAACCCACTGTGCTATTCTCTGTGAGAATTTCTCAGTAATTAAAGGTTTATTACCTTGATTTCAGCGAGGGACACCATAGCCCAAGCAATGGTGGATCGCAACCCAACAGTTCTGATATATGCTCTGTTTGACAGGGGAAGTCTGCAAACCAATATAAAAAGATTTTAAAACATTAGGTTATAGAATATTCGATTCTCCTTAACCCAAAGTTCACCTTGACCCTCACAGTTACAGTACTGAACCGTCAGTTATCAATAATAATGCTCTGTTTTCTTTAGAGAGTTCTGGGGTCCCCCTGTTTACTGTAGGTTGCCCCAGGCCTGCAAATACTTCCATCTCGCTAGTCTCCTTGTTTTTAAGTCTGAACAGCAAGGTAATATTGTACCACTTGGAAGCGGAAAAGAGTGCAACTATGTTTTGCACAAGGCCTCAGAAAGCCTATAGGGCAGCATGGGCCAACTTGGGCCCTCCAAGTGTTTTGGACTTCAACTCCCACAATTCCTAACAGCCAATACTTTTAGGAATTGTGGGAGTTGAAGTCCAAAACACCTGGAGGGCTGAAGTTTGCCCATACCTGCTATAGGGGACAAAAGGCTGATTTCGGTATTTTCCATTGTTATTTGGAAGCCACCTGTAATGTGCTTTTAGGGACAATCTCACTTCCTTCCTTCAACCAGTTCTCTATCAAATTTCCCTGAGAACAAAGCACAATCATAAATGTTTCCTCATTTCTGTTGTTAGAAAGTTGTTTGCTCATCGTATTTAATCCTTTAATATTCAAAGGAAATCATGTCATAATTAGAAAATGCCACACAGTACTTCTTATTTGTGATAATTCCGTGAAAGGATCATATTTACATAAACATAATGAACAATAATTTTGAATGTCATATCTACCTAAAAACTGGTATCCCAATGATACAGTAAATATCATTTAGATGCACAAAGATCTGAAAGGCAATGGGAAATTTACAGTTAAGAGTAACTTGAACTATTAGGCTGTAATCCTACACACACAACAACAACAACAAAACTTTATTACATACATTCCATGATTTACCTACGCTTACTGTTGAACTCAATGGTTTGAAGTAGGGGAAACAAATTACAGGCAGTCCCCGAGTTACAAACATCTGACTTACCTATGACTCCTAGTTAAGAATTGGGGTGAGACAACAGGAAGTGAGAGAAATCTAACCCTGGAAAAGTTATCATGGAGAAAAAGGGTCTTCACTGAAGCTTTCTTACCAATCCTTGTTTCCACAACAAGCCAAATTTTCCAAAATCTAGTTATCACAGGGACTGAAAGTGTGGTGAAATCTTCTGAACAGGAGCACAGACAACAAAACAACCCCCAGGGGTGTTAACTCTTCCCTATGCTATCCAAAGATATATATAGTCTCACTAACCCAACTTAAACAGACTGAATGTTGGATAAGCAAAAATGTTGGATAATAATAAGGGATTAAGGAGAAGCTGATTAAATGTCAAATTACAATATGATTTTACAAACCAGGCACAAAATCATCATGTTTTACAACAAATCAACAGAAAAAAGCAGTTCAATACACGGTAACGTTATGTAGTAATTACTGTATTTACGAATTTAGCACTCAAACATTGCAATGTATTGAAACAGTTGTGGATCCGGGTGGGAGGCAGACTATGTTGGGGATGTGAACCGCTGTGAGTCGCCTTCGGGCTTCAGATACAGCGGTATATAAGCAAAGTAAATAAATAAATAAATAAATGTGCTTATGTATGTGTATAGTTTGCTCATGTTACACTAAAAAATGTACCTGTTCCAACTTGCATACAAATTCAACTTAAGAACAAATCTCTTATTCATAACCTGGGGACTGTCTGTATTTATTATTTCAATTATCTTTGCCAATATAAGCAACCTGTTCCTCAAACAAATGCGTCACTATACTGGGGCTTCATCTCTACTGAATACATATGACTCAGGTGCACTGACACTGCAACAAGGACACCCATATAGATCTGAGGTCACTTCCTAGTACTTCCCAGTTGACAGAAATGTTTAGACCGGTGCAGAAAAGTGAAAAGAGGAAGCGCAAAGAAGAATAATAGAATCATAGAGTTGGAAGAGACCCCATGGGCCATCCAGTCCAACCCCCTGCCAAGAAGCAGGAATATTGCATGCAAAGTACTCCCGACAGATGGCCATCTGGCCTCTGTTTGAAAGCCTCCAATGAAGGAGCCTCCTTCCACCACCCTCTGGGGCAGAGAGTTCTACTGCTGAATAGCTCTCACAGTCAGGAAGTTCTTCCTCATGTTCAGGTGGAATCTCGTTTCCTGTAGTTTGAAGCCATTGTTCCGCATCCTAGTCTCCAGGGCAGCAGAAAACAAGCTTGCTCCTTCCTCCCTATGACTTCCCCTCACATATTTATACATGGCCCTCATCATGTCTCCTCTCAGCCTTCTCTTCTGAAGGCTAAACATGTTCAGCTCTTTGAGCGGCTCCTCTTAGAGCTTGTTTTTCAGACCCTTGATCATTTTAGTCGCCCTCCTCTAGACACATTCCAGCCTGACAACATCTCCCTTCAATTGCGGTGCCCAATACAACACTATGCTGAACATCTCTGTTGCTTCTGTTTGGAGAAGGGCCCAAAGTGCGTGAAAGCTAGCATAAATATACTACTGGTGATGAGTGGTAACCATGCATAGGTTAGAATGGGAGATTGAGAGAAACCCAAACCCATACTATGACCAAATTCAGCATCAATAAGACAAAGCATACTTTTATACTAACAGAGGTATGCTTAAGTTGTGATGTTCTATTTCATCATGACATTACAACACTGCGCAACCAATGTGCACTGATGCACAAGACATAATCATCCAGAGTCACGCAACAATGCTGTGCAGCATTCAATGATATCAAATGTCTAACTCCATGAAACTTCAACTGAATACAGCCATAATGTACCAGTCAAAAACGCCTACCACTGGCATAAGGGAATGTATACAAGTGTGAGACACCAACAGGCTGCCAGCCTATAGATATCTTGTGGGGGATTGACACAAGTCTTAAATTTTCCCTGTTTCACATTTCCAAAACATGCTTGGTCTTTTATACTGATTTTATTAAACCAGACCCTCAATCGATCCTGTTTGATTATTGCTAAAGTCTTTCATCACCTCAATATCAGGACGTCTCAAATCGGCTTTCCATCCAAAATTTTTCATAAGAGCTATTCCAATTATTCTTCCCATCTCCTGAAAAGACAAAGACAAATCAGCTGTAGAGGATACTTTACAAGGAATCGATTATGAAGCAAATGAGGAAAAACACACATGGTTACAACGAATGCTTTAAAATAGCAAAGTCAAACTGACATTCCAGTGAGACCAGGTGTTGCACCCCAGGCCTAGAGCCACCTATGACCACAGCACCACACAAGAGTCCAGCATATAAAAAATCCCATTTATTGTAAAAACACTTAAAATATATGAAAAAAGCAGGAATGAGGTAATGAGTTATAATCCCAAAAGGGGTAACAAATAGATGATAGCCACAAAGGAATCTAAATGTCTCCTAAAAATCCAAAGATAACACTGTCCAGGAATAGCCAAAAATGATAAGCACAGAATAAATCCATAAACAAAAGGTATACTTAAGCAAACTTGAGCAGGAATCATATAAAACAAGAACATAGTAAACTTTCAGAATACAAGAATCCAAAACCAAGACTTGACTTGACACAATGATTATGAAACTCAAGCCTGACTTCTTGTTCAAAAACCAACGTTGTTTGAACTGAATTTGGGTTCACACAGGCTGACTATAAACAGACATGAAGTCATGGCATCTTCCACGGACTCTCTCTATCTGTTTCCCACAAAGCCTTCTTGATCTTCGAAGCTGACTATCTCTCCTAATCTGCAAACGTAATTCTTTGCTTAGTTTTGCATTGCCAGGTGTTTTCTGCCAATTCGTCTTCACTCAAGCCCTTGTCTAGGGATGTTGTTTCTGTGTCTTGTGACTTACCTTGGAGCTCAGAGGGAATTGCATTCTCTTGTTCTTGGCCTGTATCACTATGTGTATCACATTTTTTTGGCCTGTATAACTTTGAATCCCAGGAAAGCCCACAATTCTTTCTGAGTCTAACTAATCAGTGAACCCATCAGCCCCTAACTGTTGTGACTGCTGGTACTGCTGAGATACAACACTAGGGATTTTTGCTCCAAATCTATGCTAAGAATCAAAGTCTTGCAATAACATCAACAATAATTACTTAGATGTTATTAGAACATAAATCAAGCAATTGCTTTGTGTTTTTTTATTTGCAAGTCCAAAAGACAAAGATTTTCTTTTCAACATAATCTATTGATTACTTCCCATTCTTTTCAGTGTCTACTGCTTTAGAATGAACTTTTTTAACTAAATAACTGTATCTTTAGAATGACATCCTTCAAATCTAACCTGGGTAGAAGTAATCAAGCAACATTCTATTTTGGACAGTTGCATTGCAACCCCATTTTGGACAGTTAATTGCAATTCGAAAAAATAGAACATAATAGTCTGTAACTCTTATTTTTTCATTTAATGGTATTATTCAGAATGCAAAACACTAATTATTTTTGTAGCAACCCCTCAGGCAGTGGCATGTCTTCATTACAGGCCTGCAATTCATTGTACTTAATGAAGACAGATTATGCATGCACATCAAATAAATAAAACCCTTTTCTCAGCTACCTCCAGGATATTCTGGAGTAGAAGTGCACACTCAAGAGCATTAACTATTTTACTAGCAGCCTGATGAGATGGTGTGTTTGTTTCTAATTCAATCATTCTGATTACAATACAAAATAGAATGCTTTCTGAATAACCAACATATAAGCCAATGCCTTCCTTGCTAATGCAGTAGTATTCAATTAATTAGGATTCTGAGTGCGACAGCCTTCATAACGTCCATTTTGTGATGGTGCATTTTCAGATTTCCAGGCTGTGGGCTCCCTTGTGCCAGGATCAATTAAAACTAAATTTGAAGATGCTCCAATGAATTAGCAGCAGCTTTAAAACAACCTCAAAATTGTTTGTGAACATTAAATCCCTTCATCAATTATGAGTCTATCATGTGGTAAATGTACATGAGGTGTTATGTTTATTTAAGTTTACTTTTCAGTTTTGGTTAGTTTTATAATTTTACTGGCTTAGGTACCTGGCGTTACTCGGGTTATTTGAAAAAGTCAGTTTTTAATTGTACAAAATACATAAGTTTGTGAGTGAACTACAACTCACATCGTGCCAGTTTAACCCCGAGAAACTCCATCAGTACTTAAAGTTTGTTATGTTGGGCAAGTTTGTTCTAGATGCATCGTCAGTGGGGTTCGGTGTGCTCTCTTGCTGTAGGGCAAACTACAAATCTCACTATGGTGAGTCAGTCCCCTCAAACTCTTTCAGTAAGTTGAATCAGTCATGGAGGTTCTGTGTGTCAAGTTTGGTCAAGGTCCATCAGTATTTGGGTTCACAGTGCTCTTTGGATGTAGGTGAACTACAACTCTCCCAAAGGTGAATTTTCCCCAAAGACCTCCAGTATTTTTTGCTAGTCATGGGAACTCTGTGTGCCAAATTTCATCCAATTCCATCTTTGACGGAGTTCAGAGTGCTCATTGATTGCAGGTGAACTATACATCCCAGTATCTGAACTCCAAAATGTCCAGGCCAATTCCCCTCAAAGCCCACCAATATTCAAATTTGGGCATATCGGGTATGCATGCCAAGTTTGGTCCAGATCCATCACTGTTTGGATTCATAGTGCACTCTGGATGTAGGTGAACTACAACTCCTATAACTCCCTCCAAAGGCCTCCAGCATTTTTATTATGCGTATAGATAGATATATTAAGATTGTTTTACCCACTGTTCTGATTTGTTGGAAACCGCCCTGAGTCCCCTCAAGGAGATAGGGCAGTCCCGACTTCTTCGCAAATGTGTTTGGCGGGGACGAGAGACAGGACCTTCTCAGTGGTGGCCCCCGTCTGTGCAATCACTCTCCAGTGAAATTAGGTTGGCGCCATCTCTCCTTTCCTTCAGTAAAAAGCTCAAATCGTGGTTTTGGGACCAGGCATTTGGACAGCAGGCTTAGCAGCCCTCGGGCTGAGAAAAGCGGTGTACAAATATGGCAAATAAGTAAATAATTGTAATTAATGTATGCGAAGTTATAATGGACAGGCTTTGGATTAAGTCCCTGAATGTTGAATCGAACTTGGATGTGGCCATATTATTGTTAATCATGTTTTGAATTGCCTGTTTATATTTAAATGTTTTAATCAATGTTTTAATTGTGTTCTATTGCTATGTTGTGTGTTGGCATCAAATTGTTGCCGGTGTAAGCCATCCTGTGTCCCCCCTTAGGGCTTGAGAAGGATGTTTGAAATGTTTGAAATAAATAAAATAAATAGAAGAAGATTAAGCTGATTCAATCAAGCAGCCATTTTCATGACTGTAACTGACCAACAATACATTTTATTTAAATCTAGGAAAACATCTATGACTAATGCCTCACAGCCTTTGCTACTTTCAGAGACGCTACTAAATCAAAATTCTTGGATGATATTCCCTACACACATTTGATTATACCATATGCTACATTTTCATTTATTGCCATCCAAATTCTGGAATGTTTGACATACCTGTGCCGTAAATGTTTTCGCAAGCAGCCCACTACAGCGACAAGATACTCTGAAACTGAAGCAGCTGTTGCTCTCAAGAGGCTTTTCTTGGAGATGTTCAGAAGATGTTTCTATAAAAGGTGAGACCTGGGACACGACACTCTGCTTATGAGCCTCTGATATATCACATCTTGGCTGGTTTTCAATTTGACCTTCTGCAGGAATGCTCTCTAGTACAGGTTCACTCTTCTGTTTTTTACTGTTGATATATCTCTCATCTTCCAATTTCCGTTTTTGGGAATCTGGACATTTCTGAGGCAAGACTTCTGGGTTTGAGTCCTGATCGTGAAGACGTTTCCAAAAAGCAACAATATCCAGCCAACAGATGGGATTCTCTTTTACAAGATTCTGAATATCATGGACCACTTTGCCTGAAATAAAAACATAATTTTAACTTAAACCTTTAAAACCGTATAGCAATGTCAATGCAAAACACACACACACACATATGCAGCAGAGTTTCAGAAGTGTACTTTATAGTTACCCCAAAATATCTACTCTCTCTTAAAATATATTTGCCTTTAAATTAAGCTCTCAAGAGAGAAAAATAAATAGACTTCTTTAAAAGTAACACATTTATTTATTTATGACATTTATATGGTGTCCTTCTCACCCTTAAGGGGACTCAGAGTGGCTTACAAGATATATATACATACACTATATTATGTTATTAGCATAGTGCAATATCAGTATTCAATATTACTATATTGTACATACTGGTGGGTGGTTTACTCACAAACTTCATGCATTCAGCATACAGATCCTTTGCATATAAATCCAGTTACAAATAGGATTTGAACAATTTATCTGTGTAGATGACATAAAGCATCTTTCTTATAATCAACAGTCCAAATTTCAAAGCATCTCCCTGTTCTGAGAGTCTAATGCAGTGGTTCTCAATCTTCCTAACGCCGCGACACCTTTATATAGTTCCTCATGTTGTGATGACCCCCAACCCTAAAATTATTTTTGTTGTTACTTCATAACTAGAATTTTGCTACTGTTCTGAATCATCATGTAAATATCTGATAGGCAGGATGTATTTTCATTCTCTGGACCTTGGGAGTTGTAGTTGCTGGGATTTATAGTTCACCTACAATACAAAGAACATTCTGAACTCCACCAGAGATGGAACAGACCCAAACTTGGCACAGAGAAGGCCCATGACTAGCAAAAAATAATGAAAGGGTTCGGTGAGCATTGGCCTTGAGTGTGGGAGTTGTAGTTCACCTATCTCCAGAAAGCACTGTGGACTCAAACAATGATAGATCTGGACTAAATTTGGCATGAATACTCAATATGCCCAAATGTGAACACTGTTGGGAGTTTGGGGAAAATAGACCTTGACATTTGGGAGTTGTAATTGCTGGGATTTATAGTTCACCTACAATCAGAGAGCATTCTGACCCCACCAACAATAGAATTGGGCCAGACTTCCCACACAGAACTCCCATGACCAGCAGAAAATACTGTGTATTCTGATGGTCTTTGGCGACCCCTCCAACACCCCATTGCGACCCCCCCAGGGGTCCCGACCCCCAGGTTGAGAAACACTGGTCTAATGGTTTCTGTCTAGTCTGAAAGTCCAATAGAGTCTGGGATCTAAAATGGAGTCTGAGTTCTGAACAAGCCCAGATCTGATCACATGGTCTGCAGTCCATCCCACAACAAAGAGTTAAGGAAAACAGCAAACCAATACAATACATTCGAGAAACCCTGTCTTAGAAGTGTTCTAAGGAATTCCAAACAACATTTTAGTTCCCTGTTCATCCACCTGAGTACAGGACGTCTCCAGATATTTGTTTACCCAAGAACACCAAATAAGGTTCACAGCTGAATAAAGATTTTATTCAGGTTAACTCATCCAGCCCCAAACTGCATTGCATCAACTCTTCAAGCCAAGTGAATCAGGAAGGACATGGAGAGATCCTCTCATCAAAGGTTAGAGAAGGAAGGCCTGCATTAGCCAGCAAAGCCCCGGTCTACACTGACCGTTTAATGCAGTTTCAAACCGATAATTAAGAAAGTGGTTTCACTGCATAGGTGATTACATAGGAAATCCTTGAATCAGTGTGATATTTAGTTGGTGATTACACAAACCACAGAGCACTGATGTGCATTAAGGGTTTTCTTTTGCGTGCTTTTGTGGGCGTTTGTTGTCTGGCCGCCACAGTTTGAAGCTAGTTTTGAACTGCGTTAAGTGGTCGGTGAACATGAAGCATAAGACTAACTATTTTACCTTTGTTTCTGGAGACTGCAAGTGGAGGGTATTTGTCCAGCAGCAGAAATAACCGCTCAGCAGACTTCAACTTCTTCAACGTCTCCAAGTCAGCGCCAGTTGTGAAGAAAACTTTTCCTGATACATATTCTACCTTGACAGATAATGTACATTGATGATACAATAAATCCGAAAAATATATCTCCCTGAATGTATGTATGTACTACTTAACTTGACTTTCTCAAAGAATTGTAGATACTACACAGAATACCATACACTCAGCAGGAGCCCCTGGTGGCGCAGTGGGTTAAACCCCTGTGTTGGCAGGACTGAAGACCGACAGGTCGCAGGTTCGAATCCAGGGAGAGCGCAGATGAGCTCCCTCTGTCAGCTCCAGCTCCTCATGCAGGGACATGAGAGAAGCCTCCCACAAGGATGGTAAAACATCAAAACATCCGGGCATCCCCTGGGCAATGTCCTTGCAGACGGCCAATTCTCTCACACCAGAAGCAACTTGCAGTTTCTCAAGTTGCTCCTGACACACACAAACACACACACACACAAAACAAACCAAAAACCCGCCCATACATTCAGAACAAAACACCTTCAGCAGTTTATCTAGTCCTTCCTTTAATTCCTGGGAACCTTTTAGGCCCCTTCTATATTGCCATGTAAAATCCAGATTATCTGCTTTGAACCGGATTATATGGCACTGTAGACTCATATAATCCATTTCAAAAGGTGGCTCAGTGGGTTAAACCCCTGTGACGGCAGGACTGAAGACCGACAGGTTGCAGGTTCGAATCCGGGGAGAGGCGGATAAGCTCCCTCTGTCAGCTCCAGCTCCTCATGCGGGGACATGAGAGAAGCCTCCCACAAGGATGATAAAAACATCAATTCATCCGTGCGTCCCCTGGGCAACATCTTTGCAGACGGCCAATTCTCTCACACCAGAAGCGACTTGCAGTTTCTCAAGTCGCTCCTGACACGACCAAAAATCAATTTCAAAGCAAATAGTGTGAATTATCTGTTTGATAATCTGGATTACATGGCAGTGTAGAAGGGACTTTAATCCACCAAGATTGCAAAAAATAATAAAAGTAACGGAATACACCTGGAAGCAGCCAAATGGCATATTTGGAAGTGACCCTGGGTATCTATTTACAAAGTCAATCATGTCATCTTTTTGTGTATGAATGACTGAGCAAAAAGGCAGTTTGGGAGGAGTGGAGGGCCTGGTATGAATGTATTAAATACTGAAAGATTTTTATAACTTTATGCATATTTACTTGAAAGACCAATTGATAAGAACCTGAAATAGTGTACTTCTGGATAAACATGCAAAGGCCACAGGTCTAGATTTTAGGAATTGTGGGAGTTGAAGTCCAAAACACCTGGAGGGCCCAAGTTGGCCCAGGCCTGATAGATGTCTCCTATTTGTGTGACCATTCTATAGCGCTCATCATGGAGGCGAGAGGCTTCACGGAAACGGGCTTGTAGCTCACCTCCGTGGCATCTAGCCGCGTCCGCACTTCCCTCAGCAAGAAGGGCTCCATCCCGCGACCCGCCGTGCAAAAGAACCGGGCCGGGGAGACTCTAGAGACGGAGCCAGGCCGGGTTTTCTCTCCCTTAGAAACGGGCACCACCACTGGCAAATCCGCCATCTTGGATTCCCTTCCTTGGCTTGGTATCATGTCGCCCCCTGCAGGCCGCGCCCACCATTTTCTTCTAATGCAGGCACAGAGGGAAAAGTTTTGGACTTCAACTCCCAGAAGCCTCAGCTGTGTTGGCCAATGATGAGGGATTTTGGGAGTTGGAGTTTAAATAAACCCTGGAGGACTAGAGTTTGGGAAACACTGTTCTGACTCAATGATATGCTATAGAATCATGGGAGTTGTAGCATCACCAAGACTTCTCTCCCCAATTATTATTGCCCCCCCCAAACTAGAACTCTCAAAGCATTGAGCCAGGGCAGTCAAAGTTGTTGTTGTCTTAATATCCTAATAGCTTGAATACAGGAAGACAGGGTCAAGCATTAAACTACAGCCAGTAGGCTGTTATGAATTGTGGGAGTTGAAGTACAAAACTCCAGAGTTTGCCTATGCCTGATGTAGACTCACATAATCCAGTTCAAAGAAGGTAATGTGGCCTGCATCAATAGGAGCATAGTGTCTAGTTCTAGGGAAGTAATGCTACCCCTCTATTCTGCTTTGCTTAGACCACACCTGGAATACTGTGTCCAATTCTGGGCACCACAATTCAAGAGGGATATTGACAAGCTGGAATGTGTCCAGAGGAGGGCGACTAAAATGATCAAGGGTCTGGAGAACAAGCCCTATGAGGAGCGGCTTAAGGGGCTGGGCATGTTTAGCCTGAAGAAGAGAAGGCTGAGAGGAGATATGATAGCCATGTATAAATATGTGAGAGGAAGCCACAGGGAGGAGGGAGCAAGCTTGTTTTCTGCTTCCCTGGAGACTATGACGCGGAACAATGGCTTCAAACTACAAGAGAGGAGATTCCATCTGAAAATGAGGAAGAACTTCCTGACTGTGAGAGCCGTTCAGCAGTGGAACTCTCTGCCCGAGTGTTGTAGAGGCTCCTTCTTTGGAAGCTTTTAAACAGAGGCTGGATGGCCATCTGTCAGGGGTGCTTTGAATGCAATATTCCTGCTTCTTGGCAGAATGGGGTTGGACTGGATGGCCCATGAGGTCTCTTCCAACTCTTTGATTCTATGATTCTGATATCGAGCTGCTTTTAGCGGGGTCTCCTCAAGAGAGAGGAAGCCGAGGACCGTGCCAAAAAAGGGCCCTGGATCCCTTGGTGAGGCCAGCGAAGCCAATCTCAAAATATTACAATTAATAATGCCTCATCAAGGTGGAAGAAGTTTCCAGCAACCGAAGTTTATTTGTGATTCAGCTGAAATCAGATGCATTGCAGGGATCATTCCACCACAAGCATACCAGTACAAAGAATACAGACATATTTATAGTAAAAATACAAAGGAAAACTTTCAAAATTCCCGCCCGCCCCTTGCCGGCCGGCTTCACGCTGATTGGCTGATGCTGGAACAGCTGGGAGGAGGCTGGGCGGCCCGCCCCTGCTCTGGACCAATCAGCGCGTTTCTTCGCCTCTAGGGGGCCAATGAGCGCCCTCCGCTCGCCTCGCAAGATGGACAAATCAGGAGAGAGGAGGCGGTGCGGCCGTGAACAATGGAGGGGGGAAATGATGGGATTAGGAGTTGCCAGCAAGCCTTTGTCTCAGGCCGGCAAGGTGTGATCCTGGCAAACAAAAGTTTTCCTGTTTGGAATGGCTTTGGGGAAAAGAATATTTGGCTAGACAACGGACCTCAAAAGGTGGATCAACGTCGTCTTTGTGTGATTTAATCAGTCCTTTCTTCCAGGTTTCTGTTGACCCCCTCCCCTCGCTGGACATGCTCCGAGGGCTAGGGTTGGGAATCAACAGTATTGTTCCATGCTGATGAGTCAATCAGGGAGGGCTTGGGGAGAACAAAGGAGCCTCTCCCCAAGGCAATACAGTAATCTTCAGGTCACATCTTTTGTGGGGCAAGGGTCGGCAGGAAAGGCAGGGTGGGGAACATATTACATTTCATACAATATCTCCTTACACACATTTCATAAGGGGAAAACCCCATCCCCATCCCAGGAAAATTTATTACAATATTTGATCTTTATTATAACGCAAACTGGAGATCTCATAGGGAGAGGGGAAAGCAAAGAAAGGCTGAGTGCAGTCTTATTATTGAGCTGCCTGCTGGGGCACATTTCATCAGTTTCTTCCAATTGTGACAACCAGGAACTGCGGAACTCTCCGCTGCAGTGCAGGCCAATCATTGGCGGGGCTCCCCGCCATCAATCCCCACTCGGAAACTTTTCAAAGTAGGCTGCAAGCCTACTCATAAGTTTCCGCCCAAGTATGGTGCCCAACGTGGGGCCACAAGGGCATCTGGCAGGAGGGATTGGAGTGTTCCTTTCCTAACAATTTTGTCCTGAGAGGGAATGAGTGACCAGCAGCAGCTCAAAAATAAGGAGATGGATTATGGGACTTAGGGAAACTAGAGAGCCCTCTCTGAGTTGGTCCCCAGAGGAAGATTAGTAAAAAAAACTGAGGCTAGTGCCAGCGGCTTGGGATGAGACAGTGGTCTCGACCCCACTTGGCAGAAAGAAAGAAAGAAAGAAAGAAAGAAAGAAAGAGGAGAAAGAGAGAAAAAAAACAATCAGAAACATTTTTGGACCCAGGATGTCAACTGTCGCCAAAAGTTGGCCTTGGCTGCACCCATCTGCAAAAGAAAAGGGCTTGAGGACATGCATTGGGTTAGAGATAACAGGCAAAGAAATAGATGGGGAAACATGCTGAAATTTTGGACAGCTCTGCTCGAGGGATAATAGGGATAAAATAGACTTACGGTCAAATGGTTCTGAAAGGACAGTTCCGCTGCTCTCGCGCCGGCTCTGGCGGAAAGCAAAACCAGCAGGGGGCGCTGGCGCGCATTGTCAAAAGCTGTCAAAACCAGCTGGCGGAGCCTTGACAGCTGTCAGGAGGAGCTGTCAGGATCCCGGAAGTGCTGGAAAAACGGCTTCCCGTGGTGCTAGAGACACGAAATTTGGCGAGGAGCTTGAGGGGGCGTCCCTGGCCTGGTACATGATGTTCCTTTCTCCTGGAGGCCTCGGAAGGTGGTGGGCTGGCTGGATCCGTGGCAGGGGCGCCCTGGGGTGGATTCATCATCCTCTTCCCCTTCAGCGGCCCCACTCCTGGCTCTGGAACCGGCTCCAGTTTTCCAACTGTTTGCTTACCGTTGAAAATTACCTAGGGCCACTTCTACACTTACTTCACCACTAGGGGGGCATTTGTACTGGAGAAGTAATACAGTTTGATATCACTTCAACTGCCAAGGCTGAATGCTATGTAATTTGGGGAGCTGTAGTTTCCTAAGGTACTACTATAAATCTCAGACGAACTTCACTTTACTTTGCTTACTTACTTAAGCGATGCCTCGTTGTTTGAGTATGATGGCCTTCCAAGTCTTGGCGGTGCCTGTCTTCCCAAGAGATTTGCAGGATTTTTCAGAGTAAAGGCTGATGGAATCATTCCAGGAATTGAGTCTGTAGACAATCCATGTTTACTAGACATATAACAGGGTTGGGAGGACAATAGCACTCTCTGCTTCATTCAGAAAAGTTAAAGGCCTTGTCAAATGACAAAAGCAAATTTAAAATCAAGGGCCATCGGTCCAACCCCAGTCTGCCATGCAGTAACACACAAGCAAAGAACTCCTAACAGATGGCCATTCAGCATTTGCTTAAATACCTCCCATGAAGGAGATGCCATCACACTCCCAGGCAGAGCATATTTAGGTTTTTCCTAATGTTGAGGTGGATATATATATATATATATATATATATGACCAAACTTTTCTTTTATTATTATTCTCAGAATTGCTTTGAATTATACGAGGTTAATGAAGCCCCAAACTTTAGTATCATCTGTGTGATCCGTCTTTGAATGTCTGCAAACTCTTCACTTTCCATTGCAATATATCATGCGGACAAAATGACTTCAACACCAAGGCAGGTTTACTTTTCTCCCTCCCACTTATTTTTGAATAACTGGTGTGACAGAATTGGCTGTCTGCAAGGATGTTGCCCAGGGGATGCCCGGATGTTTGATGTTTTACTATCCTTGTGGGGGGCTTCTCTCATGTCCCTGCATGGGGAGCTGGAGCTGACAGAGGGAGCTCAACCCGCTCTCCCTGGATTTGAACTGCTGACCTGTTGGTCAGCAGTCCTGCTGGCACAAGGGTTTAAACCATTGTGCTTGTCACACTGATGTTCCTGTATTTGAGGAATCTTCCAAACCTTGCATGCATTTTTTGCTCCTTTTTGGTTCACTTAATAATGTCATCACACGAATGTGGAGTGTGGGGTTTTTATTGCGACCAACCTCTTAGCCATTTGAACACTAGAGGGTACTGTTGGCCTTCGAATTATGAGTTGACTTATTTCCTGGTTGGCTCAACCTGAGCAAAAATGTTCCATACAATTCGCTATCAGGATCTCCAATCCTGTTTAGCATCACAATGATTTTTCTGAATTCTTTACACTAAGGATGGGCAGTCTTCAGTCTTGTTAGAAGTACTTTTCCCATGCTTTTAAATAAAACTCCCAAGGCCCCATCTGCACTGCTATATAATGCAATTTGAAACAGAATTATATGTTCAGTGTAGGCTCATTTAACACATTATCTGCATTATCTGTGTCTATTTGTTGTTCATTCGTTCAGTCGTCTCAGACTCTTCGTGACCTCATGGACCAGCCCACGCCAGAGCTCCCTGTCGGCCGTCACCACCCCCAGCTCCTTCAAGGTCAGTCCAGTCACTTCAAGGATGCCATCCACCTATCTTGCCCTTGGTCGGCCCCTCTTCCTTTTGCCTTCCACTTTCTCCAGCATAATTGTCTTCTCCAGGCTTTGCTGTCTCCTCATGATGTGGCCAAAGTACTTCAACTTTGTCTCTAGTATCCTTCCCTCCAGTGAGCAGTCGGGCTTTATTTCCTGGAGGATGGACAGGTTGGATCTTCTCGCAGTCCAAGGCACTCTCGGAACTTTCCTCCAACACCACAGCTCAAAAGCATCGATCTTCCTTCGCTCAGCCTTCCCTAAGGTCCAGTTCTCACATCCGTAGGTTACTAAGTTTCAAACTGTGTTATAGGGCAGCATTGATGGGGCCCAAGATAAATCAACCACAGGTGTAAAATAGAGCTCCCAGCATATTTTGTGATTTAAAAATGGCTCTGCTCCATTTATGGACAGTCATGATAGGTCAGTGGCCCTTTGAGTACCTTCCAACTCAATTATTCCATGATTCTATGAACAAAGTGCAACTGCAAGTGCAGTTTGCCAAGATTCGGCCATGATTTTATTTTGTCAAGGCAGTGCAAATCACCAAGAAATCACCTAATCTACCATCTTCCTGCCTGTGTTTTATAGTGTGTTGGTTAAAATGCATCAAAAGAAGACAGATGGTCTGAGATTTGTAAACATTTTGGGATCTTAGGCCCTGTCTGGAGTTGCAGACGCTACCAGAATACTCACATGTTCTCTCTTTTAACCCTTTTAATTCAATTCCACCTGGGAATTAACTTTCTGGCCTTTCATCAAAGTGATGTTTGTTGCACCAGGGAAACCCACGGTGTTTGTGAGCCAGTCTGAATCAGGTGAATAATACAGCAAAAAATGATGAGATCTCAGTGGATTTCAAGTTCTACTCGTTCTTTGATTAGTGAGAGAAGATAACATTACTTATTTATCTAGATCTATGGTCCAGTCAACAACAAAGGGAACCAATTACTAGGAGATTCCAGTTAATATTAAAGGATGAGTATCTTCCCCAGTTTTTGTCTGGTCTTGGAAGCAAAACAAGGTTAGACCTCATTGGTATTTGCTACTTAAGAGGATGGCCAAAGAAATGTCAGGGGCTGTAGACTATATGTAGAGAAAACACTGGTAATAATAATAATAATACTTTATTTATATACTGCTCCATCTCCCCGAGGGGACTCAGAGCGGTTCCCAAGTAATATCACAAAACATACAGAGTAAAAACAACATAACCATAAGTTTAACAAACAAACTATAAACATAAAAATTGTCGCCATAATACACATATATTAAAAGTAATCCTGCCTGTTCAAGGCAATTAAACAGCCAATTAAAAATTTAAAAGGCTGGGCCGGTAAGTGACCTTTTAAGTATTCTTTACCTATGAAAACAGACAGTCAAACTACAAGAGATTCTAGATTATATCAAAAGGGGTATTGTGTCTAGAACGAGGGAAGTAATAGTCCCATTTCGTTGTGCTTTGATCAGACCTCACCTGGAATAAACCTCTGTCCAGTTCTGGGCACCACAATTGTTGGGGTCCCTTCTTGTCCTCTGCTACCAATACTACTTGTGAAGATCCTTCCCTTGACTTCACAAAGTTATACCAAACACGTGGCTCTTCTAAATGACCTTATGGTCCCTGTGTGAGAGATTTAATCCTACCACATGGCATCATATATGAGGCACACCGTCAGTCAAGGAGTCTCCTGCCACATTTACTTGTGAAACTCTTTTAATAATATATTTTATTTATACTCCACCTTATTTCCCCAAGGGGACTCAAAGTGGATTACAGGACACACATACAGCAAACACTCAATGCCGTTATACAATTAACAAAGACAGACAGTACATAAACAGAGGTAAAGGCTTCCCATCTTTTCCCATCTCCAGCATCTGGAGGCTGTTCTTTTTTCTGGGGTGTGTGTGTGTTCTGTTGCTCCATCTTCCATGCCAAGGAGCTTTGTTGTCCTTAGTAACTCTCCTGATTGAATTGTTGGCATGTCTGCCTTATATTACCTCCCTGCCAAAGCAGTACCTATTTATCTACGCACATTGCTGTTTCAAACTGCTAGATGGGCAGAAGCTGGGCTGATGGTTGGGAGCTCACCCTGACCCGGGCTTGAACTGTTGGCCTTTTGATTGGCATGGTTTTCTGCTGGCTGTTTAACCCACTGTTCTAAATCCCGGCACATGATTCCTGTATCTTTTTGCATGGATTCTTTTATCCACACTCACCATTAATCGTCATGGGAATTTCACCCACGGGGAAGAAAGATGGGTAGCAAATTCAAGTGCAAAGACATTTATTTACAGTTATAGCACTGCTCGATGCATAAGAAAATGAGCAGCTGTGGATAACAAGTGGACAAAGCTTTTGCACTTTTTGGAATGTCTACAATTGACAGGGGTTGGATCGACACTGCCATATAATCCAGTTTCTGAATCCACATTATCTGCTTTGAACTTGATTATATGAGTCATCACTGCCATATAATCCAGTTCAAAGCAGATAATCTGTATTGAGAAACTGGATTATATGGTAGTGTAGATGGGGTCTGGGTTCTATATCACAAGTCCCTTAAGAAACCAACCACAATTAAACACTTGCTGTCATCTCATGTTGGGTTTGTCATTATTCTAATACCACCATAGTAGTATTCCAAAAGGCTTGTTGTGTATATTTCAAAATATTTATTAAAGAGGAGATAAACATACTTAATGTGCTGAAGCATGCAGTTACATGACTTAGCTGTTAAATATTTAGTTGTTAATTTTTTCACAGTCACACTTCATATCATTCTCTTTTTCGACTAAAAATGAGCTGGCTGATACTTGATGACAAAGACTGCTCTCTACCTTCTCCCACTTCTAAATTACCTCTAACTGTATCTCCTGGGAGTTATAGTCTTTGTCAGAGAAGGTTAAAGATGTAGCAAAGCTACAACTCCCAGGATTCTATAGCATTGAGCCATGGTAGTTTTCAAACTGCACCACTTCTACAGTGTTGATGCACTCCTAGATTATTGTCGAAGGCTTTCATGGCCGGAATCACTGGGTTGTTGTAGGTTTTTTCGGGCTATATGGCCATGTTCTAGAGGCATTCTCTCCTGATGTTTCACCTGCATCTACGGCAAGCATCCTCAGAGGTTGTGAGGTCACCTCTGATTATGCTTGCCATAGATGCTGGTGAAACGTCAGGAGAGAATGCCTCTAGAGCATAGCCATATAGCCCGAAAAAACCTACAACAACCCACCCCTAGATTGTTAAGATTTCAAGGGTACTATTCAATGCTTTCTGTCACAGTTCTATAAGTATCATAAAGAGGCTGATTGAGATAAATGAAACCTTAGGAACTATTTATGGCTTACCTCTAGGCAATGTCGTTGAGGAAAATGTTTTTCTTTTGCAATATTAATTTATTTTCCTTGAGCTATGAACCATTGCTGAACATGCCGTGGTGCTTATTTCAATTTCTGTGCAGCTTAGTGTGGTTAGGAAGAGAGGGAATTTGCCAGTAAATTATTTTAAATTCCGTGCTGCATATAACTGAGAATGCCATTTTAAAATCACATTCTCTGACAACTGAGTTATAGATGTTCAGAGAACATTTTACTGGAGCTTAGAAAAATCTTACGGGAGAAATGAAGATACATGCACATTTATTTTTGAAAGGTCAAACAAAATGAAAACAACATAAACCAAGACAGGGGATTATTTTGTTCCCCATCCACTGGTGTATTTAAAACTCAAATGCTCATCATGTTAGAAATGTTGCCATGGCCCCAAAGAGAGCCCAAACATGGAGGATGTTGATCCAATCCATACTTCAAAGAATGGGTCCCTTTGCACTATTCATTTAGTTCTAGTTATGTGCCTTCAGGTTGTTGCTTCCGATTTAAGGTGATCCTATCACAGAGCTTCTAGTTGTAGTTGTGTGATTTCAAGTCATTTCCAATTTATGGTATCTTTAAGGTGAACCCATCATGGTGATTTCTTGGCAAGATTTGTTCAGATGTGGGCTTGTCTTTATCTTCTGAGGCTGAGAGAATGTGGCTGACTCAAGGATTTCCAAGGTCCCTTCCACACAGCCATATAACCCAGAATATCACACTATCTGCTTTGAACTGGATTATCTGATTCTACACTGCCATATAATCCAGTTCAATGTGGATTTTATACAGCTGTGTGGAAGGGGTCCAAGGCTGAGCAGCAAACTGGACGCTGGTCCAACATCCAAACCTGGCTCGCTTCTGCTGCAACTGGACCTATTCCATTCCTTTTGGAGCCATGCCCAGAGGCCTTGTGCATTGGATGCATTTCAGGATTGTGTGCAAGATTAAAAGACAAAGCTAGACCTAAGTATATACAGGCAGTCCCCAGGTTACAAACATCTGATTTACAAGCGACTCATAGTTAAGAACAGGGGTGAGACAACAGGAAGTCAGAAGGGAAAATCATTCCTAGAAGAGTTATCATGGGGAAAAGAGGTCTCCATTGAAGCTTTAATACCAATCAATTTCTACCACAAGCCAATTTTTTCAAAATCCAATTATCACAGGGACAGAAAGTGAGGTGAAATCTTCTGAACAGGGGCATAGGCAGCAAAACAAACACCACAGGGGTGTTAACCCTTCCCAATGCTATCCAAAGCAAACCTATAGAACCTATCATGTCTGTAACTTGGGGGCTGTCTGTATAGGTCAGGAATTATTGTATTAACAGATATCATTAATAGCTCCTGTATGCTGGATTTCTTTACTAATCTTAATATATTGTTAAGTTATTCAAACAACCACATTTTAGTCCTTAGTTTCTTGGGTGGATTGGGATTGAGTCAGAATTTGACAGAATAATCTCTAGAATAGAATAGAATAGAATAGAATAGAGGGATAGCATGATTCCCTGGAACTAGGCACTAGACTCCTGTTTATGCAAGTCAAAATCCTATTGGCTTTTTAAGCTGCCGCATCACAACATTGGCTCATGTTCACCTTCCTGTCCACGAGAACTCCAATATCCTTTCCACGCTTACTACTGTTGGGCAAGGCATTGTCCCCCATTCTGTATCTTGGCATTTCATTTTTTTTGCCTAAGTAGAGTATATTGTATCTGTCCCTGTTGAACTTCATTGTGTTGGTTTTGGCCAATCCTCTCTCTAATCTGTTAAGATTGTTTTGAGTTCTGCTCCTGTTTTCTGGAGTATTAGCTCTGTATTCTAGACATTGCACCTGGCCATGAATCCTGACCTGAGACTTACAGGTAAATTGCTCCATGCATGTGGAAAAGCAGAGTATCAGGGAAAGAATGTGAAAGCATCTCAAGCGAGCCTCAATCTTGTTATTAATCAACACTGAGCAGATCCATCGAAACAATGGGATTTACCAACATGTTGAGTCACCATTCAACCATTGGGTCTCCCCTTGCTCCTGTTATCGTCAGGAAGGTCTTCCTAGGTAGAATCTCATTTCCATTAACTTGAATATGTCTTAGTTTATTCATGGATCGATGCACTTTTTTGTTGTGCCAGGAGTGACTTGAGAAACTGCAAGTCACTTCTGGTGTGAGAGAATTGGCAGTCTGCAAGGACGTTGCCCAGGGGACGCCCAGATGATTTTTGATGTTTTTATCATTCTTGTGGGAGGCTTCTCTCATGTCCCCGTATGAGGAGCTGGAGCTGATAGAGGGAGCTCATCCACCTTACCCCGGATTTGAACCTGCGATCTGTCAGTCTTCAGTTCTGCCAGCAGAGGGGTTTAACCCACTGTGTCACCGGGGGCTCTAAGGATGCACATAACTGAATGCTGGAGAAGGAAGAGGCAATGGAGTATCCCTGGTTCATTATTATGCATGTCTTCCAATGTATAGTTTGTGTTCCTGGGTCCAGCAAGCACCAGTTCTACCAGTAAACTAATAGGTCTCACAATTGTCTTGACTCAGATGCATTATCCACATCTCCAAAGTATAGTTTGTGTTCCTGGGTCCAATATGCACTATTTCTACCAGTAAACTAATAACTCTCACAATGGTCTTGCCTCTGACAACATCATCTTTGGCTCATGTTCCGTAGACCCTAGGCTTTTCTATTTACATGGAACAGACAGTATATACATAATAAAAGACTCTTCCGATTTAATTAACAAAAGATTCTTTTGTAAAAACGTACATTATGAAATGTAAAGAATTACTAATGTAAAAACCTTCATCTTTTGTCATGTTTGCCTCAGAGCTAAGGAATAAGAAACCAACATAATGTGCAGAATATATTCATCAGATCACTTACAAAGAAATAAGAACGGATAAGAAATTACGTTTCCTACAAACATACACTTTTTAATATTCTAAGGTTTTGAATTTCAAATCATATTCCCAACCCACCTTTTGTTGATGGAAATAAAACCCAGCACACTGCTTCATTAATTCCCATGGCTGTTCACAAAGGATACATGCATCCTTTCTTTCTCAGTGTTATGTTGCCTTTCAATGCTTTAATAGCACAAATACTTTCAAATCTATTCAGAAGAAAATTAAAACTGAATGGTAGTCCTGTTTGTTTATTTGTTGGATCAATGTTGAGACTATAGGTTGGCTGTAACCTGAGTTAAACCCTAAACATCTCAAGCATGAGTTGGCCACTTCCTATAATCCTAGTTGGAGTAGCTAAGGCAGGCATGAACAAACCTTGGCCCTCCAGGTGTTTTAGACCACTGGCGGTTAGGAATTGTAAAAGTTGCAATCCAAAACACCTGGAGGGCTGAAGCTTGTCCATGCTTGAGCTAAGAGGGGGAATGTTGGGAATTGCAGTGGAAGAACATCTAGGTGAATTCAATAGTAACAGCAACAATTTCTTACTTGCCTTCAGGGTTCAGGGTGGGGAATAAGAACAGATAATACGTAATATCAGTTAAGAGCACATATATGTTAAAATAATTCTGCCAATCAATTCTTTAAAATGCATTATTTAAAAGTAATCTTCCTGTCCTACTGGAAAAGATGAGTCGCTTCTGCTGTTTGAAATGAAGGCAGCATCATCTCCAGGAGACAAAGATATTCTGGCAGGTTATTCCACAATCTTAGGGTGGCTGAAGAAAATGCCCTCTGGGTAATAGATGTCCCTCTATGACGTTTACTTTTACTGTTGGACGCCCACCTTTGGGGGTTTGACTTTTGCAGATTTGATTATTTGGTGATTTGATTACAATGTTCTCTCTAGAAATCTCTAGTTCTTAAATGCAGGAATGGGAAAATTTGGGCCCTCCAGGTGTTTTGGACTTGAATTCCCACAATTCCTAACAGAAGTCCAAAACTCTCAGGGGGGCAAGCTTGTCCATGCCTGTTCTAGTGCATCTCTATGGTCAATTTCTGCTAGCTGGCCATTGCCCATTGAGTCTTCGAGATTTCTAGAGAGCACAGGAATCTCTAGGTTCTCTAGCTAAAGCTGACCCTAGAGTTGTGTAGGAAGACCTAGCAATTCCTAGTCAATGTTCTCTCGGATAAAAAGAATAGCTTTTTAGAAAATCATGAGTTTTTCATCTTCATGGGGGTCCTGCCCCCTTAAAATAGTGAATGTGGAGGGCTGACTGTAAGTAGGCGGATCCATGGATATATATTTGGTCTGTGAAGCCTTCGCATAGCCTATCTGGCTCGCCAAGCACTCCACACAGGTCTTCTCTATTCAAGTCTTCTCTATTTTCCCTGATTCATAAACCCAAATCCTTCACTACTGACTCTCTTCCTTACCCAGCTGAGCAGCAGGGAAGAGAATGGCATGGTTGATGAGCACAACAAACAATGGCCAACATTGCGGTTGTGTAGTGTAAACGGCAGTATGCTTTGAATATACCTGCAGCCTTCATGGTGAATGGCATCATTACACAAGTGAATGCTTATTTGGTTCTTATATGCTTTCAAGTCATTTCTGATCTATGGTGATCATAGTTTCTTTCTTGGCCATAATTTTTCATTACGGGGTTGCCACCCAGCTGAAAAAGTATGACAACTTCCATGATTCCATAGCTTTGAACCATGGCAGTTAAAGTGCGGTCAAACTATAATAATTATGTAGAGTAGATGAATTCCCAGACTGTTTTCTGTCAATTTCTGCTGCAACATTTTATTCCAACTCCAAAATATGCCCCTATGTAAAACAAACAAACAAACAAACAAACAAACCAAAACCTTGAAGAGCTTTTGTGTACATCCAAGAAGTTGCTCAAAACAGTTGCTCCACAAAACAGCAGAATTAATAGGTCTGGAAGTGATAATGGTCAGTAAAGCCCAGCAATAAGGAACTTTGTCATGAGAACGCAGACATATTTAGATCGAGATGGAAGAACCCTGTTTTTCAGTAACTGACCTTTAACAACAATGAACCCTTAAACTTCTGGTTGTCTGGATGGATTGGCTACTATTCCTTTCTTACATATTTAATTTCATATAATTTCAAGTTGTGATTATGAAGAAATCAGCAAATATAGGGAAAATGCATAAAATTCTCTCCCATTTCCCATGTAGTTGTAGTTTTTGCCCTTGCAGATCTTTTAAGTCTACTCATTGCCAGTTTTGCAAATGCTTTTAAGGAGATGCACATTGGAATGGCACTCTTAATTGTCTTGGAAATAATGAGACAAGTTAATTATAATGAAGTGTTCACATTGATTTTAGTGGGACCTAAATGAAACTAATTTACTTTGAATCCAATCCTAATATTCTAAGGAACACATATCTTCTTTAATTACTGTCCCTTTGATAGTATTTCAGAAGTTAGCTATATACACAGTCTTTTCCAAGTTGCTTTACTTTTCACTCAGTTGAGGAGTCCTATGAAACAAAAGATGGCAATGTTGAAATATAGCAGACCTTTCACTATTGTTGGAGCATGCAAGGAATCAGTGAGTGTGCATGAGTCAACTGTAAAATAAGATGCATGAAGCTGATTGGTGAGGTAATGCCGGGTGAGCAGGCTGAGCCTGTGACTTTTGGATACTGTTACATTTTTGTTCAGGCTCGAGCTAAGCAGGTGCACAGAGAGAAGAGAGAAGCAGAGAGAGACAAAGTTTGGAGTGTGCTCTCGTTTCATGAGCTGCTGTAGGAGTTTATCCACATGGACAAAATAAAGACATTTTTTAAATGTCTCATAAAAGACATTAAGTGAGTTGATACAACTGATCACATTGTACATATGTTGTTCTGAACGACAAAGAGTAAGCTACTTGTTCTTTATTGTCCACCTGCGTGGCATATTTTCTTTCTCTGGCAAAGCAGTGTGTGGACTTGTCAAATGTGAACTACACATGGTTTATTTTACATTACACCACAACTATTGCTGCGGTTAGAGCAGGAATGGGTAAACTTTGGCTCTCCGGGTGTTTTGGACTTCAACTCCCACAATTCCTAACAGCTGGTAGGGAGTTGTGGGAGTTAAAGTCCAAAACACCTGGAGGACTGAAGTTTGCCCATGCCTGAGTTAGAGGCACAAGAGCTCTGCAAAAGTGTAAAAATGGAATAAAATAGGGACCAGGCACCTCTAGGTCTTCCCATGTAATCTATGGTCAATTTCTACTGGAAGTTGATCATGAAAACTGCTGAAGGACCAATAAATGCCAAGAGAAACTTAGCAACCTGATTTGCAAAATGTGAGATCTTAATATATGAAAGCTGTAAAAGTCACCTGCGTTAATATCACATGGGGATTTTGAGACTCTTCACTGTTGGAATCTGCCACTTTCCCTCTGATTACACCGTGTGATTTCCTCCACCTTTTCTCACATTATATTTTCACTGCTTTATTTCACTATATCCTGCCACCCAATCCCATTAACCCTGGTGTTAATCAGGCTGTAATCTGCCATGTATATTGCAAGAGCGACTTTTATTTTCATTACTGTTTCTCTGAAATAGTTTACAAGCCTATTTCATGCCCAGTGCCAATCAGAGACAGCTCTCCTTCAGATGCGAAATGTGCAGTTCATTGCACACAGATATTTGCTGACTGATTATTATTTGTGGTAGATACAGTCTACAATGATGCTTTTCATTCAGTAGTCTCCTATAAGGTTACTAGTGATATTTGTGATTTAAAGTAGCCAGGCCTCGACATTAACTGGGATTAGGGACATATAACCCTTTGAATGTGAAGAACTTCAAATAAAACAAAACAAAACAAACCTTTTTGTTAACCTGAAAGAACATCTTAGGGAATTGCTAGGTTCTTCAGGACCATTCTATGGCCAGCCTCTAATGGAAGCTGATCACAGAACTGACTGGAAGGCCTAGACATTCTTAGAGAACTGTTTCTTCTAAGCATCTTTAAGTCTTCCAATGTGACTTTATGTTCAGTTTTCAGTAGAAGTTGACCATAGAGCATCATTGAATGATTTAGACATTCTTAGAAAGAATGTATTAATCCAGGGTTGTCCAACCCATTTTCATGGAGGGTCACAACATCCTTAAGGTTGCCTTCAAAGTGCCATTGAATCCATGGATGGAGAATCTATGGAAACAGAGGGCCAACTTTTCAGTTTAAGCGATCTCTCGTTGTCTGAGTATGATATCCTTCCAAGTGTAGTGTCCTGGCGGTGGATGCGTAGGTAACTGTAGAGCCCTGTTCTTGACCTGTATGTTCTTCTACAGTGAGGGCATTGGTTTCCAGGTGGAAGGCGGTCTCGGTCAGGATTGGCTTGAGGCACCTTTGCATCTTTGCTGCTTCCAGCATGCTGACATTTGTCTGCTTGTCCTCCTGAGAGATTTGCAAGATTTTTCAGAGGCAATGCTTATGGAATTGTTCCTGGAATTGAGTGTGACATCTGTAGACAGTCCACGTTTTGCAGGTGGCTGAGAGGGAAAAGGAAGAGGCCTGAGGCTGTTAGGAATTGTGGAAGTTGAAGTCCAAAACACCTGGAGGGCCCAAGTTTGCCCATGTCTGGTCTACATATCAAACAGGAAAAAAAATGCACTTTTGGTGTATTTAGTGAAATTAAAGATAATTAAAGCCAATTGTTTCCTGTTTTTCAAAAAGTATTAGCAGCAGATTCTTTGCTTACGAATGCCTACAAACACCCAATGAAACGGACCTTGCGTCATGTGATAGGACCCATAGGCGCCAGTAGTCAAAGAGTGCCAGAGACAGGATATAAGTGTGTATGATAAGGTCCCTACAATTTAGCTTCCATTTCTTCCCTCCTTCCTTGGATTTCTTGGCACTGGTCAAATTTTCCTTGTGTTTGGACCTTCTGTAATCCAGGATTTGGATGTGTATCAAATGCACTTCGTGGCCGACTTGAAATATGGTGAAGTGAAAAATTCCTCATTGTGTCATACTTTCTTCCAGTGGAACTGCTTTGTCGTTTGCTACAAAAATATTTCTTTTTCTAATCTTTCCTGCTCCTTCTTAATACATAAGTGCTTCCTGTTTAGGCTTATAAAGTCCCATCCATGGCCCTTCACTGTGAGATAGAAAGCACGCACATTCGGGCTTTAATTATGATTTATAGCCTACAATTTTTCCTTCAATTACCATGCTGTAGACTGTACGTCAAAGCATGCTGAAGAAAAGCTCTAAATCATTCAGTGAAGACAAGCGTTCTTGGTCTTGGCTCCCAGATTGGCTTCTCCTCTTTTCTGCTTTTGGCAGGATATTTCCCCCGGAGTGTAACGGAAGTCACGCTGCTTTCTGCAAACTCAGCCTTCCATAATATCATTTGGCAGGAGGCATAGGAATTTTATCTCTATACTGTAGCATGCTTAGGATGAGAAATGTTCATACTGGGAAGGAAAAGGACACTGAAATCAACCACCTCTTAATGCTGACAATTGTATAAGGCAGCGGTTCTCAACCTTCCTAATGCCGGAACCCCGTAACACAGTTCCTCAGACTTACAGAATTACAGTTCCCAAACTACTTTGAGAATTACTATTGAACCATTGTATTGCTTTATTGACTTTTAGTTTGACGTAAACCCTACTGAGAGTGATGGATGTGGTATTAAATAATGGGGATAAGTAAATAAACTGAACTCCTTCAAACTCAGTTGCAAAGATGACCACAGATGAGAATGATTATGCATGTTTGTACAGGAAAATATTCGGTGTATATGTATGTGTGTGGATGTATATATGTATGTATACATTTGTGTGTGTGTGTATACACCCACACACATACACACACAATATTTCATTGATTCTAAAATACACCTTTTCTCATATAAACATTGTGAAAAATGGGGTGCATCTTAGAATTTTATATATCTATACCTATATCTATATAAATAAAAATGTAATGTTCGTTTGTAATATTCACAGAACTCAAAAACCACTGGGGGAATTGACACCAAATTTGGACACAAGACACCTAACAACCCAATGTATGTCCTTCACTAAAAAAATAAATTTTGTCATTTGGGATTGGTAGTTTCTGGGATTTATAGTTCACCTACAATCAAAGAGCATTCTGATTTAGAAAATCACCAACGATGGAATTGAACCAAACTTGGTACACAGTTCTCCCATGACTAACAGAAAATACTGGGAGGGTTTGATGGGCAGTGTCCTTTGGTTTTGGAGTTGTAGTTCACCTACATCCAGAGATCACTGTGGACTCAAACAGTGATGGGTCTGGACCAAACTCTACACGAATACTCAATATGCCCAAATGTGAACACTGGTAGAGTTTGGGGAAAATAGAATCTTGACATTTGGGAGTTGTAGTTGCCGGGATTTATAGTTCACCTACAATCATAGAGCGTTCTGGACCCCATCAGAGATAGAATTGGGCCAAACTCCCACCCAGAACCCCCATGACCACCAGAGTGGCCCACAGCAACACGTGGCAGGGGACGGCTAGTACCTAATAAAAGTGAAAATATGTATGTGCATATGTGGTTGGGGCGCCCGCTTCCACAGACAGGCTCCCGCTTCCACAAACAGCTTTAACTCACAGTGTTGAGGAGCCACCAAAATCTCTCACTCCAATGACATTTCAGGTTATAGCGAATGAACATGTAGCCCAACCTCTGCCAATGTCCTCCCCAAACACCATATTGCCCATCACCCAAGGAATGCTTTCATTTGGGGACAATTTCATCCTAGATTCTACGTGTAACTTCCACCACAGACATCCCAATGTTTCTTACTTTCTCCATTGGTGTGGAATTTGCATGATCCTGCCCACTGCCTTTTCCTTAACTCTTTCCTACTCTTTTCAACTCTGTCGGCACAACAAACAGAGCACAACTAATCAGCAACTAAACATACTGGAGGAGTTTGGGGGATTGACTCCACATGATGGAAGTTGTAGTTCACCCTGCAGCGACCCAGAGCACTGTGACCCCCCCACTGATAATGGACCTGGACCTCCTTTGGTATACAGAACTCCCACGACCAAAGAAAAATACTGGAGAGGTTTGGGGGGAATTTACCTTGATTTATAGCCATTGTAGGGACTGGGATTTATAGTTCACCTGCAATTAAAGAGAACTCTGGATCCCACCAACGATAGCCCTGGTCCTAACTTGGCACACAGAACCACCATGACCAACTGAAAATACTGGATGGGTTTGGGGGTAACTGACCTTCATTTCTGGAAGTTGTAGTTCACTTACATCCAGAGACACTGTGACCACCACCAATGATGGATGATGGATGTGGACCACATTTGGCACACAGAACCTTCTGGAGGGATTTGAGGGGACCGACCCACCATGGTGTGAGCTGTAGTTTATTCTGCAGCCAGAGATCACACTGTTCCAACATGACAAACTTTAACTACTGGTGGAGTTTCAGGGGGTTAAATTGGCATGATGTGAGTTGTAGTTCATCCACAACCTTATGCATTTTGTGAAATAAAAAATACGACTTTTTCAAATAACCTGGGCAACGCTGGGTACTCAAGCTAGTATTTAAATAAAGCTCATTTCTATAGGAGGCACTGAAATTTGTGTGCATCTTAGTATCTTAGAATTGATGAAATGCGGTATGTGTGAACATATGGAGAGCTCAGTATGTTACATGTGTGCTTGCATAAAGCTGAATGTGCTGAATGCTGCATCTCTGTAAGAGAAAAAAAATCAATTATGTGAAAAGTCTGGTGAATGATAGTTGAAGGTCTTCCTTGTGAGCAGAATATGACAGCTAAGATTATATTTGGAGATGTATTGTGCTCCACAATGGCTTCACTAAAATCCTCAAATAGAAGTGCTCTTTTAAGAACAACACTTTCCTGCAGCCAGAATGGATCTACAAAGTACAGGGCTATATTGCAGTTAACGATACATATTATTTTCAAAGGAATTTGCTTTTTACTATGGTAGTTTCCATAGTTACACGAAAATGTCGCAGTTTTTCCCGAACCAATGGAATGGCAGTCGCTAAGGAATCAGACCGCGCAAAGGGGGAGAGTGAATGTAGTGTGTGTGTGTGAGAGAGCGTTTCATGCTGCCGAAACATTTATGCAGCGTGTACTATTAGATGGGTTGGAAAATGGGGCACTGAATGTGTGGCTGTCTAATATAAAAAAACTCTCAGCAAAACTCTTCCAAGTACAGTGGATTTTCTGTTAACCGGAATTTAAGCAACCAGAACTCTCAGTCAACTGGCAAAAAAATAATCAAATAAATAATACTGTATTCACAAAACTGTTCTTATAATACAGTCAAATTGGGATACCTTATTTGTCTATACAGGCAGTCCCTGAGTTAGAAACATCCAACTTGCAAACTACTCCAAGTTAAGAATGGGGGTAAAACAATAGGAAGTGAGAGAAATCTACCCCTTGGAAGGGAATTCACTTCCGAAAGAGTTGTCATGGAAAAAAAGATATATCCGCTGAAGCTTTGTCACCAATCCTTGTTTCCGCAACAATGATCAAAATCCAATTATCACAGGTATAGAAAGTGAGGTGAAATCTTATGATCAGGGACACAGACAGCAAAACAAACTCTAAGGGATGTTAAACCTTCCCTGTGCTATCCAAAGCTTATACAGTAGAGTCTCGCTTATCCAACATAAACAGGCCGGCAGAACGTTGGATAAGCGAAAATCTTAGATAATAAGGAGGAATTAAGGAAAAGTCTATTAAACATCAAATTATGTTATGATTTTACAAATCAAGCACCAAAACATCGTGTTTTACAACAAATCAACAGAAAAAGCAGTTTAATACATGGTAACGTTATGTAGTAATTACTGTATTTACAAATTTAGCACCAAAACATTGCAATGTATTGAAACAACTGGATCCGGGCAGGAGGCAGATTTTGTTGGATAATACAGACTGTTGGATGAGCGAAGGTTGGATAAGCAAGACTCTACTGTATATATGCCTGGGGTTACACTTTAATAATGTACCTTTTCCGACCAGAGGCGGCCCTAGGTAATTTTTAATGGTAAGCAAACAGTATTTTGCCCCCCCCCCCCCCCAACCAATCACTGATATATATTTTCTGTTCGTCGTGGGAGTTCTGTGTGCCATATTTGGTTCAATTCCATCATTGGTGGAGTTCAGAATGCTCTTTGATTGTAGGTGAACTATACATCCCAGTAACTAGAATTATGTCAAGGTCTATTTTCCTCCAAGAGCACCTCAAGAGCACCCCTGGGCAAAATCAACTATACTGCAAATGCTTACTTTGCGTAATGGGTTGAGCATCCCCTGGTTCCGACTTACATACAATTTCAACTTAAGAACAAACCTACAGAACCTATCTTGTTCATAACTTGGGGACTGCCTGTATTGGTATTAATTTGCTTTTAATTACTGTATTTCAATATTAACATCAAATCAATACAGAGCTGGTGCCTAAAATCTTAAAATACATTTCATGTTAGATTCCATATAAAATGTTCCCAAAGTAGGAATGTTCTGAAATTTGCCATTCTGTCTTAAATTTGTGCAAACACGTTTGTCAAGTTAACCTCAACGGAAATACCAACTTTGGTCACAAATAATGCATAAGTATGTGTTCAAAAATAAAATAGGGAGTTCTGAAGTATTTCTTCCAATTGGTTTAGTTCAGGCATGGGCAAACTTCGGCCTTCTAGGTGTTTTGGAATTCAACTCTCACAATTCCTAAAAGTCTCAGGCCCTTTCCTTTTCCCTCTCAGCTGCTTAAAAGGGGGAAAGGAAGGGGCCTGAGACTGTTAGGAGTTGTGGGAGTTGAAGTCCAAAACACCTGGAGGGCCAAAGCTTGCCCATGCCTGGTTTAGTTAAACAGGACCCAGAACCTTATTTCCCCCCATATTAGATAGCACATCAAGTTTGGTGATGCTGCAATCCAAGTATGTGGATTTGTATAACATAACAGACAGATGGATAGACACATAGACACAACTGTACTAGTGAGGAGAGAGCTGTGACATCGAGGGTGTTCCAATGCTGTATACATCAACCTGACTGTAGTGGAATTGTGAGTTAATGCAATAAAGTCCGAAGACTGGAGTGGCATTTTTGATCTCTGCTGAGTCTTGTTTTCTCTTTGATGCCTCCTAATGAGATTTGAATGAATACCTGGTGGCTTCTATCTCCCCAGGGCAGAGAATCTGCTCTAGATATTGCAAAATAGCAGCCCAAGGTGCCAGATCTTAACCTTAAAATAGGTTCAGCACCCTGGATAGTTATTTGAACTGAGACTAAGGACCTCATCAGATGCAGGGCCTTACCCTGTTTCTACACACTTTAAAAACAGTTTAAAGACGGAGTCTTATGGAGCCCATTGTATGATGCAAAATTACTTCCAGATGTCCCCCACGAGACTTCATCTTAAAAATGGGTTTAAGGTGTGTAGAAACTGAACTTTCAGGAGTTGGGTAGCAATTGTCATCAGAGATTCAGAATTGGCAAAAATGGATAAAGACACTTATTTACAACTATCAGATTCTCCCATCTTAGATCATTTTAGTGATGTTAAAGAGTGTGGGTTCCTTCAAAATGTGCCTCAGTGCTCTTTTTCTTGCCAGTAATTCTCTTGCATGAAACTTGTATGGTAATTTCTAGAAAAAATTATTCTTCCGGAATTGTACGATTTTGATAAACCACCACTTTGCTCTGGCTATATTGCCCCCCTTTTTAGACCTAGATTTTGAATTTCCACAACCATTAAGTTTCCCATTTCCTTCTTTCTTTTTTCCCTCCATCCTTCCTTTCTTAAAAAAAGAAGAATGTGGAATGGGTAGGGGCTATATTAACCTGTATGATCGCTCAGAACACAGAGGATTCAGTAGAAATGAACAAGTGTAATGGGGATCAATATATTATCCGTTTTCCATATAAACTGAATGCAGTGCTATGGTGAGAAGATGATTCCCTCCTCTTTCCCCCTCTGATGGTATGAGGCTGGGCTTTAGCACAGTAGGTTAACAGCCAGCTGCAGTAAATCTTGCAGTTCAAAGCCCACGTCAGGGTGAGTCTTTAGCCTAACTTCTGCCTATCTAGTTGTTTCTTAAACAGCAATGTTAGTATATAAATAGGTAGTGCTTGAGCGGAGAGGTATTTAAGGCACCCATAAGAAAATGCCAGAAAAATGCTGGCTATTCAATCAAGGAGGACGTTTACGAACAAAGCAGGAAAAGTGGAGCGACAGCACCCCCCTGTGGCCCGGAACCAAGCATAGCCTCCAAGATGCCAAAGATGGGAAAGCCTATATATACCTCTATCTATGTACCTCTGTCTTGTCAGTGTATAACAGCATTGAATGTTTGACATATATGTGTTCTGTGAACTGAGTGCCCTTCAGGGTGAGAAGGGCAGAATATAAATACTGTAAATAAATAAATAAATAAATAAATAAATTTTAACAAAGTTCTATTTGTTTCATAAAGATCAAGTAGACAGAACATATTGTAAATAACAAAAATAATTTTCTGGCCTTGCATTGCACATTTTAGTGCAAATATTAAGACACAAATAGTGTTCAATTCAGCAAGTATTGCAGAATGTCATGGCAGGGAAAGTGAAGCAACAGCACCTCCCCAAGCACAGCCTCCAAGATGCCAAAGATGGGAAAGCCTATATCTCTATCTATGTACTGTTCCTCTATCTATGTACTGTTGTCTGTCTTGTCAGTGTATAACGGCATTGAATGTTTGCCATATATATATGTTCTGTGATCTGCTCTGAGTCCCCTTTGGGGTGAGAAGGGGGGAATATAAATACTATAAATATATAAATAAACAAACTCAGAGAGGATTTGCTAGCCTTTTGACATGTATATCACCAGCAACAACTGAAGGGCCTTACCTGTGTCTGTAATGTAGATTGCAACCACGGCAGCAAAAACTCAGGGAGGGAGAATCCATTGCACTTAGAACAGAAAAGATAAGAGCTAAATGGCCCTAAAAGGATCATAAAGTTCCAACTTGAAGTTTGCAAAGCCTACTTTTACCTGTTCTTTGCTGAAATGTAGCCAGAGTACTTACCCATGGCTCTAAAACAGTGTAAAAACTCTCTAATGGACATCAGTGTTGCAGAAGTATAGCTTCTTTTTTTAGTAGCAATCAGCATGTATTATTATTTATTAAGTCCCCATAGAGTCAAGGGGAGGTTAAGAAAAACAAGAGAATAAAATACCAACAGACAAGAGCATGCTAAAAGCAGACTATAGAGTAGACATGGGCAAACTTTGGTTGTCTAGGTGTTTTGGACTTCAACTCCCACAATTCCTAGCAGCCTCAGGCCCTTTCCCTTTCCCCCTCAGCTGCTATAGAGGCAAACTATATATCGTCATAATTCTTTGCTCATCATTTGATTTGGGTCGACATAGATTGTGAAAAGACAACGATGTTTCAGAGAGTTGTTAAATGCAATGGAAGACTGTTGCTTCTTTTATGATATAGGAAGCCTGACTTTGAAATACATCAGAAGAGACAAAATGAATGAAGAATTTACAAACATCTATATTTCAGTGTTAGGAAATGTGTTAAGATTAGGAAACAGTTAGTTGGAGACACTGAATTATACAGCTCTGACTATTTTCAGGCAATGAGAAGTTTACAGAGTACAGCGTAACATGATCTCCCACAAGATACATAGAATGACAGACAACGTGTCCGAGTTTCGACATAACACGGCATCCAATACACATGTAATGTGATGAAACAAATGTCCAAGCATTTCTGGGTTACGCAGCAACATACAACCTTTTTTGTCTCGTTTTTGTTTCGTTTCTCATAAGGCAATTCCAATCACAACATACCTCAGGCAAGCATGCAGGAAAAAAGTCATTTATTTTTCATACGTTGTTATGACACACCTTTCAACATGTTTCATTATAATGTATTATTAGACAAAGATGATATAAACCATCCAAATAATATACATATATATATTTTAAACGTTTCATCAGTAATTGCATTTACACTGGAATAAAGATCATCGGTTTTGGTAAAAATAAAACTATTTGAATTCACTTGTTAACAAAATGCACAGTGATCATAAACCCATTGTTTCTTCTTTTGCTTTTGAGTCAACCTTCATGAATGGTTTTTCATAGATCCGTCAGTCATGCTGCAGTTGGGTTCTAGTGGACACATAGAGATGATTGTACATAGTACTAGGATCCATCTTCATGTAGTTCCCATGGCTACAAAAACTGCTAACCATTTTAAAATTCACATGATATATCACAACAATGCTAGGTGAACATCGTGTTTGTTTAATGTCCAGCTTCTTGACAGATACAGTATTATTATTATTATAGTAGGTTTACTTTGTTTTTAAAGACTGACCAGTTTGAGCATCTTTAGTCACAAAACACAAACATTGAAACTTAGAAAATACACTTTGTACATGATAGTATTTGAGTAGACCCCCTGATCCAGCTGAAAACAAAGCACCCGCTTCAGTGCTTTGGCGGATTAGGTACGCTATTGTCTTTACTACCAATGAATTCTTATAAAGTTCCTTTTATTATTTTTCAAATAAGAAACTATGGCTCTGCTCAGAAATAAAATACCTGAGCACAAAATGTTCCACATTCCCATTTTGAAAAAAAAAGTCATGTCAGAGTTTACCTCATTGAAAGAAACATTTTTAAAAAAATCACAATGGATAAGGAAAACCACTTGATTTCACATCATGCTATCATAAGTGAAAATCAATGTCATGGATGAGTTCTCTTTTCTCTTCTCTCTCTCTCTTGCAGAATCTTTCAGCTGTGTGGGTTGGATTTGGTATAATTGCTCCAGGTTGCCTACATTCTATAACCGCAATAGAAATTAGCTAATAGATAAGCAGATTTTTATTGACCTATTTTCCTGTCCAGCATATACAGTCTCATTTTGTTAGAGGGAAGCTTTGCTAATGGATTGGACCCAGCATTTCAGTGCATGCAGGGGCCTTTTGAAGCACATCTCAGCATGGAAAGGTTAGCGCTATCATTTCTGGTCCCTTCCAGACAATTCCTATATCCCAGGATTATATGAGTCCGCACTGCCAGATAATCTGACATAAACAGAAAAGCCAGAATCAGATCCTGGGATGTAGGGCTTGTCTGGAAGTGCCCTCAGCAATCCAGACATCATTTCCCTCTGATGCACAAGTTGAATTCCTGAATTGTGGGGCATTTCCATCCAATGAGATGGAAACAGCACATGTACATGGGCAGAGTGGAAATTATGTTGGGTAGGGGACCTTTATGCACACACTGGGATGCTAAATTGAAGTGCAATGTCTTCCTTCTTCTGATGATTATAGTGTTCTGACAATGGTTTAGCTCAGGCAAGGGCAAATTTCGACCCTCTAGGTGTTTTGGACTTCAACTCCCACAATTCAGCCTGACAGCTTAAGGAAGGGGCCTGAGGCTGTTGGGAATTGTGGGAGTTGAAGTCCAAAACACCTGGAGCGACAAAGTTTGCCCATGCCTGGTCTAGATGTGCCCTCAGCCTTCCCCTTCCTTCCTTCCTTCCTTCCTTCCTTCCTTCCTTCCTTCCTTCCTTCCTTCCTTCCTTCCTTCCTTCCCTCCCTCCCTCCCTCCCTCCCTCCCTCCCTCCCTCCCTCCCTCCTTTCTTTCTTTCTTTCTTTCTTTCTTTCTTTCTTTCTTTCTTTCTGCCAGAAGCTGACCGTAGAGGACCTAGTAATTCCTAGTAATTCGGGCAAATTTTTATCCACAGTTTTTCACCTTCAGAGAGCCCTATTATGCCCTGAACCCCAGAAAACATATCATCATATTCAAATTTCATCAGGCCTTCTCTGTAACATTTCTTCAGAGAAAGGGACCGCTTAAATGACAGCAAACCTCCACATAATTATGGAGCCAGTTCACAAATTCCAAGCTATTCATCTCATCCCACATGTAGACATTAAGAGGCCTTCTTGGTGATGGTTCTGTAACTATGGGCTATTATCCTGTTAAAGCTTAATTAGAAGTGAAGACTGATCCCAACTGAAGGCAGCATTAACCATTCTGAGAAAGTTGAATCAGGATTAGTTGTTATAGATTCTCCTTGAGAGTCCCTGGAACTGAAATTTTGAAGATTGTGTTTTGTTTTGTTAGCATTTGCCAACCAGCACAGAAAGCTACAGTCCCTTTCATTTAGGAGCCCACATCAGTTCCATCAGAAATAGCCTCAACCAGCATTTTGATACAAGCCACTTTTTCAACTATTTGGTAACATCTTCACCAATGGAAATTGCTATGCTGCAATGGTTCTCAACTTGTGGGTCTCCAGATGTTTTCACCTTCAACTCCCAGAAATTCTCACAGTTGGTAAACTGGCTGGGATTTGTGGGAGTTGTAGGCCAAAAGACCTGGGGACCCACAGGTTGAGAACCACTGCTATCGAGGATATGTAATGGAAGCATGAGGTGGAGCATTGCTTCCTGATGCCCTAATTCTTAGATTTATTGAAGGTCAGGTCCCTCAAGGAACCCCCACTAGTTTCCACTCACTGAACCAATGACAAGAAGAAGCGGGCCACTTCCATGATCACAGAGGTGGGAACACAAGGGGCCATTGTGCTTATTGGTCTCTTGCTCAGGACCTCATTGACATGTTGCAGCTGGGTTGTTGAACAGGATGGGATTTGTGCTCCAACGATGCATTGTGTATGGATTGCCAAGGCTGGAGTGTGCCATTGCGAAACATAATTTGCTTCCACTCATCCATGCAGTAAGCTACAATTTTTTTGAAAGCAAAGTACTCATTATCAATCACTGTTATACAATCAAAAGATCCATTCTACCATAGAATAAAGGTGCCTACCATTGTTGTCCTTCAACATACATAAGAGTGAACTTCATATAAGAGAACAGGTGATAGGGGGAGCGTAACTCCACAATGATATCCATAGCAAAAGAGAGAAACTACACATTAGAGATCGCTAGAGAATGATCTTTGGCAGACTATTGTTTTCCCCCAATACATCACCAGAATTGGTTAATATTACACATATTTTTCTGCATGTTTGTATCAACTCATGAATATCTCACTCTTGCAATTCAGGTACACCAATACTCATTTACTGTTATACGCTAATAGGCAAACACCACAGATATAAAAATATATTAGTTTCGTACATATTTGTTTTGATACCACGATTCTGCTCAGTGATTTCAACAGGGTCAGATTCATTCCCATATCATATTCATCCGTTTCTTAAAAAACAACAACAATGGCTGTCATTGGAGAAGATAATACAGTGTTGAAAAAGAAACAGCAGCAGCATATGCAAAATGTCTCCACCTCTTCGGAGGCATTCACATCTCTACTCTGGAGCGACAGGCTTACTCCAGATGTAGCTTCACTAGAAGAGCTTAATCTCAGTTGGTATGACAGCACCAAAGTCAGCAGCAATTTAATCTCTACTGAGATGGCAGTGTGGACAGAACAAAGAGAAGTATTTTACCCCTAAAGCTGACAGGGGCAACCTTCGGCCCTCCGATTGTTTTGGACTTCAACTCCTATAATTCCTAACAGCCGGTAGGCTGAAAAGCTATCAGTACGCTGAAAAGCTCTTGCCCTCAAGACAGGCATGGGCAAAATTGGGTCCTCCAGGTGTTTTGGACTTTAACTCCCACCATTCCTAACAGCCTCAGGCCCCTTCCTTTCTCCCCTCAGCCGCTTAAGCGGCTGAGGGGGGAAAGGAAAGGGCCTGAGGCTGTTAGGAATGGTGGGAGTTGAAGTCCAAAATATCTGGAGGGCCAAAGTTTGCTCATGTCTGCTCTAGGGGCATCAAGCCTTGCTCAAAAACTTCCCCATTCATTTCAGGTGTCCCTGAACATCAGCTTGTGTATGTTGTGTAACTGAAGTCCAAAACACCCGGAAGTCCCAAGTTTGCCCATGCCTGCCCTAAAGTTACTTCTATCGCCTACCAACTGCTGCTCAAGAAAACAAATGTGAATGCAACCTTGGATGTAGAACTAGCACGGAAATAAACAGAGTGAGCAAAATATTTGTAATCACCGACTATCTTCACAGCTTGTTTCCCTGTTGATACCCCCAGCCTTTTTCTTTCACCATTGAATGGATTGTGTTGGAAAACTTGTGACCCACTAGATATTGGATCTCTCCAGCCAGTCAAAGATGATAGCAACGGATAATCCAACAACATTTCAGCAGTGTTGTAATGCTAAAAGTCTCTCATTGATGCTTAGTGCAGCCAAGATTTTGATTGGTGGTATCACGTTGCCAATTTTTGGTATCAAGAACACGTAGAAACCTATATCTTGGTTTGCAGAGAGTTTCTTGACACATAGCCAGACCCATGTGTATGTTTTGCAGTCTCTTGCTACTGATTTTGTTCTTGTGGCAATTGTCTTTTGATCTGATGTCTTTTACTGTCCCATCTTCACTCAGTCACTTCTTTCCATACTTTATTTAGCAGCCAAGTTACACTGGTGTTAACTGTAGTAAACAAAGGATGCCAATGGCATGTTTTTGAACACACAGTGGACTTGTGACAGAGAGCTGTATTTCCTTCGTATTACGCACTTGTCATGTTTGCTAGGAGAAACAATGGAGAATACTAGTGGACCCTGGATACTATATTAATACTGGATTCAACGATGATGAAACCGACAAATCCTGTATAGGTTTTTTGCTTTTCAAGAAGCAAGGTGCAAATCTATGATTTGGGAAGGAAGGAAAGTTTTTTTTGTCCATAGCCAACCAACTCCATGATTTTCAGTTCACCATACATCACTGGTTACATTGAATGCGGAGATCCTTTATACATGATTGTACAGAAAATACAGTGTTAGATACAGTTATTTCTCAATAAATGAAATATTTCTCAAATATGACTTAAATAAACCAACCAGTAGTTACATCTGGCATGTAGGAAATGTCTCCTTCCTGCGAATAATCATTCTACCAACATTTAATATGGCTTTCTCAATAGTGTAGTTGCATTGCACCACTGAACTCAGGACAAATAATCACAAAAGACATTCGAAAGGCTGAACAGTTGGGAAGTGAAAAGTCATCTCTCAAGGAAAACAGTAGTGTACAGGCTTTGCCCATGAGATGCAGAGTTTGCCTTGTGGCGAGCAGCAGCTGTATGTACAAGCAAAAGCAAAAGGACTTAGAAATACATTTCTCCAAGCATCACAAATCCTGACAAGTCTTTAAACACTTGTGCCATCTTCACTTTCCCTGGCAGTAGCTTTCCTTAGGATTTGAGGAATACATGAATGGAACAGTCCAGTCTCTGCCTCTTTATTATGAAAGGGGAAGCACATAAGCTTCACTAGAAACTGTAATCAAATGATGTGTATGTATGCAGTAAAAAGATGAAGGGTAGGTCAATGTGTAATATAGGTGCACATGGAAGGGCATGGAGCATTAGCCTTTCTAGAAAATGTTTTACTGAATGAGGTATGAATTTCTCAAAATGAGCCACTTAAAATGAATCAGAGTCACTAGCTCTTTGGTTGAAGTAAAGCCCTGCCTTATGTAGATACAGCTTGCTAAACACTCAAAAGGCCTGGTATGTGCCATTGATTACTTTATAAAACAGGCATGGGAAAACCTTGGCCCTCCAGGTGATCTGGACTTCAACTACCACAATTCCTAACAGAAACGAAGGGAGGGAGGAAGGATAGAAAGGAGGGAGGAATGGTGGGAGGAACAGAGAGAGGGAGGGAGGGAAGAAGGAAGGAAGGAAGGAAGGAAGGAAGGAAGGAAGGAAGGAAGGAAGGAAGGAAGGAAGGAAGGAAGAGAGGAAGGAGGAAGAGAGGAAGGAAGACAGGGAGGGAGGGAGGGCAGGAGGGAAGGAAGGATAGAAGGAAGAGAGAGGGAAGGAGGAAGGAAGGTAGGGAGGGAAGATGGAAGGAAAGAAGGATAGAAGAGAGAGAGAGAGAGGGAGGGAGGGAGGGAGGGAAGGAAGGAAGGAAGGAAGGAAGGAAGGAAGGAAGGAAGGAAGGAAGGAAGGAAGGAAAGATGGATGGAGGAAGGAGGGATAGAAGGATGGATGGATGGAAGGGAGGGAAGGAATAAGGGCAGGAGGAAGGGAGGAAGGAGAGATGAAGGAAGGAAGGAAGGAAGGCAGGCAGGCAGGGAGGCAGGGAGGCAGGGAGGAAGGAAAGATAGAAGGATGGGAGGGAAATTAAAGAAGGAAAGAAGGATGGAAAGGAGGGAAATTAAAAAATCCAATTTTTCCTTAAACCTGCTTCATTTGGAATTCATTTTTGATGGCTTTTGTATAGTTTTAAAATATATTTTAATTACTACCATATTATTAATTCTGCTTCTGTTTCGTGCTCATGTTGCAAAGCTTCCTTAGCAATATAATTAGAAGGGGGGAAATCCCTATCTTATCACAAATAAGTAACCAGACAGACTGATAGGCATATATCTCTACTTTATAAAGCCCCCCCCCCCCCAAGAAGCGATTATCTGATTTTTAAAGGTATGAGCCCTTTTCAGAAAAAAAAACCACCTGTTTCCCAAACTTATGTTTATAGAAAGCTCCAGGCATGGGGAAAATGTTTTAAAGCTGGGAATGGTGGAATGGGTGGATGCTGAATCCATGGATAAGAAGGGGTTACTGTAGTTAAATACACTCTATCTTGGTTAGCTTATGCCAAGTATTCTTTTGCAACCACATTTTAGGATGCCAGCAAGCACAGTCATGAAACTGGGGGTTTGCATCATCACGAGATTTTTTAAAAGTGTTTAAAAAGTCCTGAAAGAAATGCCATGTGAAATGGTTGTAAACAGCTCCCTCAGCCTTAATGGAGGACCTGATTAAACTCTGATTAATGATTTGCATTTCCAATTTGGACTTAATGAATGAATCCATCGTGCCAATTAATCAATTAGAGTACCGTCTGCAGACAGAAGCAAGTTGAAGCCAATGGGCCCGATCCACCTCCGGTGCAAACTCCTTTTGAGATGAACAGCCTTTGTAAACAGAAGGATGACTCAGACCTTGGAGAACATTTGAAAAAGACATTTAGAAGTGGCGAGAGCTCAAAAGCAATTTATATTAGCTTTGGTGCTACCCTCCGCCCCCATCCTTGAATGTGGCTAAAGAGATTTTTTATTAAATTCTGAATAGTGTTGTTGTTTTATGCTTTATGTAGCTCAGCATGGGCTTGACAAAGATGATTTATGGGATGTAAATATCTGAAGTGTGGTCTGGATCTTACTTTTAGTCAATATCAGAGGAGGGGAAGAGACCCTTTAAGCCCTCATATTGGTTAAAACCAATATGACAGGGTTGTGGGTTCATGTGTGTGTTTGTGCTTTCAAGTGACTGTTCAATCTATTGCAACCCAAGGAATGCTAGCACAGAAGTTCCAAAGAAAGGCTAAGAGGAGCCATCCATCTGCTCCACTGACTAGAAAAGCAAGTTCTTGGGTCTACAACTTGTAGACTCCTCTCCTCGCATGCCCAATTCTCATATTGATTGAGAAGTATCTGTCGCTGCAGGCAAGTAGCTTTTCCAATATTCTGGTTCACTCACACATTGCTCTGTCCAGTGGTTTCATAAGAGAGAATAATTGTGAAGCAAACAAAGGGAAATAGCAAACCACCGTGCTCATTTCCATTTTATTATTATTTTTTAAAAAACAGTTCAGAGGATCCATTTGGCTCCAATATTGAAGCGTTTCATTGCAGATCCAAGTTTCTTTTATTGATAAAGAAGCCTAAGCTAGAAAACCAGCCCCAATTTAGGGAAGAAAATGGAAAGAAAAGCAAAAAAATGGATGCTTCTATAACAAAGATGCTCTCTAAATATAATTGGGCTCAAAATTTTGTACAAGAGCAGTGATATGCTCTTTAATAGGGAGTTCTATTATTCTGAAATAATCAGAACAGGGGGAATGATTTGCTATTTGATATTGGCTTATTTCTGAATTTCCTAACATTATTGTTAGATCAAACCAGTCATGGCTGGTAACTCCCAAATCGGTGGGGTGGTGAATCCACTTTGGGCTTTATCCTGAACTTGAAAGAAGCTCTGTCTCTAGCTCTAGCTCTTTCTCTAGCTTTATCTCTGTCTCTATCTCTGTTTCTAGCTTTATCTCTGTCTCTGTATGACTCTGTCTCTATCTCCATCTCTATCTCTATCTCTGTTTCTAGCTTTATCTGTCTCTGTTGTTCTGTCTCTAGCTCTAGCTCTATCTCTGGTTCCATCTCTATCTGTTTCTGACTCTAGCTCTGTCTCTGTCTCCGGCTCTAGCTCTGTTTGCGTTTAGCTGTGGCTCTAGCTTTGTTTCTATCTCTGTCTGTCTCTATCTTTATCTCTGTCTCTGTCTGTCTCTAGTTCTAGTTCTGTCTTTGTCTCTGTCTCTAGCTCTGTCTCTAGCTCCAGCTCTAGCTCTAGCTGTCTCTGTCTGACTCTAGCTCTAGTTCTAGCTCTAGTTCTGTCTCTATCTGTCTCTAGATGTAGCTCTAGCTCTGTCTTTGCATCTCTCTAGATATATCTATATCTATCTCTGTCTCGGTCTCTTGGTCTAGCTCTAGCTCTAATCTGTCTACCTATGCATACATTCACATACAAAGAAAGGAGAAACTCTTCATTGTAGCAAAGAACTAGCACATATGCAGGGAAGGCTGAGTTGGTACTCCCATGTGCTAGATTTTAATATGTGGGGAGGCTATTTACTGTATTAGGAGCATTCGGTATATGATCCCAAAGTAGTAGAAATGCGGAAAAGGGTATTTTCTGAACAAGTATTCTAGTGTTTACAACAGCACAGTTTATCACAGTGCAGAGTTTAGAACTAAGTAGTTTACAAACAAGACCAGTGTTATTTCAATGCGGAGTTTAGAATTAACTTGAAATAATTGGAATTATTACAGTGAGGATCTTAGAACTATAGCTTTACAAATTAGACACTTACTGCGCGCTAACCCTGGTTTGGATCATAAAGTGTAGTGGCAATTGAATAGGACAAATTATGATTCACATGTATAGTCATATACTGAGAGGAATAATTTAGGAAGGAAAGTGCCTTCATAGCAGTTGGCATTTGGATTAACAGGGCCTTCTATCCCTATAATTAATATTAGCCCCAAACTATGAGATTTAAGCTATTTCCTTTGATATTTTTAAATGTATTAAAAGGCAGTTATTGAAGATTTCTTATCCGGACTGAATTCCTATGTCTCTCCAGCAGGATCTGCATTCAAATAAAGGCATTGTTTTGGCAATATCACTGTGCTTAAAGTTTAATCCGCTTCCAAAAGGATGTTATCTTGTCCCTTTTCTTCTTCTTTTCTTAAAAGGGAGTGTAATGCACCAAGTAAATTATTCTTAGGCATACTATATCTTTCTTCAGGGATATATTTCCTTCTATTTTTTAAAAAAGTCAGAGCTTTGCACTGACATGGAACACTGAACTAAATTATCTTCTTTAATTACAAATGGTAAAGCGGAGTAATAGAAGCATTAGCTTTGTCGGCATTCCTAAAGAAATGAAGGCAGGCAGCAGCAGATGGGGTGGGCAGCTCAAAACGACCGCATTTCCTGCCCAGTCCGCAGTGCTAGCTTTCACACTGATAAAAATGGTTCATTCGCATTTCCACTCTCTGTCTCGGGGCCTTCATCAAGGAGGATATGAATCTGAGTCAAATCTTCAAGTCTATGCCCTCATAATGTGCTGAATGACAATTCCTATCAGCACAGAGGTGATGGAAGTTGTGGTCTAGCATAGCTGGAATGCAACAGGTGATGTGCACCCCCCATCAATGAATTTACATCACCAGGGGTTATTTCCTTTGGGATGTAACCCTGTGCTATCCAAGAAGTCTGTATGAGAATATGGACTTCCTCCCTGGTGTACTTGAGATTATGGAAGCCCATCCTGTTGGCTGTTGATGTTCCATCAAAAGTACAGGACTGGAAAGGGACTCTTTCTCTCTCTCTCTCTCTGTGTAAGAGAGAATCCAAACCAAGTATAGCCTTAGATCCTGAACTTGATCAATGCAATTCTACCAAGTTTAAGAAGTTCCATATCAATACAAAAGTGAGTTTCATTCCAACAATCTCATGACTTCTGGCTTGTGAGCTTTGTAGAAACATCTAGTTGGCTGCTACTTGAATCAGAATGCTGGACTGGAGGGATCTTGGATCACCTGACTCAATAATGGGGTTACTACCGGACTTCCGGTGGTGGCAAGATGGCGGGAGAAGCAAGTTCATGACGCTCGTCAGTTCTTGCAACTTGTTGAATGCCTCAGGGGGGCTAGTCCCCCCCTGCCTCGTGGAAATAATGAGGCGGTAGGACCCTCAGACCAAGAAGCTCCAAAAGGAGACCCCCCAAACTTGGCAGAGGGGTGAGGTCCAACACAGGTCCCCCGGACAAAACCGGGATAGGACGCCAGCCACCATCTTTTCTTAACAATAAGTGAAAGAAAAGAAGAAACGAAAAGGTGAGCAAGACAGAAAGACAGAACAGATTATCGAGGGGGAAAAAAAAAGAAGGCCGGGTGCCGTATCCTGGGTTGCTAGCAGCCAAGACAATACCAAATATTGAAATAATATAATGTTCTATACTAAAACCTTAAAACAACTCAAATAACTGAACCTTTAAACTCAGGAACTCTGGAGACAAAAGACTGAAGATTTACAGAATTATGAAACCTAAGCATAAGACTCAGCAAAAAGAGGAATAGAGAAGAAGGAGGAAAGAAGTGAACCAGATAGCCCCTTCGTTCTTGATCCCCCACTCCTCCCCACTCCTCCCCCAGTTACCACCTCACCTACTCCTCGCTCTTAGCGCTTACTCCTCGCTCTTAGCGCCCACTTCTCGCTCTTTTATGAGAGGATATTTTTTGGAACATGCAGCCAGAGAGAAGAAACATAGAAAACTAGCTTATGATAGGTTAAAGAAAGAATTAGAGCAGCAGGAGACGCAAGCTAAACTGAACCCTTCAAACAAAAAGATATTATACCAAACAGAGATATTAAGGAAACAACTTAACACTCTTGACTTAGAAGAGATGGAAAAAAAACTGAAATATGTAAAACAGAACTATTTTGAAAACGCAAATAAAGTTAGCAGATGGCTAGCGAGGAAACTCACCATCAAGAAACAATCTCGAAGAATATCAGAGATAGAAGGGGAAGGGGTGTTCTATTTCAAAACACATGAAATATTAGATGAATTTGTAAGATATTACAAGAATCTATACTCAGACGATTTAATCCCGAAAGAGAAAGTGATGCAATACTTAGGTAAGCAATGCATAACTAATCGGATTACCAAAGAGAGAGACTTAACAGAAAGATATCAAAAGAAGAACTACAAAGAATAATAAAGAGGCTTCCTATCCACAAATCCCCCGGCCCTGATGGATTTACGACCTTATATTATAAAACTTTTATTGACCGCCTGTCGAGCCCACTTTTGAAAGTGATGAATAAGGCATTAGAAGAAGGCATAATCCCAGATACATGGAGAACAGCTAACATTACATTACTACATAAAGAAAACACAGACAGTACAAAAACCAGGAATTATAGGCCGATCTCCCTTCTTAATAATGACTATAAAATATTCACCAGCATATTAGGGGATAGGCTGAAAGAAATACTAGTGGAGAGGATAGAAGAAGATCAAAAAGGCTTCCTTCCGAGACGGCAAATTAGGGACAACATTCGGACAATCTTAGATGCGATAGAATACTATGATAAAAAAATTAATAAAGAAGTGGCATTTTTATTCGTCGACGCCGAGAAGGCGTTCGACAACGTCAATTGGTTCCTAATTAAGGAAACATTAAAAGAAATGGACGTTGGTCACAATTTTAATAAAGCGGTAGAAGCCATCTATTCGCATCAATTTGCCAATATAATAATTAATGGTCACACCTCAGATAGGTTCGAAATAGAAAAGGGAACTAGACAGGGCTGCCCGCTGTCTCCCCTTATATTTATATTGACACTAGAACTGCTATTAAACAACATCAGAAAGAATGAGGAGTTGAAAAGCCTTACTCTAGGGAAGCACAGGCTCAAGATTCGGGCCTTTGCGGACGACATAGTCTGTGTGGTAGAAGACCCTCTTAACACCATAGACAAGTGGTGGCAGGAACTGGAGGCATTTGGCTTGGTGGCGGGATTCAAAGTAAACAAAGACAAAACCCAAATGTTGACGAAAAATATCTCCAAAAAGAAAGAAGAAGAGCTACAAAGTAGAACAAAACTCAGTGTGGCTAAGAAAGTGAAATATCTAGGGGTCATCTTAACAGCTAAAAATGCACAATTATATAAAAACAATTACGAAAAGAAGTGGCCCCTAATCAAAGAGAAATTGAAAAGGTGGGAACCATTAAAACTCTCACTCCTAGGTAGAATAGCCGCGATTCAAATGAATATACTCCCTGATATGCTCTATCTGTTCCAGACCCTCCCAATTATCAAAACCAAAAAAACATTTGAAATCTGGCACAGAGATATCCAGAAATTCATCTGGAAGGGAGGTAGACATAGGATCAGTTTCACCAACCTCTGTGACAACAAGAAAAGAGGAGGCCTGGCTCTCCCGAACCTGTGCCTCTACCACGATGCCGCCGCGTTATGTTGGGTTAAGGAGTGGGTTAGCCTTAAGGAAGAGAAATTATTAGCATTGGAAGGTCACGATTTAATGCAAGGCTGGCACAAATATTTATGGAGAGGGTCAGCAAAGAAAGAAAGAAATTTTAAAAACCACTTCGTCAGAGCTCCCCTTATTCAAATCTGGGAAAAGTATAAAGATAAATTCCATACCAAAGCTCCGAGGTGGTTTTCCCCGAATGAAGCTAGCCAAATTAGAGGGGCCGGCAGAGAGAAGTGGCTGACTTATAAGGAAATCTTAAAAGGAAATACTAGGAATCCAATACTTAAAACCCAGGAGGAGCTAAGGAACCAGGACCCAACTCTTTCTTGGTTCCAATACCATCAGATTAAGGAGTGCTTCTACTTAGATAAAAAGACAGGGTTCGAAATGGAAGAATCTTTCTGGGATAGAATTGTACAATCCGAGAATAAACATATAAGAAAACTATATCAGCAGTTACTAAAATGGGAAACAGAAAAAGAGCTAGTTAAAAACAATATGGTGAAATGGGCAAAAGATCTAGGCCGCTCAGTACATCTCTCGGAATGGGAAGAAATCTGGTCTAGAAAAATAAAATGTATACAATCAAATGATTACAGGGAGAATTGGTACAAACTATTTTTTAGATGGTACCTAACTCCAACACAACTGGCCAGAATCAGTAGAGGGAAATTGGGGAGCAGATGTTGGAAATGTAAAAGAACTACGGGAACTTTCTGGCACATGTGGTGGGGATGTAAAAAGGTGAACGCCTTTTGGCGAGCAATTCACAAAGAATCTGAAAAGATATTAAAAAAGAAATTTCCCTTAAAACCCGAGCTTTTTCTGTTGGGAATAACTGACTCTGACATGGACAATAATGATAGTAAGATCCTTTTCCACCTCTCGACAGCGGCCAGAATCCAACTGGCCCGATACTGGAAAACTCGAGAAATCCCTACAATTGAACAGTGGACTTTAAAGACATATGATGTTATGAATATGGACCTCTTGACCCAGAGATTATCAGACAATGGAGAGAAGAAGAAGCATACTGATTGGAAAAAATTCTTGGAGTACCTGGACAAAGAAAGATAAATATTAGAAACCAATTTAATAAATATTAGAAACTAATTTAAGCGGTAACCTGTTAATGTATTAGAATAGAATCTGATAAGTATGTTTATCAGTTACAATATATGCTTAGAAGAATAATGATCTGTCTGCTCAACCTGGAAGTATTCGTAAATTCACCCCATCCCTTTTGTGTCTGGTTTCTAAAGTCGTCCTTCCCCCACCCACTTTTTCCTCCCTCCCCTTGTTGCCCCAACTCCCTTTTTCCCCCTTTTCCTCTTTCCCCCTTCCTTTCTAGAACACCCTCCCCTCTCACACCCCCCTCCCATTCCTTAACCCTCGTGTGCTCCAATGTTTTCTATTGTTTTTTTTTTACTATTGTATTGAAAACTGATAATAAAGTTTATTAAAAAAAAATAATGGGGTTACTCAGACCTCCGGTCTTATGACAACCAAAAGATGATCCTGTCATGAAGTTTACCTTGCAAGATTGATTCAGAGAGGGTTTACCTTTGTCTCCCTCTGAGGCTGAGAGAGTGTGACTTGCCCAAGGTCGCACATACATTTCCATTACTGAGCAGGAATTCAAACCCTAATCTCTAGTCCAAAGTCGTAGTCCGACACGCAAAACAACTATACCATGCCGACTCATCTAAAGAAGATTTCTAAGTCCTCCAGTACAATTCCATAATGTCATGATGGAAGGCCTAGAGAGTCATAGAGAGGTGTTCTCTAGGTTTAAAAATGGCTGTTTTCTTTGTGTTTTCCCCACTTTCAGAGGGGTGCTATGCCCCAACTCCAGCAAATGTGGAGGGCTGAAGCTAGTTTGATGTCAACATTAATTGCCAGTTTGTATATATATCTCAATCAAATGTTAACACAGTATGTGACAGCTTCAACTTGCTGGCATGCTTAATTGTTAATTCCTGGCTGATATTGCAAGCTCCACTATTATCAGTTGTCAGAAAACACTTCCAACCTGTCTTGTTGCATTCTCCAGCTGGTATTTTACAAGGTTGGCATTTCAAGAGTAGCCCCTTTTGGAGGCGGTGGGTCAGGCTGGCTTGTGAATGTAGGCAAAGAAGTGAAGGTAGATGCTGACTTTAGTTTCCTGATAATCTCAACTTTCACATCCTTTTTTTTTTATAAAGGAGCATATGGATAGGTGAAGACATGTTTCTTGGCCGTGTGTAGTTTTTAGACCATATGGATATGTGAAGATAAGCAGTGAAGTAGTGATAAAAAGCAGGACGTTTCAGTAGTATTTTTAGTAGTTATTTCATATCTTCGAATCACAGAAGTATAAAGTTGGACGAGACCCCCAAGGGCCATCCAGTCCAACCTCATTTATACAATTGAAACACCCCCAACAGAAAACGTTAGAAAAGGACACTCCGCCACACTCTGAGGAAGTAGTTATAATATTTCAGTAGTTGAGGCATTTCCACCTAGCACATCGTGTCACCTTTTCCTAAAATGCGATTTTAGGTTTTATTTATAATTAGTTGTTTGATGTCGATTGGTGTTGGGATTGAGTGGGTTATTAATTGTATCCTTGTCTGCTTTTGTGGTAAGGCATTGAATGTTTGCCTCTATGCGATTGCTCTATGTGTTTTTAGTGTGTTCTAAACCACCCTGAGTCCCCTTGGGGAGGTAGGGCAGAATATAAATAAATAAATTATTATTACTAGCCATCCCCTGCCACACGTTGCTGTGGCCCAGTCTGTGTATATGAGTTTCGTGTGTGTATATGTGTGTATTTGTGTATATATGTGGTTTTGCGCATGCGTTGTAATGTATTTTTTGTTTTTTGGCTTTTTAAGTCACTTTTGCTGTTTTTCAGTTATTTTATGAGTGATGGTCACTCGTTGGCCTGAGAGGTGTCTTGTGTCCAAATCTGGTGTCAATTCGTCCAGTGGTTTTTGAGTTATATTAATCCCACAAACAAACATTACATTTTTATTTATATAGATTATTATTAATAGAATACATTATTCCCAATTATAAACAAGAAGGGCCCAATGGTCCAAATTAAAATACTTGGATGGAATCCTCTTTGGTAATTCCATCTGGAGAATGCCCAATGGATCAATTGTTGAGTAGAGAGTCAACATGCAGGTAACTTTATTTGGATCAGTAAGTTTACTAACAGTAGGATGTGGGACATTATGTTCAGTTGCTTGATGTCATTGTAGAGTTTACAGAGTCAGGTTTGAATGCCAGGTAAAGTATGCATGTTTTTATGAAGAGTACGTAAAGGACTCTTTTGGACGTACTTTGGAGGCAGATTGAAGCCTTTCCTGGGCTCCTCCTGAAAAAGTCAATTGTTGAAATTGGAGTTTTCCAGGCTATATGGCCATGTTCCAGAAGCATTCTCTCTTAGGAGAAGCATGTTCTCTTTCTGGAGCATGGCCATGCAGCCCAGAAAACTCACAGCAACCCAGTGATTCTGGCCATGAAAGCCTTGGACAACAAATTGCTGAAATGATCGAATATCCCCAAAGATGGCTCTCTGGCATTTGCTATAGAGGTTCAGGTGGTAGAGTCAGCAGCAACTCAGTAATAATTTTGGTCTTACTATTAAAAGGCGTCTCTTATCATTCAGCCGAAATCTACTGTCCAAGCTGGCATTGATCATTGCAGGCTCTCATAAAATATAGTCAGCCCTCCATATTTGCCCAGGTTAGGGGTGCAGGATCCCTAATGAAAGGGCAAAAACAGAGGAGAGGAAAAGGAGTCTCCTTCTATATCATCCATTCAACAGAGGCTTCCAAAACGATCCTGTTGGCCCTGTTCTTTCCAAAGGATCTGCCTATCTTCACCCTTCATTATGTTATCACAGGAATAGGCAAACTTTGGTCCTCCAGATGTTTTGGACTCCAACTCCCACAATTCCTAACAGCCTACCGGCACATGGCTATGTTATCATTTCTAAACTTTACTGGGACGCGGCGTGACATCAAATAATTCCCTTTATTTCTTTACTTGCGTTCCTTGTTTCCCTGCACTTAATGAGTCTAGAAAACAGTGTGGGGATAATTAACTTAGCTAAAAACACAATCCTTTTTTTAAAAACCCTGCGATTCTCCGTTTTAGAAGGCATTGTTCCTTTACTGAAGTTGTTAATAAAATTCAGATGACGCTCTGTTCCTTTCACAGCTGAACAAGCCGCAAACAAATAGTTTTGCTTGAAAATAATTTTGGGGGAAATTGCTCTTTTGTTAAACCATTGCAAACCCTTTAAAATGCATCTTGCTGAGACAGAATAAATTGGGTTCTTTCCCCAGGATTTCCCTCATATTTGTTCATCCAATTATTCAGTCAGATAGATAGATAGATAATTTAGCAAACAAATGACAGTCTTGAAATGAAATGGCTTCAGTAACAGAGTGGAGCATGTACATAGACAAGGACATAAATCATTAGTATCCTGCTAGTGATATAGGCAGGTGTATTCCTAACTTATACCCATTCATCTCTTTTGATGGTCATTGCAAAAGCAATAATTCACTATCGCTTTCACATAAGAATTTTCACTTCCTCAAGATTCACCCTCCTTCTATGGGTCCCATCTCTATTTACAGTCATTTAGTGGCTTGTGGAAAGTGGTACCAGAGAAGCATCCAACTCTGTCCCTTTTGCCAGGATCCTTTGGGTTTTCCAAAGGTCCTAGAGGTGGACATTGTTATTCTGCATCTGACTATAGCAGTGGTTCTCAACCTGTGAGTCCCCCGGTGTTTTGGCCTACAACACCCAGAAATCCCAGTCAGATTACCACCTGTTTGCTAGGATTTCTGGGAGCTGAAGGTCAAAACATCTGGGGGTCCACAGGTTGAGAACCATTGGGCTATAGGTACATAGCCAGGTACTTCTCTAGTGTCTCCTCATCTCCAGCAGCCACTAAAAAGACGGAGAAGAAGGACTGGCAGTGGGTCCTACAGGAGGGGAAAAGGGGAGATAGAATGAACTTCCACCTGAGCAGAACCTTTTGTATTTGGGGACACTCTAAAATTACCCCTCTCAAGGCAGGATTTTGGCTATGGTTACTTTAAATAACATCAAAACCATTTCTCTGTATGTTTGTTTTTTCTTGAGACATTCCCTGCTTTAGATGTGGAGTAGGTGCTGTGACCACAGTGAATCTATTTTGTGTTGTGCATTGTGCACAGTTTTTGTCTCTATCCAAAATCTTCGGTACACTTCGATGCTGTTCATAAAAGCTATCCTTCATATTTTGGCTCTGCTAAGCACAATAACTGAAAAATAAAATCATTAAAAAGAGTGAGAGGGGGTCTCTTCATTCCTCAAAAACACAAAACAAAAAAATAGGACAAACAGAACAGTCTACATTACAGATATAGGCAGCCATTCTACATAATATACTGGGCCCTCCACATTTGCAGGTTCGATTTTTGCAAATTTGATTATTCATGGATTTGATTGGAATGTTCTCTTTTGGAATCTCTAGGTCGTCCAGTGCTATTCTATGGCCAAGAATCTCTAGATTCTTTAGTGTGAGTCTAACATCAGATACTAGTGGAAGTCATGCTGGAGGATCTTGAAATTCCTAGATATGTGTTCTCTTGGGTGCTAGAAACAGATATATCTGGGTTTTTTCCCCCACTTTTACAGCGGTATGGTGTTCCAACCCCAGTTAATGTGGAGGGATGACAGGATTCCAGTCATAGATTAATTGAACAGTCATTCAGTCTGTTAAAATGCACTCTAGCTCACTCTTCCTCAGTAGATAGATGGATGAGTGTGGCCATGCGAGGTGAGGATTATAGGAAGTGTCATACAAAAATATCGTATTTCATAATATAATAGTCACCATCATGTTAATAGTCGTGTCTCTCCTTGCATAATAGTTGCACCCCCATTTGGGGTTGATTTTCCCTTCCTCCTTCCTTGCTTCCTTCCTTCCTTCCTTCCTTCCTTCCTTCCTTCCTTCCTTCCTTCCTTCATTCCTTCCTTCCTTCCTTCCTTCCTTCCTTCCTTCTTTCCTTCTTTTTCTGAAGGCGAGGCCATTTAAAAACCAAAGAATGGAGATATCTGAAGCTCCATTCTTCTCTCCTCCTTCCTTCTTCCAAGACAAGGCTGTTAAAAAAATCCGGAATTCTATATAAAGGAGGGAAGATCAGAGTTCCAGAGACAACAATTTCACGTTTTTTAAACTGCCTTGTCTTGGAGGAAAATGAAAGGAGAGAAAAGTTGAGCTTCAGAGACTTTCATTTTAGAGTTTTTAATCTTTTAGAGAAGGAAGGAAGGGAGGGAAAATCAGCCCAAAATGTCTCTACAGTTAAAAAAAGCCCACAATTAACAGAGCTGTTTGTTTGGGTCTGGATCATCCCTTTTCCTCCTCTCTTTTCTGAGGTAAGGAATTTAATTTAAAAGAAAAACAGAAACTGGAGGCAATTTTTTCCTCATGCAATAGTCGCACCCCCTTTTAAAAAAGGGAAAAAACAGAGACTATTATGTGATGAAATGAGGTATTTTTAGAGTTTTAATAAGAAGATAGACATGCCTGGATTGAAATACCTTAATGTCACCGGATCCTGTCTAATCTTGAAAGCTAAGCAGGGTCAGCCCCTGAATAAAATTTGGATGGGAGACTGCCAACAAAGAGGAAGGAATTAGCTAAGAAATCCACAGAATTGCCTAAGACAGCAAGACAAGCAACATCAATATCTCTCCTGCACCCAGGACAGGAGAGGTTGCCCCGATCCCCCAAAATGTGTGGTTAATTTCTGGATCTACTCCAAAGATTTGATAGCTTGGTGGTAAAGTGATTTTTATCCAAGATATACAGTCATAGAGCAATTGGTTTTTTGCTGTTGTTGTTTCAATTTGAACGCAACTTGTTTAGTGTGCCCCTTTTGTTCTTGACATTCAGTGTACTTCACAGCGTCTCCCCTCCGCCCTCCATTTCAGTTGCCTGTAGTGCATCTTACATAATTGAGCTCCAAAGTCTTTTTTAACCCTGATAATAATGGAAGGCAGCTCTCCTTTGCTCACCTCCCTTGCCTTTTTAGACTATTCCCAGGGGCAGTTGTTATTCCACGTCGCTGAGTTTAGTTAATTGATGGAACAAAGAACCTCTTAGGTTTGTTTGTGATAATTTAGAAATAAATGGCATCCTTTTTAAATCCTGGCAAGAGAGGCAGGGAGCAGAACTCGAAGGGGAAAATTATGACTGTGTGGTTTGTAAACGACAGGTCACCCTGCAGTACTTTTTAAGAGAATTGAGTGGGCACAGGCAAGAGACTGATGATCCTGGCATAGCAACGTCTCAGCATCAGTTGCCTCCTTTTCCTGGACTCTTCCAGCAAATATTCAAGATAAGGCAAAATGCTCTGCGATAGAAAATAGTTAGCAATCCTGACACATGCTAGAAGTGTGACTTACATCTATGTCACACTTTCAACACCTCTATTAAAAAGGCAGTTTAATTAAGTTCAGTAAAGGTAAAGGTTTTCCCTGATGTTAAGTCTAGTTGCGTCCGACTCTGGGGGGTGGTGCTCATCTCCATTTCTAAGCTGAAGAGCCGGTGTTGTCCATAGACATGGAGTGCCATTACCTTCCCGCAAAAGCGGTACCTACTGATCAAGTCACATTTGCATATTTTCGAACTGCTAGGTTGGCAGTAGCTGGGGCTAACAGCGGGAGCTCACCCCACTCCCTGGATTCGAACTGCCATCCTTTTGGTCAGCAAGTTCAGCAGCTCAGAGGTTTAAACCATTGCGCCACCAGCTAGAACTGTAGCCTCAGTTTCCCTACTGGCAATATGGGAATTGCAATGACAGCAGAGTTGTGGCTCCTTGTGGTACTGAGACATTGTCGGTATGATTAGGCAGCCAATCCAGGAGGGATACCTTTACTGGAGGACAAAGTGGCATATTTATTGGCATATTTTTATTGTAAGGTGGATGCAGTTGGACTAATTGGGCTTCAGGATGAATAGTCTTGGGTCAGCTTTAAATGGGAGGCACTGCCAAGATGAATTCAGCACAGACTGTAAAATGCTTCTCAAATTAAAAAGGTTGCATAAAGCACAGATAGGGAGCATTTTAGTGCCCTGATTAGTGTCATCCTTCCTGCTGCTGCTGAATTAAATGCTCACTTGTGCAAGGATAAAGGTCAACAGACGAATGGATTTCAAGTAAAACCCAAAAACACACAGAAAGAATTTGTTAGGGTGAACTACTTGGAACTTTTGGGAGATACAAACTTTTGAATTCCTCAACCGAACAGGTAGTTTAAAAAGAAACTTTACTACACACTGCAATGACATGACATGCTATTCCTTTGTGAAGAGTTTGGAATGTTATTTTGAATACAAATGAATATAATGACATGCTAATGCTGACAGAGATGACCATAATATGTGGGTAAAGTGCATGCAAAGGAGAGAAGCACATAAACTTTGTTTTGAATGAAGAATGGGGCAACCATGTTTTGCAGAAAGAAGCAATAAAACCCACGAGACCATGAAACTTCTCGGGCTGTCTAGAAGTTTTCTCACATTTTCCCTTTTGGTTTCCCTCTGTGATCCGATTGTAACTAACATGGCAACATCCTTTGGAATCCTAACGTTTGTACATTGGAGCAGGACATTTTATGCCATCGCATTATGGTTTCATAGGGTTTCTAATTTGGACCAAGTCATTTCATGTCAGCATCCTATGGACTTCTGTGGTTAGTAATTTGAGGAGAGGTATTTCTGATTCTCCCCAAACTAGGACCTCCCGAAACCGCAAAATCATAGAATTTCAGAAGGGACAAGTGCAGAAATTAAGGGAGAAGCAAAACGCTATTCTGGTGTCATGTGAAAAGGCTGTAAGGATCACAATGGGTGCTTGCCTTTTTGGGCTCTCCTTGGACAACCGGGCATGAGGACTGTCATGAGGAGTAGTACACACTCTTCAGACATTATCTCCATAGCACTAGTGGGAATGTTAAGCAGCCTGTTTATTTTTAACTGGCCAAGATAACACTGTTAACGTTGAAGAGCTTTCCAGGTATCACTGTTGATTCCAATAAGGTTTTCCTAGCAGAACAAACTGCTCATCATGTGGTGTTTAATTAAATCTGAACTTTCCATTTACCGAAAGCTTTTTCCTGCTATCTTTGAAAGGGTGATCATGAGAAGCAAGGAACACATCAAAGAAGAAAGCGGTGATGTGACAAAGACATTCACCTTCTGTGCCATGTGTGTTGGTGCGCATGTGCATGGCGGGATGGAGAGAAACATGTGAATTCTTTCTTACATACATAATTTAAATGTTAGCAGCAAGCAGCCTGCTGGTTTCTAACATCCATAATTGTGAAACACCCCTGTAAGGAACAAGGTAACTTAATTCTCAAAACAGCACAAAGATTATTATGTGACGTGGTCTTAGGGTAAAAGAGATTTTCCATAAAACTCCCAGAAGCATATGCGATATGCCTTTACTGCCCATAAAGTTTGGAAATGTGACATTTTTGGCCTGCAACTCTCAGTATCTCCCAGCCTTAAAAACTAATTTCTGCAAACCGTGGTTTTATGCAGCTACTTTTGTGCAGCAACAAATGGTCCTGGATGAGAATGGGAATGTGTTGAAAAGCCACCATAATACAACTCAGGTGCTCTTCCTAATGAGAATAGCAGAGTGGGAAAATCTTGTTCAAGGCATCCAGATCTGAAGTAGTATGCTGCTTTAGGGCTCCGAGGTGCTCAATTCTGCTGTGATCTGGTATGCCATTCTCACCACTCTTCATGAAAGTTACTCTTCAGCTCTGGGAGGTAATGTGAATCCGCAACCACAAAATTGCCAGAGTGAGGATGAACTAGTATAAGGGTTCTGGTACCTCATTTCTTGTGCCTTTCTATTTCCAAATGAACTTTGGGGTTTGAAAGCATCATTTAGATGGCAGCATCAACTTGTTAAGGGGATGGAGTTTATGTGCAGCAAAAGTTGGCATCTTTTCTCTCATTTGAAGCCACTAGAGATGGCAGTTGGATTGGAGGGAAAGCATTTAGCCTGGTGCTGGAATCATGCATAATGGAGCAGAGGCCAGAGCACTGACAGGTGGAATGGCGAGAGGTATCTCACCAGTTGCTGGAGCCAATGCATGATGGAGTTGTGTCTGGCTGCTCTCCTCTTCCTTAAGAAGTCAGAGAGTGGTTGTTTGAATGGATGGAAGGCCTCTTGCTAGGTGCAGGAACCAAGGCATGATTGACTGCTCTTTCCTATATCTAGAACAATGGCATTTGGAATGGAGGGAGGACCTCTCACCAGTTGCTAGGGTCAAGACATGATGGGACTGAATGTTCCAAGAATGTGAGGAGAACGCTTTGTCTAATGGATTGCTTAATCTCACTCATTTCCTGACTTGAAGTAAACTTTGGTAGGGAGGTAATAAAAAGCGCCCATGTGTACATGACGGCGGTTCAAACAAAGCTCTTCAGCATGGAAGCTGGACCGACAGGATGCCCCCCACCCCCCACCTGGAGTTAAGCACAGCCTCCAGATGCTGGAGATGGAAGAAGATGGGAAGCCTTTACCTCTGTTTGTGTACTGTCTGTCTTTGTCAATTGTATAATGGCATTGAAAGTTTGCCGTATATGTGTACTGTAATCTGCCCTGAGTCCCCTTGGGGAGATAGGGCGAAATATAAATAAAGTATATAAATATATATTATTATCATCATCTGCTTCTGAGCCTTCTGATGCTCTATGGCTATCTTGGATCTTAACCATTTCCTGTTTTGACTGCATACCTTATCCCTAACTCTCTGATCCTTCTATTCCTGGTTTGGATTACAACGTGGCCTCCTGGAACATTAATTTAACTGAAGCCTGACACTTCTACTGTGATTGTGGGAGCCTGTTTTTGTATGCTGATTTCACCAGCTTATTTGTGGTTAATCCTGTTCACCAATTACACTATTCTGGGTACGTGAAAGATACTGGATCACACCGCTGTTCAACTGATAATGGATAGGATAGACATGTGCACCCCTACTACAAGTATGCATCTATCAATCCTGATGCCCAACAATAGCAAGTTACTGAAAGCATGGTAGATCAGCTGATGATGGGGAAATAAAAGAGATGGGCACTGGGGATGAAAATGATGGTATAATGTATACTGGGACAACATTGTGAAATGACAAAAATGGCAAGCATCCTTATTTCAAATTTGATCAATCGATATTAAATGGCAATGTGAGTTCCGGAACAAAAACCATATTTTTTGTGCTGTGTTTCACAACAAGAAATTCAGTTTTGAAAATGCCACGATCCACAGTTTTTATTGATGGCCACAGTTTTACTGTTAAAACTCCTTGCTCTGAGAGAGGAAAGAAAAATTGATAGCTTTATGTGTACAAAGTCTGGCATATTTCGAGCGTGTGCAATGTCCTGAAAGAGTGCTGTTCTGTAACGCAAGAATTGTTTTCAAAAAATGCTATACTAGGCTTTGAAGCTGCAAGGCCGTTACATGCTAATCAAGGTGGCCAATTGCAACATTCACGCTTGCCTCAGGCAGACAAGAGTTCTTTCTTCCACCCTGGACATTCCAGAGATATATAAACCTGACTTGCCTCATTTCCAGACCTCTCAACCCCTGAGGATGCCTGCTATAGATGTGGCTGAAATGTCAGGAGAGAATGCTTCTGGGCCATGGCCATACAGCCCAGAAAACTCATAGCAACCCAATGCTATACTAATGTCTTTTTTGGGGGGGGGGGGACGGACGGGCGGACGGACAGTCAAACAAGTAGCTGTTTCCCTGAGCATGTTGTGTATCAAGAGTTTCTAAGCGGGAAAGTCATGAGAATTATGGTTCATATTTCAAGGCTATAATATCTACAAGTAAGATCCAAATTTTGTGGGTTCTTTACATATTGAGACCACAGAAGAAACACAGCAATTCACAAAAAATAAAATGAATGAGAGACTGCAATGGAAGAAGAAATGAGACATCGGGCTGGAAAGTGCCATAGGACTAATCTTGAAATCAGAATCAATTATTCTTATTTTTTTATTTTTTGTGCCTCAGTGTACCATTGATCACAAGTAGTGCACTCATTGCCTCTGTTACTGTGCACAATACACGCAAATAAAAATGAAGGAAAACAAAACAGATGAAATGAAATAATTTTTACACAAAAACACAATCATAATAATATTATTAATAATAACGATATCCCTGAACAACCCAAATCATTGGTTAATCTTCTTCTCCCTCCCCGAAAGGAACGAAATCAAACGAAACCAAACCGGGAGGAAAAGCTCTCAAATGTGAAAACTGATTTACAGGGGGAAAAAAATGATTCATTTCATGTTCGAAAGAAAAAAAAATGCACAATTCAAGCTTTCCAAAGGTTGTTCAAAATTAGCAAGGATCTACTCTAATCGTCATGCTTTTCAGCTATGTGAATCTCATGAAGATTTCACCCATGAACCTATAGGAGCTGCTAAGAATCTGGCCTAGCGGTTGGATGTTTCCTGGGATGAGGAAACATCTTGTGTCCACTGAGTTCCTTGGTCATCTCAATAGATACAACTCAACATACACGAACTGATGTTCAGGGACACCTGTCTTTTCCAGTGAAATGAATGGAGAAGTTCTTGAGCAAGGCTTGATGCCCCTAGAGCAGACATGAGCAAACTTTGGCCCTCCAGATGTTTTGGACTTCAACTCCCACCATTCCTAACAGCCTCAGGTCCCTTCCTTTTCCCCCTCAGCCGCTTAAGTGGCTGAGGGGGAAAAGGAAAGGGTCTGAGGTTGTTAGGAATGGTGGGAGTTGAAGTCCAAAACACCTGGAGGGTCAAAGTTTGCCCATGCCTGCCCCATAGCCATAATAAATTACTGGCAAGGAAACGAATGGCCATATTCCAGCTCTTGCCCACGATATCGGCACAATCACCACTGATTTAATGAAGCCGGATTGTATAAATGGATCCAGTAAGAAATATATAAGTATAAGAACAAGAAAATGTTTTCCCTGGTGAGTCACCTTCCCTGGATGCATCATCTTTTCAGCCATTATGTAGCATTGGTAGGATTAGATTTCCCATTGTAGCAATTACGTATCACTCTTTTGAAGTTTTATACACTGTCAAAATTATTCTTCTATGCAGCAGCTGGTGTTCTGGCCTAAAAGGACCATCCGGATCCCTTATTTTCTGTTACTTTCAAAGTTGAAAATAGCTTTTGCATTTCCTTAAACATTACTCATAGTGCCATTTTACTTTTATCATTGTCTTCATTCATTTAATGGCCACGGCTGAGGAGTTCCTGGGATGGATTACGATAAGAGCAGAACAGTTAAGGACTTCATCACACTAGAGAATGAATCCACTTTAAATCTGGTTTCTGCCTCCTGGAGAGTTCTGGGGTTTGTTGTTTAGGGAGGAGCCTTTAACAGCCTCATGAAACTACAAACCCCAGAATTCTGCAGGAGGCAGAAACCGGATTTAAAGTGGATTCATTCTCTAGTTTGATGAAATAGTTATAAGTCACCTAGCACAGCTTAATGAATGAGGCTCAAAGATAGTCTAGGATACTGACCAGATTTTGGAAAAGCTACTTTGTGGAGGCTAAGATTCCCAGAATCTCCCAGCCACTAGGATCAGTATGCATGGCCATTGACTATGCTGGCTGGGGAGTTATGGGATGTGTACTCCAAAATGACTTAGAGACAGGGCCTTCTGTTTTTCATCTGGAATTCATATAGCAATTATGGAAGAATGCCGCCAAGTGCTCTACCTAGAGATGGTTGTTGGTGCGCATGTGCATGGTGGGATGGAGCAATTGAATGGAGGCAAAATGGGGCCTACCAATAAGAATTCTGCCTCCCAATGACATTTTCCTTCAGTCTCCAGATTTCCAGCTTGACTGTAACTTAAAACATCAGTTGAGGATTTAAAAATACAGTTTAGGCATCCAAAGAAAAATGGCAAGCAAAGCTAACAAAGGAATGAGAACAAAGCAAATCTAAGCATTCTATGTGTGAGTGATCTTCAATGTCTCTTCTACAACAGTGGTTCTCAAACTGTGGGTCCCCAGATGCTTTGGCCTACAACTCCCAGAAATCCAGCTGTTAGGATTACTGGGAGTTGAAGGCCAAAAACATCTGGGGACTCACAGGTTGAGAACCACTGCTCTACAAGAACTTTGAAGGTGGAAAGAAAATTCCACCTTCAAGAGAGAGTGCATTTTGACTTGATGTCAGTCTCTTCATTTTGCCCTCCCATAGATATGTTCTTCTTAAGCCTACTTTAGCCCCACTTGTCCCACTTTTGGGATTTCCTGCCATATAGCTGTGGCCCTCTCCACAACATTTCCACATGACTATGGTCTGAAGTGACTGGCTTTCTTTGAAGGAGGAGTGGGTGGTGACAGTCAACAGGGAGCTCTGGTGTGGGCTGGTCCATGAGGTCATAAGAATCAGAAGTGACTGAACAAATAAACAACAACATGGTCCTCCCCAGGCCAAATTTAATGGCCCTTTCCATAATTCCTGAAAGGGCTGTAAGAGAGGGCAGCTTTCCTTGTCCTGAGCTCTTTCTTGAGGGGTTGCTCCTTCCATAAGCACCGTAGATTGGGCAGGGAAAAGGAAAAAAATTGGTGAATGAAAAACTGTTCTGTGGGAAAAGGAAAGAGGAAGACTGGGTGCAAAAGGTATACTAACAACATGAGTTACAATGGAAACGTCCTCTAATGGTTTGCTAGCACTGTACCTCTGTGGTGGATGATGATTTGTCTATGTGCATTGAACAGTGCTTGAATACATTGTCAACAATGAACACATAATAAATAACAGCAGTTAATTGTTTAGTTTCCTAAGGAATACAAGCATTCACTGCCAGGTAATGCAAGATGACACCACTTTTTTTTTGATCTAGGATACTTTGCTGCTCTGAAGCTCACCAAGTTAGCGGCACATTAAAAGCCCACCTGAAGGGGCTGAATTTGGATCTGCCTGTCTTCAAGGTGCCCTTCAGAAAGATCAGATCTTTCCACAAAGCCACAGCAGAAAGAATATGCATGGCGGCTAAGGCTTTGGCATCAGCTATCCGAAGCCAGAGCACATGTAGCATAAATCCATGGATGAAAAGAGATGCTTGGGAAAAAATAGCTCAAGAGTATATTTCTCTTGATTTAGGAATTCACCTGATTCCTCATATTTTGCAAAGACAATGCATAAGCTGCACTTAGCCTGTACAGATTAGCCAGAGAGCGGGGCTTTACTCATCCACGGCTCAGTCATAGAGTGCATGTTTTTGTACATAGAAAGTCCTGGGTACAATCCATGGAATCTCCTGTTAAAATGGAAGAAGAGCTGGGAAAATCAACTCAACTTTTGGACAGTGTTTAGTGTCAGCCAAGGCAGACAGCACTGGGCAGAGCTTAGAAAACTTACCTTTTTTTTGGATTGCAACTTCCAGAATTCTCTAGGTTAGTGTTTCTCAAACTGTGCTCCTCCAGATGTTTTGGACCAGAATTCCAGCCAGTTTACCAGTTGTTAGGAATTGTGGGAGCTGAAGTTCAAAACACCTGGAGGAGCACAGTTTGATAAACTTTGCTCTAGGTCAGTGGTTGTCAACCTATAGGTCCCCAGATGTTTTGGCCTTCAACTCCTGGAAATCCTAACAGTTAGTAAACTGGCTGGGATTTCTGGGAGTTGTGGGCCAAAACACCTGGGGATCCACAGGTTGAGAACCACTGCTCTAGGTGGAATGGTCATTGATCAGTCTGGTGGTTGAGGTCCCAAAATGTAACTTTTTCAAGCTCTAGTACTGGCCTAGACATGCTACTGGCTTCATCCTGTTGCAATTGGCTGACAATTAGGTCCTTCTTTCTCTCAAGGGGTCACTACATGGTATAATTTGCACAAACATTGCCCCAAAACTCATTGATCTGCATCTCCACCAGCTCTTGGTTATTGCTTCTCAGGCACCTTACTCAGCGCAATAGAATACTGACCATTCCCTCCCTATAACTGTGTTCATCTAAAAATTGCAAATAAATGAAAATGAAAAGACATGCTCGCTTCTTCAATGTTCAATCGGCATCACTGAACAGACTATCACTACTCAATGCTATATTACAGATTATGGTTTGCTTCATTCATGCAAAGTGTTACAACAAGTACCATGAAAGCATTCCCAAACTGGCATATGAGAAGGAGCATAGCAGCAAAGATTGGCAGGGTAGGGAAGGGCACAGGAGGTAATTAAAATTAGTCTGATGAGATAAGTCAGAGCCGCAACAATAGATATATATATATACAGTGGGTCTGCCATATCTGCGGGAGTTCGGTTCCAGAACCTGCCGCAGATGCGAAGAACTATGGATGATCACACCCGATATTATAAAATGGTGACAATGTGAGCACATGATTTGTGGTTGCTGGTAATCACGGATTCGGACACCGCGGATTTGGAGAGCCTACTGTGAGTGTTGTATCAAGTAGGATATGACATTTAGGGCTTTGGGCACATTTTTGGTAATAACCCACAGTTTTGGAGCGAATGAAATGATGTTTAAATATTGTCTTATAAGGTTGCTTTCCTCTTTGAAAGGGAATGGGGGGGGGGGGATTGGATGCATCAAATCATGATTCTGAATCAGAGACCTCTTAAAGAAACCAGCATGGGGTTTGTGTGATATTTCAACATATGATACTCTTGAAGCAGCTGGACAGTAAGTAGGGGTAGTAGGGTTCAAAACAAACAAAAAAATGAAGACAAACTCCCAATCTCCCCCAAAACAGCTCCCCCGATCAACAAAACAGCATGAGGGCTGGAAATCCCTTGGATCTTGCACATCACTCCAGACTCACATGTTTCTTTGAGGGTGATGGTTCGGCTTGTTCTTGAATTGCGAAGAAGGCAACAAAAATATTAGTAAATAAAGTCAACCACTCTCCTTTTCAGTCATTGGCCCAATATGATACAGCCTCGGGTGGCCTTTCGTCTTTCCATTTGACCCCCACTGAAATCAGATCAACCCTTACACAGGGAGGGAACAAGGAAAATGTAAAGTAACTCCATCATGATCTTGTAAAGATGAGTCGCAGAGATGTCCCTGCATCTGTGCCTCTTGTTTGTGTGACGCTGCCCCGGTGACGAATCCTGCAGATCTCAAACTCCTACTGCAAAGCTACATTCCATCAGTAGATAGGTGAACATGGCAAATGTCTTTTCCTCTTTTCAATAATATTAGATCTATATCTATATACCTATATCTTTCTCTTTCTCTCTCTTTCTATAGATACATATAGCTACTATCTTCCAAGAGTTCCTTTAGAAGCCCGGTATGTGGCAGTAGGCTTCCAGAGATGAGAAAAATATGTACAAGAGCCAAAGGAGCACAAAGAGGGATGAGGTCAGAAGCTTGGCAGTCCGTGGCCCGCCCAGCTCACCTCCAATCTCCGGTCTTCGCCGGTAGAGGAGCACTCCAACGCTGATAAAAGCAAAGATGGTGAAGAGGGTGACGGAGAACGCCAAGGTGCCTGGTTGGACTTCAAAGGGCTGGCCTTTGGCCGCATGGTAGATGGCGGCAATGGACCAGGCAACGCCGATCCCGAGGAAAACATTCACAGCATTGCTACCGGTGACATTGCCGATGGAAGCGTCTGCATATTGATCTTGGCAGGCTGCCACTTTGCTGGCGAAGGTGTCTGCAAAATAAAAAAGGAACACTCTTTATCGATTTGAGTGGAAAACTGGCTCAGCACTTAATGTGGCATAAAGTTTTGGATTGTGTAATGTGGCTATGCTGAAGTTAGTGGGTTACCTCACTGTGCAAGCAATGGCTCAGTGGGTGTTAAAGCTGTGCACTCTACAAATTTATAATACATTGGTCCACTGTGCAACTGCACACCCACTGCTAAGGATCACACTTAAGGAATTCCCTAGGCCCCTTCCACACAGCAGCATAAAATCCACATTGAATCGGATTATATGGCAGTGTGGACTCAGATAACCCAGTTCAAAGCAGATATTGTGGATTATCTGCCTTGATATCTGGGTTATATGGCTGTATAGAAGGGCCCCTAGATACCCCATGTAATTGTTTATTACATATACATTGAGTAAAATAATGATCTCCACCCTATCTATGGGTGGCTTCCAATAAAACAATTTCAAGTATAAGCAGTATAAATATTGTAATAATTCTAAAATCATATAAAATATTTTTTAATAACAGAGTCAAAGCTCTAATGGTTTGGAAGAAATTAGGTATGATCCAAAGGGTTTAGTACAAAGTTAAGATTTAACTCGGTGCTGGAATGAAACCGACATCAATGTTAATTGGGTCTCCAAGTGGAGTGCATTTCATAGCTTGGGTGTCACAATGGAAAAGGTCTTGATTCTACATCTGTATACAAGGGGGGCACATGGATGAGGAATTAATGCAGTTTGACAGCACTATAGCTGTCACAGTTTTGGAATCATGGCACTCATAGTTTTATAAGGTCTTTAGGCCTCCTCATCAAACGACAAATCTTATGATCCTATAGAATTGAACCATGGCAGATAAAGTTGCGTCAAACTGCAATCATTCTACATTGTAAATGCACCCACAGTGCATTAATTCCACTGGCAGGACATAGAAGAGGGCCTCTTTAGTAGACCTCAGCCCTTGGGTGGGTGTATATAGACATATATTCATTTACTAGAGCAGTGGTTCTCAACCTGGGGTCCCCAGATGTTTTTGGTCTTCAACTCTCAGAAATCCTAACAGCTGGTAAACTGGCTGGGATTTCTGGGAGTTGTAGGCCAAAAACATCTGGGGACCCCAGGCTGAGAACCACTGTAGTAGAGCTTGTACTGTATTGTACCTGGTGTAATTGCCAAATGCAATCACTTACATCAGGGGTTTCCAATCTTTTTTTGGCCAGGGAGCACTTTGAGCAGGGACCACTCTCCAACATTAGTACCAAAAGGGATACAAATCAGTTTTTGGTCAACTTTAGATTTTGTTTGGTTATTTGGGGTGCTGATTCAGAAAACTGCATTGAATAGACCACATCAGCACTAGTTCCTGATACAGAACATATGCCATTCAGTAGTCACCATCTGCTCGCCCACAGAAAACAATATTTAATAAGCCTCGGCACTATAAGAGGGTTTCGTGAGACCGGCTGCTCTCATTGCAATGGTGTCCTAATGCCGAGGCTGCAGACCATATTTTAGTTCTTGCGGACCACTGGTGGTCCATGGACCACAGGTTGGAAACCACTGACATACATAGTGACATATGTCAGTGCAAACCAGATCCTGTCTGATCTTGAAAGTTATGCAAGTTCAGCCCTGGTTAGTATCTGGATGGGAGATGGCCAATGAAACCAAAGTAACTGTAAGCCAATAAGAAACTGACCAAACAACCTCTGAGTATTCCTTATCTAAGAGAACCCTATGAAATTCATGGGATTGCCATAAGCTGACAGGCATTGTGAAGGCACACACACAAACACAAAATCTCTTACAGAAATGTCTGCATTTGGAGATTGTGTATGCAATTGGTATGCAATTACCCTCTTCTAGGAGTTTGGCTGGGTTACTTTAGGGTTGGGAGATGTTACATTCTTAGCAGCAGCCACAAAAGATGACACTGGCTTTGCAACTCGTCTTGTATTAATATATGCGGATCAAAAGATGGATGAGCTCTCCATTTTCTTCCTCCTGAGGCAGAATCTTACCCCTTCTTACTCTAATATGCCAATTAGTTTTACAGCAAGAGGGAGGGAAATTAATTAAGAAAACCACCTAGTGCATGGCAAACACATAGACCAGCTTAGCTCAGCATACTGGAACCCTATTTGACAAATCAGTTTCAAACAAAACCAGAGACAAAGTTAAATAAATCCTATTTGGAAATGGAGGTAGGACTGCCATACTTGAGTTTGGGCCAATTTGGCTCGTTTTCGACTCGTATTGGACTGCAGAGCACTGTTAGCAGAGCTTGACAAAATTATTGTTTTGGATGACAATTGATAGACTGTACAACCATCATGACCAATGGCCATATTTCCCAGGGGGTTCTGTGAGTTGTCATCCAAAAAGTATCATTTCCAAACTCTGCCTATTAAGTAGCACTTTCCACCATTGATATACTATATTGTACACACATGTTATTTGCTGCTTCCTAAATTTCATTCACATAAGGTCTTTTTAAAGGACACAGTATCTGAGAGGGGCAGCTTTGGGCATCAAGATGTGTCTAATTGACCAGCATTATCCCTTCTCCTGGATCAACTATAAAGAAGGGGATGAAGGGAACATGGAAATACATCTCTGGCTTACACGTTTCTTCCATACTATTTTCCTTTCACAAGCTGTGAGCTCCAAGATATTTCTGCAGCCATCTGTCCTGTTAAAGTGAACTTCCTGCAATACCCAGTTTACAAACAGGGCACGAGCTTTGAGGAACACATTTTGTGATTTTCTCCTTTGTCTCTTATCTGGAGATAATTTTCCTTCCCTGTATTAAACACCATGGTTTGAAACTAAATGTCCAAAAAACAAACTACAATTATCACAATATAAATTCCCATGTAATTGTGGTTTTAGAAATCATTGCAAATAATAGAACCTATATCTGGTTTTACATGGGATCTATGCTTAATCTTAACCTTGGTTTTTGTCAGTGACAACATATACATCCCTATAGAGCAGGCACAGGCAAACTTGGGCCCTCTAGTTGTGTTGGTCTCCAACTACCACAATTCCTAACAGCCTCAGGCCCTTTCCTTTTCCTGCTCAGCTGCTTAAGCGGAGTTGGAGTCCAAAACATCTGGAGGGCCCAAGTTTGCCCAGGCCTGCTATAGAGCTTTACATATTTTATCACCTTGTAATTCTTATGAGATCATACTCTTAAGCTTCCCTGAACTGGCTGGGACCATCCTCTGTCATTCCTTTTAAAAGGTCTCAATTTTTCTCTCCTACCCACAATCCCACCACTTTTTTCACTTGATGCAAACTGAGTTCGAAGTACAAACATAGGTTGCTCTCAAGTCAGCATAGAAAGAGGAGGGGAAGGAGTGGATTAGTGCCTTTCCCAGTAAGGTGCAGGCAAAGGCAAACTGGTACCACCTTTACTGGATTTTCTGTCCATCCTCATTTTTAATTTTGCCATTTGAAATCACCGGTAACAAGTTCAGTAGTCCAGTGGTTCTCAACCTGTGGGTCCCCAGGTGTTTTTGGCCTACAACTCCCAGAAATCCCCGTCAGTTTACCAGCTGTTAAGATTTCTGGGAGTTGACGGCCAAAACATCTGGGGGCCCACACGTTGAGAACCACTGCTATACACTATACTGCAGAGAGAGAAACTGGCAGATCACTTCTCAGTATGGTTTTTTTTTGCCATATGAAATTTATAAAGATGCCAAGAAAATTTGCAGACACATACACAGGCAACACTGACTTAAAATTGTCCTGCAGCTGCAGTAGGCTTGAATGAGTATACCAAACAAAACTTGTTATTTTCTGAATCTCACTGAAAACTTTGGAAGGTTGATGGGAGGATAGTGGAGTACTCTGAGCATTGGACTACGGTTCTGGAGACCTAGATTTGAAAACCCACTGAGTGCCCTTGGACAAGTCCTTTTCTCTCAGCATTAGAGGAAGGCATATCTTGTGAAGAAAAACACATGATAGCTTTTCCAAAGGATCACTATAAGTTGAAAATGACTTGTAGGCACAAAACAATATAACATTCTTGCAAGATAAATCAGTATACAGGCAGTCCCCAAATTACAAACATACCCCTTGGAAGGGAAATTCACTCCTGGAAGAGTGATCATAGGGAAAAGGTGTCTCTAACTGACGCTTTCTCGGCAATCCTTGTTTCAACAACAAGCCGAATTTTTCAAAATCCAATTATCTCAGGGACAGAAACTGAGGTGAAATCTTCTGAACAGGGGCACAGGCAGCAAAACCAACACTGCAAGGGTGCTAACCCTTCCCTATGCTATCCAAAGCTAGTGTGTGTGTGTGTGTGTGTGTGTGTGTGTATATATATATATATATATATAATATATATATATTGCTCCAGCAAAGGATCACCGCCTTGTCGGGGCGCTGGAGCTTGAGCACCTCAATGATGTCATGAGCGAAACCGGGAAGGGACACCCAAGACGGGACGGTTGTGGCAGAGAGGTCAGACCAAGCGTGATCCCTGGGGAAGGCAATGGCAAACCACTCCAGTATCCTTGCCAAGAAAACTAAATGGACCAGTACAACCAGAGATATGTCGGTATGCCATTGGAAGATGGGACTCCCAGGTCGGAAGATGGCCAAAATGCTACTGGGGAGGAGCAGAGGATAAGTTCAACTAGCCCCAGATGTGATGACGCAGCTAGCTCAAAGCCGAAAGGAAGCTAGCGGCCGACGGTACTGGAGGTGAACGACGAATCCGATGCTCTAAAGATCAACACACCATAGGAACCTGGAATGTAAGATCTATGAGCCAGGGCAAATTGGATGTTTTTATTGGTGAGATGTCAAGACTAAAGATAGACATTCTGGGGGTCAGCGAACTGAAATGGACTGGAATGGGCCACTTCACATCAGATGACCACCAGATCTACTACTGCGGACAAGAGGAACATCGAAGAAATGGAGTAGCCTTCATACTTAATAAGAAATTCGCTAAAGCGGTGCTTGGATACAACCCAAAAAATGACAGAATGATCTCAATTCGAGTGCAAGGAAAGCCTTTCAACATTACAGTGATCCAAATATACGCCCCAACCACAGCTGCTGAAGAAGCAGAAGTAGATCAGTTCTATGAGGATCTGCAGGACCTACTGGATAATACACCAAAAAGAGACATTATTTTCATTACAGGAGACTGGAATGCCAAGGTGGGAAGTCAAATGACAACTGGGATCACAGGCAAGCATGGTCTGGGAGAACAAAATGAAGCGGGACGCAGGCTGATAGAATTTTGCCAGGAAAACTCGCTGTGTATAACGAATACTCTCTTCCAACAACCTAAAAGACGGCTTTACACATGGACCTCACCAGACAGTCAACACCGAAATCAGATTGACTACATCCTTTGCAGCCAAAGGTGGCGGACATCCATCCAGTCGGTGAAAACAAGACCTGGGGCTGACTGTAGCTCAGATCACGAACTTCTTATTGCCCAATTTAGAATAAAACTAAAGAGATCAGGGAAAATACACATACCAGTTAGATATGATCTCACTAACATTCCTAGCGAATATACAGTGGAAGTGAAGAACAGATTTGAAGGACTAGATTTAGTAAACAGAGTCCCAGAAGAACTATGGACAGAAGTCCGTGACATTGTTCAGGAGGCGGCAACAAAGTACGTCCCAAAGAAAAAGAAAACCAAGAAGGCAAAATGGTTGTCTGCTGAGACACTGGAAGTAGCCCAAGAAAGGAGGAAAGCAAAAGGAAACAGTGATAAGGGGAGATATGCCCAGTTAAATGCGCAATTCCAGAGGTTAGCCAGAAGAGATAAGGAACTATTTTTAAATAAGCAATGCATGGAAGTGGAAGAAGACAACAGAATAGGAAGGACAAGAGACCTCTTCCAGAAAATTAGAAACATTGGAGGTAAATTTCAGGCAAAAATTGGTATGATAAGAAACAAAGATGGCAGGGACCTAACAGAAGCTGAAGAGATCAAGAGAAGGTGGTGAGACTATACAGAAGATCTGTATAGGAAGAATAATAATATTGAGGATAGTTTTGACGGTGTGGTGAATGAATTAGAACCAGACATCCTGAGGAGTGAGGTTGAATGGGCCTTAAGAAGCATTGCTAACAACAAGGCAGCAGGAGACGACGGGATCCCAGCTGAACTGTTTAAAATCTTGAAAGATGATGCTGTCAAGGTGATGCATGCCATATGCCAGCAAATATGGAAAACACAAGAATGGCCATCAGACTGGAAAAAATCAACTTATATCCCCATACCAAAAAAGGGAAATGCGAAAGACTGCTCAAACTTCCCGTACAGTGGCCCTTATTTCTCATGCCAGTAAGGTAATGCTCAAGATCCTGCAAGGAAGACTCCAGCAATACATGGAGCGAGAGTTGCCAGATGTTCAAGCTGGGTTTAGAAAAGGCAGAGGAACGAGAGACCAAATTGCCAATATCCGCTGGATAATGGAGAAAGGCAGGGAGTTTCAGAAAAGCATCTACTTCTGCTTCATTGACTATTCTAAAGCCTTTGACTGTGTGGATCATAATAAATTGTGGCAAGTTCTTAGTGGGATGGGCATCCCAAGCCACCTTGTCTCTCTCCTGAGGAATCTGTACAAGGACCAAGTAGCAACAGTCAGAACTGACCATGGAACAACAGACTGGTTCAAGATTGGGAAAGGCGTACGGCAAGGCTGCATACTCTCACCCAACCTTTTTAACTTGTATGCAGAACACATCATGCGATGTGCGGGGCTTGATGAATGCAAAGCTGGGGTGAAAATTGCTGGAAGAAACATTAACAACCTCAGATATGCAGATGACACCACTCTGATGGCCGAAAGCGAGGAGGAGCTGAGGATCCTTCTAATCAAGGTGAAAGAAGAAAGCGCAAAAGCTGGGTTGCAGCTAAACATAAAAAACCAAGATTATGGCAACAAGAATGATTGACAACTGGAAATAGAGGGAGAAAATGTTGAGGCCGTGACAGACTTTGTATTTCTAGGTGCAAAGATGACTGCAGATGCAGACTGTGGCCAGGAAATCAAAAGACACTTACTTCTTGGGAGGAAGCAATGTCCAGTCTCGATAAAATAGTAAAGAGTAGAGACATCAGACTGGCAACAAAGATCCGCATAGTTAAAGCCATGGTATTCCCTGTAGTAACCTACGGATGTGAGAGCTGGACCTTAGGGAAGGCTGAGCGAAGGAAGATCGATGCTTTTGAGCTGGGTGTTGGAGGAAAGTTCTGAGAGTGCCTTGGACTGCGAGAAGATCCAACCAGTCCATCCTCCAGGAAATAAAGCCCGATGCTCATTGGAGGGAAGGATATTAGAGACAAAGATGAAGTACTTTGGCCACATCATGAGAAGACAGGAAAGCTTAGAGAAGACAATTATGCTGGGGAAAATGGAAAAAGGAAGAGGGGCCGACCAAGGGCAAGATGGATGGATGGCATCCTTGAAGTGACTGGACTGACCTTGAAGGAGCTGGGGGTGGTAATGGCCGACAGGGAGCTCTGGCATGGGCTGGTCCATGAGGTCACGAAGAGTCGGAGACGACTGAACGAATGAACAACAACTATATATATTGATCTCTGTCCTATGTGATTACGATGTATTTTTCAGAAATATTTTGTTGTGTATTTTTTATTGAACTGCATTTTAATGTCTGTTTGTAGAATTTGTATAGTATTTGTGTGTTTTTAACTGTACTGTGTCCCACCTCAAGCTGCAGGGAGAAATGGGTAAGAAATAAAATAACCTCTGAGGACCTCACAACCTCTGAGGATGTCTGCCATAGATGCAGGCGAAATACCAGGAGAGAATGCTTCTAGAACATGGCCATATAGCCCGAAAACCCTACAACAACCCAGTGATTCCGGCCATGAAAGCCTTCGACAATACATTAAAATAATAACAGTAATAACAATAACCCCCCGATGGGTGCCACCTTATCGTGGTGGGGGGCTTAACTGCTCCAAGGCCAGCATATATATCTCGTTTGCTGTGACATACTGTGTTTTTGTGTCAGTAAAATAATAATAATAATAATAATAATAATAATAATAATAATAATAATTTTGGCTGGAATTTCACTTTAAAATGTACCTGTTCCGGCTTACATACTACACAAATTCAACTTAAGAACAACCCTATAAAACCTGTCTTGTCCTTAACTTGACGGCTGCCTGAAGTCATTTCTGATGAAGACTTCTGATGAAGGCCTTTAAGCAACTTTCATAACAGACTAAAATTTGAACCAGAGACTTCCTGAATCATATTAATTTAGGTTTTCAGCTCTTTGCAATGTCAGCACACATTTAGCACCAGGAAAGGTATTAAGCAAGAAATGAAAGTGCCTATTTCTGAGACTTGCTCCTGTGGTTAAAACCATAGTTGGACATGAGTCTGGATTACATCCATGTTGGAGTTTCCTCCTTTCTCCATGTCTCTCTATTCCTGGGCCCAACATTTCATTTCTGCAATGCATTAGTTCACCTATGATGTTCCAACAACAACCAGCTCCTGTTTTAAATGAGAAGGAGTGCCATTTAAAACCCACTCCAAATATATAATTGGCTCCATTTTACCAAATGATTTAAGGGTGATCAAAGACAACGCCACGAGCTGTTCGAGAAAATGAACAGCTTAATGCATTTCAGCACTCCCAGGTCACCTTGAGTAAAAGAAGCGCACCAAATAAAGTCAGGGTTGTTTAAAATTTCAATCCTCCCTTCCTTTCCTTCTACACAAGTAATTTTGGAGGCAAAATTATGGAATCATAGCTGGATCTTCCTTCCAGTGTAGTAAAGGGATAATAAATAGAGCAAGGAAGTCAATTTACAGTGAAATTCAAAAGCTGTTTTTGCCAATAGAAAATGGGAATATGGAGATTTCTGAAATGGCTATAAAAAGGAAGATAATTTCACCAGCTCTTTGCTTCTGCTCTTCCTCCACATGCTTCATTGAATATGTCAAAATTAGAAGGTTCCTAAGTGTCTGTTCATGCAACAACACTTCTTGACAGACCTTGCATCACAAAGTTGTACCTGTTGTCCACGAGGACTGTTGCAAACCATTTTGGCATCTATAAGATAGCAATTTGAGGCAGATACCTGCATCCCTTTGCAAGGCTTTGAGCTTAATTTCATCTCTGGAAGAAGGGGATACCAATAAAGAATTGCTCTGCTACTCTCAGACACAAACTCGGCTGTGACATACAACGTTGCTAAGTTCTGCATGGCTGCGATTAAAATTCGGCGGATGATGATTGAGGGTTAAAAGACCCAAGATTCACCTCTGGAATATAGATGGGAAATCAGATATAGACTGATATTTATAGTGTTGGATATTCCCCCCTCCCCGGTGCCATCCTCACTACCTCTCTTTAGACTGCCTTCGGATGATCTCGTGGATTGAATTAGATTTTAATATCTACTTGTATTGGTTTTTAGCTTAGATTTTAAAATTTGTTGAAGTTTGAAGTATATAACCCCTTGGGTTTGATGTGGATGTACGGGACTGGGTCCCCCTGTTATGATCTGGTCATCGACCGTAATAAAGTTTACTTATTTACAATAAAGAATACAACAATGTATATCTTTTCCCTTTGTTCATGGAGGAATAGTAATGAAAATAGTATTTCACACAACCATCATATAATGCCAGGGTTTTATACCTGGTTACCGTGTAGAACTCTTCTCTGGCACAACCTTTGATGCTACAAATAGTCCTTCGAAACATCTACAAGTGACTCTTTCAATCATCAGACAGATTGGAATATTATGTTTATCTACATGAATATGGACATTTATCCATGACAAAGAGAAGTTGTTCCTCTATATTGTGTTTATAAGTAATAAACCTGTCATATGACATCATATTTGAAGTTTTAACAACAATAACACAATACTTTTTGTATCTTAGTAATAGGTATCTGTGTTCTATATATTGCTGTTTATAGCAAGGTTTTATACTACCTCAACTCCGTTGGCACCCCACAAAGAATAACAAGTTCCTAGAAAGAGAGGGGTGGGGTTGCTGATTTTATCATTTGGGAGTTGTAGTTGCTGGGATTTATAGTTAACCTACAATCAAAGAGCAATCCACCAATGATGGGACTGAACCAAACTTGGCACACAGAACTCCCAAGACCAACAGAAAATACCGGAAGGGTTTGGTGGCCATTGATCTTGAGTTTTAGAGTTGTAGTTCATCTACATCCAGAGAGCACTGTTGACTCAAACAATGATAGATCTGGACCCAACATGGCACAAATACTCAATATGCACAAATGTGAACACTGGCGGAGTTTGGGGAAAATAGACTTTGACATTTGGGAGTTGTAGTTGCTGGGATTTGTAGTTCACCAACAATCGAAGAGCATTCTGAACCCCACCCATGAGAGAATTGAGCCAAACTTCCCACACAAAATCCCCATGTCTTGAAGGAACTCGATGGTGGGAGCCTCTTTCCAACCTCGTGAGCTCTCCCTTGCCTGCACATGTTCACGATGCTGCCATGCGCTGAGCATACTGTTCTCCCCTCCCTACTTGTAGTCTCAGAAACAGCCCTCCCCTGGGCTGAGAGGCCGGCTGAGAGGCTGGCCAATCACAGAAGAGGAGGGCTTTTCATGGGAGGATTCGCAGTCTGTTTCCAAAAAGGAAAAGAAGGACAGGTGGAGAGATCTTCAGCTTTCTCTGCCAAAGGGGTTCTCAAGATCATCAGAAATATGTGTTTTGTGATGGTCTTTGGCGACCCCTCAAACCCCCTTGCAATCCCCCCTGCTGTAAAGCAATTCAATAATGATCAACAATACATTGCAGAAGGCTTGGCCATGGTGGTCCACACTCTTGTTACATCTAGGATAGACTACTGCAACACACTCTATGTGGGGTTGCCTTTGAAGACTGCTCGGAAGCTTCAAATAGTCCAAGGAGAGGCAGCCAAGTTAATAACTGGGGCGGCATACAGGGAGCATACAACTCCCATGTTACGCCAGGTTCACTGACTGCCAGTTTGCTACCGGGCACAATAAAGCCCTAAACGGCCCTGGCCCAAATAACCTGTCCGAACGCATCTCCCCCTATGAACCATCGCGGAGATTAAGATCCACTGGGGAGGCCCTGCCTTCCGTCCCGCCATTGTCACAGGCACGATTGGTGGAGATGAGAGACAGGGCCTTCTCGGTGATTGCTCCCCGGCTATAGAACTCCCTTCCTGGTGAGATCAGGTCGGCCCCCTCCCTCCTGTCCTTTAGAAGGATGGTAAAAACTTGGCTGTGGGAGCAAGCTTTCGGGACAGGGCAATAAAGCGGCAATAGGAAAGATGACCAGGCCAATTAGATTTGACGCGGATGACTAGGATGATTTTAAATGGTGTATTTTTATATTTTGATAAATGTTTTTTAATGTTTATGTATGTGTATGTGAATTTGTGTCCCGGCATTGAATGTTTGCTGTGTATATGCTGTGCTCCGCCCCGAGTCCCCTTTGGGGTGAGAAGGGCAGAATATAAATGTTTTAAATAAATAAATAAATAAATTTATATTTATTTAACTAACTCCATTTTTAAGCCAGACTGCACGTTAGTTCTCATGCACTTATTTCCAAAGCATAGGTCAAGTTCCCAGTCCTTAATTATGGGAGACGATTGCTTCCCTTGATACTCTTTAACGAGATATTCAATATATGTTAAACTGTTCTTTTCAATGGCAATAAACATTCTGATCTTTTAAAGTTGAAGTTATCACTTTGTTATTCACGGAGGGTAATGGAATTACATTATTATATGTCTATTCAAAGTTATTGCTGTCTCCTATGACACCCAGATTTGTGAAACAGAACTTGCTAAACTATTACATTTATTCTGCGGTTGCACTGGGATGATGCATTTGGATGTGAATAAGTGAAATCGTGGTTAAGGAGGCCATACCATATGAAGAGTTTATGACTGTGTAAATGTACAAGACTATAAAAATAAAGAGCAATTAAGAAATGAGTCTACATTGCAAATTGGGGATAAGTACGCCATAAGAAATGCCATTTATAAAACCTTGTGCCATCAGAGAACACAGGAATGGTTGCTGATGCCTACTCAAGGATTAAGCTGGCATTTTCAGCACAGAAAAGATTATTGTCATTTAGAATCTGCATTTTCTTCCAAGATAAGTGATGACTGCTGGAAAAAAAAATCACAATGACTTAGATTTTTTGTATTTAAAAATGAAACTGCAAGTTGTTTAATTCTGACACTGCGTTGAGCATTTGAGCTTCAGTCAAATGTCACCGTTCAATTCCAGAGTGGTCCCATCCCTTCAGAAAGCAGCTCAGCCCTTAACAGGCTTACAGAAGTGTAAGTAATTTCTAGAGAATGCAATGTGTTTCATAACGAGTTTGCTCTTTCAAAGTAACATGGACAGACACCACGTTCTATTCCAAAACTTATTAAAATGGAGTTTCATTAACTCTTTCTCCAGCAAAAGAAAAGCCTTCCTCTTGCTAAATGCTGTTCTGTTTTGAAGACCTGCATATGAGTACATGACCAACTCAACCTACTGGAGGGTTTTAAGAGGACTGACTCACCATAGTGAGATTTATAGTTTACCCTACAGCCAGAGAGAACACTGAACCCCACCAATTATGCATCTAGAGCAAACCTGCCCAACATAACTAACTTTAAGTACTGATTGAGTTTTTTCAAGTTTTATTTATTTATCCTATCAGGAGTGAACCAAGGGTACAATGGTAATGTATTTTAAAAACAAACAAAAACCCCATAAAATTTGAAAACTTGGCATTATATGAAATGTCCTTTGACCAGAAGCTGGCCACTTGGAGTGCCTCTGGTGGTGTTATAAGACGTTCCCCCATTGTGCATGTGGCAGGGCTCAGATCGCATTGTAATACATGGTTTGTGGATTGCTCTTCTCCACATTCGCATGTCACAGACTCTACTTTGTGGCCCCATTTCTGAAGGTTGGCTCTGCATCTCGTGGTACCAGAGTGCAGTCTGTTCAATGCCTTCCAAGCCGCCCAGTATTCTGTGTGCCCAGGAGGAAGTCTCTCATTTGATATTAGCTATGGATTGAGGTTCCGGGTTTTAGCCTGCCACTTTTGGACTCTAGCTTGCTGAGGTGTTCCAGCGAGTGTCTCTGTAGATCTTAGGAAACTATTTCTGGATTTAAGGCATTGGCGTGCTGGCTGATATCCAAACAGAGGATGGGCTGGAGATGTCAATGCCTTGGTCCTTTCATTATTGACTACTATTTCTCAGCAGATGTCAGGTGGTGCAATACCGGCTAAGCAGTGTAATTTCTCCAGTGGTGTAGAGCGCAGACACCCTGTGATAATGCGGCATGTCTCATTAAAAGCCACATCCACTGTGTTAATGTGGTGAGATGTGTTCCACACTGGGCATGTGTACTCAGTAACAGAGAGGCAAAGCGCAAGGGCAGATGTCTTCACTGTGTCTAGTTGTGAGCCCCCAGGTTATGCCAGTCAGCTTTCGTGTGATATTGTTTTTAGTGCCCACTTTTTGCTTGGTATTCAGGCAGTGCTTCTTGTAGATCAGAGAACGGTCCAGGGTAACTCCCAGGTATTTGGGTGTGCTGCAATGCTCCAGTGGGATTCCTTCCCAGGTAATCCTCAGAGCTCGAGATGCTCTCAGGGTTAACCTAATATGATGTAAGTTGTAGTTCACCCACAACCTTATGCATTTTGTACAATGAAAAACAGAATTTTTCAAATAACCCAGGCAATGCTGGGTACCCAAGCTAGTGTGTGTGTGTGTGTGTGTGTGTATTTTTAAAACTTATTTTAGCTATATTTTAACCCCGCCCTTCTCAACCCCTAGGGGGGGGGGGCTCAGGGCGGCTTCCAACCAGCACATATTCAATGCCTACAATTCAACATAGTAAAATATACAACAACAGTAATTATAAATAATCAAAACATTAAGTTAATACAATAAAAACTAATAGAAAAAAGCCAGTCTGGTTGCCATTGTTTCATCAAATTCTGTAATTAGTGAGTCCATTCAGCTTATCATAATCCATTCCAAAGCTCTAGTTGTCATTGACCTTGTCAGTCTGCCAGATTACCCAAAGACCTGGTCCCATATCCATGTTTTTAATGTCCTTCTAAAAGAGAGGAGGGATGACGATGATCTAATTTCCCCGGGGAGTGAATTCCACAGGCGGGGGGCCACCACCGAGAAGGCCCTGTCCCTCGTGCACACCAGTCTCATCTGTGACAAGGGTGGGGCCGAGAGCAGGGCCTCTCCAGAAGATGTTAAATTCCTAGGTGGGATGTAGAAAGAGATACGTTCGGACAGGTATGCTGGGCTGGGGCCGTAAAAGGTTTTATAGGTCAAGACCAGCACTTTGAATTGTGCTCGGAACTGGATCGGCAGCCAGTGGAGCTGAAATAGCAGAGGGGTGGTATGCTCCCTGTATGACGCTCTGGTGAGTAGTCTAGCTGCCGCCCATTGGACTAATTGAAGTTTCCAAACAGTCATAAAAGGCAACCCCACGTAGAGCACGTTGCAGTAATCTATTCGGGATGTAACAAGAGCGTGGACCACTGTGGTCAGATCAGACTTCCATATATATTTTCTGTTGGTGGTACTGACATTAGTGTGTGTCTTACAATCAATGGCATCTTAGACTTGAAGAAATACAGTATACTTGCTTCTAAACACATTACTTCCAAATTCCTATTATTAACCAATTTGAATTCCAGATGGAATTATCAAACACTTAATTTCTCTCTCCATGTTTACCCCTCTCGGCAACCAACACAGAAAGGTGACAAAACTATCTGAAGATCCTCATTGACAGACATCACAACAAATCAAAGAAAAACTGGCAGGATTTGTAGTGAGTTCACTGCTTATCTCATCTCCGTCTTTCACCGCCTTGGCTACCAATCATTACTTCAGAGGGAATCTAATTGAATGATCTGAGCATCTGTCATCAAAAAGGAATTTCAAAGAATACTTTCTATGTTTAACTAGGGGGGGGGGGGACGACGACGACGACACTAGCGCATTTTAAGAAGAAGCATAAATCTTATTTTTCAGACACCAAAGTTAAATGAGACCTCATGAAAAGATGGGAGGGGAAAATAACAGTTTAACTGCTGGTTGCAAGGTACAGACAGAACTAGACTAAAATTGCACATTCAAAATAAGGCACTGATACAAGGCAAAGTGGGTGGATAAATGGGAAGAGAATGCAACACACCAGGAAATGCAAAGATACAGAATCGGGGACTCGTGGCTTGAGAGCAATACCTGTGAAAAAGATCTTTGAGTCCTCATGGACAACAAGTTAAATATGAACCAACAATATGATACGCCGGCAAAAAAAGCCAATGGGATTTTGGCCTGCATCAATAGGAGCATAGTGTCTAGATCCAGGGAAGTCATGCTACTCCTCTATTCTGTCTTGGTCAGACCACATCTGGAATACTATGTCCAATTCTGGGCACCACAACTGAAGGGAGATGTTGACAAACTGGAATGTGTCCAGAGGCGGGCGACTAAAATGATAAATGGTCTGGAGAACAAGCCCTATGAGGACCAGCTTAAAGAGATAGGCATGCTTAGCCTGGAGAAGAAAAAACTGAGAGGAGACATGATAGCCATGTATAAATATGTGAGAGGAAGTCATAAGGAGGAGGGAGCAAGCTTGTTTTCTGTTTCCCTGGAAACTAGGATGCGGAACAATGGCTTCAAACTACAAGAAAGGAGATTCCACCTGAACACGAGGAAGAACTTCCTGACTGTGAGAGCTGTTCAGCAGTGGAACTCTCTGCCCTGGAGAGTGGTGGAGACTCCTTCTTTGGAGGCTTTTAAACAGAGGCTGGATGGCCATCTGTCTGGGGTGCTTTGAATGCGATTTTCCTGCTTCTTGGCAGAATGGGGTTGGACTGGATGGCCCATGAGGTCTCTTCCAATTCTTATCATTCTATGATTCTAGGAATATCTCTTGTACAAATCTCTTTGATTGGGATGAGAATTACTCTGTTCTTAAAATCTCTGCTGCATTGTACTAACAATCCGTATTATGGTTTGACTGATGCGAAAGGCCTCTGCCTGAAACCCGGGAGAGCTTCAGCCCACTCATGCAGACAATATTGGGCTTAATGAACAAGCAGCCTTGACCTGATATAAGCGCAGCTTCCTATAGGTAGGCGGGTTGCATTTTGGTTTAGATTTCAACATCTCAACAGGGAGATGGCTTCCCATTTAGGTATGTGGAGAAGAAAACAAAAACATTCCCCATGACTTTTCATTATCACTCCCTTTGTTGGGGAAAATATTGAATACAAGATAACCTGTGCTCCCTGGAATACTAATTGACAACCACTAACACTGTTTACTCTGTCTGTTGATTTATTGCAGTCAGCCCTCTACATTTTTGGGCTTAACTTTTGTATATTTGATTTTTCATGACTTTGATTATTATGATTTTTCTTGGAATGCTTAAGTCTCCCAGTGTGACTCTATGGTCAACTTCTTCTGGAAGTTGACCACAAACTTGTGATAGATGATTTATAGATTCCTACAGAAGTGTTATCTCAGTCAAAATAAATGGTATTGCTTTTAGTGTATTGTCGAAGGCTTTCATGGCCATAATCACTGGGTTATTTCAGAAGCTAAATTTCACCACATTTGCTGGGGTTAGGGCCCTATGATTGCTTGTGAAAATGGAAAAAACCACAAATTTTAAAAATATTTGGGTTGTTTTGGGTTTTCTGGGCTGTATGGCCATGTTCCAGAAGCATTGTTTCCTGACGTTTCGCCTGCATCTATGGCAGGCATCCTCAGAGGTTGTGAGGTTTGTTGTAAACTAGGAAAATGGGGTTTATATACCTGTGGAATATCCAGGGTAAGAGAAAGAACTCTTGTCTGTTTGAAGTAGGTGTGAATGTTTCAATTGGTCACCTTGATTAGCACTTAATGGGCTAGCAGTTTCAAGGTCTGGCTTCTTACCGCCTGGGGGAATCCTTTGTTGGAAGGTTATTAGTTGGCCCTGATTGTTTCTACCAAGGAACATGAAAGGCACTGCAGACTAATTCAGCCAGAAAAGTCAGCCATAGCAGAGCGCTTGATGAACCCACCTGGACACAGCAGATTATTTGAGAACACAGAAATGCTAGACCACTCTGACAACTACCATGTCAGGATACATAGAGAAGCCATTGAAATCCACAAGCATGAGGACAATTTCAACAGAAAGGAAGAAACCATGAAAATGAACAAAATCTGGCTACCAGGATTAAAAAACTCTAAAATTATAACAATAAATAAAGAACAAAACTCAAACACAGGGGAACTCCAGACAAAAACAATCAGGGCCAGCTAATAACCTCTCAACAAAGAATTCCCACAGGCAGTAAGAAGCCAGACCTTGAAACTGCTAGGCCATTAAATGCTATTTAAGGTGGCCAACTGAAACATTCACCCCCTAGCTCCAACAGACAAGAGTTCTTTCTCCCACCCTGGACATTCCACAGATATATAAACCCCATTTTCCTAGTTTCCAACAGACCTCATACGTCAGGAGAGAATGCTTCTGGAACATGGCCATACAGCCGGGAAAACTCACAACAACCCAGGTATTTTTAACTTTTGTGGGTTTTTTCCCACCATTTTCACAAGCAAACTTGTGGCCCTATGGTGAAATTTAGCATCTGAAAGATTTATGTATTTTATCCACAGACAGCTGCAATATCTTGTAGCTATCACCTTGAATGCAACAGATTTCAGCACAAGGATCAGGGATAAGAACAATAGTGAGACCAAGACTCTTGTGTGGCTCTCCTTAGTTTCAATGAGTGTGAACAGGAACATGCTTATGGTTTGTCCCCAAACAAACAAAACAATATGTCTTGACAAATTGATGCAGTGCAATCCTATATAACTGAACACAACCCAATTCAAAATAGCCTAGAATAAATTCACTGATTCTGGCACAACTAGGCTGGTGTCCTGTTGTTAGTTCCAAATAGAGTGGAATAATTAAATCAATGAGCTTTACCTAAACACTGAATCACCATCCAACAATTGATTTAATGAGTCTACTACGTGAGATGGGATTAACCAACAGGATGTCGCCCAAGGTTGTAAATTAAAATATGGAGTAGGACTTAACTCATGCACAGATCTTAAGCATATCTAGAAAGAATGAAACTTAAATTATCATACAAAATTATTACTTGAATGAATCATAAGGGATTTTTCCAGAGTCTGCGAAAGCTACTTCTGGAAACCTATGCCCTACACACAATATAGACCAGCATAGCTATAGTTGATCCCATAGTTGCACAAACAACTCTGTGAATGGCAGCATGACTTTGAGCCTAGTAGCCAACAATGATTGATTAGCTCTGCTATCTCAAGATCAAGAGTGTAAGAGGGGCTGTGCATCAGACAACTTGCAGAACAATTGCTTGCACTATGGGACCCTAAACCAGTACTGAATAAACATAACCATTTGCTTCATGATTGATGTGCTAAGGTACTGTCCTAATTAGGATTCTGCTTGTAGAATTCCAGGATTTAATAGGTAACGCAGTCAATGCCCATATTGTTTTGGTCAGGATCCAGGAAACCAGAGGGAATGCTTAAGTGCGCATTCTCTGCTATACATATACTCAGTCCTGGTCCCCTCCATTCACCAAATCTACCATTTGCATTTATTCTCAGAAGTACAAGTGACATATTTAATACTTTGTACTATACATGTCCTTCAAAGAAAGAAATCTCAACTGCAGGACTGTACATTAGGCAGCTAGAGAACCACAGATCACAAGAGACAGTAAAATGAAGCACCTAAGCAGGGTCAAGCCTGGTTAGTATTTGGATGGGAAACTGCTGACAAATATTTGATGCCATTGCCTATATTTTGGAGGAAAGAACTAAGAAAATCTGATTAAATTAATTATGGGGGTTAAGTCATCTACTTACTTACGGCAACCCCATTAAAACCTTACCAGAAATTCTGGAATAACTCATAAAATCCACTGGACCCAATCAGTGTACATCCCATGAAGAGCTGAACTCGAAACAGAGATATGCAGGGCACTCATAGAATCATAGAATCAAAGAGTTGGAAGAGACCTCATGGGCCATCCAGTCCAACCCCCTGCCATGAAGCAGGAATATTACATTCAAATCACCCCTGACAGATGGCCATCCAGCCTCTGTTTAAAAGCTTCCAAAGAAGAAGCCTCCACCACACTCCGGGGCAGAGAGTTCCACTGCTGAACAGCGCTCACAGTCAGGAAGTTCTTCCTCATGTTCAGATGAAATCTCCTTTCCATCTGAACACGAGGACAGGATACCGTTGATACAATTAAAAAAAACCAAAAATACTTCTGGCTGGGAAATTCTGCTTGCTTTCCACTCCTTTCCATCCAGCCTCCTAAACAGAGGTTGGATGGCCATCTGTCGAGGGTGCTTTGAATGCAATTTTCCTGCTTCTTGTCAGGGGGTTGGACTTGTTGGCACACAAGATCTCTGCTAACTCAATGATTTTATGATTTCAGGATTCCTTTGTTTCTGAGCTTTGCCAATCCTCCTTGAATGTGTTGCTCCCCAGCAGCCTGGGTTCAGATCAATCCACATTTAGCAGACCTCTGTGACCAACCACCATCCCAGCCTGGAACCGATTCCTAGGGTGCTTGTGTAGGCACTCCACAGCATACCTCTTTAATCCACAATCCTGACTCAGTTATGGTTGTGAAGAGGGCTGTATAGAACTGTCCTCAGATTTACAGTAATCCTAAAGAATACCCATAACAGTATTTTTACAGCATGGAGGCATTCAAACCCTGGTCTCCAGAGTCATAGTCCAACACTATAACCACAACACCATGCTGGCTGTCTAGGTTTTTCTTCGGTTAGGGATACTCAGAGGTGGTCTTCCCAGTTCCTCCCCCTGAAATACGGTATAGCCTAGAGTAGTGGTTCACGAGCTTCTTTTTGGACCAGGGACCACTTGACCAGGGACCACTATGACCAGGAACCACTTTGACCAGGGACCACTTGACCAGGAATCACTTTGACCAGGGACAACTTTGAGCAGGGACCACTCTCCAACATTAGTATCAAAAGGGTTACAAATCAGTTTTTGGTCAACTTTAGATTTGGTTTGGTTATTTGGTGTGCTAATTCAGAAAATTGCATTGTATAGACCACATCAGTTCTATATGACATCCAGTAGTTGCCATCTGCTCGCCCACAGAAAACCATATTTAATAACCTAGAGCCCCAGACCTTACTTTAGGTCTCACAGCCCACAGGTTGGGAACCATTGGCCTAGAAGACCTGTACCTGTATCCATCTATGTGCTAACCAGGGATGGTCTTGCTTAGCTTGTAAGATCAGATGGTGTCTAGTGCTTTAGGGTCTACCTTAAGTACTTGGGAGTAAATCAATTAAGGTATATAGCTTCAATCATCCACATTCTGCTTACAGTCCTCTGGTTTTTAATGGAACTGTTTTGGAATAAATGGGCTCAGAGCTGCTAACTAAATTGTCCACATATAATCTGTGTTACAAATTGCATAAACACATGGTCCAGATGGATTGCTGCCAGGTCTCCTGAGATTTCTTGCGGGGACATGAGGAGGGGAAAGAAGACAACACTGTGAGGAAAGAAAATTATTGTGACTACATGGTTCTGTTTTTACCTGGCACTGATGTTCCCAATGCAACAAACACAACTGCAGTTACTGAATCCTTCAGGCCAATGGTGCAGCCAAAATGGGACGCCAAGTCCCCAATGAAGGCGGTCAGAAGGCCGATCATGAGGATGGATACAACAAAACAAGCCCAACCGTTCCAGTAGTCCGTTGGGGGGACAAAGGCAAAGAGGACTTTCCAGAAGACGGTCAGAAAGTGCATCACGTAATCAAAGCAGGATGGCAGCTTCTCTTCTCCACATTCATCGTCATCATCATCCTCTCCTGGAATATGAAAATCAAAGAGGGACACAGAGAGAGAAAGAGAGAGAGAGATGTCAGTGGCAAACTGGCTTTTCTGTCAACAAGGACTGATGCACATAACAATGGCATTTGTGGTAACGTTTCCATGATAACAAAACTAGTCAAGACCACTTGGGATCAAAATAACTGGTCTTGATGGACCAATAATCCAGGAAATAAAAATAAAATAAAAAACAGAATAATTATTTTTTTTAAAAAAAATGGAAGTCAAGATCTGAGTGTGAGGAATGTACTCTCTCCCAGACATTGATGGACTACAATGCCCATCAGCCCCAGCCAAACATAGCTGGTAGAGTTGCCAGGTGTCACTCATTATATGGAACGTTCCTTATTATATGGAATGAAGGTTGGAAAACTCTTCCCTTTTTAACAAGATGCCAAAAATGTCCATATTTTGGGGTGTGGGCACAAAGTCAGAAATAGTGCATTGCGTAATTTATCAATGTAAACACAATATGGTGATTTTATAGAGAAACACGTGGCAAAGTTAACAGAAAACAATACTTCCATCTGGCACTTGAGTAGAATACAAACCTACAAAGCGTGGCTTCCTGATTGCCAACCCTGCATGTTATGAATTTAAATTGCCCCTTTCTGGGATTTTGAAAACCTGGTAATATCAATAGTCAATAATGAGGACTGATGGGAGGTATACTCCAACAGCACACCATTCCTCTCCTGCATAACATGGCTCAAATCCTATTATTATTAGTCCCATCTAATTGAGATCTATTCATTCACTGGGATTTATGTACATGTTGATTCACCATTTAATGATTGATTAGAGGGTTCTAGTCTGACTGGGTTGAATTAATAGGATACAGGCCACAGCAGTGCATATTCATCTGCTTTGTTATTTCTGCATAATATTGCTTCCAAAACCAGTTCACTGATATTTTGGTAGTAGCAAGCAGGGACATGGGGGGGGGGGGGGGGGGGGGGGGGGGGTTAAACTTCTTTTACAGAATCATGAAGAGTGTTTCCATAACACAAAATAATTTAAATACTGTGGTTCATTCTATATTTTATATAGACTTAAGTAAATGTATTTATATAGACTTAATTAAATGTATTTTTTATTTTAGTTACAACGTTTCATGTCTTAAAATAACTCAAAATAACTGTTAATTGATCATTTATAGTTACAAAAGAATACCACAATGAAAACACTTGAAAACTGTGTCAATACACTTTGACAGAAATCAGGTTCCATCGATAAGTTCAGTGGACACTCAAGTGCAAGTCCAGTCAGGCTTTCTTGCCCCATTGTGCTTCTTATGTATGCTTTCAAACATTTAAGAGTTGAAACGACCTGTATATAGCTATGGGAACCCTACTATCTGGAAAAGGGGAGCGGGCAGCAAGGAGGGAAAGGCCTAATGCTCCATTGGGAACATGCCTCCTACCTTATGGTGAAGCAAAGAGCACAGTAGGGGGGCAGAGCAGCCTTAAATAGCGTGTAGCTGCGCCCCTGTCAACTGCCCCCACTAAGTCTGGTCTCCTTCATGAGGGCCTTCAAATCCCCCCATGCCTTAGGCTTTGCCTACCAGTTAAGGGTGGCCCAACTTGGTTGCTTTCACTATATTGGCCATTACTGCAAGTAATGACAATGTGAATAAATTGTTAAAATTTGCCTGAGATAGTGCTTAATTTTTGCTTCTCATAGACTTAGAATGGGGATTTGGTTAACCAGTTAAAATTAATAAGTAAACCAGGTATTTTTTAACCTGAAAATGTGGGGTGTGTGTGATGAACCCCTACCTCCCCCCCCCCCCCCCCCCCCACCGCTTGGCTACCTCCTTGCTAGCAGGAGGTGGCAGTAATAGGTATCTTCACCACCCACAATGCATACCAAGTCTTTCCCAAACTGGCTTGCACACCCTGATCCATACAACTCACCATAATAATGCAACATAATATTAAAGTTTTCTTTTGTTTACAATGATGTTCGTATTCGTCACTTTGACACTGCAAAACTAATAGAAATTCTTTGTGTTTCAAAGAACAGATTGTATAAAGGCACATATACAAGATCTTTTCAAAATGGGGCTTTCAACCCATTAGATATATTTTAGTGATTTGTCGTTTGTCCATGACTAAAGGATATATTGAATTACTCACAGTCTCAATATAGGTGCCTTTTTTTGAGAAAGGGAAAAAGTGTAGGATAGCATGCAAGTCTCACCCATGCTTAGAAGAAAAGGTCCCTTATTTCAGCAACAAACCATAAGATGGAAAGGCTGTCTTTAAAGGGGTAAAACCCACACTTCAGCAACAAACAGACCCTCAAGTAAACAATCATGGCATTAACTCAGCTCTGCACAGATGAAAATTATAGCCTCCTGATTAATTTATGAACACATTAGTAGACTAATCTAACTAATCTACTGATCAAAATGACCATAGCACCTGTTCTGTAAATTTTATATTGTATTCTCCAGTATATTTCTCCTTGTTATAAAACTCTATGGGGGATGTATGTATGCATGCGAAAGCACCAGTTGTCGCTCTGGGACCAGAGTGAAGAAGGGGAGCCAGGAAGACAGTTCCAGCGTGTCTCCTGGGTCATCAGAGCCCCTCCCCATAGCAACAATATGGTAATATATAATACTAATATGGTGCTGTCCTTATAAAATAATATAGTATATTGTAGGTTAAGGTAAAGGTTAAGTCCAGTAGTGTCCGACTCTGGGGTGTAGTACTAATCTCCATTTCCAAGCCGAGGTGCCGGCCTTGTCCGTAGACACCTCCAAGGTCATGTGGCCACCATGACTACATGAAGCGATTTTACCTTCCCGCTGGAGCGGTACCTATTGATCTATTCAGATTTGCATGTTTTCAAACTGCGAGGTTGGCAGAAGCTAGGGCTAACAGCAGAAGCTCACACCGCTCCTCGGATTTAAACCTGCGACCTTTTGGTCAACGAGCTCAGCAGCTCAGTGGTTTATTATATTGTATTACATTGTATTATATTGTATTGCATTATAATATTCTTATCAATATTTTATACATATAATATTGAGAAGTATATTATAATGTAATACAATATAATAATAATACAATATAATAATACAGTTTATATTACATGTAATATTACTAATAATATTACAGTATAGTGGTATTCTACTATATAGTAATATAGGTAAAGGTTGTCCCCTGAAATTCAGTCATGTCTGACTCTGGGGTGTGGTGCTCATCTTCATTTCTAAGCTGAAGAGCCGGCGTTGTCCATAGACATCTCCAAGGTCATGTGGCCGGCATGACTGCATGGAGCGCCATTACCTTCCTGCCGGAGTGGTACCTATTGATCTACTCACATTTACATGTTTTCGAACTGCTAGGTTGGCAGAAGCTAGGGCTGACAGCAGAAGCTCACTCTGCTCCCCGAAATCGAACCTGCGACCTTTCGGTCAACAAGCTCAGCAGCTCAGCACTTTAACCCACTGTGCCACCGGGGGCTCCATATAGTCATATTATATAGTAATATATAATACTAATATTGTGCTATGCTAATAACATAATATATTGTATGTACATATAACTTGTAAGCCACTCCAAGTCCCCTTCAGGGTGAGAAGGGCAGGATATAAATGTTGTAAATAAATAAATAAAGGTATTTAGATCAGCTTGTCATTAATATGCCAACCACTGGGACATATCTCTGGCTACATATATGCTGGGAATTAACCAATTACTCTGACACTTAAAAGTAAATGAAATATCTGCATCAAAGAGGTCCTGGTGGCACATGAAGAGATTCTGCAGCCTATAATGATGCACAAGAAGTGTGATTTGTATCACACATGCCATGGCAATTGCTATACTGCTCTTGTGGATGGAGCATTGGCAGTATTGCTCTCTACGTCTCAGGACATGTCTAATCTTCCAGATCATTGGCTGTAGCTTGGCTGCAGTCTTCCAGTCTTGGTTTCTCCTAACCTGGCTGCGGGTACTTGCAGGTACTTCCAGCTCTTTGCCTGACTAACAACCTACTTGGACTCAAACCCAGTTTCAATCTCCTTCTTTCCCCAATCCCTCTTTCCCAGCCTCCATGGCCATTTTCTTTGCAAAATTTGGCCTTTCCAGACATAGCTGGACATTGTTTTTAGGTATCTGCTGATGCTAAGATCCTACTACTGTGAATCCCAGGGGCCTTTTTGCCTTGCTTCTCCTTCTTGTTGCTGTTGTTACATGTCTGGACAGAGCAAGTCAGCAATGAGAGCTATAAGGAAAAGGCTACCCAGACCCAATCCCCTACTTCCCTGGCCCAATGTTTTCCTCCATCACCATTACCAACCCTTCTGGGAAAGTAAGAGATAGAGGAAAGTACCAAAGAGGAAAAAATATAGCATTTATCACCATCACAAACGTACACATTCTACTTACTTTTCTTAGACGATTCTGCAGTGGAGCAAAGGGTAAAATTAAGTGTTAAACCACCTTCAAATTTTAACTTTTCTTCCGAATTCTTTGCATTTCTCAGCAATGTCCCACTTACAATTGTACCCTTACAAGCATAGTCTGGACCGACAAAATCTAATTTTTAAGGTACCACGTTGATTCTGATGCTCATTGTGTGAAGGATAGGAAAGGTTTATCTCTGCTCACAGGAAAATCAGATGTGTCTCAAGTTATGGGTGTTGTTGCAAACTTGCAGAACTATTTTGTTGCGCTTGATCATAGAAAAAAAAGCATGCTCATGTGAAATGCAATTAAAATGCAGTTAAAGCGACCTCATTATGGATGGGAGAGGAACCTAGTTCTTATGGTCTACACCAGGCATGGGCAAACTTTGGCCCTCCAGGTGTTTTGGACTTCAACTCCCACAATTCCTAACAGCCGGGAGGCTGTCAGGAATTATGGGAGTTGAAGTCCAAAACACCTGGAGGGCCGAAGGTTGCCCATGCCTCGTCTACACTGACAGAGCTTCAGGTGGTCATGACTCTCGCATGATCTCTTCTATACTTAGTGATTCACAGTGCTTACAGTGACCAATACTGGCCTGGTTGTTGCCAGTCAGCACCTGTAAAACATGGCATTATCACCAGAACCATTCTTGTCTGTGATTTGTTGTGGAGCACAGAAGTGGATGGCACCTTCTAAAGAAATACTGGACTGTGTTAAAAGCCTGCAGCATTCAGGTGCTCTTGCTATGGGCCAACCACATTTTCCCCAGCAAGTCAGCGATCTGTTTTACTGTGAAAAATGCTGCTGTGGTCTTTTCTCCTTTACACAAAGATGTTTGCAGCACAGAAAGAAATGCAGGGAATGTAAACACATTCCTCCTCCACGGATAAAGTAACCAATAGATCTCAGACAGCTTGTTCTTATAACTCTATATAATCCCTGCCTGTTCCAAAATAGCTAAAAATGCTTGGAGTGTTTGAACAATGAAAAACATTAAAACATGTACACAAACTACCAGCATGATCCTAAGTGTATCTGCTTACAAAAGTAAGTCCTGGTGAGTTCAAAGTATTGAGGACCATGCTGAAAGGGTGGGCTACTCACATTGGAATGTAAATGTAGAATTCTATGCATTGTGTTCTCCTTGGAATTGTTTTGCCTGGGTTGGAAATTTGCAGTCACTGCCTGCACTTAACTCTTCACTTGCCCATCAATTCTTCCCAAGGTCCAGTCTCCCAGTAAACTTCTTCTCCAGTTGACTTCAAGTAATAAGAACAGTGGAGGGGGACCAGACTCCGACTGGCTAAAAATATGGAACTGTGTGCCATTAAAATAAAAAATCTGCTACATTAGAAGAAATCAAATGACAACAAATTTCTGAATGTTGTATTATTGTGTTCATGTACTGGTAGCTATAATTAAAAAATCTATTATCACCTAAGTGTTGGAGGAGTTGTGGCTAGAAAGGGACTTATTGACACATGTGGTTGGAATGCCCCAAAGTAAGCTATTTCTGGAATTGTATTAAATTCATGATAAATGAATAAAGCCATAGAAAGAAAGAAGGAAGGAAAGAAGGAAGGAAGGAAGGAAGGAAAGAAGGAAGGAGTAGTGGGAGATGTGGACACGGAAGCTAAAGATCCAAGAAGGTGGTAAAAGTTTTTTTGTGCGCAGAAACAGTAAATGGACTATGGCTATGGTATACGATTTCTGAATCATGGGATTTTAATGTTTATACTAAGATGATTTTATGCTTGTCCGAATGTTTAAATTTCAGGTATGTCTTATGTTTAATGGTTTTAATTGATTTTAAGTTCATAGTTATATGTAGTAATTCGTTATTATGATTTCTTTGTGTACTGTATGCTGGCATTGAATTCTTGCCATTAGTACAGTGTTCCCTCACTACTTCATGGTTTGCTTTTAGCGGACTTGTTGTTTCACGGGTTTTTGAAAATATTAATATAAAACATACAATATTTACATCCAGTGGAGGCCAGGGACCCCGGAAGTGCAGCGGCCTGAGGTGCGGTGGGGAAGGCCTGCCTCCCTGGCCTGCTGCTGCCTGACTGGCTCTGGAGGCTCTGCAGGGGGTCTGCGGAGGCCAGGGAGGCAGGCAGGCACCCTTGGGATGGGCCAGGAAGTGGGTAAGGAAGCGTGGGTAAGAAAATCTGTATAAATAAAAATGTAATGTTCATTTGTGGGATTAACAGAACTCAAAAACCACTGGATGAATTGACACCAAATTTGGACACAAGACACCTAACAACCCAATGTATGTCCTTCACTCAAAAAAATTGATTTTGTCATTTGGGAGTTGTAGTTGCTGGGATTTATAGTTCACCTACAATCACAGAGTATTCTGAACCCCAGCAACGATAGAATTTGGCCAAACCTCTCACACAGAACCCCCATATGGGCCACAGCAACGTGTGGCAGGGGACATATAACATATAAAATAATGTATAAATATTAAAATTAATATTGTGTCCCTACTTCGTGGATTTTTACTTATTGCAGGGGCTTCTGGAACGGAACCCCCGCAATAAGTGAGGGAACACTGTATGTTATAAACTGCCTTGAGTCCCTTCAGGGGTGAGAAAGGTGGTATATAAATACAGTAAATAAAGAAATGAGCAAGGAATTAACCTCGTCCCACATCTTGCATTATCATCCGTTGGCCAAATGCAAATTTCCTCTTAATGGGATATAGCTAGGTTTTGTGTTTGTGTTGGCACTTTTTTTACTTGCTATGAAGAGATATCTAGTACCTGCTTCTGTAAGCCCTCACTTCAGTGTGCGGCCAGATGCGGCTTTCTCCTCAACTGTTCACTAGTTTCAAGAGTACCCCCTAAATTGCTCTGTTGGCTCTTTTGGTGTAGCAGCCATTGTTTATGGAGCATTGTCCTTTTTCTTTCCATATCCAAAAGCAACTGGATCAATCCTATTACTAGCTATGTGAATGGAACACCATCTTGCATCAATCTAACTAGGGGAAGAAGCTGGTTATGGAAAGCAGGATCCACCATTCTATCACTTCCCTTAAATGTGTCAAGACAAACATATGCCTTGTCAGTGTGCTATAGTCTCTCGGCCATAAAGCATACTTTCCCCTTAACAGTTTAAACCTATTTAATTTATTCAATAAGTTTAACAACTACAGTATTAATAACATTTTAAAAGTGCCAAGTGCCCATCAATTTGTTCTCAGAACAGGAAAATCAATGTCTGTCCCATTAGTCAGGAAAATAATGCAATTTAAGGAAGGGGCAGCTGGAACAAAATTGCAGTTCCAACTGGCAAGGGAATATACACATTTTGCTCCTTCTTCTTGAGTGATTAGTGGAGAGAATATTTGTCAATATTTGAAGACAAGGAAAAGTTTAAGAGAATCACACACAGGCAACAATCTGCATAATTTGGGACTTACTCGTCAGAAAACTGAATTTCTGCGCTCAAAATAACGTGTGCGCGCAAAAACAGGATTTCTGGACAGAACAATTTCTCTGTTTTCAGTGCATGGAAACTGTATTCTGTGCAGCAATATCAGCTCACAAAATGCTATTTTCTGTGCAGAAATGTTGTCTTCTGTGTGAAAAATGCTGCTCTCTGTGCAGGAGCCTTGTTATTTGTACAAAAAGCCCCCACATATCTGAAGCATTGAGGCACCTTGTCGAGGAAATTGGGCAGCTTCTCCTTGGCCGAAATCGAGCATACCATCATGAAGCCGGAAAGCTGGAATGTTAAATTGCCTCTGTGTCTGTTTATATATGTTGTATGTCTAATGACATCGAATGTTTGCTATGTATATGTGCATTGTAATCTGCCCTGAGGCTCCTGCGGGGTGAAAAGGGCGGAATATAAATACTGTAAATAAATACATAAATAAATTTATTTATTTACTATTTCATGTTAGTTTATTGTTTGTTAGACCTAATCCCCACGTGTTTTACATAGCATAAAACTGTTTTTGTTAGTGTGTGCATGTGTCTTTAATAAAGATGTTTAAAAATGAAAGTGTACAAGAAAGTTAAAAGAGATGGGGAAATCTGGGAAGAAAACATTTGTTACTGTTTCTTCCTATTGATCATATTGATACGGACGTGAGTGGTATAATTATGTGCGAAGGTATTCATTTTGGAGCATGGTTTTCAGAATTTTTCTCATTTTCCCATTTACTGGGATAATGGAGCACATGGCAAGAGATCAGAGAGCTCACTGCAGGTGGAAATGGTAAGAGAGTCTTTAAAGTGCTTTAAATAGTTTTAAAGCACTATGATTTAATGTACTTAAAATAAAAAAGCCCTGCATGAACACAAGGTTTGTATGAATAAATGCACAGTCACCCTCCTACCTCAGCTTGGAAAGCCTTTTGATGTGAAATTCTTTCAAAGTACATTATGGGGAAAGACAGAGAAGCAGGACAACAAAATATCCATTAGGAGAATCAAACACTGTGCCACTATGAGTAATTTATTGTATAGCTAAATATTAAAAGATCTATGCACAATGCCCCCTGAGAATTAAGAAGTTAATGGGTTGGAAATGGTTACATATATAATTCAACCTGACACCCCTTCCTTTGAAGTGAAATTTGCATGCACAAGATGCTGTATATGCTGCTATAAATGCAAAGGACTCTTAATATGATGAAGGTCTATAGGCCAAGTACATTGTAAGCCAACAAGGACCAGACATTTCAAGGAACAGTCCAACTTTCTAGGACAGGAATAAACATAACTTATAAAAACCAGGATAAGACTAACATCAATTGATACAGTTATTGAACGAAGTGTGGAGAAAGTGACTAATGTGAAATCTTTCTTCCTCCTTCACAAGATTAGAACTTCAAATCATCCACTGAAGAGAAATGGTGGGAGACTGAAAACAGGGGATTGAAAAGGACTTCTTCCTAAGAGCTCACTAGAGCTCTAAGACCTTCAAGAGATATGTTGCTGTTATCATTTAGGAGTTGTAGTTGCTGGGATTTAAAGTTCACCTACAATCAAAGAACGTTCTGGGCTCCACCGACGATGGTATTGAACCAATTTTGGCACACAGAACTCCCATGACCAACAGAAAATACTGGAAGGGTTTGGTGGGCATTGATCTTGAGTTTGGAAGTTGTAGTTCACCTACATCCAGAGGGCACTGTGGACTCAAACAATGATGGATCTGTTCCTAACTTGGCACAAATATGCAATATGCTCAAATGTGAGCACTGTGGAGTTTGGGGAAAAATAGACTTGGCATTTGGAAGTTGTAATTGCTGAGATTTATAGTTCACCTACAATCAAAGAGCATTCTGAACCCCACCAACGACAGAATTGGGGCACACTTCCCACACAGAACCCCCATGACCAACATGTTTTCTGATGGTCTTTGGTGACCCCTCTGACACCCCCTGTGACCCCCCCCAGGGGTCCCGGCCCCCAGGCTGAGAAACGCTGGCCTAGCACCATCCACGCAATAGATCAAGAAGCTTCAGTATCTTTTTCAAAGTTGGAACTCAAACCAAGAGTGGATTCAACTGACCTGCTGTGAGTGGGTGCATCTACACTTACAGCAAAATTAACGGGGTTTGAGCCCACTTTAAAAGCCATCGGATCAATGTTATAAAATCATGGCAGTTTGGTGAGGCACCAGCACTCTTTGGCAGAAAAAGTTAAAGACCTGGTACCACTACAATTCTAACACTGAGCCATGGCAGCAAAACTATTGTCAAAGTGCATTAATTCTACAGTGTAGATACATCCAACCGAGACTGTTCTTGGAGAGAAAAAAAACTAGATTGTTCTTCCTACATTTTCTTCCTTTGTATTTTGTCTGTTTCAACAGCTCCTTCTCTTTGCTCTTACGCCGTCAGAATAACAAAAAGGAAAAGCATGCCACTAGCATAACATGGAACAAATAAACCTTAAATTGAAGACCAATGGAGCACAGCAAGCGCAGCAGAGGAAAAGACAAGTGAGTGGGCTAAGAATTGAATTTCTACTCCTGGTGGGTCCCTGGAACTGCTGTGAACAGACATTTGACAGAACTAGCTCTGGCGTTTTTCCACCTTTCTCTGTTCCAGGAGATTTCAACTCATTTCAATTCTTCTTTGATTGGTCAGACGTTAATCTAACAGAACCAGAGGCAAGATTTTTTTTTAAAGCTTGTGGTGCCAACCAAGGTTAACCTGTTGGGAGTCAGATATTTGAGCAAATATCACCAGCTAGCGAGACTCTTTGCTTCTGGCTCATCACTTGAAGCCGTCCTTTGACAAGTACTCTCTCTCAATAGATTTCTCTGTAGAATCTGCTGACGTTTCTAATGAAACTCCAGGGATCGATAAGACTGACTTTCTCAAGGTGGCCCTGAAAGAATGCTTCTCATTTCCAGGAAACAGTCTGAACCATTGAGACAGGACAATATCGCCAAAGAAATGGTACCTAAGCATCACACGATGAAGGGAAATAGCACAGGATTGCAATTCAAAACTCCAGATAGGATGCAGTAAGGATCCAATTGCGGTTTCACTGAGACACATTCCTGTTCAGTGGCTGACAAATGCTTTTTGTTTCAAGGGAAACAGAACTTTTCCTCAAAGCTATGTAAATCTATGCTTATTTTATTTTTCCTTATAAGAATTTCAAAACTTTTCTCTCTGCTAGGCATTGAACAATAAACCCTTACAACAATTGAAGAGAGATATTGACAAGCTGGAATGTGTCCAGAGAAGGATGACTAAAATGATCAAGGGTCAGGAGAACAAGCCCTAGGAGGAGCAGCTTAAAGAGCTGGGCATGTTTAGCCTGAAGAAGAGAAGGCTGAGAGGAGACATGATAGCCATGTATAAATATGTGAGAGGAAGTCATAAGGAGGAGGGAGCAAACTTGTTTTCTGCTGCCCTGGAGACTAGGACACGGAAAAATGGCTTTAAACTACAAGAAAGGAGATTCCACCTGAACATTAGGAAGTACTTCCTGACTGTGAGAGCTGTTCAGCAGTGGAACTCTCTGCCCTGGGAGTTGGTAGAGGCTCCTTCTTTGGAAGCTTTCAAACGGAGGCTGGATGGCCATCTGTTTGGGGTGCTTTGAATGCAATTTCCTGCTTCTTGACAGGGGGTTGGACTGGATGGCCCATGACGTCTCTTCCAACTCTATGATTTTGCACAAAACCATTGTTTTCTGAACAAAAACATTATTTTTAGAACAGCAGCTAAGGTTAACTTAATGCTAATTATTTACGAATTATTTCCTGTCTTTCTCTTAGCTGCCTGGTAAACCAAAACAGCTTACCAGGCAGCCCATTTTAAGAGGAGCTAATATCATGCTCTGCCCAGGTGGCGAAGGCGGGTTATTCCGGTCATGAATTATTTCACATTAAGGAAAAAAAATGAGAGGGGGAAATGTAGAAGCAGCCAAATGTGGGAAGACAAATGCAATACTCTTTAATCCAGTATGCTAGGCAATAATACCACTTTCTTTATGAGCTCGTCTCATGTGTAAGGTGAGCTGAGTCATAACATTATTAGCTGGAAAGCTTATTGTTGACAAGGCACCTAACAAAGCTCCCAGCATGATTAGGTGTACATTTCTGGAAAATGAAACATCTTAGAAAGAACATGTGGAGCACTGCGCAAGGCAAGGTGGGGAAGAAGAAATCTGAAATTCAGTATTTGTTAATGGAAATGCACTCCGTTTGCGGAGTCATTTTTTATATTTGTTTCTGGCTCAAACAGGTTAGTATAACTCAAGCATGGGCAAACTTCAGCCCTCCAGGTGTTTCGGAATTTAATTCCCATAATTCCTAACAGTGGCTGTTAGGAATTATGGGAGATGAAGTCCAAAACACCTGGAGGGTTGAAGTTTGGCCATGGCTGGTATAACTTGATAACCCATCAACCACTTACAACTTTTGTGTGGAATTGTTACATGTTGCTATTATGAAATCTGACCACGGTGGTCCACACCTTAGTTACCTCTAATTTGGACTACTTAATTCACTCTATGTGGGGCTACCCTTGAAGATGGCCCAGAAACTTGCTGCAACATACAACAGTCAGACTGCTAACTGAAGCGTTTTACAGGGAGCAGTCTACACCCCTGTTTAAGGAGCTCCACTGGTTGCCATTCATCTTCCGGTCTCAATTCAAGGTGCAGGTTATTACCAACAAAGCTCTGAATGGCTTGGGACCCGCCTACCTTCATGGGAAAATAGGGCTGTAGATGCCTCCTGTTCTACCCAAGGTCTGGTAACCGTTTCTCACAACCTTAGCTCCATTTTCCACCCACAGAGTGGTAAGAAAAGTGATGTATCAGCATCATGCCTACTAGGATCCGTGTGTGTGTGTGTGTGTGTATGTGTGAGTATGGCAATGGTCAGAGTTTTCTTTTCCCTTCTGCCCTAAATGGGAGCCGACCATATGTGCACAAATAAGTTTTTGGAACTGCTCCAGGGCCTCAGACATTGTAATCAGGCATTGCTCTTGGGAAAACCGAGACATATAAGACTTTGAAACAGACAGGCCAGCTTTCTGCTTAAACAGAAAGAAAGAAATTGCCAACTTTATCACAATTATTGAAACCACATTTCACAAAAAAGACCAGATAAAGAGCACATTAAGTAGTCATCTTTCTGACACATACTTATTGCTTTGAAAGAAAGGAATGTTATTAGTTCAGAGTTTTCAGCTGTCATCGTGACATAAAGCATATCTTCAGATATACTGTGAGATTCCACTCATTGGTAAAGAAATGGCTGAATAACTACTAGATTAGAAAAAAATCCCATTTCCTCTTTTTGTGTCTTTCTTCCAGTTCACTCCACTGTCATATAACCTAATTTTTTAGGAGTACCCACATAATACGGGTTGTGAAAAAATGTCTAGACACATTTAAGTAAGATAATGAGTAGACTTCAGTCAACTATTCAGATTTTTGCATGGTAATATGTGTTCCCGGAGTTGCAATGGGTTAAATCCTTGTGCCGGCAGGACTGAAGACCGGCAAGTCGGAGGTTCGAATCCAGGGACAGCCCGGATGAGCTTCCTCTGTCAGCTCCGGCTCGCCATGTGGGGCTATAAGAGATGCCTCCCACAAGGATGGTAAAACATCAAAACATTTAGGTATCCTCTGAGCAATGTCCTTGCAGATGGCCAATTCTCTCTCACCAGAAGTGACTTGTAGTTTGTCAAGTCGCTAATGACACACACAAAAATCCCATAAGCGAAAGAGCATTGTGGTTTCTATCGTTAGACTACAAAGATAAAGCATACTCTGGAGCAAGCATGGGCAAAGTTGGGCCTTCCAGGTGTTTTGGACTTCAACTCCCATCATTCCTAACAGCCTCAGGCCCCTTCCTTTCCCCCCTCAGCCGCTTAAGCGGCTGAGGGGGAAAAGGAAAAGGCCCGAGGCTGTTAGGAATGGTGGGAGTTGAAATCCAAAATACTTGGAGGGGTCAAGTTTGCCCATAGCTGTTCTGGGGAATAGACTTTTCTAACACTAGTTAAATGACTAGAAATAGTGCCCAATGTTTAACTAATTTTAGTTTTGGGAAGCGACACAGATTTTAGCTTTGAATGATGTCCTTGGGGACACAGAGTTAAAAAGACCTTTTTCCTTTGGAACTAAAGGCCCTCTATTTTATTATACAGCTCTCGTTTTGATTCCCTCCCTTTTAGATAAAGTACAAGGAAAAAAGAATGCGCTAAGATCTTTGTTAAAATGTCAGCCACCTAACTCTGTTCTCACTTGCCTTTAAACATAACATGGAATTGCTCAAGGACAGAACAGAATCACCTTGCATGACAACTTACATTACACCTTGCATTACAACTGAATCACCGTCCTTTGTTTTTCCTCTTGGATAATGCTGTAAGATTTATGAGAACTAAATCAATCTTTTCCCTCCATACATGTGTTGTAATAGCCATCAGATCATCAACATGTGCGCTTATACATTTGCGACAATCAATCAATAATTTGTTCCTCTTGACTAATGAAAGAGTTCTTGAAGAGACAAGGGGAAACTCTTTGGTCAAACATAAGCCTGGGCCATAATCTTTTGTCACTGCTTTGAGTGCCTATAGTCCATGCAACTATAGAGGGTTTGGTGGGATATTTAGCATTCCAGCATCTGTCTCCTGCAAGACAACTACCCCATGTTATGTTAGAATCATAGAATCATAGAGTTGGAAGAGACCTCGTGGGCCATCCAGTCCAAGCCTCTGACAAGAAGCAGGAAAATTACATTAAAAGCACCCCAGACAGATGGCCATCCAGCCTTTGTTTAAAAGCTTCCTAAAAAGGAGCCTCCACCACACTCCGGGGCAGAGAGTTCCACTGCTGAACGGCTCTCACAGTCAGGAGGTTCTTCCTAATGTTCAGATGGAATCTCCTTTCTTGTAGTTTGAAGCCATTGTTCCACGTCCTAGTCTCCAGGGCAGTAGTAAACAAGCTTGCTCCCTCCTCCCTATGACTTCCCCACACATATTTATACATGGTCCTCATCATGTCTCCTCTCAGCCTTCTCTTCTTCAGGCTAAACATGCCCAGCTCTTGAAGCCACTCCTCATAGGGCTTGTTCTCCAGACCCTTGATCATTTTAGTCACCCTCCTCCAGACACATTCCAGCTTGTCAATATCTCTCTTCAATTGTGGTGCCCAGAATTGGGCACAATATTCCAGGTGTGGTCTGACCAAGGCAGAATAGAGGGGAAGCATGACATCCCTGGATCTAGAGACTATGCTCCTATTGATGCAGACCAAAATCCCATTGGCTTCTTTTGCCACCACATCACATTGTTGGCTCATGTTTAACTTGCTGTTCACGAGGACTCCAAGATCTTTTTCACACGTACTGCTTTTGAGCCATACGTCCCTCATTCTGTATCTTTGCATTTCATTTTTTCTGCCTAAGTGGAGTATCTTGCATTTGTCCCTGTTGAACTTCATTTTGTTAGTTTTTGCCAATCATCTCTCTAATCTGTTAAGATCATTTTGAAGTCTGCTCCTGTCTTCTGGAGTATTGGCTATCCCTCCAAATTTGGTGTCATCTGCAAACTTGATGATCCTGCCTTCTAACCCTTCATCTAAATCATTAATAAAGATGTTGAACAGGACCGGGCCCAGGACGGAACCCTGTTGATGGCACTCCGCTCGTCACTTCTTTCCAGGATGAAGAGGAAGCATTGGTGAGCACCCTCTGGGTTCGTCCGCTTAACCAATAACAGATCCACCTAACTGTAGTTTTGCCTAGCCCACATTGAACTAGTTTGTTTGCCAGAAGCTCATGGGGGACCTTCTCGAAAGCCTTACTGAAGTCCTGATACACTACATCCATGGCATTCACCGCATCTACCCAGCTTGTAACTCTATTGAAAGGAGCTAAGAGTAGAGAATGAGGTGAAGTATAGATCTAGGGTTCCCCTTTCAGCTATCCCAGTGTTGTTCAAGTACTATCACCAGCTTATCTCGGTGTCACCTTAGTCCATATGCTACCATTTGGGAAACACTGCAAACACCAAGCACAAAGTAGCTGCACGCAATAACATTGTGCAGAAATGTACTAATAGTGCATGGGGTGCAGACCCAAAATTAATAAGAATTGTGTTACTCAACTGTTGAGTATGCCAGCCCTGTCTGGCATAAATCTGCTCACATCAAGCAAGTGAATATAGCACTTAATGAAACATGTAGAATAATCACAGCATGTCTCAAACAGACACCTGCTGATAAACTTTATAAGCTAGCTGGCATTGCCCCCCCCCCCCCCATGTGAAATGGGAAGTTGCTGCGAATTGCAAGAGACTAAGACACAGGGCAATGGATTCAAATTACAGGAAAAGTGATGCCACCTAAATAGTAGGAATAACCAATGGTAAGAGCTGTTTGACAATGGAATAGGAGGCCTCAGAGTGTGGTAGCATTTCTTCTGGAGGTGTTAAATCTGAGGTTGGATGGCCATCTGTTAGGTATGCTTTGATTGTGTATTTCTTCATGGCAGAAAAGGATTGGACGGAATGGCCCCTGGGGTCTCTCTCAACTCTATGATTCTATGGGGTTGATAATTTCTTAAATTGTGTTGTCTCCAAGCCATGACAAAATGGATATATTAGAAATGTGTGGATTTTTGCAAATGCAATTCTAGTCCTTAATAGAAGAAAGCGTCAAAGGCGTCAAAGAGAGCATCTGACTATTGGAGTGGAAGTATGAGCAGCAGGCTCAAGTGTAGCAACAGCTTTTCTGTGAGGAAGGGGAAGCATCTTTCAAACAAGCTCAACCCTTAAAAGCACGAAGGGATGGCAAAGCCTGAGAACAACAAAGAAGAAACACTACAGAGTCCAGATGTATGGAAAGACTCTGCTGCTTAAGAGCACTGTAGGATTAGAGATAAGATCTGTCCTTTTTGTTGTTCATTTGACTCAGGTCATGCAATACATTATCCAAATGGAGCAGAGTTAAAGTACATGAAGTAATTTCCCATCCACCATACTTTCCATCCCAGATGCAATCTAGGCAAGGATTAAAAACAAGAGAAATGCACATCCAACGCAGCTTCCAATGCAGCGGGCGGATGCTCCTAATGAGGAAGGAGGCTGTGATGTTCTCCTAGATACTTGCCTGGGAAAGTTTCTGACACTCACTTTGTCTTTGCACTTGGCTGCTTTTGGAAAGAACAGGGGAAAAGTGACAGAAGATAAAACGCTGTCGTATGATTTATCACTCTGTTATCTTCACGGTCAAGCAATCACTGAGTTATTTTCTCCCAGGCTGCCATTTCTGGAATGGCAGGAATCCAGCCCTGAGGAACATGGCAAACGGCCCAGAGGGGATTTCACTATCTGTAGGACTGAGGAGGAATAGGGTTCCTGTTCCTATGGTCATTGCAGTGGGTTGCTGGGGGGAAAGAAAGGCACTTGCAGGGCAACCGGTGGCTGCATTTATTTTGTGAAAGCGCTTGTTTCCAGGATTGCGCCCTGGCATGTTGTCAAACTATAACTCCCACAATCCCAAATGTGTTTTGTGAGAAACCTACAAGCATGCTGCTGTTGTTGTTGTTGTTCATTCATTCAGTCGTCTCCGACTCTTCGTGACCTCATGGACCAGCCCATGCCAGAGCTCCCTGTCGGCCATCACCACCCCCAGCTCCTTCAAGGTCAGTCCAGTCCAAGGATGCCATCCATCCATCTTGCCCTTGGTCGGCCGCTCTTCCTTTTGCCTTCCACTTTCCCCAGCGTAATTGTCTTCTCTAGGCTTTGCTGTCTCCTCATGATGTGGCCAAAGTACTTCAACTTTGTGTCTAGTATCCTTCCCTCCAATGAGCAGTCGGGCTTTATTTCCTGGAGGATGGACTGGTTGGATCTTCTCGCAGTCCAAGGCACTCTCAGAACTTTCCTCCAACACCACAGCTCAAAAGCATCGATCTTCCTTCGCTCAGCCTTCCCTAAGGTCCAGCTCTCACATCTGTAGGTTACTACAGGGAATACCATGGCTTTGACTAGGCGGATCTTTGTTGCCAGTCTGATGTCTCTACTCTTTACTATTTTATCGAGATTGGACATTGCTCTCCTCCCAAGAAGTAAGCGTCTTCTGATTTCCTGGCCACAGTCTGCATCTGCAGTAATCTTTGCACCTAGAAATACAAAGTCTGTCACGGCCTCCATGTTTTCTCCCTCTATTTTCCAGTTGTCAATCATTCTTGTTGCCATAATCTTGTTTTTTTTATGTTTAGCTGCAACCCAGCTTTTGCGCTTTCTTCTTTCACCTTGATTAGAAGGCTCCTCAGCTCCTCCTTGCTTTCGGCCATCAGAGTGGTGTCATCTGCATATCTAGCATATCAAGCATGCTAGAACAATAAATAATCTAAACACCAGCACCATCATCCTTGTGTGAGCAGTGATATAGTGATAAAATTGTGATGTTCACGTTCGAGCATGCAAACAATCAGTGTGTGTGTGTTAACTGCAAAATAGGATGCATGAAGCTGATTGGTCGAGCAATGCACAGATTGATGGCTGAGCCTGGAACTTTTGAGTACTGTTGCACTTTTGGTCAGGCTCAAGCTATGAACGTGCATAGAGAAGAAGAGAGACGCAGAGAGAGACAGACTGATTTGCTTCTTGGCTGCTGAAAGTCGGTCACTCATATGGACAAAGAAATACCATTTTAAATCTCTCTAAAAAGGACATTTAGTGAGTTGATGCAACTGATCATATTGTACATATGTTGTTCTGAACTAAGACAATTAAATTACTTGTTTTTTTATTGCTCATCTGCGTGGCATATTTTCTTTCCCTAGCAAGGCAGTGTGTGGGCTGGTCCAACATGAAATACACGGGGCTTATTTTACATTATGCCACAGTTCACACTCCCATCAGGACCTCTTGGTAACAAGGTCCTTGTGCAAGCCAAAGATACAAATAGCTATGTTGGAAGAAAACAATTTCTAGTCATTTTCTTTCTCTACAAAGTACATCCCATCCTTTCCTTGTGGTTCGGAGACATATTTTATGTAGCTCTTGGACCTCTAGATACTATTGAGCAGTTTAAAAACAAAGAATCATACACTTCAAAGGCACAATTCCGCATAATCATCATCATCATCATCATCATCAACAACAACAACATTGTAAAGCTTTATTTATAGACCACTTTTATCTCCCCAAAAGGGACTCAGGGTGGTTTCCAACACTTATGGCAAACATTCAATGCCAGGAAAAAGACTTAATAACAAATTACATCAAAACTAAGCACATCAAAGAAAACAGAACAGCCATTACTATAAACTTAATACCAAATAGTAATTAGCCAAACAATAAAACTTGCATTCATTGTTCTTTGTTGAATAGGCGAGGGTTAATTTAAAAAGGCAACTTTAAAGGCAAAATACAAAACAAAAACCAACAGAAATCCAAACCAAAAGTAAGTGAAACGTTGGCCCCATCTACATTGTCATTATAAAGCAGCTCAAACTGCATTACATAATCAGGATAGACTCATATAACAGTTTAACTGCATTTGACTGAATTATATGAGTCTACACGGACCAGATAATGCACTTCAGTCTGCATTGTAATGGCAGTGTAAATGGAGCCATTGGTTACCAGGTTCAGAAAATTTGTTGCATTCAATTTTGAAGTCAAGAGAGAGGAAAAATAGGTTAAGTGGAGCTTACGGAATGCTTGGTAACTGGCCATAGCATAGGAAGAAATGCCTTATACTTTTTCTTGTTGTGTTATCAAACATCACAAATGTTCTATTGCAGGGCAAATACGGCCTGCAGGCCATATGTGGCCCGCAAGAGCCGATTTTGGGGCACTTTCGGGGATGCAAAGGATGCGTTCTTTATGTATGAAGACTTCCTGTCCCCTCTCCACCTCCAGTCAAAAATAATTTTCGCAAGTTTTCCCAATTTTTTGTGCCCTGAAATTCTCCAAAATACCCACTAGGGGGCATGGGGTTCCTTTACACCACATTTTGTGGGTGACAATTTAGAAATGTACCAGTTTCCCCCCATTTTAAACCCAGGAGTGGCCTTACTTGCTGTGGATTCTGGGAGCTGCGAATGTAATTTTTCCAAATTCTATCTAGCTGTGTATTGTGTTTCTTAGTTAGATCATGCCCTGGGCTTGCATCTCACAGAACTGGAGCGTCTACTGTCCGCAAGTGACTTATTTGACAGCCTTATGGAAACACCATTAAAATGAATAGAGGTTGCGTGACTGCAGTTCTTGTATACTGTTCTCCTTGTCCAACAGAATATGTTTCTACTCAATGGAGACATAATTTGACTGAAAAGCAAAATGAAGTTCGTTCAAAAACTCAGGACATCAACATTAGTTTTGTTTGCTCCTGTGACGTAGAGATGATCTCCCATCCTTCTGTGCTTTAATATTTGTATTGCAGCTGAAAGAATCCCTTCCTTCAACAGGGAAAATTAAGTAAAGCCTTCTAGCAAATACATGCAAGATGACGCGGATATGCCAAATGTTGTCTAAGGATACATCCAACCTACAATGTGTCTCCAAGTAGTTTCCTACCTGTAGTTTCAACACTATTGACCCTAACTGGTTCAGAGGAGTTTGCCATTACTTTCCTTTAAGACTGAGATGGTATGATTTGACCAGCATCACTTGGTCAAATCATAGCTGAGCAGGGATTTTTTTGGTGTCAGGAGCAAATTGAGAAACTGCAAGTTGCTTCTGGTGTAAGAGAATTGGCCATCTGCAAGGATGTTGCCCACGGGACACCCAGATGTTTTGATGTTTTATCATCCTTGTGGGAGGCTTCTGTCATGTCTCTGTATGGGGAGCTGGAGCTGACAGAGGAAGCTCAACCCACTCTCCCCAGATTCAAACATCTGACCTGTTGGTCTTCAGTCCTGCGGGCACAATGGTTTAACCTACTGAGCCACCGGGGGCTAGAAGTGATTTGTAGCGAAGGGAAGCAGATCAAGAGCTATCAAACTGCTACAATTGTGTAATGTGGATACACCTGAAGCTCCAGGAAAGTGAGAAAACCTTCTTGCCCCTTCTTCCAAACTTTCCAGTCATGTTTAGCTTCCGTTTCTGAAAGTAACCCTCTTGTTGCCCAAGTGAATTGGGACTGGAGTGACATGATGCTCTCAAAGCACGAGAATGACTTCTCGCAATTCATGGAATGTGGAGAAAGAAAAAAGGAACTTACCAGCGCTGACAGTAATAGCTTCAATGAATTGTTCTCTCCAGCTGTTTGTCCCAACCACAAGAGCAAGGTTTGTCTTCTTGATGAGCTTGTCCACAGTGTTCTGCAGAGAGACAGACAGACAATTAGATTTGGGTTCAAAGACAGAAGCAAAAAGCCCCTTGAATAAAGGATGCTGGCTTATTTCGGAACACTCAGCCCTCCCAAGGGCCCTATCTGCGCTGCCATATAATGCAATTTGAAACCACATTATATGGTCACTGTAGACTGACCATATAATGTGGTTTCAGCTGGATTATATGAACAGTTAAACTGGATTATATGAGTCTCTATGAGTTTGGGAAAACTTGGGCCTTCCAGGTATGCTTAAGTGGCTGAGGGGGGAAAAGAAAGTACCTGAGGCTGTTAGGAATGATGGGAGCTGAAGTCCAAAACACCTGGAGGGCCCAAGTTGGCCTATTACTGGTCTACACTGACCATAAAATGAAGTTTCAAATGGCATCATATGAGAGTCTAGATGGGGTCAAAGTGACTGCAAAGGCATAAATACGTAGAAATTTCAGATTTCTCCCCCTGAAAAACATAGGATTCAGGTTGAATATCCCTTATCTGAAATGCGGGACATGTACAATGGCTCTATTGCCCAACAGGACTAATATGCATCAGTCTCAATGCACATTGCATTTTTCTGGTGTGCCTGACATTGCTGCCAATGAGCACTGGGCATCAATGTTCACTGGGGACTTTGGTTGGTATCCCAATACATATCTCTGGACTGCTGTAACCAAGGGCCCTTCCACACAGTCATATAACCCAGGGCCCTTCCACACTGCCATATAACCCAGAATATCAAGGCAGAAAATCTCACAATATCTGCTTTGAACTGGGTTATCTGAGTCCACACTGCCATACATTCCAGTTCAAAGCAGGTAATGTGGGATTTTATTCAGCTGTGTGGAAGTAGCCCCAGAATATCAAGGCAGAAAATCCCACAGTATCTGCTTTGAACTGGGTTATCTGAGTCCACACTCAGATAATGTGGGATTTTCTGTCTTGAAATTCTGGGATGTAGGGCTGTGTGGAAGGACCCTGTGTTATCTGAGTCCACACTGCCATATATTCCGATTCAAAGCACCTAATGTGGGATTTTATTTAGCTGTGCGGAAGGGACCTAAGTTTCTTACTGCCTCTGCTATATAGTAAAGAATATGTAAAATTTCAGTATGTAAAAGGTCATGTAGGATTCCAGCCTTGATTTTTGTGGCCTCCAACCCCACTTTGGTACCAAAAACATCCAGTTCTCAGGCCATTCCCGTAAATATTTTTCAGCCTATGGGACACAGCTTGGAAATGTTAGTGTTTTGGATTGCACCTCCGATTAATTTCCAGGCTCTTAGGGGACTCTAGGAGCCTTGTTCCAAAAATAAATCAGCACCTCGAAGCTTTGTGTGGGAATAAAGAAAACTATGTAATATCAGGCCAGAATAATGGTCCATCTAATTCTTTCCTTGTTTGGCAGCAGGCTCTCTTGGATCCGAGGCAGAAGTCTTCCAAGTCACTGGTTAACACAATGCATTGAACTGGAAATGTCAGAGACTGAAACTGGGGCAGCTGTTTCCTATATATTATAAGGAACAGCTGCTTTCCTGCAACTGGACCAATACTTCAGAATATTTCTTGTTATAGACACACTTCTTTCACTGTAAACCAAATTAGGCATTTGTCCGCATTTTCTATTGATCCTCTCCATTGGTACTGAATGCAGGAATGTCTTACAAGGCAGAGCAGCAGTACTACTTTGTTTTCCCACCAAGCCTTTGAATAGGCTGCAGTAAAATCAATATGAAATACACACAGAGAGATTCCTAGTTTCTTTCCCCCAACAAATGAAAATCAGGAGGTTTTTGTTTTGCTATCTTTGAACTTTGCTGTTCTAGTTCCATCCAGTTGTCTGATGATAGAGAAAATTGCTTTTGGGAGCTATATTGAAGAGATGTACATATTGTTTGGGGTTAAAATGGGGAGTCACTGGGTTCTCTTTGCCAACAACAGGCCCTATATCCCAGGATATGATCCCAGTTTTTCTGCTTTAAACTGGATTATATGAGTCCGCACTGCCAGATAATCTGGGATAAATAGAAAACCTGGGATCAGATCTTGGGATATAGGATCTGTATGGAAGATCCATTAGCTGTACAGAAAATATTCTATATAATGGAGATATGAAAATAATTTAAAACATTCAACCACTACTACTCAGATCCTGAGAAAGTTGCTAAGGAACCATCAACGTTTCCAAATTCTATTTCCCTAAAGAGACTTTGGGTAATTATTATACTAGTGTTCCAAACAGCATTTCAGAGAAAACTGCTGTTTGGAATGGCAGTACAATAAAACTATAGACCAAGCTCTGCTTATGCTATACTGTATTAAAATTACTAGTATTGCCAGTGCAAGGAAGGACAAAGAATGCCACATGCACTTCCACAAATCCTTCACTAAATATGAGAGATAACTTTGGGGATTTGATTACTGTATTTATGCATTTCATTAATTTGTTCTTTATAGGAATCCCTATGTCCTCCTGCACAACTTTGTGGTCAATTTCTGGAGAAAATTCACTATAGAGCAGACATGGGCATACTTGGGCCCTCCAAGTGTTTTGGTCTTCATCTCCCACAATGTCTAACAGCCTCCCGGCCCAAGTTTGACTATGCCCGCTATAGTCATGTTGGAGAACTTAAGAGTTTCCTAGAGAGTTGTTCTCTCAAGTTAAAAAACATGTTTTGTAATATTGATTTTGTGCCTTCCTACTCCCCTAACCTCCACGAAAGCTGAGGGCCTACTGTCTTCTGAAATACCATGTTAAAATACTAGCTTGGTCTGTCAATCCAAAGCTCCAAAGATGGGGAGCAGTCATTGAGAAGGCCTTCTTCCATAAAGAGAGCATGTGAAGGTGAGAAGAGGCAGAGAATGGCCTCTCCAGTGATCCAACCTAGAGCTCTAATGGACTCTCTCTGTCCATTTTACCTAGCGATTCCTTTTTTATCATTTAAAAACTGGCTTAGCTTCTTGTTGCTAGTCATTATTAGATGTCTACATTTGAGCCTGGTATGAAATCCTGATACTTTTTGGATTCTGTCAGCAGAATGACCATCATTTGACCACAATTCTTTGTCCTTTCTTACCATGATCAGATTATGAAAAGTAAATAGAATAATAGAGTTGGAAGAGATATTGTGGGCCATCCAGTCCAAGCCCCTGCCAAGAAGCAGGAAATCACATTCAAAGCACCCCTGACAGATGGCCATCCAGCCTCTGCTTGAAAGCCTCCAAAGAAGGAGCCTCCATCACACTCCAGGGCAGAGAGTTATACTGCTGAACAGCTCCCCCAGTTAGGAAGTTCTTCCTCATGTTCGGGTGGAATCTCCTTTCCCTTCCATATAAATATGTGACCCCTCACATGGTCCTCAGTATGTCTCCTCTCAGCCTTCTCTTCTGCAGGCTAAACATGCCCAGCTCTTTAAGCCACTCCTCATAGAGCTTGTTCTCCAGACCCTTGATCATTTTGGTCACCCTCCTCTGGCGACTAAATATGGCAGGGCAAATAATTTAAATTAGCATGGTTTGTATTAATTATCATAATCTGCATGATGTACACAAATTGCACAACCAGTCTTTCCTTTCGCATTGTGTTTTGACTTAGCACGGCACAGGATTCAATTTTTGGAGGGTGAGAAAAACATGGACCTGCCCAGGCCCGTAGCCAGGATTTCGTTTCGGGTGTGTGTGTGTGAATTTTTTCAGGGGGGGTTCGGGGGGGCTGAGTGTTTGGGGGGGGGGGCTGAGTCTGAGTGAAAGAGGTTCTAGCCTAGCAAACCTTTTGGATCAACCCCCATGCATATGGGATATATTGAGTATGGTGATCAGATCATGATACAAATAAACATAACAGTTTAAATAATACAACAGTAAGGCCTTTTCGCGAACCACCATGATTTCGGGGGGGGGGCTGAAGCCCCACCCCCCCCCCCCCCCCCCGGCTACATGCCTGGACCTGCCTTGAGGGCTGCTTTATTCTAAGGGCTGTCATTATTTTGCAGTAATAAAAAGCTTGTGGTTGCCTCCATATTCTACCTTGAACTCATAGGATTCCTCAATGATCACTTCGAGCTTTGTATGCTCCCCCAGGATGGGGCGCCCCATTTCTGCGATGCGACGCTCTTCCTCTTTTTTCTTTGTCAAGGGCAGCTTCTCATACTCCTCATCTGGAAGAAAACCAAAAAGAGGCAAGTGAGATTTTGAGTTCTGTCAAATTGAGCGGCAGCCTACTATTCAATTTCAACTGTTCCCTACTGTGATAGTATACGTAGGCAGAAATCTGTCACAGAAAAAGGAGAGACCATTAACCAAGTGGGGGAAAGCACCTGTGTAGTAAAGGTTGGGTCTTACTGTGATAGAAAACATTAGCACATGAGATCGCGAGCTTATAACTACTCTGAATTTCAAATCGACTCCTTTCTCCCCTCACTTTCTCTTGTGAAATTTCAGCGACACTGTGTAGTTTTAGATGAAACTGATATGGTGGCCACTGCTTGGTAAGGGCTCTCTTACACTCCCCTTGAAGGCACAGGTTCACAGCCTGGGAGTTCTCCTGGACTCATTGCTGAGCCTGGAACCACAGGTCACGGTGGTGGCCAGGCAGAGGCGGCCCTAGGTAATTTTCAATTGTAACCAAACAGTATTTTGCCCCCCCCCCCCAACCACTGATATATATTTTCTGTTCATCGTGGGAGTTCTGTGTGCCAAATTTGGTTCAATTCCATCATTGGTGGAGTTCAGAATACATCCCAGTAACTACAACTCACATATGTCAAGGTCTATTTCCCCCCAAGAGCGCCTCAAGAGCGCCCCTGGGCAAAATCAACTATACTGCAAATGCTTACTTTGCATAATGGGTTGAGCTGCCCCTGTGGCCAGGGTAGCTTTCGCACAATTAAAACTTGTGCACCAGCTGCGCCCATACCTTGGGAAGCCATTTTTTCCAGCTATTGGATGGTATACTAAACACAAGGCATTTTAACAACAAATCTTCAGGATAGTCTGTATTTTAGATGAACCACCTCATCTCTACAGGAAAATTTCAAATGACAGGGGAGATAATAATGATGATAATAATAATTCTGTAATAGTGATTCAGAGCTGTGGGTTTTTTGGCGTTGTTCTAAATAGCATTCAATATTGTAGCTCTAAGACACATCTGTTGCAGTCTATGGCTCTCTAGTATTCTGGAATAAGGAACTCTAAATAAAATAAATGGCACTCCTCCTGCTTAAAGAGGGACATCTGGCAATGTCTATTCAGGGCTGAGAATGCACACTTCCTCTTGCTAGGAAGGAATTTAATTCTGTGCTCTGAGCCAGCCCCTTGGATTGTGTTTTTCTTTCCTCTCTCATTTCCCATTTGTTGTCTGTAAGAAGTGATTTCGGAAGGTGATAATGCTACTTGAGTGGTATCTAAAAACAATGGGAAGTAATTTGTTAATTCCAATTCCACCTAAGACAATGGTGAGGGGGGAGAAGGGTGGGCGGAAACCCAGACTGATTTTTGTTTCTCTGGAAAGGCATGTGCGGAACAGATGCTGCAGTGAGAGACTTCGCAAGGGAGATGCGCTGAGGCTTCATAGTGACAGCTGGAGTTACTCAGAGGTGACTCTAGGTGGCTGCACATGGCAGAGATGTGCAGGGTAGCAATGTGCCAAAGCCACAGGAAGGAAAAAGACATTACTTCTCTCAACACTAGACTGGGCACTTATAGATAAATGGAATTAAAGAATCATAACATTGGAAGGAGCCCCATGGGCCACTGAGTCCAAACCCCTGTTCAGTGCAGGATTGCCAGCTAAAAAAGCCCTAAAAGTAAGCTTTGATTTTGCCATTTTATATAGGTAAAGATAAAGGTTTTCCCCTGACATTAAGTCCAGTCATGTCCAACTGAGGGTTGGTGCTCATCTCCATTTCTAAGCTGAAGAGCCAGCATTGTCTGTAGACACCTCCAAGGTCATGTGGCTAGCATGACTTCATGGAGCGCTGTTACCTTCCCATCGGAGTGGTACCTATTGATCTACTCACATTTGCATGTTTTCCGACTGCAATTAGAGACACAATTTTACTATTTTATGTAATGGAATGTGAGCACCCACACATTTTGGTATCTGTGGGAACTCCTGGAATCAAACCCCAGGACTAAGGGTCCTCGTGTTTCTTAATGTAAGATGACCATGTAACTGTAACTATCACAAAATAGTCTGCCTGGATTCGCACCCTTATTTGTGTACATCTGCGAAGTAATATACATGTTTGCTATTGCACATGGACATCTGTGTTTCATGAACCAAGCAGAAGGTGGGGAAATTATAGTATCATAAACTGAAAGGGGCCTTCAAAATAATTCCTTTCTCAGTACAGAAACTCCAGTTGGAGCATCCCCAGCAGACAGCTTTTTGGAGATGTCAACAGAAGAAGAAACCCACCTCTTCTCTAGGCAATTGCTTCCACGGCTAAAGAACTCTGTCAAGAAGATCCTTCTAATATTCAACTGAAATCCATTCTCCTGTAACCACAAACCATCAGACCTGGTCCTACCCTCTGGAAAAGATCAAAAGAGCCTGCCCACCTTCTTTTTAACAGCCCTTGAAGTATTTAAAGAGTTCAGCCATGTAACTATTCAATCTTCTCTTTACCAAGCCGAACATGAATGTTGATCTACAAAGCCCTAAGTAGTGGTTCTCAATCTGTGGGTCCCCAGATATTTTAGCCTACAACTCCCAGAAATCCCAGCCAGTTTAGCAGCTGTTAGGATCTCTGGGAGTTGAAGGCCAAAACATCTGGGGACCCACAGGTTGAGAACCACTTAGGATTTGGGGCCAAGAGAAGACCACCCTATCAATATTTAAAGTCTTTATAAGGATCACTAGATCACAGTAGGCTAAAGAACTCTGGGAGATGCTGAATCGGTGTGGAGGTGAAGAAAGGCCAGGATAAAGTTATTAGTCTTTGCCAAGATGATGGTTACTATACTATACTTACTATACTATACTATACTATACTATACTATACTATACTAAACTATCTGATGTGGGGGGCCAGTATGTTTTTTTCTATTGTGGTAGGGATAAGTACTATGTTTAATATGAATATTGACTGACATGGGTCTTATATGTATTATAAGAAGAGAAAAGATGATACAGTTTAAGGCAGTGGTTCCCAACCTGTGGGTCCCCAGGTGTTTTGGCCTACAACTCTCAGGAATCCCAGCCAGTTTACCAGCTCTGTTAGGATTTCTGGGAGTTGAAGGTCAAAACATCTGGGGACCTACAGGTTGAGAACCACTGGTTTAAGGGAACAAGAGGGTATTCAAAGGTGGAAAATAGTACATGTTATTATTATGTTCTCATGTTGATTCTTTTACCATTTGGTAATGACAGTGAACTCTTATGCTTGGCTTTGATAGTGTATTATATATTTGAGTTTTGGACTTTATTTCTAACACAAACCTGTTTCTATTTCGACTTAAATGAAGAGTTTATTTTTATGTCAAACCCGTTGCATAAATAAGTATAAAAACGATAAAAATAGAAGGAGCAGAAGTGACTAAATAATTTTTGATCAAAAACGGGCAACAGTGACTGCATTGCCTGTAGCCTTAAGCAATTTTTCCTCTGTGCATGAGGCAGGACATTGTGGGCAAGAATATAGATGTGGAGTTGTTTGTTCTGCTCCACAGTCTCACAAGATGTAGGATTCTTCTAGATATTTTGCCATTTTGCAGGTTGTCTTTTAATCTGCCCACTCCACTTCCGAGTCTGTTCAAGGACTTCCAAGTTGCCCTGTTGAGACTCAGCGTCTGTCTCATGCACCTACTACTAGTAGTAGAAGGAAACGTAGGTTAGAGAGTGATGAAGCTCAGCAGCAGCTGAAAAGGATAAGAGACTTGTTTCTAGAGGCTACAGATGAGGAGGATTTTGAGGGTTTTACTCACGAGGAAATGGAGCTGGAAGATTACAGAGGTGTAAAGAGAGTAGCCAGCAGCTCAAACAGTGATGTAGGATCTGTTGCTAAACGCCTGAGAGATGTAGCAGACTGTGGGGAGTTCGACAGCGAAGAGGAAGAGCTGGACTGGACTAAAGTTCAGGAAGTAATGGATGTACTTAACGCTCCCACGTCTAGTGATGAATTCCAGGGTTTTGATAATAATTGGGTTGCAGATAACTCTTTGCAGGATGGAGCTCGAAGTGCTGACTGGCAGCAATGGCGTGGCTTGGATTCACCTGAGGAATTGGACCCAGCTGACAGTAGTTCCAGCGACTCGGATGAGATTTAAGCAGCAGCTTGGGGACAGACTAATCGCAGAGTTCAAGGTGTCGCATGCCGTGTGCCTTGTGTGTAACTCCTGCCCTGAGTTCTTGTTACAGCTTCGTGTTTCCTGATCGTGTGAACAACCCTGCTGGATCCAGACTCGTGAGTCTTCCTTGCCTTGACCCTCGGACTGCCTGACTACGCCACTGTTTAATCCTGGAAACTTCGTTGGACCGCTCTTCATGCGGATTGCCGTTTGCTGTTCTGTTTGCCTTTGATTCGGACTATGTTTTCCTGCTGAATTCAAGCTGCCTGCTTTTGTTTAAGACTGACTTTCCTTTCGTCAGCTGAGGCTGACTGAGACCAGTTTGTTTACATTCCTGCTGACCGCAAGCCTCCTTTGTTTACTACTCTGAACTGAAGAGTCTCCTTTTGTTTCGTTAATAGACATTAAACACCTTACTTTAACTCCTACAGTGCCGTTTGTGTTGCTGACTGGTCTGGGTCTTGACATGCCCATTCTTGGTTTACCCCAACCCAAAAGCATGCTTTTAAACATTTTAGTGAAGGGTAGAGGGGGGAAAACTCTGGAGAACTGTTGTTAAGTCTTCTTTCTTTGGAGGTTGCCACTTTCAAGTCTTACTGCTGACATTCACATTTTCCTTCCTTAGCCATCCCCTGCCATGTGATGCTGTGACCCAGTCTGTGTATATGTGTTTTGTGTGTGTCTGTATGTGTATACATGTGGTTTTGCACATGTGTTGTAATGTAATTTTTTTGGCTTTAAAGTCTCTTCTGATGTGTTTTTATGAGTGATGGTTACTCATTGGCCTGATACGTGTATTGTGTCCAAATCTGGTGTCAATTCATCTAGTGGTTTTTGAGTTATGTTAATTCCACAAACAAACATTACATTTTTATTTATATAGATTGAACAAAAATCTTTTGAATGGTTGCAATACTGGAAATGACTTGTGGAACACAATTATATCTTTTTTCTAATTGATGACCGTGGTGATTTTTACACTTAAGAAACTTTCTAAACAGAAAGGGCTGAAAGCAATCAGTTCCGCATGATTCTGTTCAACTGGGATCCTAGCAAACCAGAATACCTTGAATGTTGATTACAGTAGAAGGAAAAGGATGGTCTCTAGCATGAACCTTCCTGAAGACAGGCTTTCCTAGCGAAAGGATTGGCAAAAAAGTAAAGATGAGTAGATTGTGTTGTCCGATGGGGTAGATTTAATGCCTGGTGAGGTTAGTTTTTGTTAGGTGCGAGGGATTTACTAGTCAGTGAAGGGAAACTTCACACAAGGTTATTGGTATTATAAACTTCCACAGCAAACTTACTAGTGGCTACCTAGATTGGACTGCAAATGTTGCTGGACTCCAATTCCCATCAGCCCCAATCAGCACAGCCAGTAGTCAGAGATGATGGGAGTTGCAATCCAGCAGCTGAAAGGCTTCAGGTTTCCTAACCCTCAAAGCACAGAAAAGCTACTTTTGGGAACACTAAACCCTCAGCCAATTCTGTGGAGATTATGTGAACTCCCCCTGAAAAAAAAACTTTTCCAAAAGGCATTGTTGTAGGTTTTTTGGGCTATAAGCCATGTTCTAGAAGCATTCTCTACTGACGTTTCGCCTGCATCTATGGCAGGCATCCTCAGAGAATAAACCATGAAAATGAACAAAATCTGGCTACCTGTATTAAAAAACTTTAAAATTATATCAGTAAATAAAGAACCCTCAAACGCAGGGGAACTCCAGACAAAAAACAATCAGGGACAGCTAATCACCTCTCAACAAAGGATTCCCCCAAGCAGTAATAAGCCATGCCTTAAAGCTGTCAGCTATCAAATGCCAATCAAGGTGGCCAATTGAAATATTCCCACCTAGCTCCAACAGACAAGAGTTCTTTCTCCCACCCTGGACATTATTCCACAGATATATAAACCCAATTTTTCTAGTTTCCAACAGATTTCACAACCTCTGAGGATGCCTGCCATAGATGCAAGTGAAATGTCAGGAGAGAATGCTTCTAGAACATGTCCATATAGCCTGAAAAACCTGTAACAACCCAGTGATTCCGGCCACGAAAACCTTTGAGAATGCATTTAACTTTTCCAAACTCTGTCTTCTATATTTATGTGAATAATCAGAGCTATGAATCAAGTCCTGCATTTCAAGTAGCTGTTTTTCAGATAGCAGCTTCTTAATGAAAGTGTATTTTGCAATTTTTCAGTCTGAGCAGGTTAGTGCATGGAAAAAAATGATTACAATGAATAGGAAATTGTACATTTTGATGCAGTCCTTATCACTCTCCTTGGCTGCCTATGCAAGTCTAATCTTCTTGAGGGTTCCTCGGAGTCATGGCTATGCTGGACACATTGCTTAGAGAAATTAACAAAGTGGCTAGAAATACATAAAGTACAATGTGTTATTTTGCCCCCATGGAAAAGGGCTGCATCAGATAACCTGACCAAGACTGATAGAGAAGCATGAAATGAACAACAAAGAGAGAAGAAAGGGGCATTCTTGAATCTGTCTGGCAAGTCTTCTAGCAGACAGTGAGAAAATAAAGAATGTAAAAGATCCCTTTTTAGTGGGCTTGGCAGATAAGGCTTCTATTGATAAGGCATTTCCCTCCTCTTCGTGTATACTATGTGATTTGGAACATAGAAGAAAGGTTTCTCACTGCATATAAAATATGCTTTGGATGCTTTCCAGACAGAGCACTACTTGAACTGCTAATTAAAAGGCACTGTGTACCTATTGCATCTTTTTATTGTTGATTTTTTTTGGTAAATGGGAAAAAGATGGAAGAAACAATGGGAAAACACAGAATAATTTTAAGATGAAGATGTTATCATCTGGATGCTCCAAAGCAGCATTTCTCAACCTGTGGAGTTGCAAGGGGGAGTCAGAGGGGTCGCCAAAGACCATCAGAAAACACAAGTCTTTTCTGTTGGTCATGGGGGTTCTGTGTGGGAAGTCTGGCCTAATTCTATCATTGGTGAGGTTCAGAATGCTCTTATTTTGTAGAGGAACTATAAATCCCAGCAACTACAACTCCCAAATGTCAAAGTCTATTTTTCCCAAACTCCACCAGTGTTCACATTTGGGCATATTGAGTATTCGTGCCAAGCTTGGTCCTGATCTATCATTGTTTGATTCCACAGTGCTCTCTGGAATTAGGTGAACTACAACTCCAAAACTCAAGGTCAATGCCCACCAAAATCTTCCAGTATTTTCTGTTGGTCATTGGAGTTCTGTGTTCCAAGTTTGCTTCAATTCTATCATTGGTGGAGTTCAGAATGCTCTTTAATTGTATAAATCCCAGCAACTACAACTCCCAAATGACAAAATCAATCCCTACCAGTATTCAAATTTGGGTGTATTGGGTATTTGTGCCTAATTTGGTCCAGTGAATACATCCTGCGTATCCTATATTTACATTACGATTCATAACACTAGCAAAATTACAGTTACAAAGTAGCAACAAAAATAATTTTATGGTTGGTGGTCACCACATCATGAGGAAGTGTATTAAGGGGATGTGGTATTAGGAAGGGTGAGAAACACTGTTCCAAAGCACTCTGCAAATGAAGCAGGGAATTATGACATTGGAAGTACTTGGTTTCTCTTGTAAGCTCCAGTCAAGTTGCCTAAATAAGTTATTTTAAAAATCCCAGATCCCATCTGATCTTGGAAATTATTCAGAATCTGGTCTGGTGGGGCCTTGGGAGACAGACAATATCAGATGCTATAGATTATATTTCAGAGGACTGCCTAAAAAAAACCCCTACAAAATATGCCCTACTGTTTGGATTTGGATAAACTGCTAATTTAAAGCTTACTTATGTTTCAGCTTATTAAGCTCCTGATGATAACTTGAAAAAGTTAAGTTTTGGGTGAAAACATTCAGAATTCACTCTGAATCACACCCTTCCAGGGGTCCTAAATATCCTAAGGATATCATATTATGTCTGAGTGTCAGATGCCTCAGGGTTCTGTTCTGGGCCCGGTTCTGTTCAACATCTTTATTAATGACTTAGTTGAAGGGTTAGAAGGCAGGATCATCAAGTTTGCAGATGACACCAAATTGGGAGGGAGAGCCAATACTCCAGAAGACAGGAGCAGGATTCAAAACGATCTTAACAGATTAGACAGATGGGCCAAAACTAACAAAATAAAATTCAACAGGGACAAATGCAAGATACTCCACTTTGGCAGAAAAAATGAAATGATACACAATGGGGGATGTCTGGCTTGAGAGCAGTATGTGTGAAAAAGATCTTGGAGTCCTCGTGGACAACAAGTTAAACATGAGCCAACAATGTCATGTGACGGTTAAAAAAGTCAATGGGATTTTGGCCTGCATCAATAGGAGCATAGTGTCTAGATCTAGGGAAGTAATGCTACCCCTCTATTCCGCTTTGGTTAGACCACACCTGGAATATTGTGTCCAATTCTGGGCACCACGATTGAAGGGAGATATTGACAAGCTGGAATATGTCCAGAGGAGGGTGACTAAAATGATCAAGGGTCTGGAGAACAAGCCTATGAGGAGTGGCTTAAAGAGCTGGGCATGTTTAGCCAGCAAAAGAGAAGGTTGAGAGGAGACGTGATGAGGGCTATGTATAAAAACCGCATTGAGTCGCCTGTTTGGGCTGAAAAATGCGGTATAGAAATACAGCAAATAAATAAATAATAAATAAATAAATATGTGAGGGGAAGTCATAGGGTGGATGGAGGTGGCTGCTTTTCCACTGTTCTGGAGACTAGGATGTGGAACAATGGCTTCAAACTACAGGAAAGAAAGGAGATTCCACCTGAACATTAGGAAGAACTTCCTGTGAGAGCTGTTCAGCAGTGGAACTCTCTGCCCCGTGGTGTGGTGGGGGCTCCCTTGCTGGAGGCTTTTAAACAGAGGCTGGATGGCCATCTGTCAGGGGTGCTTTGAATGCAATTTTCCTGCTTCTTGGCAGGGGGTTGGACTGGATGGCCCACGAGGTCTCTTCCAACTCTATGATTCTATGACATTGGAAGATAAATAGGGCCAATCCTTGTTAGCACTTGGACGGAAGAAGATGAATAAATAAATAAATAGAGCCTACAGTAGGCTTTACCACTGGAGAAACAACTAGTGAAACCACTTGTGAGTATTTCTAGCTTAAGAAAACCCTATGAAATTGATGGGGCCACCAAAACCGAATGTGTGACTTGAGGACACATGCACACACATACCTTCCAGCTTGCCACTACTAAATAAGATGTGGGGGAAGATGATGAGGAACATTTGGAAGGAGCCTGAGTTTATTTTAGAGCGGCATCAAATCTGATGGGACTTTGGCTTAACTCACACAAAAGGTGTTTCCAATTGGCGACAAGTTTTGGGATTTGGCAGGCAAAACACCAGAGCTAACCAACCATACTAAAAGGAGGGCAAAAAGATGAATGGAATATTGATGACATGATTGGATGTGGAACTGGAACAAAACCTGCATGATGTGCAGTCAAGAAATTGAATAGCTCAGTGTTAGTCCAATGTTTACCAGGGCTATTGGCTGTATGGAGGACACGTAAGTTAGATATTTCCTAATCAAAATATATGTGTGTTTCCAAGGCCCACCCCACCTCACACTTTCCAAAACTCTTCTCCATCAGGGTGATGTTAAATATGTGAAAATGAAAGACCACACTCCACTATCAAAACATGTGTAGACACTAATTACTGTGTTGTGGGTTTAATATTAATCCCGGCCAACGTAAAAGAGACTACAATGTCTTACCATTCCAACACTTTCCTTCATTACAAAAGCAAAAACAAGAAAAAGCCAAGATGTTAATAAACAGAACATAGAAATTGCCTAGTTTTCCTGGCTTTGGAATCAGATTATCTGAAAGACTACTTAGAAGACTCCTATTTGAGCATGTCTAGACTAGGAAGTCTTGTGTATCTCACTTTGGTTCAATCCTCAGAGTCCTTTTCCTGAGTGAACAAAATTGTATTTGGCTGTGCAGCTTTGGGTCCTTAAAACAGTACTCGATAACTTCTGTAAGTCTTTCTTTGGCATTGAAAACATTGGTTTTAAATACGTTTCATCTGCCTAAAAATAATTTTATCTTTTATGTATCAACTTAAAAACTCTGGAAAAACATGTATTTTTAATATATATATATATATAAACACAACAAAGTATAATGCCCATTAGTCTAATGCATCTTCATTGCTGATGATCATTTTATATGCTACATTTGCATTTTAAATTTGCATACCAGTACGGCCATCTGTTGAGGAGTTATGAAGGTGGAGGCATTACTTTTCATTCAACCCTCATAGAATTCTATTTCAAAACCTTTTTTTGTTATGAATACAATTTGAGAGAGAAAGCTGCATGTGGTCTCAGAGGTTCATGGAAGGTCAGAGAAAGATGACAACCGAGTGGACCATGCATTGAATGCATGAGTTATCGTTATGTATAATTGAAAAGAACAGACTCGTTGTTTGAAGATACCAAAACCTTGTTGTTAGCCTACCTTAACAAGTTTAAAAAGGAGACCAAAGAATCAGCAGGGGGGAAAAAATCTGATATTTTAACAGTGGAAATGTATATTTGAGCAAAGAAGACAATTGAAAATCCATACCTGTTATTGTGAAGCCACCTAAAGGAATGGCAGGAAAGAGAGAGGGAGAGAAAGAAAAAAGAAAGAAATTAACATCTGTATGTGCCACTTGCGTCATTTCAACTTCCACCCTAATTATAAACTAATTTGTAAAGATGTAGACCCACTGGGCATAGGGATGTGTAAGAGAATGAAATAATATTATCTATAATAAGTAATAAAAAGTAGGAAGTGTTAACAAGAACCTTGAAAACTTGGGGCTGGACTCCTATAAACACTTACCTTGGAACAGGTGCCACCGGAACTCAATGGAATTTACTTTTGAGTAGAAATGGTTGGGACTAAAGTGTTGTTTCCTTGTTTAGGATCAGAATTAGATGTTCTAATGCAGCCCTGCTTCTCCCTCCCTTGGCAACTTCTAGAAATTCAAAATGTGTGACATGATATCAAAATCTTGCACGTCTCTTCTTCGTTGGCTGATGCTTTTTGGGACCATGACATATTGCCATAATATCAGATATGTTGTTGTACCAGTGTTCATGGGGAAGCAAGATTGGGGGATGTACCCCTGCTATTCTGGTGTACGCCTGCTTAAGTGGCTGAGGAGGAAAAGGAAGGGGCCTGAGGCTGTTAGGAATTGTGGGAGTTGAAGTCCCAAACACTTGTAGGGCCAAAGTTTGCCCAGGCCTGGTACAGATATACCCCAACTTGGCCCAAAGGCCATCTGAACACAATCTTAAGCTGGGGAAAAGGAAGGGGCCTGAGGCTGTTAGGAATTGTGGGAGTTGAGGTCCAAAACACCTGGAGGGCCCAAGTGTCAGGTTTTACAATGTATTGTAATGTAATATAGCTGAGTCATGCACTGCTAATGGGCTTCTATTGGAAATGCTGAGTCATGCATTAACTGTATATAGAACTTCATTTGGTGAATGTGTTCTGACCTAGTCCAGGTGATTGTGAATGATGTAATCCTGGGTCTGAGTTGAGTCAATGAGTTGGGAACCAATCGGTGATTGCTATGTGTAAATGAATTGTATATAAGGAAGTCATGTACAGTGTATATTTCTCCTTGTGCTGTGATGTTGTTCGTTGAAGGCTATATGTAATTAAAAGAACCTGTCTGCTAAGACAAGATATAACTGTGTGCTGTGGTAAGTTTGTAATGTCATCTAGACCGGGGGAAAGACAATGGTAAAACTGACAATCGCCGGGTATGCGCTCAAGTGTCTGTAAAAGGTTCCAACGTGGCTGCAGGCTGTGGGAGCAGTTGACTGAAAATACTGTGTAGGAAGAAGCTACTAGAAAGCTCTGAAGTTGTGCAACTGATCTGCTGCTGAATTGTGAAGTTAATCTCAACACCAACTTTGCCCGTGCCTGGTCTAAAGGCCCATTGAATCTGAGTGACTACTGGAGACTGAAGGAAAAATATGACATCAGCTACTCTCAGTCAAATTGCATTAATAATCCCCCTTCCCAAAGAACCGTTTAAGGATAAGGAAAGTAAGGGAACAAACCAACCGAAAAGGACAATCCAATTAACTTACATAAAAATGTATCAATTGGTTTTAAAAATGGAAAAGAAATACAAGAAATGCAGTGCTTACCAAGCTCATTCAACAACAGGGCTGTGGAGAAGACACAGAAGGACAAAACACAGAAGAAGAAAAGACAATGAGCAATGAAATAAAAGAGAACGTCCACAGAAAAGCTCCAGATCCGGGAAACCAGAGAGAGTGAAGATCTGTAAAGCAGGACACCATTACTATAAAGAATAAAAAGAGCATGAGAAATAATAATGGGAAAGAGGCACATCTCATGGGGATGGGCTGTGAAATTGTGGGAAGATGTCAAACACATTTATCCATTTCTATGGTGCCAGAGATACAATCTTTCAGAATTAATTTTGTGTTCCCAAGTTTTTTTAAAAGGTGAAATGACTTCCTGGATCCGCATTTAAGATCTCCTTTTGCATCAGTGACAGCTCTGCCAGAGTTTGAGGAAAGAATATGTCCCAGCGGATATCTGCAAGAGTGTTCTTTATTCCTTTGCTTTTACATTTTTTTTAAACCATTCCGATATCTAAAATTATGACATTGGAAGGAGTGCTTTGTCATGTGGGAGAACTTTGGTTCTGAAATGATTGAAGAATAATATTGTGGAGCGGGTATGGGACAACTTGGGTCTTTCAGATCTTTTGGACTTCAACTCCCACAATTCCTAACAGCCTCAGGCCCCTTCCTTTCCCCCCTCAGCTGCTTAAGCGGCTGAGGGGGAAAAGGAAAGGGCCTGAGGTTGTTAGGAATTGTGGGAGTTGAAGCCCAAAACATCTGGAAGGCCCAAATTGGCCCATACTTGTTGTAGAGAATGTTTACCTTTTTTACCCAAGACTTCAAGCCTGAAAAAAGAAACATCTTTGTGAACCGGAGTTGTGGAAAACCCTCTTCCAAGTCAACAGTATGGTTTGGATTACTTCCACATGTTGTCCACTTTGGTTTTTGTACACATGTTGAAAGAGCTACATGAGGTGCTGAACTCCAAATTACATTCAGCACCTTGGAAAGCTCCTTTCCTAAAGACCAGAGTGGGATGTAATGACATGGAAGCCTCCTTACAAAAGTGGCTGCTTATCACACTCAATGGGCCATTCTCAATTCAGACAACCCTTGGGAATGACAGCTTAAAAATCCTGGAATGAGAAGAAAAATTAGGAAACCTAAAAGTGGGAAATGAAAGACCATAGGGGTCCTTTGATGAATGAAAATCAACTCTGATCATAACTAAAATGTGCTGGTTTATGGCCAAGTCCCTATGTCTCTGGATAGTACTCTGTTCTGCACTTCATCCACTTGTAAGCTGCCTCGAGTCCCCTTTGGGGAAATGGTGGTGGGGTATAAATAAAGATTATTATTATACAAAGAAACAAAGATTATGATGATTAGTATTCGAAACACAACAAGACGAGTCCACAGCAGACACTCGGCTGGCTGTTGTGTTGGATCACACGTCAGACACTTCCCAAGTGTCTAGGACTGTGTGATGTATCGGCAAATAATGTGTGCAGATCCCAGTAAGGTGGCCTTCTGCAGCTGGCAAATGGTAATTTTGTCAGTGCCTCTTGTGTTTATGTGCAGGCCAAGGTATTTAGGCACTGCACCCAGTGTATATTATTTATTTATTATTATTATTATTATTAATAATTGTTTCCTAGAAATTCTCAGATAGGACTTCCATGAAGGGTCACAAGATATATTTAAGAGGTTCTTTAACAAGGGAATCATACTCAGGACCTCAACAAAAACACAGTTCCAGAAAGCATCTGTGTGTGTGTGTGTGTGTGTGTGTGTCGGAGGGGGGAACAAAGAGATTAAGTAAAGGTTTTCCCTGACATTAAGTTTAGTTGTGTCCAACTCTGGGGAGTGGTGCTCATATCCATTTCCAGGCTGAAGAACCAGCATTCTCCATAGACATCCCCAAATTCATGTGGCTGGCATGACTGCATGGAGCGCCACTAGCTTCCCGCAGAAGCGGTACCTATTGATCTATTCACATTTGCATGTTTTCGAACTGCTAGGTGGTAAAAAATGGGACTAACAGTGGGAGCTCATGCCACTCCCTTGACTCGAACCACTAACCTTTTGGTCAGCAAGTTCAGCAGCTCAGCGGTTTAACCCGCTAAACCACCGGGGGGGAAGGGGGGGGCTTTAAAAAAGGGCTGTCATTTACAGTGGAGTTGTCAGAAATAAAAGCAGATATTTGGACTGGCAGTTGTCATTCTTGCCTTGGGTTTAGCAGTTTTATCTCAGAAAACCTACTGAAAAGGAAAGCAAACCACTTCCATATAATAAGGCTGCTTCATTTGCTTAAGCAGCTGAGGGGGAAAAGGAAAGGGCCTGAGGCTGTAAGGAATTGTGGGAGTTGGAGTCCAAAACACTTGAAGGGCCCAAGTTTGCCCACGACTGGTCTATCTTCATATTTCATTTCCACTACTTCAAATAGCCTTCAAATCTCTGAAAGTAACTCAAACTAACTGGTTTCCTATGATTCTCATATTGGGAGCTGCTTTAAATTAGGATTATAATCTAGGGCAGACTCAGAAGCCACAGGTTGCCCCACTCCGATATCTGAAGTCCACTGCACTGTGAAAAGTCATTGAATCCTCAGCATGAATGCTTCCTTTTAATTCCGAGAAGCTCAACTGTTATAATTCCAAGCCCAATTTATTTTATTTCAGGAGATATATCAGTATATGGTTGAACTGTGCTTTAATACCATATGTAATACATTATTTTCCTCAGAAAAAAACAAGACAATTCCACTTAACGTCTGTTCTTTCAAAGCCTGGATATATTTAAAGAGGGCAAGCAAGAGAGGACTCCTTGTAAAATACATCTGTAGCTGATTTGAAGAACGTTTGTTTTTTTGTGACCTAGAGATAAGGTCTGCATAAATGCAATGGATTTCATTATAGTTATGATGAGGAGTTGGTTCATTGGTCATGGCCTTGCCAGTTTTGTTATTCATGCCATGCCTTTTTATTATCAACTTTACAATATGGAGAAAGAGCAGGACCAGGGATATTAAAATGGCAGCATGCCCAGGCTGCCGAACACAGCTGAGAATCCAGAGTTGGACGTGGGAAAAGGCAAAACCTAGGAAAGTTACTTTTTTGGATTCCTTCAGACAGCCTGCGATCTGTGAAAGACAACAACAGAGGGAATAGTACACATTGGGCCCTTGGTATTTGATGGATTTTGTTTCCAGGGCCCGTCGTGGATACCCCCCCAAAAAATACATTGGTGGGGTAAAATAGTGTTCCTTATATAAAATGGAAAAATCAAGGGTTGCTTTTGGTAATTATTATTAGAACATTTTTATTGGTCCAATCTTTGGATGCAGAATCTATGAATACGGAGGGCCAACTGTATGTTGCTTGTGTATAATAGGATATATTGTACTATGAATTACTTAAATGCAATAGAGCATGACTGACACAAACCCTGCTTCCCCAAAAATAAGACCTACCCTGAAAATAAGCCCTAGTGTGATTTTGCAGGATTTTTGAGGATGCTCAAAATTTATAAACCCTACTTCAAATAATAAGCCCTGGTTACACTTCAAAAAAAAAGGCAAATTAAATAATGTCTAGGCAGCTATACATAGGCCATCATGAATCTTTTGGAACAAAAATTAATATAAGACTCGGTCTTATTTTCAGGGAAACAGGGTATGTAGGTAAAGGTTTCCCCTGACATTAAGTCCAGTTGTGTCTGACTCTGGTGGTTGGTGCTCCTCTCCATTTCTAAGATGAAGAGCCAGCATTGTCCCTAGGCACCTCCATGGTCATGTGGCCAGCATGACTGCATGGAGCGCCATTACCTTCCCACCAGAGCAGTACCTATTGATCTACTCACATTTGCATGCTTTTGAATTGCTCGGTTGGCAGAAGACAGGGTATGTAAGCCACGTAAATGCTGAACCATGAGAAGAATGGCTCAGCATGTAAGCTGCTCCGAGTCCCCTTGGGGAGATGGTGGCGGGGTATAAATAAATAAATTATTATTATTATTATTATTATTATTATTAGGTATTGACCCCTTTGGGGGGCCCTTCCAGACAGGTCCTATATCCCAGGTTTTCTGTTTATCCCAAATTATCTGGCAGTGCGGACTCATATAATCCTATTTAAAGCAGAAAGCCTGGGATGAGATCCTGGAATATAGGGCCTGTCTGGAAAGGCCCTGAGAAAGAGGACATTGTGGATGTCCTCTTGCTTGGATGTTTATATTATCCACACCACAGGACCTATTATATATATCTTTATTTTCCATGAATTGTTTTAATAGGATGCAAAACCCAATGAGGATGGGTTTTTTTTTTAAAAAAAGACAGGGAAAGAGAGAGAGAAAATTACAGCTGCTAAGTTTGACAGAGGCCATGGCAAGTTAAGTGGAAGCTGAGCAAGAAAGTTGTGAGAGGAGGGAGACACACACAGAGAAAGGTCCCCGTTTCTTGTGAGCTGTCTGGGTTTACTCTCACACCTTTCGTTCTTCTCCGTATCCATATTGGTTCCTCAAGCACAAGGTAGAAATTGCACTCTTTTTCATATTCCTCGCGGTCAAGTATTCTAAGGGTAATGCATTTCCTGTGGGAACACAAGACAAAGGCAAACAAATGGTTGGCATTGCACACACATGCTTTTTCAGTTCGACCGGCTGAAGTGGAGGTTGACTGTGATGGTAATGGGAGACCCGGACACACATCCACACTTTTTATGTATGTAAAAGAGCAAAAAACCTCTGTTCTGGAAGTCTGGTTCATGTGATTAAGAGCCCCCTCACAAAGTGAGCTTCTGGCCATTCGTCTAGCTTGCTGTCAACCCATGCAGCCCGAAAGAAAGTTGCATCTGACAAGTAGGAAATTTAGGAACCGCTTATGCGGGGAGGCTAATTTAACTAATTTATGATGCCATAAAAACCTTCCAGCAGTGTGCAGATGAATGGGGAAGTACTCTATCAAAGGACTTGGTGTCACAAAGGGACAGTGAAGCAGCAGCTCCCTCTGTGGCTGGAATTGAGTTGGAATCCAGCATACCCTCATGAAGCCAGAAAAAGCTTGGGAACAGCTGGAATGTTAAAATTGCCCCTGCGTCTGTATATATATGTTTTATGTCTAAATGGCATTGAATGTTTGCCATGTATATGTGCATTGAGTCCCCTGCGGGGTGAGAACGGTGGAATATAAATACTGTAAATAAATAAATATGAATGCATGGTGCCAATTACCTTCCTACCGAGGTGGTACCTATTGATCTACTCACATTTGCATGTTTTCACACTGCTAGGTTGACAGAAGTTGGGGCTAACAGCGGGAGCTCACCCCGCTCCTGGATTCAAACCTTCGACCTTTCGGTCAGCAAGTTCAGCAGCCCAGTGGTTTAACCCACTGTGCCACCAGAGGCTCCATCAGTCATTCTGATAAATGGCTGAAAAGAGCTATCATCCTTACCTGCACAAAGCCTAGGAAACAATGTTGTATCCTAGGCACAACATTGTGGTATATATATTAAATGATGTGAAGGCTGTATCAGGGGAAATGCAAATTCATAGTTTAGAATACACTACTGATGGGCTCCACTGTCAGCAACTCAGTTCTCTGCCCAGTTACATAGATAACGGGATGTGTGGCTTTGAGAGTCTATGAACTGGAATGTGCCAACTCAAGCATCCATGAGTGATCGAGACTGGTTCATACAGGTAGGGCCCAGCCCCACATAGCCGATCCCCCACCTTTCTTTTCACTCATCTCCACCAGACGGGGCTCCCCAATTTCAATGTAGAAGGTCTTGTTTTTCTCATATTCCTCATCATCAATTACTTTGATTGATATTGTTTTGCTGAAACAGAAAAGAAGAAGAATAGAGATTCAAGAGTACAGCAAGTCGAGGAAAAAGGAAAGAAAACGAGAAGGAGAAAGGAATGCATAGGTGACAGAAAATCTCAGAGAAATCAAAAAAGTGTTCCATTGTGTAGATAAAGTGATAGCACTAGAACAGGCACAGGCAAACTTCGGCCTCCAGGTGTATTGGACTTCAACTCCCACAATTGTGGGAGTTGAAGTCCAAAACACCTGGAGGGCTGAAGTTTGCCCATGCTTGCACTAGTATCATAGAACAGAATCACAGAATTAAAGAGTTGTGAGAGACCACAAGGACCATCCAGACCAGTGTTTCTCAATCTGGGGGTCGGGACCCCTGGGGGAGTTGTGAGGGGTGTTTCGAGGGGTCACCAAAGACCATCGGAAAAACACATATTTCTGATGGTCTTAGGGACACCTTTGGCAGAGAATGATGAAGATCTCTCCACCTGTCCTTCCAAGAATTCAAAAATAGCACCTCCCCCATAACAGTAGCAAAATTACAGTTATGAAGCAGCAACAAAAATAATTTTATGGTTGGGGGTCACCATAACATGAAGAAGTGTATTAAGGGGTCCCGGCATTAGGTAGGTTGAGAAACACTGATCCAAACCATCTCCTTACAATACTACAAACAGTGTACAGATGCCTCAGAAATTCACAGCTGTGTAGAACAATGTCTTGAAGCTCATGTAAGCATAGGACTTCTGCCATGAGCCAACTCTCTGGGCATAGACCCACAACAACCCAGAATTTGGAAAAGCTACTGCTTTGGACTACAACTCTCAATATCTCCGACTCAGTATGCACAGTTGCTCTGGTAACTTGGGAATTTTGGGAGTTGTAGACCACAAAAGTGACTTTTTAGATTTCTGTTGCTAGTTGACCTAAGTAATGTAATAGCCCCAATTTCCCAGGTCTTGAATCTCCCTCCTTCTGGAGCTATATGGTTGCCCCATTGCCCACGCAGTTTCACTTTCTGGAAACCAGCCATTGCTATTCCTAGGACACTTCCAGTTATGCCTTGCTGCCCAAAAATATTTTACCAGTTTGTTGAGATAGCTGTCCACTGTGTGCGTGAAGCCCCAAAGTTAGTCTGTGGACACTGGTGAGATGATTTAGTAAAACTACAACTCCCATGATTCCAAAACATTGAGACGTGGCACTTGAAGTAGTGTCAAACTGAATTGATTGTGTGTGGTGTACAAAACAAAGGGTCGTAAATGACTCTCCAATACATTAATTGAGATGCAGCCCACACACCAAGAGCTTTACATCTACAGTTAGAGTCTTGGCTTTCTCTTCCTTCTAGTCAAGATGACTAATGCCAGAGTTGCACTACTTCTAATTCATTTTATTCCATCAGAAAAAGAGTGGAAAATAAGTGGCAATATCATTAGTGAAGATAAGTTGGAAAACCAGCCACCCTTGACTACAGAGCAGAAAAAAGATATTCATTCTGAAAGCCTTGCTATGTGATCTACTACTTTGTTGTTGCTGTTGCTATGTGCCTTCAAGTCATTTTGGACTTATGAGAAGCCTAAGGTGTACCTATCACAGGATTTTATTGGCAGATCCCCATGGGGATTATTTGCCCTCGCCTTTCTGTGAGGTTGAAATAGTGTGACTTGTCCAAGTTAACCAATGGATTTCCATGGCTGAGCAGATATTTGAATCCTGGTTTCCTAGAGACCTAATCTAACACTCAGACCATGCTGGCTCTGTGGACTGTATCTATTATATATACAGAGCCTTGGTTCCAGGACCCCACCTGTGGATCCAAAAATATACATTCGGTGGAATAGAGAAATGGTACTCCTTATATAAAATGCCGAATCGAGATTTGCTTTTTGGATTGTTTTGAGAGGGTGGAAGGGGGATACTTTCAAGCAATTAATCATTAAGTTTCTGGATACAGAAGTTTGACTGTACAGTCGCTGGGGAATTTTGGGAGTTGTAGACCACAAACGTGACTTTTCAGGTTTCTGTTGCTGGTTGACCTAAGTAATGTAATAGCCCCAATTTCCCAGGTCTAGAATCTCCCTCCTAACACCTCCCAACAAAGGATTCCCCTAGGCAGGTAGCAGCCAGGCTTTGAAGCTCCAAGGCCATTCAATGCCCTACCAACCCCAGAGATCCCTCCGTTCTGAGGACCAAGATCTATTGGAAATTCCCAGTGTCAAGACCTTGCGTCTAACAGCAACCAGACACAGAGTCTTTACAGCAGTGGCACCATCACTCTGGAATACTCTGCCACCTGAAGTGCGGGACTTATCAGTTTCCGCAGGGCATGTAAGACATACCTGTTTCGATAGGCCTTTGATTGTTGATATTGCTGTTTTAAATTGTTTTAAATTGTTTTTAAATTGTGTTATATTTTAGTCATTCTTGTAAGCCGCTCCGAGCCCCAGGGGAGTGGCGGCATATAAGTTCGAATAATAAATAAACAAACAAATAAATAAATAAATAAATACTAATCAAGCTTGCTAATTGCAACATTCATACTTGCCTTCAATAGACAAGAGTTCTTTCTCCCATTCTGGACCTTCCACAGATTTATAAACCTCCCTTGCTTAGTTTCCAATATATCTCACAACCTCTGAGGATGTCCGCCATAGATGTGGGCGAAACGTCAGGAGAGAATGCCCAGAAAACTCACAGCAACCCAATGATTCCAGCCATGAAAGTCTTTGACAACATATTGAAATTCTATTGTTTAACCTAATAAGAGTTGAAGCACGAAATCAATACAGCTTATTGACTTCCCACTCAACAATAAATTCAATGGATCTATTCCAGTTGGAACTAATCCGTAGTATTCAGGCTGCTGTGTTTGTTTATATGTGTGGGTGCACACACTCAGACACCTTAAAACCCATTCAACCCATTCATTCCTCAATCATACTAACATTCACACAGAGTCGCAGTGCTCAGTATATAGCAGCCTCGTCTCCCAATCTGTCAGTTAAATCTGCCCCTTCTCCATTCTGTAGAAGGAGATCTTTCATGGAGTGCCAGGACACATACATTACTTAGCATTTCAGAGCTTCCCAACACTTGCTGTTTCGCCTTGAGGGCATTCTGACTGCCAGCCTATGCTACAGCGCTTTGGGATCTCTTTCTCTTTCTATATCTATACACAGTTGAATGGAATCTTATAAATGAACACTGGAAGTGAAATTGCCCTTATCTGATGTGAACACTGACAACAAGGATCCCAAGAAACCTCCATCGTCGAATGGAAAAGGATGTTGCAAAGGGATAGAGAATGTAAAGGAAGCGGTTCTTGCCGAGAGCAATCAGTATGATGTGTGAGGATTACAGCACAACTACATTAAAAAGACCTAGAATACGAGCGTCGAATGAAAAGTAATGCCTCCACCTTCGTTGCTTGGGTTTGGATGGGAATATTTTAATAAGCAAACACAGAAATAATCCTTAGAATATGCTCTTTAACTACCACTATTCACTTTTTGACATAATCACCAGACAATTGGATACATTTCTGCCAAAAATGAACAAGTTTTCTGAAGCCGTCACAAAAGAAGTTGACACTGTTTCTGCAACCCGTTGTGCCCAGATCTTCCAAAAGCCAAGCAAAGCAATAATGTGACCCACACGTTCTTGTGAAATGCCGATTATGCTTGAAATTTCTCTCTGAGTAATATGACAATTGTACTGAATCAATCTGTCAACCTTTTCTTGTGAAACTCGGTGGTTGCTGTCACAGGACGTCCAACTCTTTCTTTGTCACGCAAGTCAGATATTATCACCTCAACATCTTTAAACTTACTCGCCCAGTGACGCACAGTACTCACATCAACACAATCACCATAAACAGCTGACATTCTCTAATAAAGTTGCTTTGGGGTAAGACCTTCTGCTGTCAAGAGTTCAATGACTGCACACTGCTTAAGTCGCATTGACCGACCATCTGTACAGGGTTCCATACTTCGCATTTTGACAACACAACCATTCAATGCTAAGGCTTCCCGCCAAAATGGAACTCTAGAGGAGAGTCTACTGAACAAGTCAGTACCTGCTGCATGCCAGTACTACCATCTGTTGAGGAGTTACGAAGGTGGAGACATTACTTTTCATTCAACCCTCATATATTAAAAGACAAAGAGTGCAACTTACTTATGATATTTTCTCTCTTCCCCTTTCCAGTACAGTTTAAGAGGGAGCCAGCGTAGCTTATTGGCAGAGCATGTAATTTATATTTCAATCTTCCCCAGGGTTGAGGAAGATCCTTGCCAGAGAGAGGCTGCCACATAGAATGGAAAACTATAGACTAAATAAACCAAAAGTTTGACTTGATATAAGGCAGCTTTCCATGTTTGTTTTGATAATACTTGGTGACAGTTTAAGACCGAACTGTCTGTGCCAATCCTCTCCTCTGAATGCACAGGATACAATGGCTCATCTGTTATTTTGAATGAATATATTCTGCATTCATTTCCATATTGAAGTGACATTGAGGAGGGGAAGAACTTAAGCCAGGCCTAGCGGTGTTGATCGTCTCAGAATCCAGTGGCCTCGCTTGGTGAACTCACCACAAGACTAAAAAATATCTTGGAATCAGACAGTTATTTGTAGTCTCTCTAAACCAAGCCTGGGCAAACATCAGCCCTCCGGGTGTTTTGGACTTCAACTCCCACAATTCCTAACAGCCGATAGGCTGTTAGGAATTGTGGGAGTTGAAGTCCAAAACACCCGGAGGGCTGAAGTTTGCCCAGGCCTGCTTAATCCTAGTACCCATAAAAATAAGGAAAGCAGCACAAAAGAAAAGATGGATGCATCACAACTATCCATGTAATCACTGAATCTGTCAATTCACCATTATCTATTAAAAATAACTCAAAAACTTGCATTGAAATGCTATATTGCTAAAGCTTTTTGCACTCTGGAAATGTCAAAACTTATTTTTTCTATGATGCTTTAGAATGGGAGATATGACAGGTTAGAAAGTTTGCAGAATGCTATCTGGTATTTTCCCCCAGTCTCATTTGTTTTTGTTTTTTCCCCCAGCTAACTAAGATCTCAGTTATATTTTTATCCTATGCCCTAATGGAGAAGCTTGACCTATTCTTCTGCCTTCTTGTCTTGAACCTCCACCCGAGGGCATTCCATCTGTTACGGGAAAAATTGTTGGAGCAAGAAGCAAACGGAGATGAAGATACAGAGACTACTGAAAAACCTCCACCACAACAAAGTCAAGCCAAGTCCTGTAGGATTCAGAATTTCTCCATTTAACTCTTTCTTAAGAGAAAATTGATCCAATATATCCAGATTCTCCTTTTCCATAAAGGTAAAACTTTTCCCCTGACATTAAGTCCAGTTGTGTCCGACTCTGAGGGGTGGTGTTCATCTCCTTTTCTAAGCTGAAGAGCCGGCATTGTCCATAGACACCTCCAAGGTCATGTGCCCAGCATGACTGCATGGAATGCCATTACCTTTCCTCCAGAGCGGTACCTACTGATCTACTCATATTTGCATGTTTTTGAACTGCTAGGTTAGCAGAAACTGGGACAAACAGTGGGAGCTCAGCCCACTCCATGGATTCGAAACACCAACCTTTCGGTCAGCAAGTTCTGCATCTCAGTGGTTTAACCCGCTGTGCCATCATAGCCTCCTCTCCTTTTTCATATGTAACATGAATTTAGTTGTCATCATGCAGCAACTCTAAGGTCACCCAATCATGAAATTTTCTCAACAAGAATACTCCAGAGGAGGGTTTACCGTTGCCCTTCTCAAAGGCTGAGAGTATGTGGTTTTCTCAAGGTGACCCACTGAGTCTCCATGGCTGAGTGGAGATCTGAATGCTGGTCTCCAAGAGTCATAGTCCAATGTTCAAGCCACTACACCACCCAATGTTCAAGCCACATTGATTCTCTTACACCACACTGACTCTCATACATCATCAAAATCCATTGTTTCCACAAGAATTAAGGAATTATCCTTCACCAGTATAATTCTTTGGCTCTAAAATAATTTCTTGCCATTAACCAAACTTTGCTCCGCTTTAGACACTGTAGTTTGAACTGCATAATATGGTCAGTGCAGATCAATGTAAAGCGGTTTGAATTGCATTGCATTGCCCTATATGGGTCTATACTAGGCATGGGCAAACTTTGGCCCTCCAAGTGTTTTGGACTTCAACTCCCACCATTCCTAACAGCCTCAGGGCCCTTTCCTTTTCCCCCTCAGCCGCTTAAGTGGCTGAAGGGGAAAAGGAAGGGTCCTGAGGCTGTTAGGAATGGTGGGAGTTGAAGTCCAAAACACCTGGAGGGCCAAAGTTTGCCCATGCCTGGTCTATACTGACCATATAACGCAATGTAGATATCCACTCTATAGACTTAATATGTTATTTCCCCACATAATTATCTGGAAGGGGGTGGTTCTGCTATGTGTCTTCTGGATATTTTTAAAGATTTCTATGCCGGACTTCACAATAGGCTTCCAATAATGACGACCCTCTTCCAGTAAAATATTTACAGTATTACATATGTAAATGTGACAAGACTACAGAAAGAGTAGCTGGCAAATTCAGAGAATCTTTAAAAATAAGTTATGGGTAAAAAAAAACCACATGCAATCTTGGTAAGTATTGGGCTTTTGAGTCTTTGTGTGTGAGGCTATTCTCTTGACCTGCTGAATGCTTTAGGTGTTTACAGAGAGAGTATCAAACTCGATTACATTCAGCTCCATGAAATTGCTTGAAAGGAGTGCCCCATTCCATCTACTTCTGGAGTTCATCTGAAAGTGTTTTGCTAAGAGTGTTACCAGCATTACATTCTCTTCTCTTGTTATAATTTAGACCCAACTTCACTACCTACACAGTTGTGTCTGCCTATGCTGAACCAAAAGTCCATTATGTTTGCCTTTCATGCTTTCAATAAAACTCATTTATTCCAAGAAAGAAATAGCTGTGGAAAGTTACAAGGCTGTGACATCCATGTGATTGGTTTTGCCTGTTCCTCATAAATATTTTTAATAGCTTGTTCTGTTAAAAACTGTACTATATAGTTGATGTATATATCTACGGGTAAGCTATATTGGTTTCAAGCTAACAAACACCTGTATATTTGTATTTTATTTTAGGAGGATTAGATGTATGTTGTATGTTGTGTTTGCACTGTCTGTTTTGATAAGGCCAACGGGCTAATCAATAAAAATAGTTGTTGTTGTTGTACTATATACAGGGTCAGGGAGAGAAAGCAAGGTATAAATATAAATAATAATAATAATAGTAATAGTAATAATAATAATAATAATAATAATAATAATAATACACATTGTGTGTGGGTGGGAAGAGAAATGTCCCTAGCATTCTGGGAGGCTACTCTTTTCTTGCTCAAGAAACAGACTACATCAGGAGGAGTAATCCTGTTGTGGTATGTGGTGGTTTTCATGTCAATCTAGTTGTTGTTTATATTTCCAGTCGCTTCCGACTATTCGTGACCTCATGGACGAGCCCACGCCAGAGATTCCTGTCGGCTGTGACCACCCCCAGATCCTTCAAAGTTAAGCCAGTCACTTCAAGGATAACATCCATCTATCTTGCCCTTGGTCGTCCCCTCTTCCTTTTTCCTTCCATTTCTCCCAGCATAATTATCTTCTCCAGGTTTTCCTGTCTTCTCATGATGTGGCCAAAGTACTTCATCGAACCACCAACCTTCTGATTAGCAAGTTCTGCAGCTTAGCGGTTTAACCCGCTGCACCACTGTGGACCCTAGCTTGTCAATATCCTTCTTGAACTGTGGCGCCCATAAATGGATACAGTCTTCCAGGTGAGGTCTGGCCAAAGCATTACTATTTACCCTTGATCTGGAAATAATGCTTTTATTGATGTAGTCTAGCATTGGCTTGTTTTGATCACTGTATTAAGTTTTGACTAACGTTTTTGCCTGTGAGGTCAGAGGAATTCCAGACAAGAAACAATCAGGAACACCTAATCACCTCTCAACAAAGGATTATCCCAGGCAATAACAAGCCACATCTAAAAACTGTCAGGCTATCAAATGCTAATCAAGGTGGCCACTTGAAACATTCACATCTTGTTCCAACAGACAAGAGTTCTTTCTTCCACCCTGAACTTTCCACAGATATATAAACTCAATTTTCCTAGTTTCCAACAGACCTCACAACCCCTGAGGATGCCTGCCATAGACGCAGGTGAAACGTCAGAAGAGAATGCTTCTAGAACATGGCCATACAGCCTGAAAAACCTACAACACAGTGATTCCAGCCATGAAAGCCTTTGACAATACAATTTGCTAATAGGTTTCATATCCAACCCCATTTATCGCTGTGCAGGGATTTCTGCAACTGCTGTATAGTATCACTTTATTAAAAGCAAGAAGAACACCTAAATGCACAAAAGGTGCTCTGTTATTGAAACAAATGACTAGGGCTTTTGTATTCAACGAAGTACAGAAGCAACGGAGGCAGATCGTTCTTTTATCTACGTAGTTATGGCAAACACATGGCACTGAATTATGTTTCCAGGCAACTGCAGACTGTTAATTAGGAAGACGCACGAGAAAGCCAAGCTAACAGCTCCTTACACATTTCTCAAGAAATACAAAATGAAGATTTTTTTTAAAGGGAATGCACAAAGAGGTGCCCTTTCCTTCCTACTCACCTTTACTACAAATAGACATAGAAGTAAAACTGACAACATGACTCCAACGCTAAACATCTGTGCTAGTGGCCTGGATCCCAAACTATCAAAACCTACTCTCAACAATGCTTTAAATACGTCATTGCTAGATCTGGCAGCAGTTGATGGGTGCTTCTCTGTGTGTATGTGCCTTCAGGCTGACTGTTGACTTACGATGGCTATGAATTTCATAGGGTTTTCTTAGGAAAGGAATACTAAGACATGGTTTTGGAGTTCTTCCTATGAAATATAGCTTACAGCTCCTGGTATTTGTTGGCAGTCTGCCATCCAAGCAATAACCAAGGATGACCCAGCTTAATATCCAAGATCAGAGACAATATTTAGGGTATTTAAGATGATACTTGGTGTCTCTCTTTATTCAAGTTATTAATACCATAGAGAAGTGATTAATAGAATCATAGAATCATAGAATCGGAAGAGAACTCATAGGCCATCCAGTCTAATCCCATGCCAAGAAGCAGGAAAATCTCATTCAAAGCGATTCTCAGACTCTGGTCCTCCAGGTGTTTTGGACACCAGCTCCCAAAATATCTAACTATTGGTCAAAGTGACTGAAGGTGTTGGGAATTGAAGTCTCAAACACCAGGAGGACCACTGTTTGGGAATCAATGCCACAGAGAAAGGGAGAGGGAGGACATCCCCGTAATTCCATTATCCTCCACAAGTCAACGTGACGTGGCCATTCATACCTTGATTAAACTATTGCCTCTTATGAAGCAGGAGGCTGGTCAACATCTAGTTCACCCACATTCCCAAGAAGCAACTTTGGGTTCATGCAGTCTATTCTAGCATATATCTAATTTGTAATGTGAGTGGAGGCTAACGTATTATGTCCACGCCTGAAAGGTGACAGCCACATGTCAAGAGTAAGATCTGATGTTCTTGGCATGGACCTTGTTTCCATTGAAAGTTTATATCCTATCTATCGCCCTAAGCAGTGGTTTTCAACCTGTGGGTCTGCAGATGTCTTGGCATTCAACTCCCAGAAATTTCTGGGAGTTGTAGTCCAAAACACTTGGGGACCCACTGGTTGAGAACCATGGCTCCAAAGGGTTCAACATCACACACAAGGTTCTTCTCTTCCCCTCCATAATCACTGAGTGGGCTGACCAATAGCAACTGGCCCAAGAACAATCAATGGAAGAACTAAAGAGGGATTTGAATCTGGGGCTCCTCAATCCTAGGGCACATCCAGACAGTACCTTTATTGCGGTATCTACTTCAATAAAGGAGGGGCTGTCCAGACAATGTTCTGGACATTCCCGAATTAATTTGTTACAAACCAGGAAAACCCTGGTTTGTAGTAAATTAATTAGATAGTAGATTTATTCCTGGAAAGTGTGGGATAAACTCACTATTTCCAGTTCTGGACCACAGAATACTGCAGTCCAGACAGTATTCCCACAGTTTATCAGGCTAAATAAGCCCAGTAAACTGTGGGAATACCCACCCCATCCCCCCAGACCCCTTAGAAAATGCATGAAAACTTACCTGGCCTCCATTACAGGCTTCGGCCAGCTCTCCTGGTGCATAGAAATGATGCAGTGGGGGGAAGAGGGTGAAAAATCTCCTGGCGCATCATGTCTACTCACTAGGAGAGCTGTCCGATGCCTGTAATGGAGGCTGGGTAAGTTTTCATTACTTTTCTAAGGGGTCTGGGGGCTTGAGGGAAGGAGGGGTAGGGTCTCCAGATGTTCTCTCAGGCTAGTGCTGAGAGAACGTCTGGACACCCATCCCAGAAAGCGCACTTTTTGGGGTGGGTGTGGACAGGCCCCGAGGAAAATCCGCATTTTTTAAATGCCGATTCTCCTGGGATAAAGGCATGTCTGGATCCGCCCCTAATCTGATATCCTAACAATTGCAACTCATTGGTTATCTATTGTACTATACGGTGTAGGGAAAAAATGTGAACAAAACATATTTCTCTTAAATAGAGAGTGACTGTTGCAACCTGACTTTCAGAAAAAACTCTTTCTTTTTATGAACTGTCTGAGCTTTGATACCTTCTGGGGAATTTCTCTTCTTAGTTCCACCATCATCACAGGCACATTTGGGAAGGAGCCAAGACACGAAAATCTTGATGGTTGCTTCCAGACTATGAAATGTCTTCTTCAAAGGGTTAGATTAGCCCTCCTCTTTGCTTTTTTTGACAGACAGACAAGAACATTAGGTAGGCGTTTGGCTTTTGATGATGTGGAAGGTTTCTATTTTATTTAAAATTAAGTGCATTGTGTTCTCCCACCTCCTGATTTTAGAATCATAGAACCACAGAGTTGGAAGGGACTCCAAGGGTCATCCAGTCCAACCCCAATCTGCCATGCAGAAAGACACAATCAAAACACTCCTAACAGATGGCCATGCAGCCTCTGCTTAAAAATCTCCAGAGACGGAGACTCCACTACACCCCAAGGCAGCATATTCTATTGCCAAACAGCTCTTACTGTCAGATTGTTTTTCCTCTTGTTGAGATGAAATCTCTTTTCTTATAGCTTGAATATGTTGCACTGTGTCTTAGTCTCCGGAGCAGCAGAAAACAACTTGCTCCCTCCTCAATATGACATCCTTTCAAATATTTAAACATGCTTAATTGTTTTGTTATTAGTACCGTTTTTAATTATGACAGCTTAATTATTTCAATATTATGATGGAGCTTAGCTGTATTTTGTTCTAATCTGTTTTGCAAGATGTCTTAGGTCCCACTGAAGAACCCTCATCTGTGAGCCTTTTGCAGCAATTCTTCCGGAAATCGTTTCCCATTCTGTACACACTCTTTGCTGTGTATTTGCTAGCTGCAAAGGCTGGGTCAAAGCAATCAGTTATGGGAAAGTCTGTCAATATGTGCAGCTCCTGCTTAAACTCTAACAAGTTCTTAGACAGCTGTTAGCATCTAATGATTGGAGGCCAAGCCAGAGCGTGAGGTGGAGAGGAAGCGAGAGGAAGTAGTCAGCACCAGAGACCTTGTTCTATTAGTGCTTTCTGTCAAAAGGCAATGAACAACCATTTGCCTCTTTACCCTGCAATCCACTCCTGTACCGACAAACCAATTGAAGGCATGATTACTCTCTTTCACTTAAAGGCAGGATTGCGGTAAACTCAAATAGCAAGTAACCGTTAAAAAGGCACAGAGAGCCGGCGTTTATTTAGGCACTATTATTTTACACAGGAGTGTTTCATTCAAATACTTAAGCAGTGCAGAAGCTGGATAATAATTCACTTCTCTGGCGCTGCTTTTTCCAAATGCTTTCCTCCTGCCCAACCAGCTCAATCCTGCTTTTTGGTTACGCAGGGATAACTGCGACATTCACAAATCAGTCCTGATTGATGCTGTGTCTAATTCAGAAGTAAGGATGATATAGTAGCCGCCCAGCTGTGTGTCAGCCAATGTTTGGTGACCAAATATAGTTTAGAATGGTGCTTCTATGGAAACATCATTCATCTGTTCCTGTGGGTTGAATCCAAGACTTCCTTCCAAGGACAACGTATGCCTGGACAGGTGGCCAAATCTGACAGTGCTAAGTTGTTTGGTTTGTACATTCGAGTCTTGATATCATACTAGAAATGCAGGTGTGTGTTGGAGTTCAGCCTGTGATTGTGTTTCAGGATCAGGGTGCTTTGGATGTAGGAAGTTATACTAATGAATTTCAAGATGGCAATAGTTTGGTCAATGATACCGATGCAGAGAAGGATCAGGAGATCCCTGTCCAAAGTGTAGTTTCCCATGAGAATGTCTCTGAAGGGTGTGGGGATGATGGTGTACTCCCTGAATTGTTACCAGAGAGTTCCCAGGATTTGGGGCTTGAAAACAACTGGGCACCTGGCCCAGCTGCAAAACTTAATGAACAAATAGATAGGAAGCAGGAGATTAGTCAAAACAGGCAGACCGAACAGTGCCTTCTGCGATCTGCCAGAATCCGACAGAAAAAGATAAGGGAATCTCAATTATAGCGTAACCAATTTCTGAGTGCTTGGGATAGTTTAACGAGGGGATAAAAGTTCCAAGTATGGGAAATATAGTCAGATGAAGCATCATTTAGAATCAAGAGTAATTCGTGTCCTTGTTTCATGGAAGCCTTGTTGGGAACATTCTTGTCTAAATATTTCTTGTTTCATGGTTTGGATTCTTGGATTGTATGAATGCCTACTCATGCCTTGGATTGTTTCCTGATTTTCTGAATTATATTAGAGAAGTGTGGACTTTGCTTTTATGGACTTTGCTGAACTTTATCCTGGACTACTTTTCCTCCTGCTTATCTTCTTACCTAATTGGATTTACCTATTCCTTTAAAGTGCTTTTTACTTTGCTGTTTTTTAAAATTATCTTCAATAAAAGGATTGTTTTCCAATCAACGGTGTGGTGTTTACACTCTGGGGGCTTTTCCTGTCCTGGAGTGAAACAGTGTATTCCTTGCAGCTTGATCCAGGGATTCAGCATTATGAAAAACATCTGTAGCATCCTCCTGATGTTCTGAATCTATCATAACTGCGGAGATTATCACAATACACTGTTAAGGTGCTGCAGGTCCTTTTCAAATTATATGGCTGCCTCCTGTAAAATTCTGGGGTTTGTAGCTTAGTGAGGGCCCTCCCCATACTGCAAGTGGAATAACAATGTGGTGTGATAATCTCCTGTGCTGACTTCCAGATCTGCATTGTTGGATAGAGGAAATGGGGCATGGGTCCACACTGCACAACTGCAGCTGTTTGGTAGCATTTTAAATGTCAGGGCTCTCTCTGACAATCCCTTTTTGGCTAGAACAGGATACTATTGGAAAGCCTGAGGGCCAGAAAAACAGCTTTGAGAGTGTGTTCCCAGGGATGTACACTGGTTACATCTACACTGTCATCTTATGCATTGAACTGCATTACATGGGTCTACACTGACCATATAATGTAGATTCAAACTGCATCTATGGTACATAATTATAGCATTGGGTAGCTGTGAAATTTCTGGACATACAGCCATGTTCCAGAAGCATTATCTCCTGACGTTTCTCCCACATCTATGGCAGGCATCTTCAGAGGTTGTGAGGTCTGTTGGAATGCATTTCTGCGTTCTCAAATAAGATGCTGTGTTCATCACACTAGAGGAAAAAAATCCACTTAAAATCCGGTTTCTGCTTCCTGCAGAATTCTGGGGTTTGTAGTTTAGTGAGGCTATTAAAGGCTCCTCCCCAAACTACAAACCTCAGAATTCTGCAGGAGGCAGAAACTGGATCTAAAATGGATTTTTTCTCTAGTGTGATGAGGCCCCAAGGTTGGTTCATCAGGTGCTCTGCTATGGCTGACTTCTGTGGTTGAAGTGGACAAGTCTTCATAGGGACCACCAAACACAGCATTGGCCAAACACGAACCAAGGAACATGAAAGGCACTGCAGGCTAATTCAACCAGATAAGTCAGCTATAGCAGAGCACCTGATGAATCAACCCAGACATAGAATATTATTTGATAAGACAGAAATGCTGGACCACTATAACAACCACCATGCCTGCTTGAGGCAAATGTGAATGTTGCAATTGGCCACCTTGATTAGCATTTAATGCTATTATTTATTTATTTATTTATTTATTTATTTGATGCATTTATTAACCGCCATTCTCAGCCCTCCAGGGCGACTCATGGCGGTGTACAGTATAAAAAGCGATTTACAAAAAGGCAATTACAACAACTCATCAGCAATACAACAATACAACAATCATAAAATTACACTAACTAATCCGCTTCGTCTCATAGTAGAATCGTCACCAATCTCGTATTCCTTGTTCCATTCCAGTCATCTTTACCACATTATTATAGCACTTAATTAAATGCCCTCTCGAACAGCCATGTCTTAAGGCTTTTTCGGAAGGACATAAGGGAGGGCGCCTGTCTGATGTCTGCAGGGAGAGTGTTCCACAGCCGGGGGGCCACCACTGAGAAGGCCCTCTCTCTCGTCCCCGCCAGACGTGCCTGTGAGGCAGGCGGGATCGAGAGAAGGGCCTCCCCAGACGATCTCAAGGTCTCAAGGATAATGCTAATCATTATCGTAATAACTATCATAAAACTTAAACTGCTATGGTTCTGGCCTATGGAAACCTAGGATTTGGAGTTTAGGGAGGGGTATTTGGGATTTTCGGTCAGTGTTTCAGTGCCTTACTAAACTACAAATCTCAAGACTGCATGACATGGAATCATCAAAGTTGATATGGAATAATAACACTATAAATGTATGCTGTGGATGGGCCCAAAAAGTCTTATAGACTTTTTTGTTCATTGCTGTTTTCATGCGCTGTGCATAAAAGTCCTGCCTGCAAAAGGAATAGTCTCAGCCGCTTCAGAGGAGGCAGACAATTCCCAGTGTGCATTTCCCGGTATAAATTATACTCAATCTATGTATCTAGTTCAGATTCCAATGTTAACACAGATAACAAAATTATGACTCCTTTGCATAATCCTAATCCTTCAGTGCAAGGAAAAACAACTGATTAAAATGATACTTTTTAGAGGCTGTTTTTAGAATAGCTAACCAGGGCAATGTTTTTCCATGCCAGATGTTAAAGCGTAATTCTAATAGTTATCTGTTATCATGCATATCATTTTCATCAGGAGTTTTCATTTCATCCAGCAAAGGTTTGAGTCACTTCTCTGTTTATTTCCCTGTTTGCAAAGCACTGTCTTAAACAAAGCCAGGTGGCATTATTTTATCATCCTGTACTGAATATGCCACCAGAGCGATTCTGCTCTCTGGTTTTTTAAAACTGGAAAACAAAGAGTAAGAATAATTGATTGTTCATGCATACTCCACCGAATACATTTGATGGATTGTTATTGCTACCTAAAAAGGAGCTGCATATTCGCCAGGGAGGAGCCTTTCCATCTGCTCAAAATACATCTCAGTCTCTTGGTTGCATGTTTATGATGGCCTGCTTATAAGGAATAATTGTCAATGTTGCTGAATTGCCAAATACGGTGTATAATTTGATCTTAACTAATTTGATGCTGATGTAGCTTGTATTTGATCAAATGCTGCTCCTAAGGGGGAAACCCACATGTTATATTACAACGGTGCACAAGGATTCTGGATCAATAAATCTACTTAATGTTCAGTAATTTTGGGAAGAGGGAGGCCAAAATTGTACAGAGCAGGGGTAGGAATCATACCAATCTTGAGATTTTGTTGGACTGTAGTTAAAAGTACTTCTACATTACTGTCTATCCTGATTAGGGATGATAGGAATTACAATCCAACAATATTTGGAGAGCTGTGTAGTTCCCATCTCTGCTGTAAGGGCTCTGGAAGCAAAATACTAGTAATACTAATAATAATTGTGACCAGGGCTCTTTTCATTTTGACTTTTGAGAATATGATTTTTCACAGATATGATTAAAGTGTTAGTTCTATTGTCCACTTTCTACAATCATGTTGGAGGACCTAGAGATTTCTAGGCAGAACACTTCTCTAGGAATGTCTAGGTCAGCATTTCTCAACCTGGGTGTTGGGACCCCTGGGAGGTATAATGAGGAGTTTTCAGAGGGGTCGCCAAAGACCATCAGAAAACATATTTCTGATGGTCTTAGGAACCCCTTTGGCAGACAAGGCTGAAGGTCTCTCCGCCTGTCCTTCTCATCCTTTTTGGAAACAGATGGCGAATCCTCCCACCAAAAGCTCTCCTCCGCAACCAAGGGGAGGGTTGTTTCTGAGACTCCAAGTGGGAGAGGGGGGAGCAAGCATGCTCAGCGCATGGCAGCATGGTGCACATGTGTGGGCAAGGGAGCGCCTGTGTGGTTGGAGAGAGGCTCGTGCCAGCAACTCCCTTCAAGGCAAGTTCTGTGTGGAAAGTTTGGCCCAGTTTTATCACTGGTTTAGTTCAGAATGCTTTTTGATTGTAGGTGAACTATAAACCCCAGAAACTACAACTTCTAATATCAACGTCTATTTTCCCCAAACTCCACCAGTATTCACACCTGGCATATTGAGTATTCGTGCCAAGTTTGCTCCAGATCTATTATTGTTTGAGTCCACAGTGCTCTCTGGATGTAGGTGAACTACAACTCCAAAACTCAAGGTCAATGGCCACCAAACCCTTCCAGTACTTTCTGTTGGTCTTGGGAGTTTTGTGTTCCAAGTTTGGTTCAATTCAGTTGTTGGTGGAGTTCAGAATGCTCTTTGATTGTAGGTTAACTTCAAATCCCAGCAACTACAACTCCCAAATGACAAAATCAATTCTCTCCTAACCCCACCAGTATTCAAATTTTGGCATATCAGGTATTTGTGCCAAATTTGGTCCAGTGAATGAAAATACATCCTGCATATCAGATATTTATATTATGATTCATAACAGTAGCAAAATTACAGTTATGAAGTAGCAACAAAAAATTTTTTATGGTTGGGGTTCACCACAACCTAAAGAACTGTATTAAGGGGTCATGGCATTAGGAAGGTTGAGAAACACCATAGAGTGCAAGTTTGTGATCAGTAACCAAGAGAAGTCAACCACAGAGTCATACTGGAAAACCGATAGAAATTAAGCACTGGTAGTAGGAGAAATGATGGGACCATCCCGATCGTGAGATTCAACTTGCGCTATAATGTCAAATAGAAACTTTTGATCTCTGTTCCTCCTGGGTGAGTGAGAACAGCTGTAGCCCACTCATGAACCATTTGCCTTTTCACTGACAAACCTTACATAATACTGTAAATATCTGCCAGACATTAACGCACAAGCAAATGCTTTCTATTAAAAGTTCATTCCATGTTATGTATTTTGCTGCATCCTCCAATGAAGTCACAGTGTGACCTCCAACAATTATATTATGTTGCACCCTTCAATGTGATGGAATCCTGTGATTGGTGAGACCCCAGCACTCTCTGGCAGAGAAGGCTGAAAACTTTGTAAAACTACATCTCCCAGGATTCCATTAGCATTGAATCATGGCAGTTCAAGTGGTGTCATACTGCATTAATCCTACAGTGTAGATGCACCCTTCCTCCAAGATACCTTGATTTTAAAGAAGCTAAGCAGCATCAGTCCTGTTTAGTATTTGGATAGAAGAAAGCTAACCCAAACCAGGTACCGTAGTCTAAATTTCAGAGGAAGAAGCTGGGAAAATAACTTCTGAACATTTGCCTCAAAAAACCACTCTGAAATTCATGGGCTCACCATAAGTTGACAGATGACTCTAAGGCGCACACACACATATATATTAAAGGGAGCAAAGTCAACATATGAATGAGAAAGCACTTCCACCACTTGTTAAATTATGAAAGGGAGAAACCATATTGTCCTGTTTTGTCCCAGAAACAGCCTGACAGCAAGGTTTAAAGTAACTAAAAAAAGCTTTACTTCAGCAAAATGATAGAGGAACAGAAGAAAAATCCCAAAAGCAAAGAAGAAGTCTTACATCAGACATGAAACAAGAGTCTTTGGTGAAAAGTCTTTGCAAGGCACTTGCTGGAGCTGCAAGCAAGGAAACCGGAGCATAGATGCACTACGTAGAACAGTTGCTGCCAGCATTGACAACTTGCTTTATTGCTGATTTATAGCCCTCAGCTCCCAACACATTCCCAGGGTCAGATCTGACTGGTCAGCATCCTTGCAGCAATTCTAGCTGACTTTCTACTTTCTTCTTTTCCCCTTCGGAGTTCCTGAAAAGTTTCCTCACCCTCTTCTTCCTACTCACACTTGACCCCAAATCTCCAACTCCGACACAGAATCATAGAGTTGGAAGAGACCTCGTTGGCCATCTAGTCCAACCCCCTGCCAAGAAGCAGGACAATTGCATTCAAAGCACCCCCAACAGATGGCCATCCAGCCTCTGCTTAAAAGCTTCCAAAGAAGGAGCCTCCACCACACTCCAAGGCAGAGAGTTCCACTGCTGAACAGCTCTCATAGTTAGGAAGTTCTTCCTAATGTTCAGCCACCTGTTCTACCTCCTCCTCCTCAGAAAAGGAGTACACAACACATATTCTCATTGTGCTGAGATATTTGGAAACAAGAGAAGCAAAAAACCTGTGTATTTTAAACTGGCAACACATACTGTTTGTAAATATACCTGCCCAAAGTCCCAAGCAGCAAGTAATAAACTGCTACATTCCCCCATCAAACGAGCCTTGTGTCTCCATATCAGTACTTGGGAATACTAGCATTAAGGGAAATGTGCTGTTATAATTAAAAAACAAATTAATTAACATTAATCCTGTTAACATTAATTTGTTGCACTGATATTTAGTAAAGTGCTACTGACACATTACTTTTCAATTTGCAACATCAATTAGAATTATTAAACTAGTCCAAATGCAACTGCTCTAAAAAGGTAATAAATTAAAGTCGAAAAAGCAAATTGCTATTCACTGCTGTTAAAGTGATTAAAATAACTTGCTAAAAGCATTGATAAAAGTTACATCAAAATATGGGTAATGAGTGAATTTCAAGCTCTGCTCCAAATTTAATTTGCAAGGTGGGATGTATCTGTTGTAAATGCTCCGGTAAGAATGCATGCCAAGTAGGCTGGTCTATATAAAAAGATCTGTTTTCAAGGACCAGTTGCGATATGAATATGGTTTACCTTTAGGTACCTTCCTTTTCTCTTCCTTTTCAGTACTCTTCCAGCAACCAATTAAAATGACAGGTGCCCAAACAAAATTGAATCCAAATGAGGCTGAGAGGAGGACAGGTGTGTGGATGGGGAATACAAAACATCAGAAATATCCAGAGGTGTGCGTGTACATTATACATGTGCTAAGAGCACAACAAATAATAGGAACTATGGTGGCACAATGGGCTAAACCCTTGTGCCTGCTGAACTGCTTTCCTGAAGGTCGGCAGTTCGAATCCATGAGATGTGGTGAGCTTCTGTCTGTTAGCTCCAGCTTCCCATGCGGGGACATGAGAGAAGCCTTCCACAGGATGGTAAAACATCAGGGCATCCCATGGGCAATGTCCCTGCCGACTGCCAATTCTCTCACACCAGAAGCGACTTTTAGATTTCAAATCACTTCTGACACAAAAAAACCCCTACAGATAATAATAATAATAATAATAATAATAATAATAATAATAATAATAATAATAATAATAATATATTTTTAATTTTTACCTGACTCTCCTCATGGCCCGACTGATATGTTCAGTAGCCATGGGAAGTTGGATTGCAGCTGCAATCACAAATGGAAAACCAGGGATGGAATGGAATAGAGGATCCTAGAGGAGGGTTCAACTGAATGGCTGAAACCCTGAATGGAAGCAATCTTCGAAAGTAAGATTATAATGCAACATTTTATTGCAGATCACACTTATGTCCACTATACACCAACATGAAGATTGGGTAAAGAGGATGGGACATCCAAGGTGAGATGTTACATTACATATTGTTAGGAGAAGCTGACAAAGGAGTGAAGATCAAGGGTCTGGAGAACAAGCCCTATGAGGAACGGCTTAAAGAGCTGGGCACGTTTAGCCAGAAGAAGAGAAGGCTGAGAGGAGACATGATAATCATAATTATGTATAATTATGTGAGAGGAAGTCATAAGGAGGAGGGAGCAAGCTTGTTTTCCGCTGCCCTGCAGACTAGGATGTGGAACAATGGCTTCAAACTACAAGAAAGGAGATTCCATCTGAACAATAGGAAGAACTTCCTGACTCATTCATTAATCAGAAAAGATAGTCATGGAAGTAAAAGAAGAAGGGTTGCTATGAAGGAACTAGGCAAGATCCTGAAGTGGAAAGATATATCATAGAATACCAAGGTCAGGATTGTCTACACCAGCATTTCTCAACCTGGGGGTCAGGACAGCAGTGGAACTCTCTGTCTCGGAGTGTGGTGGAGGCTCCTTCTTTGGAGACTTTTAAACAGAGGCTGGATGGCCATCTGCAAGGGGCGCTTTGAATGCAATTTTCCTGTTTCTTGGCAGAGGGTTGAATTGGATGGCCCATGAGGTCTCTTCAAACTCTACAATTCTATGATTATGTAATGTTTAAATTGGCAAGTCTTAAAAACTTGTTGACAAAACAAAAAGGTAGACATTGTCCTTTGAGGGTTAGCAAAGGCCTATGCAAACAAGGGATTCCTGGGTGTTTCCATCATATTCCATGGTTGTCTTTGCTCCTTCACAATTAATGGTATCCCCCTCCTCACTGAACTGCAAATTACACAGAACTGCTGCTGCTATAATCACATCTCTGCATGAAACTGAGGCCTTTTAACCAGGGGCTATTTGCTTTCTTTTGGCTTACCTTCAGCTGCTGGATCATTACTTATTTGAGGATGAATAGAAGAATCTGAAATGAGGACAGGACTTGTTGTCTTGGAAGAACCAGGCATGTCTTTGGGCCTTCAATGCACAATCACAGAAAACCAGATGGTATGTTATAATTGCTGGATACAGCAATGCTGGGCAAATATATTTTAGTGCTGAAGTGAAGATTGATATGACACAACCTCTCCATTCCATGCAAATACGAGAACTAACAGCTGAATCTTACTTTAGTACTAGTAACTGCACACAGTTTTCCACTTTACCTATTGTTTTGTTTAATACAATAATAACAGGTAAATGATAATAATAATAATAATAATAATCATCATCATCATCATTATCATTATCATGTGTTGTCGAAGGCTTTCATGGCCATAATCACTGGGTTGCTGTGGGTTTTCCGGACTTGTATGGCCATGTTCTACAAGCATTATCTCCAGCCGTTTCACCCACATCTATGGCAGATATCCTCAGAAGTTGTGAGGTCTGTTGGAAACTAGGCAAGTGAGGATTCCTCCAAGCAGGAATCAGCCAGGCCTTGAAGCTGCAAGGCTATTCAATGCTAATCATGGTGGCCAATTGCAACATTCACACTTGCCTCCAACAGAGAAGAGTTCTTTCCCCCACCCTGGACATTCAACAGATATATTAGAAACCTAACTTGCCTTCAAGTTGTTCCCAACTCATGGTGACTCTATCACAGGATTTTCTAGTTTGACGCAAATACCCAATACGTTTGAATACTGGTAGGGTTGAGGGGGGTGATTTTGTCATTTGGGAGTTGTAGTTGCTGGGATTTATAGTTAATTTACAATCACAGAGCATTCCGAACTCCACCAATGATAGAATTGAACCAAACTTGGCACACAGGACTCCCATGACCAGCAGAAAATACTAAATACTGGAAAGGTTTGTGTTTTGGAATTGTAGTGAACATGTCTAAAAAGCACTGTGGACTCAAACAATGATAGATCTGGACAAACCTTGGCACAAATACTCAATATACCCAATGATATAATAGACCTTGACATTTGGGAGTTGTAGTAACTGGGATTTATAGTCCACCTACAATCAAAGAGCATTCTGAACTTCACCAACGACAGAATTGGGCCAAACTTCCCACACAGAACCCTCATGACCAACAGAAAATACTGTGTTTTCTGGTGGTCTTTGGCAACCCCTCTGACACCCCCTTGTAACCCCCCCAGGGGTCCTGACCCCCAGATTGAGAAATGCTGGTGTAGGCAATCCTGACCTTGGTATTCTATGATATATTTTTCCACTTCAGGATCTTGCCTAGTTCCTTCATAGCAACCCTTCTTTTACTTCCATGACTATCTTTTCTGATTAATGAATGAGTCAAGATAGAGAAACTCTCTGACTGTTTCAGCATCTTCACTGAATTTAATTTGATGTCTACCCTAGACTTTACAGGAGCTGTCCAAAGCACTAAAGCTCAGGTTTCAGCACCTTGGTGAGTTCCTTTACAGTCTCAAATAAAACCCAGAGTAAATTGATCATTCCCTGGAACTAGAAGCCACTGGCTGTCCCTGCTCACACTCATCCACACATAAATTCACTTATGCCTCCAGAGTCCACTTCTAGGGAAAAGTCAGCTAAATGGGGCACATCGAAAGGGAAAAAACAGACAGGAAAAAGGCTACGCAACGTTTCTAGCTGTAGCCTCCAGCAGCTGTTTTACATTTGCAAAATGTTCAAAAGGGGAAGTTTCATAAGATATTAAAATGTTATTGGACCCCTTTAGGCAAATCAATTGCACGATCGTACCACTATAGATTTGTATGAGTATATGCATTAAAAACCTGCATACATATGTATGTGCAAAAACAAATATGAGCAATATATCAGAGAAAAGGGTCATCGTATAGTTGTCTCTCTGAGGTTTGCTTCTCATCTCAAAGCAGTACAGTTCAGTCCTGTGAAAAATAGGAATCACTGGGAAAGGAGGGCAAATAAATAAGAAAGTGAAGTTAATATTTAGTGATAAATGGCCACTGGAAAGTGTATCTTTACAGGCAGGTTCATGCATGAGTCAGAAGATATTTATGTGCAAAACCGCAATGCCTGACACATTGTATATGAAGGGTAAGAGAGGGCAGAGTGGAAACACTTTTCTGCTGGAATTTGTTTGCATTTGAAAACAAACCCATCTCCATTTTCCTCCCAATTTCTCTTTATTCCGTTGCTCCCACATTTCTGAGGCTTGGCAATGGATTGCGGAAATGGACTATGGACAAGCTTAACGGAGTTGCCAACTACAGAACTCGGCGAGACAATGGCCACCGGACTGGCTTTCACTTTTTAGTAGATTTTATTGTACTAATGTTTTAACTATTCATAATTCTTGATTTTGATGTATTTTTATTGTGTTATTTGCAGGCATCAAACATGTGCCGGCTGGAAGCTGCCCTGAGTCACCCCCCCCCCACCAGGGGGTTGAGAAGGGTGGAGTAAAAATACCTGAAATAAATGATAAATAAATTGGCTAATTTTGCCATGTAAGCACTGGAATCGATTGTCACAGGATTTGGTGTCTTGACAATTGAAACCTCATCTGTCAGGTCTGGTTGATATGAACAGCTTGAAAATGGGGGGTGAAACTGCCAAAGCCAAAAGGAAGCTAAATAAAGATTTCATATTTAGAGATTTCACCCTCCCAAGCCCTTCACACCTTTCCATCTTTAGTCTCATGTATTTACTATGGCTGAATTATTTAGAATGTGGTAGAAATCTGGGGAAAACTCAGCCTTTGACTTTTATATTTCACACATTTTCAGATTTCACATCTATACTCTGATTAAGGGAGGGCTGTTTCTCTTAAAACTGAAAGTTTTACGTCAAATGTCTGAATATTTTTTACTGGAATATAGAAGGTGCTATAACTGTAGGACTGTACTCAATTATGCTTTTCTGTTCATGGAAGAGCTTCCAGAAGACCTCATTCTCTATGGAGCCTATCAGATCTTTCCTAATCTCTTTTTCCTTTGAACTTTAAGAATACTAGGGCCACGGTGGCACAACGGGTTAAACCATTGAGCTGCTGAACTTGCTGAAATTGCTTCCTTATTCTACAAGTTCCCCGTGTGATGTACAGCAGGGGAAAGTGACAGTAAACCTTTCACCTTGGATCATAAGTGCGGGAATTAAATAGATATTTATGATTTTTGTATGCCTTCAAGTAGTTTCTGACTTATGGTGACCCTAATGTGAATCTATCACAAACTTTTCTTGACACGATATGTTCAGAGGAGGCTTGCGCTTGCCCTTCTCTGAGGCTGAGAGAATGTGATCCTCTCATCTCTGCAGGAGTCTACCATATACCATGAAGCTGTGGACAAGTCTACATAGGGATCACAAAAAGCAGCATTGCCCAAACATGAATCAAGGAATATGCAAGGCACTGAAGACTAATTCAACTAGAGAAGTCAGCTATAGCAGAGCACTTGATATTATTATTATTTGAGAACACTCTAACAAACTCCATGCCAGACTACACAGAGAAGCCAATGAAATCCACAAGCGTGTGGACAATTTCAACATAAAGGAGGAAACCATGAAATGAACAAAATCTGGTAACCAGTAATAAAACTCTAAAATCGGGACAGTAAATAAAGAGAAACACTAAAAAAAGGGGGGGGGGAATGCCAGTCAGGAAACAATCAGGGTCAGCTCACACCTCCCAACAAAGGATCCCCAGCAGCAATCAGCCAGACTTCGAAGCTACAAAGCCATTAAATGGCAATCAATGTGGCCAATTGCAACATTCACACTTGCCTCAAACAGACGAGAGTCCTTTCCCCCACCCTGGACATTCCACAGATATATAAACCCCACTTGCCTAGTTTCCAACAGACTCACAATCTCTGAGGATGCCTGCCATAGATGTGGGTGAAATCTCAGGAGAGAATGCTTCTGGAACATAGTCACACAGCCCAGAAAACTCTCAGTAACCCAGTGACTCTGGTCATGAAAGCCTTCGACAACACTTTGACAACAAAATGTGATAAACTGGCCAAGGGGATCCTTATGAGGTTGGTGCTGTTAACTAGTGTTATGATATCATTGTCTCTAGACAACTCAGTATTGCCAGATTGACATTTGTTAATAAGTACCAATTCTGTTGTCCAAACTTGTAGTGTATTTGCAGTTATAGACTTGTACCTTACCTTGGAACTTGCTACTTTGATACAACACATCAAAATTAGTCTTGGGTTCTTCAAGCCCGAATCATTTTTATTGTTAAGTGGCTAGAAGCAATTTAACAGAAAGGTTTCCCAAGTTTTTCCCAATGGGATTAAATGGGATGAACTTTCGAAGGTAACACCTTTTCTGCAAATGCTGACTTTCCACATGGCTGTTAAAGCTTATTTACAGAGAAAAGGTGGCAATTTGAGACAATCCTTTAACAGCAACGTGGCAGAAAGATGCAAACTCAATATATTTTGCTGGCTTGAAACTGGATTGGGTTCCTGCATCATTAATGGTTGCCACTTCTTTTGCCATCAGGTAACAAGCAATAGCTGCTGAAATTTCCTCTTCTAGACAAATATTAATGATACAAAACTCTCCAATTTTCAGTCTAGCTATGTTTCACTTCCACACTATGTTAGGAAGAGATGCACACTCCACTTTTTGTCATCAGATCTTACTTTTTAGAAAAATATATGGCTGTTTCAAAGGTACTGACAGCATTATCAACTCCCCCAACACTTTTAGACGGATCCATTTCTCACAAGTGTCATTCTAAGAGGGTCAAGGCAAGGTGATTTCAGCCTCAACATATTTACAGCACTGCTATCCGTCTTGTCTAAGTTCAGGAAAAATAAGGTGGGGAACATGGTGAACAGCAATCTTTTAAAAAGAGAATGTATCAGAGCTTTTAAGATGATGGAAGGTGGGTGAAAAATAAGAAATGAAATAAAAATGAGTCTGTGGAAAGGCTGTGTAGAGGGGTATAGCAACAAGACAGTAAAATACTTTCCTTAGCATCAAGTAAGTGCCACATCACTTCTCTGAATAATTGATACTATTAATGAATACGATTGACTCTTTGAAGGGCATAACATACCTAATTTTAAAATTAACACATTTTATAACTTCCACATTGTGGAAGATTCCAGATGAAGCTTTAAATAGCACAAATGCTCCTGCTGTTGCCCTCCAAGGCTGGGAACCCCCTCTGTCCTTTACATACTCTCCAGTCTAAGGTAAAATAGCAAAGCAGTTTACTGAAGAATATATGAAAAGGAATTCAGCAAAATAATATAAAAAAACTCTCAAAGTCCAAATATCAGGAATAATCCACAGAAATCAAAGTACAGGAGTAGAATAAAAAACCAGGAGTACAAAAGCAGAATGAGATTCAGGAACAGTCTTCAAAAAGTTGGAATCATGAGACATGAACAAAAGGAAACATGAAACTAGAAATCCCTTGATTTGACAAAAGTTCTATACTCAAACACCAAAGTTGGATGAACTGATGAACCCATCTGCTGGTCTAACTAATGTAGAGAGAAAATCATGCCTTTTCCCTTGGGAAACTGATAAGGACTTCTTGGCTAATAGGTGTCTTGACCTTCGTAAACACTAATGAGAAGCTCTATGTTGACGAAAGGTAAATCTCCTATCTAACTGCTCATTAGTCTTTCCAGCTGGAGTTTCATTTTCATCCTCTGAGGTTAATTCCATTTCCGACCTTGATTCCCTAGTGAACTTTCTTTTTGGAATGTGGTCACAAACCTCTCATTTTCAGGGCTTAAAATCTCTTGCTGGCTCTCCTGTTGCTCCTGCTGACTTGTAAACCCAAAATCCCCAGTGTCATCAGAATGACTAACAGGCCCAGAATCCCCCCAGAGATCAAGTACAGGCACAATCAAAGGCTGAATAACAACACCTGCTTCATTCTAGGAATTTGACAAATGGTCTAATGTCCTTTTAACTTGTAGCACATTATTTCTTCCATCTTCATTTTAAAATACATACACAATGAAACCATAAGACAAAAAACAAACAAACTGATTAACGTTGGGGGCATCTACACTGTAGAATTAATGCAGTTTGATACCACATCGGCTCAATACTATGGAACCTTGGGATTTGTAGTCTTGGTGAAGCACCTGTAGAGAAAGCAAAAGACCTTGCAAAACTACAACTCCCATTATTCCACAGTACTGAGTCACAGTAGTTTAAAGTGATGTCAAAGTACACTAATTCTACAGTGTAGATGCCCCCTACAAATCCATTTTAATTGCCATAGTCTCATCCTAGGGCCTCCTACTTTATGGAGAGGCATTTTAGAATTACCAGCCTGAGAATCCCTCTCCAAACTATGAATCCCAGGAAGCTATGGATGGAGCCAGGGCTGTGAAAATTGAACCACAGCACTGCAATTGTGTGGTGTGAGAGGACTCTAAGTGGTGACGCAGCAACAGTGATAGCAAGCAAAGAGATCAGTGGCACCAAAAGGATAAGTAAAAAGACTGATATTCCCACAAAGTGTTTCTTCCTGACCAAATTGCTATTTTCAGCCTAACTGGAGAATGTTCTCAGCGTACCCTTAATATGCTTCCCTCCTCCTTTATTACAGCAATTGAGTGCAGGCCACTTGCTCCTTGAAGAATCAAGCCTCCAGCTGATGATCGCTGACACTCTTTCCTGGCGTGCTTTGACTTTCAGAAGTCTGTCATTTCTGAATGCCATAATCAACTGTGACAATTTATTTTCCACAGCTCGCTGGTTCAAAGGGTCTTTCTGGGACATTTAGTTTATTGCACTATCATAATTGAAAATTATCCGACACCTGCAAATTTTGGAAACCAGGCCATACAAATATGGGAAATTTAATATTGAATTTGCCAATCAGAGAGTTTTTATTCAGCGCTAAAGCCACATTTTAGCACCTTTACCCAACATTAAAGTTCATCTCGAACGGTAACTAGTCCCGGCAAAAGTGAATCACTCTGCTGCGTGACTACAGCTGGCAAAGTTCGGTCAACTGCAGAGCAGCTGGAAAGACAACACGTCCAAATCCCCATCGCTTTTCGATATATAGGCTGGTGACAGAAAAAGCAATATCAAAATATTGCAGAAGGATGATTAGGTAGAGAGATAGGATTAGCCTATGAAACTGGAAATTTGTACAGGCCAAAATGTTGGGGGTACAAACACGAAACTGAACGGTATTTTCAGAAATATTATCTCAGAAAAGATGGGGCTGAGGCTATGGATAGCTGAAAATAAATCTAGAACTTCAGACAAAGTCAGTGTCACCATTAAACAGAATGAGTCATATGTTTAAGTAGCAGATGTTTGAAGTGGGGATAAGAATGGCATCCACACAGCTGTTGTGTGTGGACTTTGTAATTTCCCCTTCTGTTGAATAATAGAAGTATGTGTAGCACACAACTGAGAAGACTGAAGATGTGTGGGTCTGCAAAACTAGCAAGAAGCTGAGACAAAGATGGGGTTTGTAATCCTCATCACCATCAGCATCACCACCACCATCATCTATATATTTGTGTATACGTATCGAAATTTTAGTCAAAATCTCAACTCAAAAAAGCCACCTGGGTTGATTTATTTATGGGTCCATGTGAGTAGTGTGTCTGCAAGTTCCAAGATCAAATGGAGACATCAATGCCATCCCGTGGCAAGAGACAGGCTTCATGAGGGTGGAGGCCAGGGTGTGAGTGGCCACACTCAACTACTGGTTTAGGCTATTCATTTTTCTCCACGGACTTGCCCAAATAACGCTGTGGGATGACTTCCAGTCCACGTGGAAACACACAGAAGTAACAAAAATGTCATCCCTGGGCTTCTCTCCAAGGCCGCTGCTCAGCATGGCCCAAAGCACCCATAAAACAATGTATAATAGACATAGTTCCTGTGAGTATCTCTGTAGATCTCAGGAAGCTATTTCTTAAATAAAGAAATTGCTTCCTTAGATCTACGGAGATACTCGCAGGAACATCTCAGCAAGCGAGAGTCCAAAAGTGGCAGGTTAAAACCCAGAACTTCAATCAGTGGCTGAGACTAGATGAGAAACTCTCCGTTGGGCACAAAGGAGACTGGGTGACTTGGAAGGTGCTGAACAGACTGCACTCTGGCACCACAAGATGCAGAGCTAACCTTAATAAATGGGGCTACAAAGTGGAGTCCACAACATGTGAGTGTGGAGAAGAGCAAACCACAGACCACCTATTACAATGCAGTCTAAGCCCTGCCACATACACAATGGAGGACCTTCTTACAGCAACACCAGGGGCATTCGTAGTGGCCAGTTTTTATGTTTAGCTCATGTCTTACTGGTTCTTTTAATGCTGGATACTGACCAAAATAAAAATGTTCTGTTCTGTCAAAATCTCAACTCAAAAAAGCCACCTGGGTTTATTTATCTACAGGTTCATGATTCATCTGAATAGTGAATATTAATAATTATCAAAAGGGAACCATCCCCTTCTCTGAGTAGCAAAAGGCAAGAGCATGGTCCACCCCAGAAGAACCTTCAATAAGTATTGATCCACTCTTCTTTCTCTATTGTTGCTCCACTTCTAGCCTTTTTGAGTGTTTGTGTGGGGAAATAGTAGCAGCGCCTAGAAGTATCTATCAAGCTAAGTTGATATTAGTGCTTTCCCCTCTTTGTGGAATGACCCTTGACTTATCCATGGGTCATACCATCAAAATCCATATTTTTTCTCTGAAAACCTGCCCTTGATATATATATATATGAGGTTGACCTAAACAATAATATATATGGTAATAATAACAATAATAACAATGATGGTATCTGGTATTTCCCAATTGAGGACTCAAGGTGGCTTACAGCTCAAATAATTACATCTTACAAAAAAGTAAAATTACAGTATGACTCCTGTTCCCATGGGGCCAGTACATTTTATTTATTCACTTCTGACAAAATATGGCATCTCTAGGCATTTTCTAGGACTTCCAGGGTATACACAGGTTGGAAGTACTTCATTTCAATAGAATCTGTTGTTATCTGTGGTTTCATGTATCCACACAAATCTGGGCATGCATTTCTCACGGATATGGATGTTGCACAGTATAATGAAATTTTTCATTAAATTAAAAAGCCATTAAAAGCATAACTGTTCAAAATAATACCAGAAAACCAAAACAACACAATACTTGAAATCATTTCCTCCTATAATGTCCAGCAAAATAAAAGGTCTTCATTTGTCTGTGAAAAGATAGAAAAGTGTGTTGTTGTTGTTCATTCGTTCAGTCGTCTCCGACTCTTCGTGACCTCATGGACCTCCAGCTCCCTGTCGGCCGTTACCACCCCCAGCTCCCTCAAGGTCAGTCCAGTCACTTCAAGGATGCCATCCATCCACCTTGCCCTTGGTCGGCCTCTCTTCCTTTTGCCTTCCACTTTCCCCAGCATAATTGTCTTCTCGGCTTTGCTGTCTCCTCATGATGTGGCCAAAGTACTTCAACTTTGTCTCTAGTATCCTTCCCTCCAATGAGCAGTCGGGCTTTATTTCCTGGAGGATGGACTGGTTGGATCTTCTCACAGTCCAAGGCACTCTCAGAACTTTCCTCCAACACCACAGCTCAAAAGCATCGATCTTCCTTCGCTCAGCCTTCCCTAAGGTCCAGCTCTCACATCCGTAGGTGACTACAGGGAATACCATGGCTTTGACTAGGCGGATCTTTGTTGCCAGTCTGATGTCTCTACTCTTTACTGTTTTATCGAGACTGGACATTGCTCTCCTCCCAAGAAGTAAGCGTCTTCTGATTTCCTGGCCACAGTCTGCATCTGCAGTAATCTTTGCACCTAGAAATACAAAGTCTGTCACGGCCTCCACGTTTTCTCCCTCTATTTTCCAGTTGTCAATCATTCTTGTTGCCATAATCTTGGTTTTTTTGATGTTTAGCTGCACCCCAGCTTTTGCGCTTTCTTCTTTCACCTTGATTAGAAGGCTCCTCAGCTCCTCCTCGCTTTCGGCCATCAGAGTGGTGTCATCTGCATATCTGAGGTTGTAAATGTTTCTTCCAGCAATTTTCACCCCAGCTTTGCATTCATCAAGCCCCGCACATTGCATGATGTGTTCTGCATACAAGTTAAAAAGGTTGGGTGAGAATATGCAGCCTTGCCGTACGCCTTTCCCAATCTTGAACCAGTCTGTTGTTACGTGGTCAGTTCTTACTGTTGCTACTTGGTCCTTGTACAGATTCCTCAGGAGAGAGACAAGGTGGCTTGGGATGCCCATCTCACCAAGAACTTGCCACAATTTATTATGATCCACACAGTCAAAGGCTTTAGAGTAGTCAATGAAGCAGAAGTAGATGTTTTTCTGAAACTCCCTACCTTTCTCCATTATCCATTTCTCCATTATTGGCAATCTGGTCTCTCGTTCCTCTGCCTTTTCTAAACCCAGCTTGAACATCTGGCAACTCTCGCTCCATGTATTGCTGGAGTCTTCCTTGCAGGATCTTGAGCATTACCTTACTGGCATGAGAAATAAGGGCCACTGTACGGAAGTTGGAGAGTCTTTCGCATTTCCCTTTTTTGGTATGGGGATATAAGTTGATTTTTTCCAGTCTGATGGCCATTCTTGTGTTTTCCATATTTGCTGGCATATGGCAGGCATCACCTTGACTGCATCATCTTTCAAGATTTTAAACAGTTCAGCTGGGATCCCGTCGTCTCCTGCTGCCTTGTTGTTAGCAATGCTTCTTAAGGCCCATTCAACCTCACTCCTCAGGATGTCTGGTTCTAATTCATTCACCACACCGTCAAAGCTATCCTCGATATTGTTATCCTTCCTATACAGATCTTCTGTATAATCTCGCCACCTTCTCTTGATCTCTTCAGCTTCTGTTAGGTCCCTGCCATCTTTGTTTCTTATCATACCAATTTTTGCCTGAAATTTACCTCCAATGTTTCTAATTTTCTGGAAGAGGTCTCGTGTCCTTCCTATTCTGTTGTTTTCTTCCACTTCCATGCATTGCTTATTTAAAAATAGTTCCTTATCTCTTCTGGCTAACCTCTGGAATTGCGCATTTAACTGGGCATATCTCCCCTTATCACTGTTTCCTTTTGCTTTCCTCCTTTCTTGGGCTACTTCCAGTGTCTCAGCAGACAACCATTTTGCCTTCTTGGTTTTCTTTTTCTTTGGGACGTACTTTGTTGCCGCCTCCTGAACAATGTTGCGGACTTCCGTCCATAGTTCTTCTGGGACTCTGTTTACTAAATCTAGTCCTTCAAATCTGTTCTTCATTTCCACTGTATATTCGCTAGGAATGTTAGTGAGATCATATCTAACTGGTCTGCGTATTTTCCCTGATCTCTTTAGTTTTATTCTAAATTGAGCAATAAGAAGTTCATGATCTGAGCTACAGTCAGCCCCAGGTCTTGTTTTCACCGACTGGATAGATGTCCGCCACCTTTGGCTGCAAAGAATGTAGTCAATCTGATTTCGGTGCTGACCATCTGGTGAAGTCCATGTATAAAGCCGTCTTTTAGGTTGTTGGAAGAGAGTGTTTGTTATACACAGCGAGTTTTCCTGGCAAAATTCTATCAGCCTGCGTCCCGCTTCATTTTGTTCTCCCAGACCATGCTTGCCTGTGATCCCAGTTGTCATTTGACTTCCCACCTTGGCATTCCAGTCTCCTGTAATGAAAATAATGTCTCTTTTTGGTGTATTATCCAGTAGGTCCTGCAGATCCTCATAGAACTGATCTACTTCTGCTTCTTCAGCAGCTGTGTATATTTGGATCACTGTGATGTTGAAAGGTTTTCCTTGCGCTCGAATTGAGATCATTCTGTCATTTTTTGGGTTGTACCCAAGCACTGCTTTAGCGAATTTCTTATTAATTATGAAGGCTACTCCATTTCTTCGATGTTCCTCTTGTCCGCAGTAGTAGATCTGGTGGTCATCTGATGTGAAGTGGCCCATTCCAGTCCATTTCAGTTCGCTGACCCCCAGAATGTCTATCTTTAGTCTTGACATCTCGCCAATAACAACATCCAATTTGCCCTGGCTCATAGATCTTACATTCCAGGTTCCTATGGTGTGTTGATCTTTAGAGCATCGGATTCGTCGTTCACCTCCAGTACCGTCGGCCGCTAGCCTTCCCTTCGGCTTTGAGCTAGCTGCGTCATCACATCTGGGGCTAGTTGAACTTATCCTCTGCTCCTCCCCAGTAGCATTTTGGCCATCTTCCGACCTGGGAGTCCCATCTTCCAATGGCATACCGACATATCTCTGGTTGTACTGGTCCATTTAGTTTTCTTGGCAAGGATACTGGAGTGGTTTGCCATTGCCTTCCCCAGGGATCACGCTTGGTCTGACCTCTCTGCCACGACCGTCCCGTCTTGGGTGGCCCTTCACGGTTTCGCTCATGACATCATTGAGGTGCTCAAGCTCCAGCGCCACAACAAGGCGGTGACCCTTTGCTGGAGATAGAAAAGTGTGTACCACCAAAAAAGCTGATAATTAGACAGAGGAACAATACCACTGCATGCTATCCTCTAAGTCAAACCATAGAAATGCCTTGTTATACACTGATAAATAAACTTAGTTGTGGGTTGTACTTATTCCACCAATGTAGGTTACCTGTTTCCCAGTTGCTTGGTTTCTAAAGCACAGAAAGAACATTTGCTCCTCATGTCAAAGATGGATCTAATTGCTTTTGAGAAGCCACGGTGTTTTTATGTGAGGCTAGTACACACTCTGCTGAAGCTGGTGCCAAGAGTTACTTTTATGAAAATAATGGCTGCAACCTTTCCAACAAAATCAAGATAACCCTATTTTGTGCTCCTGCCAGGGTTGATAAGAACAGCCCACTGCCATTCTGGAAAGAGTGTCATTCTCGTGATGGATTTTCAGGAAAAAGTGGCAAGAGGGGAGAAAGACCTGCATTCTTGACTATGTTTTGTGTATAGGAGGCTTACAAATAATTTATAAATGTTTTCAGAGTTAACACTGAGAAGCAACAGCCTCCTGTGTGAAAATAGCAAGCTCTCATAGAGACCTAATAGGAGGTCCCAAAAGGGAGGAGTAAGGCCCCGTCTACACTGCCATATAAAATCCAGATTGAAGTCCAAAACACCGGGAGGGCCAAAGTTTGCCCATGCCTGCCCTAGCCCCAGCAATTATGGTGGGATGACTATACCGAAGATAAATAACACAATAGATTTTTATGTGGGGCAGAGCTTGAAGGTATCTGATGATACATTTGTTAACAGAATCTGGGATTTGGATCCAGCCAGCAATTATTTCATTGTAAGACAGTTCCTACTTTCCGTTTCCAAGGTGACTCTTTAAACAGAGTAAAACAAAATAATGTTAATGTGGAAAACTGCTTGAGTGCTTTGTGAGATGTTTCTGTTTGGATGAGCAAAAAAACCGAAGGGGGAAAAGGATCCTTTCAGCCTCTCCGTCTTCGCTCTGGGCCACTGCACATTAAACTTGCACCATATCTCTCTGGCTGAAGAAAAGCAGAGTTATTTAAAGGAAAGAGGATGAATCCCATGGAGAGCCATTTCCCCCTCTGGGTTTAAAAATACTACCTAAAGGGTTCTAGGAGTTTGAAAAATGACACCTTTTATTAGGTGAAGGACAAATCCCATTTGGAAGGCCTTCACAAATCCTGTTTACTACATTTATAAATCCATCGGGGAAACTACTGCATCTTATATTTCAGCTTTGATAAACTGATAACGAGTTAAAAGTGAAACCATACAGAACTGGTAGAGAGTAAGAGAGGAAATGTTTTCTACTGCTCAGTGCAGTGGTTCCCAATCTGTGGTCCATGGACCACCAGTGATCCACAAGGACTAAAATATCGTCTGCAGCTTCACCGTTACTACACCGTTGCAAAAAGAGTGACTGTCTCACGAAACCCTCTTATAGTGCCGAGGCTTATTAAATATGGTTTTCTCTGGGTGAGCAGATAGCAACTACTGGATGGTATATGTTCCATAACAGAAACTAGAGTTGATGTGGTCTATCAAATGCAATTTTCTGAATCAGCACCCCAAATAATCAAAGTGACTTTAAAGTTGACCAAAAACCGATTTGTAACCCATTTGGCACAAATGTTGGAGAGAGATCCCTACTCAAAGTGGTCCCTAGTAAAAAAAAAAAAAAGGTTGGGAACCACTGACCTAGTATATACAGAGGTATACTACATGAGTAGAGTTACACTCATGACTTTTCTGCTCTTGCAACTTATAATCTTATGAAATGTTAGAAAGTCAAGACTTTCCTTTTGAAAAAAATATCTTCCTGTTTGCTAAATGGAATATAATGTAATCCCTGTCCCTCGATGTTCATGCCATCTTTATTTTATATTGGTTTACTTGCTTATTTTTGTTGTTGTGTCAACCATTTGTGAGATTTGTTATAATACAAGAAGTTACCAAGAGTGGGTTGTTGTAGGTTTTTTCGGGCTATATGGCCATATTCTAGAGGCATTCTCTCCTGATGAAAATGGCCATATAGCCTGAAAAAACCTACAACAACCCAGTGATTCCAGCCATGAAAGCCTTCGACAATGCATAGTTACCAAGAGTGTTTATGCTGAATTATCTGTTGCACCATCAGCAATTCACAAATGGAAACTGGAGGATGTGTGGTCGAGCAACAAGATGTGATCAAGATGGCAAAAGTTATTAATGACAAGATGAGGTTAAGGTTGCATCTCAATTGTAGAATTAAGGCAGTTCGATGCTACTTTAAATGCACTGACTCAAGGCTATGGAATTATGGTAGCTGTAGTTTTATGTGATCTCTGAAAGAGTGCCTTTTCTGCAAAGAGTGCTAGTGCCTCACCAAACTACACGTTCCAGGATTCCATAGAATTGTTTCATAGCAGGTAAAGTGGTGAAACACTTTATTAATTTTACAGTGTAGATGCACTCCAGGAAAATCTGCATCAGTTTGCTTTTCCTGAGCCTACTGGGAAGTATAAAGATTCCCTTTGCTTCCCCTCCCAACTACTGAATTGAGTGCATAATACTTTTGTATTCTGAAATCAGTTTACAGCAGGCATGGGCAAACTTCGGCCCTCCAGGTGTTTTGGACTTCAACTCCCATAATTCCTAACAGCCTCAGGCCCTTTCCTTTTCCAGAAGTCCTAAACACCTGGGGGCCCGAAGTTTGCCCATGCCTAGTTTACTGTAATAGAAGTAGGCTGAATTCAAAAGCAGCTGAAAAATTGAGATGACAGAAGATGAATTGTGTCTGACCCTGCCAAAGCAGGATTGCTGGAGGGAATGTTGTTAGGATTTGTTTGTTAACATCCCAAAGCCGTTTTCCACAGGACAGTGAATTCTGAGCACCTCTGCCAAATAAAATAACATGATTTGCTTGCAAGGACAGTTACCCTGAAATGAATCAGAGACAAGGAAAGAGAAGACTCTAACAATTCAATTTTCTTATTGTCTTGCATGCTTACTCTGCGGTCATGTTTCAAAAAACCCACATAAAGCTTGGGAGTTTCCCCTTTTGCTTTGGCTCAGAATCAAGATATGGTGGTGCAATGGGCCAAACTCTTGTCCTGGCAGGACTGCTGACCGATAGGTCGCAGGTTTGAATCCAGGGAGAGCAGGTTGAGCTCCCTCTGTCAGCTTCAGCTCCCAATGCGGGGACATGAGAGAAGCCTCCCACTAGGATGGTCAAGCATCAAAACATCTGGGTGTCCCCTAGGCAATGTCCTTGCAGACGGCCAATTCTCTCACATTAGAAATGACTTGCAGTTTCTCAAGTTGCTCCTGACATGAAAAAAAGCACTAATATTACGTGAATCTAATGTGCAATTTTGTAGAGGAAATTGAGCCAAAAAATGGAGCATTACATCTGAGTAAATAGGGTACATCATTAAATATTATGAAGAATTTCCTGATAGTAAGAGCTGTTTGGCAGTGGGATATGTTGCCCTGGAGTGTGGTGGAGTCAATTTCTCTGAAGGTTTTTCGCATACATTTTGATAGCTTTCGTTGCATATTTCAACTGTACATACCTCACAGGAATATGTATAATAACAACCTATAGAACTGTAAACTTTCTGTCCTTGATGAGTAACCCTAAATACTGGCTGTGCCTATATCTAAAGAAATGGAGGAACCCAGTTCTGCCAGCTGTGATAAAGTTTCATTCTAGTGATACAAAATCAAATTGTTAAAGCAAAGGTCAACCTCAAATGCCATCATTTATAAAGGTCACTACAGGATGCTTCTTTGCAGGCAGAAAACTAAATTTAGTTCATCTCTGCGGTCATACATGCTTTTATTTTAAGGTTAACACAACAGCATTCATCTTTGTCAACTAAGGGATGACCAAAAGAAACCCTGAAGGCTTAAAGCATTTTTGCCAGTCCATGGTAGCCTTATCTCAATTTAACAAAAAAATGTGCCTGCAGTTTTACTCATAAGGGAAAATAGAACAATATTATCAATGCAAACATTGATCGACTGATCTGAAATATTTATATTCTGCCACAATGATGAAGGTACCATGGCAAAGTACTCAAGCATCATCCAACATCCTTCTTTTGGATATTGCATGCCTAATATCAATCTATATAAATGAAAAAGTAATGTTCGTTTGCGGAATTAACATAATCCAAAAACCACTGGACGAATTGACACCAAATTTGGACACAATACACATATCAGGCCAACAAGTGACCATCACTCATAAAAACACTAAAAAACACAGTGGAAGAGACTTAAACAGCAAAAATAAGAGACAGGGCCTTCTCGGCTGTGCCCCCCCACCTATGGAACACACTCCCAAATGAGGTATGATCCGCTTCCTCCCTCCTGGCTTTTAGAAAAAAATTAAAATCATGGTTTTGGGACCAAGCCTTCGGGCAGTAGAAGTAAATGTATGCAGCATTTCAGAAAGACAATAATTGGAACAGCGATTTGACGGATGAGACTGTTTTATTGTTTTAATGATTGTTTTATTGCTTGTGGATGTACTGTTTTTAACTTGATTTATGTCTAATTGTAGTGTATAACTGTAATTGTTTGTACTGGCATTGAATTTTGCCATTACTTATATATAAACCACTTTGAGTCCCCCTTGGGGTGAGAAAAGCGATATACAAATACTGTAAATAATACACACACACACACACACACATACATACACACACTACAATGCATGCACAAAACCACATATATATACACACAAAACACATATACACAGACTGGGCCACAGCAACACGTGGCCGGGGATGGCTAGTCCATAATAAAAGTTAAAATATGTATGTGTGTGTGGCTAGGCTGCACACTTCCACAGACAGGTTTCCACTTCCAAAAACAGCCTTGATCTTCACCTATGGGGACCCACCAAAGGTCCTCCCTCTCATGACATTGCAGGTTATAGTGAGTGCCATGAACATGTACAACCCCTGCCAGTGTCCTCCACAAACACAAGCCTGCTCTCACCACTCAAGTGAAGGCTTTCATACGGGGACAATATCATAGAATCATACAGTTGGAAGAGACCTCGTGGATCATCCAGTCCAACCACCTGCCAAGAAGCAGGAAAATCGCATAACGTCTTAGATTTTCTGTGTTTCCTCCACCACAGACATCTCACTGTTTCTGATTCTCTCCACTGGCGTGGAATTTGCATGATCCCGCCCACTGCCTCTTCCATAACCCTTTCCTACTCTTTTCCGCAGGGCACAGCAAACAGAGTGGAATTGAACTTCATCTGAGGGGGAAAAGGAAGGGGCTTGAGGCTGTTAGGAATTATGGGAGTTGAAGTCCTGGAGGGATGAAGTTTGCCAATGCCTGCCCCAGACCCTAGCATAAGGATAATGCCAGAACTTTGTGCTCTAGGAATTGTGGGAGTTGAAGTCCTGGAGGGATTTGCCCATGCCTGCCCCGGACCCTAGCATAAGGATAATGGCAGAACTTTGTGCTCTAGGAATTGTGGGAGTTGAAGTCCTGGAGGGATTTGCCCATGCCTGCCCCAGACCCTAGCATAAGGATAATGGCAGAACTTTGTGCTCTGCTGTCTTGAATAAGGATGTTGACCAGACGGTTCGCCGCCTTCCAAAGTATTTCCCTCTTTTACCATGTTAAAGGCAATGTTTTACTGGCAAAAGAAAGTAGCAACTGATATCTGCATGAAAAGTGATGCCATCAAGGAGGAAATAAAGGGATGGAGAACATAAATAAACCCTCTCTTAACACTGCGCTGTTCTCCAGGCTATTAATCTCTGCAGGCACATAGATTTCAGCTTGTTGCCATAGGAATGACAGGCTCATTAAAATAATATTGACATCCTATCTCATTAGTTCACACTATGTATATACTGTCAATGAAAGGCTGAAAGAAATGCTTTCCAGCACCGCAATCCGTCATGTGTCTTCCACATGCTCATGTACATGAAAAGACAAACCAACCATGGCAATTTACCAAAAGCACAGATGGCATTTTGTAGGTCTCTTCTAATCACTCTGCCTTGGGTATAGACAACCGAGGAAGAAAAAAAAATGCTTACTTTCCTTGACCAGCCTTTCCTTTTCTAAACTATGGGCATAAACCTACCAGTTTCATTGACTACTATAGGTTTCATTAGATAGGTGGTTGTACATTTTTGACAAATGTACAAAGGACATAGCCTGATCATGGCTACATATTAAGTCCAGTCGTGTCCGACTCTGGGGTGTGGTGCACATCTCCATTTCTAAGCCGAAGAGCCAGCGTTGTCCATAGACAACTCCAAGGTCATGTGGCCGACATGACTGCATGGAGTGCCATTACCTTCCCACTGTACCTATTGATCTACTCACATTTGCATGTTATCGAATTGCTAGGTTGGCAGAAGCTGGGGCCTACAGCGGAAGCTCATGCCGCTCCCCGGATTTGAACCTGCGACCTTTCGGTCAACAAGCTCAGCAGTTCAGCGCCTTAACCCACTGCACCACCGGGGGCTCCCATGGCTACATACGTAAGTGGAATTCCACAAATCTAGCCATTTCACATGAAGTTGTGTATTCTTGAATGGCGTATAACAATTTGTCAGTACCTTCAGTGTACCATTTGAGTCACAGGGATTTTTGAAACAGTTGTGCATCCCCAGTGCACAATGAGACAACAAGTAGTGGTCCCAGCACATTTGTAACTAACGATGTATAACATTGGTATTCAGCAGAAGATGTAGCATACTCTCTAGACAACTATATGAGTGCTGACTGATACCACTCAAGTATGATATACAGATCCAATATGCAAACGTTGTCTGCCAGAAACCAGAGTATATATGGAAGGTAAATCTAATCACTAGGAAAGAATCTTATCAGCGGTAGCACCTCTATTGTGGAATGCCTTTCCCAGAAAGGCTTGTCAGGTGTTCGTATGGTTCTGTTACCAAGAAAATTAATTTTGCTTTAATTTCCCATAATGTTTTTATTGTTAGCGACTTTAACATATTTTCTGTGTTTGCTGTCTTCTGTTGGATTCATTCAGATGTTGTTTCCTTGTTTAAGATCAAATGTGTTTGTTTTGATTGTGTATCCCTGGACTGGATGGCCCTTGTGGTCTCTTCCAAATCTATGATTCCAAGAAGGTTTACAGTGTTCCCTCGCTGCTTCACGGTTCGCTTACCACGAACTCGCTGTTTTACGATTTTCTCTGAGCAGCCCCCTCTGAGTGGTTTTCTCTGTGCCTGGAGCCCCCACATCCATTCTCCTCCTCCTCGCCTTCCCTCCTTCCTTCCTTCCTTGCCTTCCTTCTGCCGCCATGGTGCCAGAGGGGGTTTCTTCTTCCCAGTAGCCCCCTCAGTGGCGGGAGAAGTTCCAGTGGGGTGGCTAGCCAATGAGAGGCGGACCCTGCTCTCCCTCAATTGGCTGGGCTTGCCACCCTTGGGAGCTTTGGGCAGCCTTCAAAAGGGCTGCAAAAGACCACACCAGGCAGCGTGCCTTCCCTGTGTCCAGCACTGGTTTCTCCAGCGGCTGCTAGAAGCGGGTTTGTTTGGGCCTTTGGCCCAATTTTTGGCTGCATACATTTTTTGCTGTATAAATATTACAATTAATATAGCATCCCTACTTCGCGGATTTTCACTTATTGTGGGAGGTCCTGGAACGGAACCTCTGCAATAAGTGAGGGAACACTGTACTAAGGTCTGCTTTTAACAACAGGTTTTTACACCCTTAGCTTTTTACATTATACTCAAGGCAGTTTAGATCCTCTTTGGGTAGTGAGTGTATGAAAAGGCTAACTGAGGCATTAGAGAGCTACTTCCATTTAAATTGGATGTTCTGGTGTAAGCCAAGCTAAGGCTGATCATAAGAAAGAACATTGCTGCTTGTCAACACCTAAAAGGAGCCCTTGTGTTGGCAGGACTGAAGACCAACAGGTCAGAGGTTTGAATCTGGGGAGAGCACGGATGAGTTCCCTCTGTCAGCTCTGGCTTCCCATGCGGGAACATGACAGAAGCCTCCTACAAGGATGGTAAAACATCAAAACATCCGGTGTCCCCTGGGCAACATGCTTGCAGACAGCCCATTCTTTCACACCAGAAGTGAATTGCAGTTTCTCAAGTCGTTCCTGACACACACACACACACACACACACAACCCCCACCTAGCTGGCCTTCCAGCATGAGAGCAGAAAGTAGAGAGCTGCTCTCTTGGAACAAAATTCATTAGGTGGTCTAATTAAAAGCACAGTATTCAAGATCGCCAGTTATTAACCCAAGCAATAAAATCCTACTGAAATTAAGACACAGAAATAAAATTTTATGGACTTCATTCAGATTAATGCTCACATAAACACCCATAACGTCACATATTGGGCCAACCCCAGATATTTTTTTGCTTGCAACAGAAGAGAACCTGCCATCCCGACCATGATCTGCCCAAATCAAAGTAGCCAAGTCCAGCAAGGTATTTTGGCTTGTGAAGTAGAAGAACATATGAGTATTTCATCACATTTCTGGAAATAATAGCAGCACAGTAAATGAACAACAATTAACTGCCCTTTTACAAAATTCAGAATATGCTACCTGAGGTAGCTGCTCAATTCTGCCTAACATTAGGTGACGAAAGAACTAGGTTGTCAGTCATCATACGTATTGTAACTAGAGAGTTAGACCAACCAAACAGGAGTCCAGATAATATGGATGGTTGGAAATACGTCTGAGAGAGACTGAATTTCTAATGTAGTTTTAGACAGAGTCACATCAACACAAACCATTCCACCTTGGAAGAATCGGGCTAGTAGTTTGTGGTGATCCTGGATTCAAAGTATCGATAGTGGTGCAATAAATTTCAGTAGACTGGAGTTTTCGCTCAGGCTGCTGTACCAATTTCTGGAGGAAGTAAGCCTTAGTTACACATTGGTGGGCTAAATTATTGCAATATGTTCTATATATTGGTCAGTTTGAGACCATTTAAAAACCCAAAGGCAGGAGAACCTGTCTAATCTCGGAATGAACCAGGATCAGCCCTGATTAGAACTTGGATGGGAGACCACCAATGAACACCAGGAGCAGTAGGCTATATTTCAGAAGACGAAATTATCAAAACTACCTCGAGTATTCCCTGCCTATGAAAATCCCATGATATTCATGAGGTCACCAAAAACTGACTGCATGATGGCACAATCTCACACATGGGTTTCCTTGAAGATAACCTGAAAATCTCAGACAATAAAACATTAGGTTGTGGTAGGCTTTTCAGGCTGTATGACCATGTTCTAAAAGCATTCTAGAACATGACCATACAGCCCGAAAACCTACAACAACCCTGTGATTCTGGCCATTAAAGCCTTTGACAATACAATAAAACATTAATTTGGTAGAATGCTTTGTAGGATTATTTTGTATCAGTTGAACAGCTCACCTGTTTAATTTTAGACTCCATTTAAACAGCAAGTACTAGCCTCTAAAATGCGAATTGATTAGTTCAGTTAACCAAGAAGCACTGCTAGCGATATCCATTCAAAGCATTATGTCTGTAAAAATTACATCACATCCTTATTGATAAGGGAATGCATGCAGATAGACTATGAGTAAAGATTTACTAACAACACACTCCTGGTTTTCCTAATGAACATAGCCAAATAGCCCGAAAAACCTACAACAACCCAGATCTCCAATCACTTCTGGTGTTTACAAAATAGGCTTTCTTGAACCTAAAATGGCCCAGGAAATCTCCCAGACAGGATACATATATCCAGATGTTTTGATGTTTTGCCATCCTTGTGGGAGGCGTCTCACATATCCCTGCATGGGAAGCTGGAGCTGACAGAGGGAGCTCAACCAGCTCTCCTGTATTCCAATTGCTGACCTGTTAGTCAGCAGTTCTGCATGCACAAGGGTTTAACCCATTGTGCCACCAGGGTCTCCTACTGCAAATTAATACTATAGGCTATATTTCTAAGGAAGGAACTTTTGTTGCCTAAGAAAATCCCATGAAATACATGAGGATGCCAGAAGTTAACATTTGTTTTGAAGACATGTGTGGCACACACACACACATAGAGGTCTTTTCAAACTACAAGAAAGGAGATTCCATCTTAACATGAGGAAGAACTTCCTGACTGTGAGAGCCGTTCAGCAGTGAAACTCTCTGCCCCGGAGTGTGGTGGAGGCTCCTCCTTTGGAAGCTTTAAACAGAGGCTGGATGGCCATCTGTCAGGGGTGATTTGAATGCAATATTCCTGCTTCTTGGCAGGGGGTTGGACTGGATGGCCCATGAGGTCTCTTCCAACTCTTTGATTATATGATTCTATGATCATAGTTCATTTGTGGTTTATTATATCTAAAATATCCAACTGACTATAACTCCACAAATCTGCTGGCACAACATAACCTAGAACAATTTCTTGAGGGGCATGAATTATATTTTCTAATACTTGATGAATATCATGTTCTTTGTATTGAATTTTGAAAGATGTGTCTGGAAGGCAAAGAACAGCTGGTGACGGAAGTGTTGTCTGCAAACTCTCTCAGCGTCTCAGCAATACACAAGTTCCTTTATGTTTAAAAACTAACAATTCAGCATAAAATGGTCTGGATTTTTAAAATATTTTAAGAGCTTTATATACCTGGGGCACATTAAATTTACATATGAATAACTCTGCAAAAATTACCAGACAAGAGAAAACTACAACAAATGCTGAAAGCCTAGATGAAAATCTCCATTAAAAAAAAGCAAACAGGTGTGACGGCTTTGTACTATTTTATTTCAAATTCAGAAGCAAGGATACCAAGCCCCACCAGAACTGAACAAGTGACTGGTGATGGTCACATATCACCCCTTAACTCAGGTTTATTTATTTACTTCTTATATTTATACCCCGTCCTTCTCTCCCTGAAAGGACTTACAGTAGGCAACAATTCGATGCCACCACAAACATACATATAAATGAAGTAAACACATGTTTACTTCATGTTTTTAATTATATATATTTAATGTTTACATGTCCTAGTTTATTGTCTAATTGGTTTATCCCCCATCTCAATGGTCGATTTTTCATTATAAGTTTATTGCTATTTTTGTGTATTATTTTGTATTATTCCTGATGTTGTTTGTTACTTTGTAAGGCACTGAATGTTTGGCTGTTTTTGTCCTGTAAACCCCCTTGAATCCCTTTAGAGAGTGAGGTGTGGTCTAGAAATAAAGTAGTAGTAGTAGTAGTTATTATTACTACTACTACTACTACTACTACTACTACTACTTCATCATCTGTTGGGGGTGCTTTGAATGCGATTTTCCTACTTCTTGGCAGGGGGTTGGACTGAATGGCCCATGAGGTCTTTTCCAACTCTATGATTCTATATATATTAAAACCAAAAAGTTGAAAACATATAAACTCAATATAAAACCAATTATTAAAAACCACATAATCCAAAATCAAAGTCTGAGGCTGTTCCAGTCATCATTCTGCATTGACTTATTGTACCGAAAAATTACTGTCCAAGAGCTTGGTCTCACATTCACATTTTTTTAGTATCTTCCTAAAGGTCAGGAGACAGGGAGCTGATCTGATTTTGCTGGGGAGGGAGTTCCATTGCTGAGAGGCCACTACTGAGGAGGCCCTGTCTCTCATCCCCACCAACGAAGAGCAGGGCTTCCCCAGAAAATCTTAACTTCCGAGATGTATAAAGGGAGATGCATTTGGACTAGGTAAGCTGGACCGGGACTGTTTAAACCAAAGCCAACACTTTGAATTGTGCTCAGTAGCACACTAGCAGCCAGGAATCTGGCTGCTGCCCATTGGACCACTTGAAGCTTCTGAACAGTCTTCAAAGGCAGCCCCAAATAGAGCGTGTTGCAGTAGTCTATTTGGGAAGACTTTGTAGAAGACTTTGTGGTACACACAAACATACACACTGTAACTTTTTATCACAGATAGATGACTACTTTGAAAGACTCAGACTCCCTCTACACTTCCATATAATCCAATTCAAATCAGATGCGGGAAGGTTACATGCTCCCTGTATGCCACTCCAGTGAGGAATCTGGCTGCCGCCCGTTGGACCACTTGAAGCTTCTGAACAGTCTTCAAAGGAGGTTGGGTCCTCCTTGGAAATAGTGTCTAAAACTATTAAGAAATAGTTTTTCAGGCTCTTGAAAACAGCCCACAATAATGCCACCCTGTGATCAACAAGCAAAATAGGTAACCAAAACCCAAAACAGCAGTGCATAATCCCTGCCCATTTATCTTCTTCTGGTAGACATTGCAAATCAAGCTTTGGCAAACAAGATTGTAAGTGTTGTGGGAAGTAAAATGAAAGGTTGATAGGTTCTGCAAGTACCAGTTGAGAATGAAGCTGCAGAGTGATCACCTTTCGGTGCAATAAACCAGTAAAAAAATTATTCTCCAAGGAGACATTCCTAGATCTATATTTCCACTGAGTCTAATTCTTCAAGTTAATGTTTCCCCTTTCCAAAGCAACTCTCTAGTTATTTGCTGTTTGGTTCATTTAGCCCTTGTCATCTATGAAACTCTGTCGTAGTATTTTCTACTCCCCAGTGTGATCATTGGCCTAAATCTTATTATGATATTAGTCATGACTGCAGCAGACCCACTAAATCAACTGAATTTGATTCAACAGTTGGTGTTGTGAGTCTACAGTAGTTGGAACAAATCAACAAAATTCTAGCCACTGCACACACGTTGATTCTTGTATGTGCAGAAAAATCCCCCCTTGGACAATTTTGTGTGCACATGGCTTAATGAGTCCAATTTGCCAAAGACGTCCTACTGCCAAAGTTAAAAGATGTACAAAACAAGTATGAGTTCATATATGTGTTCTGAAAGCACACCTGACAACAACTTGAAGTGGAAATGGACTAAAGGGTATACTATGGCAGGTGTGTCACGAGCAAGTGATAGGGATAGCTAAAGTCTCGTTTAGTCAACCTCCATCTCATTCTTCAACGGTCTTTGCTTAACATTATTAACATTGTTATCCATAACATAGGTTCCCTGATGCTGTTGATCCACAACCTGGGGAAAGTCACAAAATTTGGAAAGGTCTTCAAGGACACAATCAAGTCCCCAATGCCACTGCAGCTCCACAGGGCTCTGGCTATAAACAGAGAGATTTAGAAAATGAAAACCACCCTTAGACTTGTGTATTCATTGCATAATTTTGAGACAGATTCTTAGGGCACATAATTTGAAAGGAAAAAATCACAAAACGGCAATAGAAGCCACTCAATTCCACGCTGGGTGCCCAACAACAGAAGACAAATAACTCAGAAAATCTCTTGTGATAGCCATGGACTAATCAAGCGAAAAAGACCTAAATTGGGCCTTGAGAAATGACAGAAATTAGGTTATTAACAACCTTAATCAAAACTGCTGCACTCTGCACAGCAAGAAAAGAGACCTTGCAACATCCCACAAAACCAAATAGCCAAGAGATCATTAGTGGACTCCACAGGCTTTGCTTCAACCACTTCAGCACTTATTTCGGAGTTCATTCTTCAATTTCCTCTCCGGTCAATGTTAGTTATTTTTTATTTTAAGTAATACACATAATCAGATCATTGTACAGTGCTTTTGTTAAGTTTGTTTTCTTTTTTGTTCAAGCAATTTCTTGTATACATTTTAAATAGTGTTTAGGATAAGCAGATCACAATCTGAAGAGATGCCTTGGATCTCTAAACCCTTTGGGAGGTTAAGAGGCATGACTTCTCTCTCTCTCTCCTGTTTTCCCTCTGTGCCGTTGTTGATCTTTAGATGAGGAAGGAGCATAAAAAGCCATTGCTGGTGTTTTGGTAGATTTAAAATTAAAGGTCTTTTGTTTGTTTATTTATTTATTGTATTTGTATACCGCCTTTCTCACCCTTAGGGGGACACAAAGCGGTTTAGGTTGTGACCTGCCAACCCTAATTTGGTTTATGCATATGTCAGGATCGGATGAAGAAGGTTAGCAGGGATAGGCAGGGTAGCCATATCAGGGGACTGATGGAGAACAAACTCATATCACCATTCAGGACCCAAGAGTCTTCAGAAATGGATTCTTCAGAACCTTGGACAGGTCCAAAGTTGAAAAGGGTTGGTGGATGACTAAGATCTGATGAAGCTCCTGATCACGATTACCCCTCCGAGGCTTTGCTCCTTTGCTAGGGAATGGTGATCCTTAAAGAGATGGGGCTCTAGCCTGGCACACTGCTCAGCATGTTCCTTGAAGTGTTAATCATCATCATCATCATCATCATCATCATCATCATCATCTTTATTTATACCCAGCCACCATCTCCCCAACGGGGACTCGGGGCAGCTTAAGAGAGCCACATGAGAACTCTGCAGCAGAAATCACTAGGTGAGATATGTTTGGCTGGACATTTTGGTTTTAGAGGTTTCAGATTCTGAAAGTTACAGGTTGTTGAACTAAGGGATAGTGTGAGGATTCTGATCTGGTGTTACCATGGATATGATAATTTGAAAACTTATCAAAACAGATGAGTAAGGTTGAAGACATGCTAGAGGTGTACAAAACTACAGTATATAGACAGTAGAGCAGTGGTTTTCAACCCGGGGTACCCAGATGTTTTGGACTTCAACTCCCAGAAATCCTAACAGCTGGTAAACTGGCTGGGATTCCTGGGAGTTGTAGGCCAAAACACCTGGAGACCCACAGGTTGAGAACCACTGCAGTAGAGTCTTGCTTATCCAACCTTCGCTCATCCAACATTCTGTATTATCCAATGCAGTCTGCCTCCCGCTATGTTTTGGTGCTAAATTCATAAATACAGTAATGACTACATAACTTGAACTTCTTGATTCTGTTGATTTGTTGCAAAACATGATGTTTTGGTGCTTAATTTATAAAATCATAACATAATTTGACATTTAATAGTCTTTTCCTTAATCCCTCCTTATGATCCAACATTTTCACTTATCCAACGATCTGCCAGCCCATTTATGTTGGATAAGCAAGACTCTACTGTACCTATAAAAGTGGGGTAAATGCTTGATTTACTTTAGAATAATAGAATCATAGAATTGGAAGAGAGCATGTGGGCAATCTAGTCCAACCCCTTGCCAAGAAGCAGGAAAACTGCATTCAAAGCACCCCCCAACAGATGGCCATTCAGCCTCTGTTTGAAAGCCTCCAAAGAAGGAGCCTCCACCACACTCCAGGGCAGAGAGTTCCACTGTTGTCTTACTGTACATCATTCCATGAGTATAGTGTACATCATTTATAATAGCATTATAATGTAGAATCACCTAATGAAACTGAAAGGCTCAGGACAGATAAAAGGAGTTGAATTGGTAGGCAACATTTTTGAGGGATAAGGCTTTCTGTGGCCATCAGTCATCTTACCATGACCAGAGAAAATATAGCTCTTTATGTCAATTACAAAAGAACTATAGATAGAGATGGATATTGCTCTAAATGTCCTGCTTATGGACTTCTCATAGGCATCTAGTTGACCAAAAGCTGCTGAAGGCGGACAATCCTTTGTTCTAACCTCACATTTTATGTCTTTTTGCTGAAAGACATAAAAATGTAACAATATAAAAGTGATGTAAAAAGCAGGACTTTTATTTATTTTGTTCTCAGGAAACCTTGATTATTAACAAACCCCTAAACTGTTTTATACCCTATTGTGAAAGAAAATGGTAAGGAGGAAAGAGCCTTTTCTTACAGCCGAATATGAATAATCCCACTTCTGACTCCCACTTCCTCTCTAGGCTGTGAAGCTGAGCATTGCATTCGAGGGATGTAATTGCCAAGTTAAAGCTGTGAACCGTTTTTGCTTTCTCTGATCCAATTCCCCATACATCCTATGATTTGATGCCACATCAAAGCAAAATTGCATTTAATCCTAGTTGTGGAAAAAAAACAACATAAAATTGCCCATAAGCTCTCTATTGAAAGAAACTAATGTTTATTTCAGAAATAAAAGGAAGAATGAAACAGTCATTGGGACTTGGGAGTTGAACTGATGCAAAACCTTGATAACTTAAGATGAAGTTATTTCTGGAAATGTGGCTGCTACGTGACTGGTTTTAAGATGGCACAAGAAAGTACTCAACAACAAAACTAGCATCATAGTAAAGAGGTAGAGACATTTGTGGATACATAAACTGCATTATACAAATGAGCAACATTTCTTGTTTAAATAAACCGATCATCAATAAGGACAAACAAGCCTCTCGAGCTCTGAGGATTACCTGGGAGCACAACAAAATAGCTGGGAGTTAGCCTGGACTGTGCTCTGACTTACAAGAAGCACTCTTGACTATCACGCAAAAAGTGGGTGCTAGAAATAACATCATACAGAAGCTGAATGGCACAACCTGGGGATCACAACCAGACACAGTGAAGACATCTGCCCTTACACTTTGCTACTCTGCTGCTGAATATGCATGTCAAGGGTGGAACACATCTCACCACATTAAAACTGGATGTGGCTCTTAATGAGGCATACTACATTATCACAGGATGTCATCACCGCAGAAATTATACTGCTTAGCCAGTAGTGCACCACCTGATATCCGTTGGGAAGTAGCAGCCAATAATGAAAGGACCACGGCAATGATCTCTCCAGCCCATCCTCTGTTCAGATATCAGCCAGCAAACCAATGTCTTAAATCAAGAAATAGCTTCCTAAGATCGACAGAGATAGCTCAGTAAGCCAGAGTCCAAAAGTGGCAGACTAAAACCCAGAATCTCATTCAGTGGTTGATACCAGATGAGATACTTCCTCCTGGGCACACAGAACACTGGGCGATTTAGAAGGCGATGAACAGACTGCGGTCTGGCACCGCGAGATGCAGAGCCAACCTTAAGAAATAGGGCCACAAAGTGGAGTCCACAACATGCGCGTGTGGAGAAGAGCAAACCACAGACCACCTACTACAATGCAACCTGAGCCCTGCCACATGCACAATGAGGACCTTCCCACAATGACACCTGAGGCACTCCAAGTGGCCAGCTTCAGGTCAAAGGACATTTTGCATGATGTTAAGTTTTTAACTTTGTTTATAATGGTACCCTCAATTCGCTTCTGACATAATAAATAAATAAATAAATAATCAATATGGTTCCAGTTCTTAAAAAGCTATGGCTGCATATATACTATATTACAATCTAGATTCTTTCCCATGATCATTGTGAACTGGAAGTATCTGTCATTTGTGGTCTAAATTCCCTTGATAACCTAAACCAAGACTGCCTCCCATCTTTAACATGGCACCAATCACCTCAATTGCTCTTACAGAACTGTTGTATAGCAGATCCCCTTAACCCACCAACCATAGATGTGTGGGAGACAGATAAGACCTTTCTCTTTACTGCCTGAGCTGAACAACCAAAAGATGCTATCAAGCACCTTGCAATTTGCAAACGCACAGCTGGTGATCATTTGTGCCTGATTCTTGCTACAATTATCTCCACAAAGTCATACGAAATACTGGTTAGCATTGCTGGGTAGGACGGAAAGATCAGCACTACAGTATCCTCCCAGGTGGAACATGAGGGGGATGAACCCTAAAACTGAGCAGAAAGGCAAACAGACAACAAATGGTCTGTAGGCACTTAAAACAACACAATTTAAAACCAATTATTAAAATCATGCCAACCAAAACCATAATCTAAGGCTGCTCCATTTGTCATTTCGCTATTCCTTATTCTCTTATTGCACTCAAAACTTGCTATCCAAAAGCTTGGTCCCATAACTAAGTTTTTTACTTTCTTTCTGAATGACAGGAGTCAGGGGGCTGCTCTATTTTTGCTAGGGAGGGAATTCCACAGACGAGGGATCACCACTGAGAAGGCCCTGTCTCTTGTCCCCACTAGCTGCATCAGGAGGTGGGACTGAGAGAAGGGCCTCCACAGAACATCTTAATCTCCAAGGTGGATCATAGAGGGAGATATGTTTAGATAGGTAAGCAAGGCAGGAATAGTTTAAGACTTTATAGCAGTGATTCCCAACCTATGGGTTCCCACGTGTTTTGGCCTACAACCAGTTTACCAGCTTTTAGGATTTCTGAGAGTTGAAGGCCAAAACATCTGGAGACCTACAGGCTGAGAACCACTGCTTTATAGGCTAACGCCAGCACTTTGAATTGTGCTCGGTAGCAGACTGGCAGTCAGTGGAGCTGATGTAACAGGGAGGGTTGTGTGCTCCCTGTACACTTGTGTGTGTGTGTGTGTGTCAGAAGCGACTTGAGAAACTGCAAGTTCCCTGTATGCTGCCCAATGAGAAATCTGGCTGCAGCCCATTGAACCACTTGAAGCTTCCGAACAGTCTTCAACGGCAACCCCACGTACAGTGCATTGCAGTAGTCTATTCTAGATGTGAGAAGAGTGTGGACCACCATGGGTAAGTCTGGTTTCTCAAGGTACAGGCGCATCCTTCCAAATATCTAAACATGGCAATCATGCCTCCTCTCAACTTTCTCTTCTCCAAGCTAAACATATCCATCTCCCTAAGCTGCTTCTCATAGGGCTTGACTTCCAGACCTTTTGAAATGTTGTTCATCCTTCTCTGGATCTGTTCCAGCTTGTCAATATCCTTCTTGATCTGTGATGCCCAGGGGAGGTCTGACCAAAGCAGAATAAAAGTGGTACTAGATGCTATACGCCTATTAATGCAGTCTAGAATTGCATTGTCTTTTTAGCTACCACATCAAACATTTTATTGCTAGCTGTTCATTGTGTCATGATGTATATTTTGAGTTGAGTGGATAACTGAAATATTTTAATCACCAGACCGACAAGTGATGAACAGTGACTGAAAATTATTATAAAATGTGTCTCTTTCCAGAAGGACTGCCTTTATCACAAGTGAATTGCATGCTGAATGCTGAAAACCTTTCAAGATTCACAGCTTTTAAAAGTGGATACCTGCTGGTTTTTTGAATGTCTACTCATTTATCAGGAAGAGCAGAAAATGTGGCTTCACAAATCACCATCAAGCCAAACCAAATGTATGCTGATGAATCAGACCTCTCTCTATTATTCAGAAAATGTTCAATTAACACTGATAATAAAAGTACTGTAACAGTTTAAAACGATTATCGCACTCAAGTATTTCAAAGTCTCACTGACTTGTCCTCTCAAACATACTGATACTAAAACTCTGCTGAAAGACAGCCTCTCTTAGGGTGAGTCTATTAATTACTTTAAAATCCAAGAGCAACAACCCTCTGTGTCACTGTTGCCTTGGCATGTCCAACAGAGCTTGGAGGACAGCACAACCCAGCACTTGAAGCATGTTGTGTTCCCCCTCCTCCGCCACTTCGTGAGGCCAACCTCTTGCAAATGTAACACAAGTAACTCAAATGTAACTCAAGTAATGGAAACATTGTCCTCACAACTAAAAAGGAATGAATGTCGTGCAGCAAGCAGATCTTACCCACGTCCCATGCACAAGACACACAGACCAGAGGAAAAATGAACAGAAAAATCTTTACTCTTAATAGCTGAGATTAAACACAAATTTGCAATGTTGCATACAAAGAACAAACAGTGCAAGAAACTTACATAGTCTTTGTAAGGTACACAAAATAAGGCATCTGCATCTTAAGTCAAATGAGAGAGCAAAAGCATAAACCTTGAGTAAACAGCTATTCCACCATAGCCTCCTTTAGAGCAGCATAACAGCTTCTCTCCAACCTGCTCCTCAGAGCAGAGCCTTTGAGCATAGATCTCCTCTGAGAAAAAACTCTCCACCACACTGTATTCTAAAAACCCATACAGTTATACCCCATCGGGTGTGGCCCAAGATTGCTGGTTGACCTACATTACCAGCTGCACATAATAATTACCATCATAAGGTTTTTCTTCAACACACACACACAAACACTTGGTCCTGCTACAACTTACTATACCATAATATAAGACATGACTATTAGAACTTCAAGTTTCTTCAGGGGTCACCAAATCCAACATCTTGACACTCGGGAATAAAAAATGAAAGCACTCTCGAAAGATGCCCAATGAAATTATCTTTTATTTAAGTTACACTTACAGTGTAATGCATTATAATCAGTAAAAAACAATTAAATAGAAACAACTAGTTATCTGTAACTAGTAACCAGTAACTAAGTACAGTAGAGTCTCGCTCATCCAACATTCTGTATTATCCAACACAGTCTGCCTCCCGCCCGGATCCACAGCTGTTTCAATACATTGCGATGTTTTGGTGCTAAATTTGTAAATACAGTAATTACTACATAACATTCATAATAATAATAATAATAATAATAATAATAATAATAACTTTACTTATATTCTGCTCTATCTTTCCAAAGGGATTCCGGGCGGGATTCAGTTACAATGTATTGAACTGCTTTTTCTGTTGATTTGTTGTAAAACATGATGTTTTGGTGTTTAATTTGTAAAATTATAACGTAATTTGACGTTTAATAGACTTTTCCTTAATCGCTCCTTATTATCCAACATTTTCACTTATCCAACGTTCTGCCAGCTTGTTTATGTTGGATAAATGAGACTTTAAGTACATCCAATTTCTCGGCAACATGAGTAAACAATAATATTTTACAGCTGTGTCATAGACAGGGCAAAAAGGAAATGCAGCAGCATGATGGTGATAATCCTGGACTTCAAAGTTTCTGTTTTGGATCTGCAATTGTCTGTCTGGGCCTCAGTTCAGATGCCCAAAGACTGAAATCCCTACATGGCTCCAACCTTATTATGAAGGCTGTGGTCACTAGTAAAAAAAAGTGAAAATCATCAGACAAAACTCACATCTGGCTTCCAGACTACTGTATGGAGAAGAGAAAGGCTTCTATAAAACAAATGACATACCCACTTCTTTTTCAAGTCACGAGCTACATCTGAGTTCACTCCAAGCAATAGGAATTTATTTATTTACAAAAATTATATAAACTGCTCTTCACCCGCAAGAGATCCGAGAGCAGGCATGACCAAACTTGTGCCCTCCAGGTGTTTTGGACTTCAACTCCCACCATTCCTAACAGCCTCAGGCCCCTTTCTTTTCCCCTTTCTTTTCTTTTCTTAAGCGGCTGAGGGGGAAAAGTAAAGGGCCTGAGGCTGTTAGGAATGGTGGGAGTTGAAGTCCAAAACACCTGGAGGGCACAAGTTTGCCTGTACCTGTCCTGGAGCAATGTCACAACATTTTAAAAGAAGAAATCCAACCTAATGGCCACACAATTGCAAATTAGGAGTCAAAAAACCCCAAAGCAAGTAATTCTGCTTGAATGAGCCACATGAATTCGAAGACTTTCTAAATTCAGTTAGGAAAGAATCTATTCTCTGTGTCCCAAAAGTTTGCAGCACTATCTCAAAACCTGAAGCTACTAAGATTTTTCCTCCCAGAGAGCAGCCACTAGAGGGGGACACAACACATATGCTATCCAAAATTTAGATTTAAACAGATGCCAGGTACTGTCTGTAGGCTATATTTCGGAGGAAAGAAGGTGCAAATCACCCATGAGTATTGTTTGGCTAAGAAAATTCTACAGAATTCATGGACTCACCATAAGTCAAAGTGACTTGAAAGTATATAAACAGACACACACAAAGCCAACCTGCTCGGGCTTGCTCCTGAAAATCTGGATGTATGCTTATATTGCTTTTTTAAAAATAAACCCTGGAAGGATGAATTGTAGTAAATGGAGATTCTTATAACAATCCAACTTAGATGAAGAAAGTCAATATTTTACAACATAGATTTTTTTTTAAAAAAGGTAAAGGTTGTCCCCTGACATTAAGTCCAGTCATGCCTGACTCTGCGGATTGCTGCTCATCTCCATTTCTAAGCCAAAGAGCCGGTGTTGTCCATAGACACCTCCAAGGTCATGTGGCCAGCATGACTTCATGGAGCACAGTTACCTTCCTGCCAGAATGGTACCTATTGATATATTCACATTTGCTTGTTTTCAAACTGCTAGGTTGGCAGAAGCTGGGGCTGACAGCGAAAGCTCATGTCGCTCTCTGGATTCAAACCTGTGACCTTTCGGTCACCAAGCTCAGCTTCTCAGCGGTTTAACCCACTGCACCACATACCATAAAATAAGAACGCGAACTTTTTTACATTTCAGTTTATCAATTCCATTTCGCCCCTCTAGTTTCAGAATAGGTAAAGGTAGTCCCCTGACATTAATCCAGTCATGTCTGACTCTGGGGTGTGGTGCTCATCTCCATTTCTAAGCCGAAGAGCCAGCGTTGTCCGTAGACACCTCCAAGGTCATGTGGCCGGCATGACTGCAGGGAGCGCCGTTACCTTCCCGCCGGAGCGGTACCTGTTGATCTACTCACATTTGCATGTTTTCGAACTGCTAGGTTGGCAGAATCTAGGGCTGACAGCGGAAGCTCACGCCGCTCCCCGGAATTGAACCTGCGACCTTTCGATCAACAAGCTCAGCAGCTCAGTGCTTTAACCCACTGCGCCACCGGGGGCTCCCGGATAATTCCATGTATTTCTGTACACGCTTGCCTCTCACCCCCCAGAATTATGTGATAAGGTTTTAGCTTATCTATCCCTTAATGAACAAATGTTGAATAGTTGCAATATTCATTATGGCAGGCATGGGGTGGGCGATCAGGAGAGAGGGGGTTCTCTTCAAGTCCCTTTTCTCCCCTTTCCTATCCTTCCTCTTTGCTTTCGGAGGCAGAAAGTGAAGGAAAGGTGAGAAATGTTTGGATCCAAAGACGGTTAGCCTTGGTCAGGATGAGATGGTGGACGGGAGAGAAAAATTGTATCCATTAAACCCCATATTGCCTACTCCTGATATAGAATCCTAGAGCTGGAAAAGACCCCCAAGGGCCATCCAGTCCAATCCCCTGCCATGCAAGAAGGCACAATCAAAGCACTCCTAATAGACTGCCTCTGTGGAAAAGCCTCCACCACACTCGGGGGCAGCCTATGACACTCTCCAACAGCTCTTCCTCTCAGGAAGTTCTTCCTACTCTTTTCAGTCGAACCTGTTTCCTTGCCATTAGAAACCATTACTCTCTTGTACCCTGGTCTCTAGAGCAGCAGAAAGTCAGTTTTCCTCCTCAATGGGACACCTGCTTAAATCTTGAAACATGGTTCTCATGTTCCCTCTCTACCTTCTCTTCTTCCAGCTAAACATCTCCCAGGAGGAAAGGGGAAGGAAAAAGAGAAGGAAGGGAGGAAGGGAGGAGGAGAAGGAAGCAAAGGTGGAAGGGAGTGGAGGGAGGGAGAGAGGAAAGAAAATGAAGGTAAGACAAAAGGAAAGGAAGGAGAAATAAAGAGAGGGAAGGAGGGAGGAAAGAGGGAAGGAAGGAAGGATGAAAGGGTAGAAGAGAAGAAAGGATGGAAGCAGAAAGAGGGAGATAAGGAATGGAAGGATGGAACGAGGAAGGTGTGAGAGAAGGAAGGATAGGATGGTGTGAGAGAGGAAGCCCTGAGAAAAGAGTCCAAAGGGCTGTCTCTGGGCCTTGGTTTACCCATACCTGCATTACGGGTATGGGTCAGCAATCCTAAGGAAAGGAACTTGAAACAACACCAGTTTTTTTTTAAGGATGTACACTGCCCTATAACACTGTCTGAACTCCAAATGTTGCAGCTTTTCTTTGGGGGGTTGCTTCAGCTCTTAGTTCCTTTTGGTTATACATCCTAATATCAAGATGCTCAAGGAAAACAACAGTGTGTGTTTATGTCTGTTTCTATCATGACTCTGACTCTGTTTGTATCATGTCCTGTTAGGGAGATTTCTGGAGGCACTTGGAGGCCACCTCTGGTGCGAGGACACTTCACGAATGGCCCCTTGGCTTCGTTCAAAATTAGAATTCTTACATTTTCAAGCTTTCATGTTACGGCAATTTTGAGAGCAACCCCATTGCTTTTCCATTTTTCTTATGAATGCAGTATAATTTTGTTCTTAAGCTTTCTACAATGGGCTCGGATTGGGAGGTCTGACAGTGCAATCATATCTCAAAGTACATGTCGCCAATAAGGAATTAGAATTAGGCACAAACTGCTTCGTTTGGATGGAATGAGAAACAACAGAGTTACATGAGATACAAATTCTTCCATTCCAGGGACAATGGCATAAAATAATTTCACGGTAAAACCTTACGCTAGCATAGATAGGTCAGGATAAAAGAAATTATTAGCAATTCCTAGTTTGGGAAAAGCTTTTATTTAACATAGCTTTGGCCAATCTAGTGTAAGGTCAAGGTTGTTCAAGGTCATTCCCAACCCTCTTATGCTGAGCTGGGTTTAGATTCAGTGCAATCTGAACTAGCCTAGCGTTAAATCTGGATAAAGGTCACGTTAAGTAATTCTCTCGAGTTCTCTCTGTGTTGGCTCAGCTCGCCTTTGATCACCTTGACAAGTTAGGACCACTCTCTAAGAAGGCAGCTGTCTGCTTGCAAAACCAAGCAGTAGCCACTTCGGGTCTTTTTTTAAAAAAAATGCATCTATTAAGGGTTCGACATCACAGAAAAAAGCTTTGCAGCTCATTCCCCTTCACAGCATTTTCACTCGCTAGGATTCATCTGTCTATCAAACGGCCAAGAGGGCAGCCATTCCAGTGAGCTTCCTGCTGAGAAGCGCTGATGTTTTCTTTCAGGATTCATCTGGGTGGCACACGGCCGAGAGCGAGAGAGTTGTGTAACTGTCACACAGAAGAAAGTGAAGGGTTTTTTTTTTTTGTTGATATGTTATAAGTGAGACTTGAGGAACTGAATTGTGGTGGTGGGTAGATTTGGAATGACTGTACATCTAATTAATTAATTACTGTTACCCTCTACTTGATTTTTTTACTCTTGTTATGGTCTTAATTGATTGGTTATTGTCTTTAAATGTTTTAAAGTTTTTATGATGTTGTTGACATTGAATTGTTGCCTTGTGAACCGCTCCAAGTTGCCTGCAGGCTGAGAGGGGCGGTATACAAATGTAGCAAATAATAAATAAATAAATTTTGAGCAATGTGTACAAAAGAATCCCATAAAGATGGCATCAGAGTGAGGCACCCTGCCTCACTCATATCAGTGTGAGATATTTTACTTTATCTTACACTAGCCTACTAGTTCAAATATGTCTCTTTGAGTCTCATCACACGAGACAGGTAAATCGCAATTACATTTGGATAATAGTGCCTGCTATTGGTCTTACTGCGTATAGACAAACTTGAATCGGAAATTGACCCAGGGATGGCTAAGACGACGGAACGGATGAGGACTGAACATGATGACATAGTATATTGTTCAATGATTTGATGTTTTTAGATACATTGTAATGTGTTGGTTTGATTTTTATTGATGTATGTTTTTTATATATGGCATCGAATTGTGCTGACTGCTCACCGCCCTGAGTCGCCTTTAGGCTGATATGGGCTGGGTAGAAATAGCGTAAATAAATAAATATAGTTGTCCTTCTTCTATTGCTGTCCTGTGGGTGACTGCTTTAAAAGCTATTCTTTTTTTCACTAGCATAAGTCATAAGACTTCCTTTTGGGTGGGAGATCCAGACTGCATGTGATCATGTTTTGATGCTATTTATTTACCCTATTTATACCTCGCCTTTACCAAAGGGGACTAAAGGCAGATTACATATATGCAATTATTCAAAGCCTTCAAACAACATACAATTCCAATAAACATTAAAATAAAAATTAAATAAAAATTAATGCATATTGAACACTTAAAAGCATTGCATTCAATATTAATTAATTAATTAATTAATTAATTTTATTTATTTATTTATTTATTTATTTGCCACACTTTTATCCTGCCCTTTTCAGCCTGAAGGCGACTCAGGGCGGTGTACAGACTGGCAACAATTAGATGCCAAACACACATAAATACATCACTTAAAACAGGTTAAATCACATAATAAAATTCATATAAAAACAATTTAAAACTATAAAAATCAATGACTTCCAGGTTTAAATCCATGTCAAACCACACCATCCATAATTGTAGTTCAGGGTCGTTCCAATAGTCACTGAACATATTCCATATCTGTTATTGCACTGCACTATTCTCTAAAGGCTTGATCCCAAAGCCATTTTTTCACTTTCCTTCTGGAGGCCAGGAGGGAGGGGGCTGATCTAATGTCAATGGGGAGGGAGCTCCACAGCCGAGGGGCCACCACTGAGAAGGTCCTGACTCTTGTCCCCACTAGTTGCACCTGTAAAGAAGAGGGGACCAAAAGCAGAGCCTCCCCAGATGGTCTTAATCTCCAAAGTGGTTCATAGGGGGAGATATGTTTGGACAGGTAAGCCATGCTGGAACCATTTATGTTAATGGACATAGCAATGCTGGGATGGTTCTGATGGTTTACAAGCATAAAACAATATTTGCCTCGAAACACAAAGATATACAATGTCATTGATAAATAAACTGCTGTATACAGTATAGATTAGTATTGAATGAAATACAATAAGTACAGATTTTACAATTATAACAGTATTATTCTGTACATCCGAATAATTTCTAAAGTATACTATGCATAAACTTGCAGCTTCTAACATCAATAGGTTGACCCGATGAGAACAGATATCACAACCGATTTCAACTCTAGGTCTTCCTCAGATGAATTTATAATTTTATATTCTCATGAAAAACACTTTACATTCCTTTCAAAAGTTTGTATTCATGTATCCTTTTTTCAATGGTGGGTTAGTGTCCATAATTCCATGTGCTCCAATGATACTGTTGGTTCAGCCTATTAATTTTACAAGCTGCAAGTTTATGCATAATACACACATTAAGTTAGAAATTATTCGGCTGTATTGAGTAATACCACAGTAATTGTAAATTCTATACTCATTGTATTTCATTCAATACTAATATATATTGTATACAACAGTTTATTCATCATTGGCATTGTGTATCTTTGTGTTTGGGGGCAAATATGGTTTTGGCTATCGTCAGAAACCTATTACTTAAGGTTCACAAACATAGACAGCAATCCCAAATGCATAGCATTTTTGACAATGCAATTTCAGGAGAAGGGTTCATGTGATAAAGCTCTTAGTTGTTCTTTCTTGCTCTCTGCATGCTACATTGGACTCAGAGCTGAAAACGAACTTTTCTAAGATCTGGTCATGGTGTAGGATCTGTGGCATCTACCAAGTAGACTCAATGTAGACTGGTTTATTGTGAGGGGAGCTTCCTGACAGATGATTTGGGAATTGTAGTCATTCTCTGTTGACAGATGCTGAGAGGTAACTGTGTTGCCAAGAAGGCACAGAGATGCACCAGGGAAGAAGGGGAAACCCAGCGGAGAGAGATGTCACAGACATTTTGTGCTGACTGTTTTTATTTTCAGTAAAAATTGACCTCCAGGGAAAGAATGTGCTCAAAGTCTCAGTGATGGCAACACTGACAGCTTCACTGATACAGCTCTCCTGCTTAGTGCCGCTTTGAACCTTAGCAAGATATTGAAATAATATGAAGAGTCACAGCTCAGTGGTAGAGCACATGCTTTGCATGCAACTGGTCCTAAATCTGATCCCTGGAATGACTTGAAGACAATAGCAATCTCTCATTAGTGTAAATATTGAGCTAAGTAAACTAAGGGTCTGACATCAGATTCCAGCATCTTCTACAGACAGGAAATATGAGTTAGTTATCCCAACAAGGTGCTGGTCTTAGACAGTGAGAGGCTCTGGGTCTCAATGTAGTTCTGGTCTTCAGTAATAGCATGTGTCATCTTAAACATTTGCTCAAGCAGGAGACTTTCCAATTTTGGGGGGTCTTCCTGTAATTATTATATCTGAAATCTCAATTATATACATAACAAATAACTAGTGGAGGCTTGAAGAAGATTTCTATTTCCAACAGAAAAAGAAGTTCAATACATGGTAATTTTCCAAATTTAGCACCAAAACATTTATGAATTTAGCACCAAAACATTGCAATGTATTGAAACAGCTGTGGATCCGGGAGGGAGGCAGACCGTGTTGGATAATGCGAACATGGGATGAGCGAAGGTTGGATATACAAATGGAACCTAAATATCTGGTATGAACTGTACTTGTTCATACTTCTTGTTCATATTTGGTCATACTTCCTGACACAGATGCTAGTGGAATTACAGTGAAATTATTTTCTATCAACACTCTGGTCTCCTGTAGTTCACATCTAGTGATGGGTCGTGACTTCCATGTGGAAAGTTACTCTTGATTTTAGTTTGCATTTTAAAGGTGTTCTCCAGGTGCTAATCCACAGCCCTCACAATAGGCTCAACTTTTTAGATAACTCCCTTTATACCCAGATGAAAACTTAGAGCCAATTCATTGCCCCGTTGATGTGAAATCCAGCAGCCACCACGGACCATATCTGAAATATGGAGATAATAGGGTCACTGAGATAGTGTGAAGCATGTTTACCATCTATCAAACTCTACTAGATCATGATGATGATGATTAGATGTTATTTGTTAAATATAATTGCTCAAGGCTTCTCTGAGATGGCAAGGGTTTTTATAATTTTCTAAAGTGTGCTGCTTATATTGCTGCTGAGTTGCGCACAAATAAGCTCTTCAGCCCTGCAGCCTTAAAGCTTTGGTATTAAAAGTTTCCTCAGGGCAGAGAATATTTTGTTGTCGTAGTTCTTATCCGTGGGGCCATCCAAGACATCAACTCATTTCCATTTATAAACAGGAGGGATGACCTGAAATGGATTATATTTCCATCTGTTTATGTGAGATGCTCAGGGAATTTCAACAGGACATTTTCCCGACTGGAACAGATGTTGTGCGCTGAGAATATGGATATTCTGATGTTAACCTTGCTCCTTTTTCCCTTAAAAGTCTCCAAAGTTTTCTGGCTTCACATGAGGAGCTTTGTCTCTTGAGAGTTGTTCTCTCAGCATTGAAAATCTCCTGGGTAAATGCATCACCATGGTATAAGGGGACTGTTCCTACAACATGAAGTGAAAGGAGAGGAGAAGCACAGTGGGAATAAACAAGGGAGAAGAGAGAGAAAAATGATTGATGACAAGATTAAGGGAATTAGAGAGAGAAAAGGAGAGAGCCGATTCCAAAGAGAATCCTGCGAAAAAGGCAAGAAAGAGGGTATGCAAGACACGAGATGGACCCAAAACCAATAGAAATGAAAGACTAAAATGAATAGGTAGAGAAACTGCTACCTAACTAGCACCACCTAGGTCTTTTTCATACCACATATTTTATAGCACAGTCATACCATTTTAATGGCCATGGTTTCATTCAACAGAATCCTTCAATTTTAGTTTTGAGGGGAGCATTTCATACTTCTCACTCAGAGAGCTCATTACACTACAACTAGGAGCCTCTGGTGGAGCAATGGGTTAAACCCTTGTGCCAGCAGGACTGCTGACCAACAGGTTGGTGGTTTGAATCCAAGGAGAACATGTTACAGTAAGTCACAGCAGGATCAAGTGTGTGTTAAAGAAAAACCTTATGATGCTAATTATTATGTGCAGCTGGTAATGTAGGTCAGCTAGCATGTTTGGGCCATACCCAATGGGGTATAACTGTATGGATTTTGGAATACAGTTTGGAGAAGCAATACGCTACTCTGAGGAGGTGAAGCAATATGCTGTAATGCTGTTATGCTCTAACAGTGATGATCTTTGCTATGGTGGAATAGCTATTTACTCAAGGTTTATGTTTTGCTCTCTCATTTGAATGAAGAAGCCTTATTCTGTGTTACTTACAAGGACTACGTAAGTTTGTTGCACTGTTTGATTTTGTATGCAACACTGCTGATAAGAGTAAAAGGTTTTTTGTTCCTTTCTCCTCTTGCCTGTGTGTCTTTTGCATGGGACTTGGCTAAAATTTGCTTCTGCACAACAGACCAGGTTGAGCGCCCCCCCGTCAGCTGCAGCTCTCCATGCGGGGACATGAGAGAAGCCTCACACAAGGATAGTAAAATATCAAACATCCATGCATCCCCTGGGCAACAGCCTTGCAGATGGCCAATTATCTCACACCAGAAGTGACTTACAGTTTCTCAAGTCACTTCTGACATGAAAAAAATACTACAACTCTCAGGATTCTGTAGGATCCAAGTTAAAATGCTATTGTGTCATTCTGGAAGAAATCGAAATACCAAGGTTGCCATGTAATCAAACAATAGTTTGGGGCTTGCTTCCTCTCTATTTTTCTTGCTTCTTCCCTGTTGTAATAGCTAATTAATTGCCTGTGTTAAAAGGTAATCCTTTATGGTTAAGAAGCATTTTTCATATTTACCAGGATCAAAAAGGAAGGGCAATGTGCTTCTCCTTAGCTAATTCTGAAAAGCATGTGTATTGCATAAAGGCTTTTATTCTTCCGAAACATATTGCCCTACATCTGTGGTTGATTCCCCTTGTCCAACCCAAACTTCATTTGAAATGGATGGGAGACTCTCAGAGATGCCATTAATGAAAGTCTGGCCCAGTTGCTTGGAGGAAAGCGGCTGGGCACTTTTGCAGCTGGCCAGCCAGAGAAGACTATATTTAGTTGTTCTCCATCTTCTTTAGAACAGCCTTTTACTTACTTTGAAAAGTCTAATTGCATCCTTCCCCAGCACTTAATATTCTTGTCTTTCAAGAACCACGGCCTAATTTGACATGAATATTCTCTTGAGTTATTTCTGTTGCAGGTACAGCTATTTTCCCATCGAACTTTACATTTCAAACTATGCATTTAAATCACAGGTGGGTGCAAAAAGAAGCACACATTCTAGAGACTGCCTGGAAAATACAAAATAATAATAAAAAAACCTTCACCAGTTTGGCCTATCAACAGAAGTTAGAGGATTTATGCTGAATGCAAACTGTGTCCACTTGGAATTTAAAAAATTGATGGGAGACTGCCAATGAATACCAGGTGCTTAGCACAGACAGGGTCAAACTTTGGCTCTCCAGGTGTTTTGGATTTCAACTCCAACAATTCCTAACAGCCTCAGGTCCCTTCCTTTTCCCCCTCAGCCACTTAAGCAGCATACAGGCACTTTGCTTATCAATCCAGTTACAGATAGGATATGAAGTAGTTTCTCTGTGTAGGTAACACAGGGCATTTTTCTTATAAAGCAGTGGTTCTCAACCTGTGGGTCCCCAGATGTTTTGGCCTTCATCTCCCAGAAATCCTAACAGCTGGTAAACTGGCTGGGATTTCTGGGAGATGTAGGCCAAAACACCTGGGGACCCACAGGTTGAGAACCACCGTTATAAAGTCTAATAGCTTCTGCATAGCATTCTGTTCCTACTGACTTCTAAAAGCATATATCTGTTTCGACTGAAGTCTCTAAGCATACAGTTCCTGCTGAAATCTCTAAGCATATTGTTCCTACTGAAGTCTAAAGCATACTATTCTAAAATGGAGTCTGAGTCCTGAACAAGCCCAGATCTGATCATATGGTCTGCAGACCCTCCCACAACAAAGAGTTTAGGAAAACTGCATATCAATCCTCACATATACAATACAGTAAGAAATCTCAATTATATACATAACAAATAACTGGTGGAGGCTTGAAGAAGATTGTTATTTCCAACAGTTATATTTTGGACCTCCCATGAGATGTGACTCTTTGGAAAAGGCAAAAAGGCTAGATAAAGTAGAAGGCAGGAGGAAAAGACGAAGATTGCTTCCATCAAAGAAGCCATAGTTTTGAGTTTGTAAGGTGGTTGATGAACAGGGCTCTTGGTAGTCTCCCATTCATAAGATTACTGGAAGTCAAGGTTGACTTGATGACCACCATCATCAACATTACATATGCTGTTCAGAACTGAGGAATGGAGCGTGCCATCAAGAGTGATGGGGAAGAACCGTCGTCATTCGGTGTAGGAAATGATATGGGTAATTACTGCATATATCGTTGCACGTTTTCAGATGGCTGTATAGCTACTACTTTTCAAAAATTAAAAATAAAATTACACAGCGGGAACAAATGTGTGAAATTTAAATGTTACACCATCTGTTATCATCTACATAATTAAAGTTGTACATGAACAAATAACATTGCAGGCTGCTGTGAATTCTCCTCATTTTCTGTCCCTCGAATGGAGGGGGTTCAAATGGATTTAAAAACATTTAAAACAGATGCATCAACAGAAGAATGATAGAACCCGTGGCTCTTGTGATGTTACCCTGACAACAGCATTCCTGACTGGCTTGCCAGAGAGGAGAATCTTACTCTTTAGCATCATCATTTCACACAAACACCAGCTTCCTACTAGCAGCTGCTTTGGTAATCCAGAGCATGAGCTCCATGACTTGGGTCCAAGTTTATGGATAGCCATTCACCAGACACTGTCTTTCACCTAAAGTACCCCACAGGATGGCCACAGTGGCGCAGCAGGTTAAACCACTAAGTTGCAGAACTTGCTGATCAGAAGGTCGGCAGTTTGAATCTGCACATGGGGTGAGCTCTTGTGGTTAGCCCCAGCTTCTGCCAACCTTGCAGTTTGAAAACATGCAAATGTAAGTAGATCAATAGGTACTCTTCCGGTGGGAAGGTAACGGTGCTCCATGCAGTCATGCCAGCCACATGACCTAGGAAGCGTCTACAGACAACGTCGGCTCTTCAGCTTAGAAATGAAGATAAGCACCACTCCTCAGAGTCGGACTTGACTAGACGTAATGCCAAGGGGAAACCTTTCCCTTTACCTGTACGCCATAGGATTTGAACCATAGAATAATCAGAGTTGAAAGGGACCACAAGGGCTGTTCAGTCCAACTCCCTGCACAATTAAAGTACTTTCAACAGATGGCCATCCAGTTACCATTGAAAATCTCAAAACAGAACCATCACACTTGATCTCTTTTTACTTTCTTTGCTAATCAATCAATAAACTCATGAAGACAAGCCCAAGAATGTAGTACATGAACATGTATGATGTGATTATGTTTATGCTTCTCCTCAACTATTTTATTTTCTAGTGCCCGTGGACATAGAGCAATTGATTCAAACTATATTATGTCCACTTTAGAGAAGTCTCACACAGCTATCCCTCATGGCACCAGCACCCCCTCCCATCCCCCAGGGCAATTCACAACATATGAGAACATTTGAAACATTAAATCATTAAATACAGAAATAAAAACATTTAAAAATAGACTTTTAAAATGTTTAAAGCCACGGATAGACAGTTAAAAACATCTACCACCACAATCTCTGGTTTTAAGGATGAAAGATCACGCCATCACGCTGACAGACTTCTGGAAACTAGAAAGAGAAGGCGCTGCTCTGGCTTCCCTTGGGAGGGATTTCCCAGTCGGGGTGCTGCTGCACCAGCCAAATCAGAGCTGTGTGCTCCACCTGCTGCAATGTTGTGATGAATCATCACACCCTTTTGCCAAGAGACAGGCATGCTGCCTGACATTGCAATATCACAATTTAGCAGAGTGCAAGCAAGGTAACATTTTAGGGCATCGATTCCCATGATCCCACGGCTTGGCTGGAGGATTCTAGAGGTGGTTGTCCCAAAGTCACCTTTTCAAGCGCTGTAGTTTAGCAGTTCCAGGTTTTTGCCAATCTTAGACTTATTATAATATAACAAAATCCAAACACTACAAAGCAGTGATATCTTTTTTAGGACAACAGGGCAAAGATAGATGGATCACAAGGGAAGTTACTTTCTGTTGCTCATGGAGTTTAAATTTTATTAACTATCTTTTACTGATGTTTGTCTGCAGTCTTCACATGTCAAGAAGGGAGAGGTATCTGTCCACACTGAGATCCCTCCAGATTAACTTGATAACCTCTCCAATGTCAGAAATACAGCTTAATGGTGTAACATTAGAAAATGTTGACTATTTCTGCTACCTTGGCAGCCACCTCTCCATAAAAGTCAATATTGACATCAAAATATAACACCGCCTGAGCTCAGCGAGCACAGCATTCTTCCAAATGAAGCAGAGAGTGTTTGAGGATCGAGACATCCGTAGGGATACCAAGGTGCTTGTTTATAAAGCCATTATCCTCCCAACCCTGCTATACGCCTGCGAAACATGAACTGTCTACAGATGTCATACACAACTCCTGGAATGATTCCTTCAGCGCCGCCTCCGAAAAATCCTGCAAATCTCTTGGGTAGATAGGCGGTCAAATGTCAGCATGCTGGAAGAAGGGAAGACCACCAGCATTGAAGTGATGCTCCTCCCGCATCAACTCCGTTTTCCAAAAGTCCGATCACCGTCTCCCTAAGAAGTTACTCTACTCCGAACTCAAGAATGGAAAACGGAATGTTGGTGGACGGGAAAAGAGATTTAAAGATGGGTTTAAAGCCAACCTCAAAATCTGTGGCATAGACACCGAGGACTGGGAAGCCCTGGTTCTTGAACGCTCTAACTGGAGGTCAGCTGTGACCAGCAGTGCTGCAGAATTCAAAGAGGCGTGAATGGAGGGCGAAAGGGCGTGCCAAGAGGAAGGCATGTCAAGTCAACCCTGACAGGGACTGCCTTTCATCTGGAAACTGATGTCCTCACTGCAGTAGAACATGCGGATCAAGAATAGGGCTCCACAGCCACCTTCGGACCCACCACAAAGACATTACATCTGGAAGACAATCATCCTTGAGCTAGGAGGGATTGCCGGTAAACTGGCTGTGATTTCTGGGAGTTGTAGGCCAAAACACTTGGGGACCCACAGGTTGAGAACCACTGTTAACAGAAGTAACATCTGGGACCAAATGTAGGCATGTGACTCTAACACAGGCATGGGCAAACTTTGGCCCTCCAGGTGTTTTGGACATCAACTCCCACGATTCCTAACAGCTTCTGTCTGATTTTTAACATCTTTGCCTGATGAAGAATCCAGTAAAACTTTGAAAACTTGTATGATGCATTTTATGCTTTGGAATTGGCCCAACAAAGGTATTGCTGCTTCGTGGATTTTGTATTTTGCTGCATGGCCAACATGGCCAGCCCTGAATATGTTTACTATCATATAGTCACCAGAACATAGGAGGGTTGTTAAATGTGCAAATTCGGATACATCCTTTCCTCCAGATGGAAAAAATGACACAGCTCACAGTCATTTATCAGTCACTGAGGAAGGATGAGAAGTTTGTTTGGTTTTCGTTTTGGTACAAACCAACCTAATTAGCAGTTCCTAATACAATACAGGAACAAGAATTCAATTACCCTTCAGATTTTGCCCTACTCTGATTAAACAACTTTTCTGACTTAAAAAAGGCATCAGAATGCATGCAGTGGGAGAAAAAAATATTCATGTATACAGATACACTCAGTCCTCCATATCCACAGGTTCTGTATCCAACAATTCAACAATCCATAGCTTGAAAATTAAAATTCAATTAACAAAAAAGATTGATTTTTATCATTTTATATAAGGGACACTATTTTACTTTCTTAATGTATATAATGAGGCTTAAGGATGTACAGATTTTGGTATCCACAGGAAGTATTGGAACCAAACCCAGTAGATCCAAGGACCATCTACAGAAGCACATTTGTTTTGGAGTTTAATAGGATAATAATAATGATAATAAATAATAATAGGATGTACACACAGGATTACAGCTAAAATGTGATACATTTTCTATGGGTTTAGACATATACTATTATAGCTTTAAAGGGTTAAGCTTTAGCACACCAACTGCAATAAATCTTGCCAATCGAAAGGTTGGCAGTTCTAAGCCCGGGTTGGGGGTGAGTGCCTGACCTTCAGCCCAGCTCACTGTCCACCTAGCAGATCGAAAACAGCTGTGAGTAGATCAATAAGTACCGTTTAAGTAGGGAAGTATTTTAATGGAACCATAAGGAAATAATAGAAAATGCTGGCAATTCAATCAAAAGGAGGAAGTTTGTGAATAGGCTTTTTCAGCATAGAGGATGGAGCAATAGCACCCTCTCATGGCTGGAATGGAGCACAACCCCCAAGACGTTGAAGATGGGAAGAGCCTATATACCTGTCAGTGTATAACAGCACTGAACGTTTGCCATACATGTGTTCTGTGATCTGTCGTTAGTCCCATTTAGGGTGAGAAGGGTGGAATATAAATACTGTAAATAAATAAATAAATATTTCTCCTAACAAATACCAGAATATCCTAAAATGCTAAGAAAAAACTTCTATTATATACTATAAACATTCCTGCTTTGCACACAGGAAGGGGCTTTTCTTTCATAGGTATACACATGCTATTTTTAAAACTGTAGACAAGATGGTGTCTTACATAAAATATCAATTCAAAAGCATAGCCTGAAAGCTAAACAAAGAGCAAAATCAACAACGTATAATGGCAGCAGCAAGTATGAAAGCTTGAGCCAAAGTTACTATCCCAACTTTTCCTGCTAAAATTAGAAGCAGCCATGCCTGAATACACATATGCATTCCCTGTCGAATTGCCTGCTCCAGAGAGATCTCTTTTAGAAACTATGGTGCTTTTGCATCTTATTATTTACCTCCAGAGCATGCAGTTATCTACTGGAAGGGTATGAAAAATAGGTCCATATTCATATGCCTGCTTAGTCAATTCCTTGATTAAAGTGTCATATGATTCAAATTGTTATTGATGAGTGAAGTCTTGCACAATACAGCTTTGCCAGGTATAATCAAATGAAAGAGGCTGCAGGGAGAGGGAAGCCTTCCATTAAACAGATTAAAAGTCCTCCCTTCTCCAGTTCAGAGAACATTACTCTTCTAAAATCCAGAATCAATGCATATGCCACCAGGACAGAAGCATTATGTATACAAGAAGGTAAACAATAGCTGAATTTCTGTGTATGCTCATATTTGATGGCAGATTTTAGGGTCAAAATTACAGATGTTGATATGGTCTCTGGGTAAATTGAGGGTCATTCTGGAAAAGGGGAAAGCACCAACTCAGGGGCAGCCAAGGAGCTGTGGTGGCACAATGGATTAAATCCTTGTGCCGGCTGACTTGAAGACCTGAAGGTCAGTGGTTTGAATCCGTGAGATGAGGTGAGCTTCCATCGGTCAGCCCAGTTTCCCATGTGGGGACATGAGAGAAGCCTCTCACAGGATGGTAACACATATGGGCATTCCTTGAGCAACGTCCTTGCAGACTGTCAATTCACTCACATCAGAAGCAATTGTTGTAGGTTTTTCAGACTTTATGGCCATGTTCTAGAAGCATTATCTCCTGACGTTTTGCCTGTATCTGTGGCAACCATCCTCAGAGGATCGTACCACCTGACATCCGTCGGAAAGTTGCAGCCAATGATGAAAAGACCAAGGCAGTGACATCTCCGGTCCATCCTCTGTTTGGATATCAGCCAGTACACCAACGTCTTAAATCAAGAAATAGTTTCCTAAGATCTACAGAGATATTCACAGGAACACCTCAGCAAGCGAGAGTCCAAAAGTGGCAGGCTAAAAATCTGAAACCTCAAACAGTGGCTGAGATTGAATGAGAAACTCCCTGCTGGGCAGACAGAAGACTGGGTGATTTGGAAGGCACTGAGTAGACTGTGCTCTGGCACCATGAGATGCAGAGCCAATATTAAGAAATGGGGCTACAAAGTGGAGTCCACAATATGCGAGTGCGGAGAATAGCAAACCACAGACCACTTACTGCAATGCACTCTGAGCCCTGCCACACGCACAATGGACGACCTTCTCACAGAGACACCAGAGACACTCCAAGTGGCCAGCTTCTGGTCAAAGGAAATCTAGTAGAATGCCAAGTTTTTAACTTTGTTTGTGGTTTTTGATACATTATACCTGTATTCTCAATTCACTTCTGACATGAAAAATAAAATAAAACCATAGGAGATGAATGTTACTTTTTTGGCTACCACTCCCAGGATCCCAGAGCTAGCTGCCATGAAGGAGATCATTGGAGCTGTAGCCAAGAGAGACAATTATCCCAAGGATTTGTTCTCTTTCATATTCTGCCACAACCCAGCAGTATTAAAATTGATTTTAAGTAGAGTTAGGGACAGGTCAGAGTATATATGATCGTAATGTTTCTTTCCCAACCCTTTTGACAAATATCATGACGGAAATGATGGGAAGAAAACCATACTCAGAACTCTGTGGGCAAATCTAGCAGAATGCAGATCAGTTTTCTAAAGTGCAAAAACACCCTTACAGGGTGAGACATTTCTTTGCTCCAGCCCTCCAGAGATATTTGAAGGAACCAGGTTTTGTAAATTCTAATAAGACATGATGTGATCTGATCCGTACTTTCTGGATGAAGGTGTGCATCAGACCTCAAGCTTTCCAATGCTTTTCATGCATCTCAAATGTCCTAACTCAATATTCACCTCCAGAAAGAGGTGAAAACATGTTTAAAAGGTATATGTCGAGCGAAAACACATTTAGAAGTCTTTGACCGGAAATCTGCCTAGGTATATGTTCTTTGAAAAGAAAGACATTTAAACCTTCTGGCTCTTTTTCCCACCTAGAGCCACCAACCCTGTCACAAATGCAATAAAAGCACATTCTTCCTATGTTTATCCCTGCTTCCACTGCCTTTCTCCTCCTTCTCTTTTTGGTTATATCCCTAGATTTTTCAAACTTGGAGCTCTCCTGATATTTTGGAATGAAGCTCCCATTAGATATAGCTACCATGGTCAATGGCAATGGATTGTAGATGAAGTCCCAAAGACTAAGGGCTCTTCCAGACAGGCCCTATATCCCATGATCTGATCCCAGGATTTCTGCTTTATACTGGATTATATGAGGCTTCACTGCCAGATAATCTGGGATAAACAGGAAACCTGGGGTCGGATCCTGGGATAAAAGGCCTGTCTAGAAGGGCCCTAAGACATCAAGTTGGAAAAGACTTCACTGATCCATATTTCCTGGCACAAGCCTTTCAAACCTGTTCATTGTGATGTGCTATGTACACAGATGGCACAGTGACAATAAATTACTTCACCCAAAGCTAAGCTTCAGATAGACGCATTTGCAAACACAATGGGGAAAGCTACCTTTGCCAAATTATGACAGCATTCCACTCACAAGAGTCACAAGGTAGACTTTTCAGGGGAAATGAGTAACATCCAGAGTGCTAACTGCACAAAGGAATATGAATACTATGTTCAAATTGACTTGCACATATGGTGTGTGTATGTGCTTTTAAGTGACCCCATAAATCTCCTAGGGTTTGCTTAGCCAAGGAATACTCAGGGCACTTCCAAACAGAACCAAATCATGGGTTTCAATCAGGGACAAAAAATCCCGGGACTTCAGAAGATGTCCACATACAGACCTGTTGGTTCTAGGATTTCTGCTTCGATAATCCACGCTTGCTGCTTTGCCCTGAAATTTTGCAACCTCTAAGATGGCCACTGCGGAACTTCCACTGGAAATTTCGGTGTTTTTTTTTTTAATTAAGATGCAAACATGTGAAGATGCGAATCATTGCATAAGTTGAGATAATGATTCGACATTTTAGACATGGCTTTAATCTGTTATGTAGATTTTTTTTATGTATTTTAATTTCATATATGTTTATATTGTTTATATTTTTATGAGATGTGTTATATTGTTTACCTATGCAGCATTGAATTTTTTGCCGGATTTGTAAGCTGCCTTGAGTCTCCTCTCGGGTCAAGAAGTAACTAAGTAAATAAATAAATAAATAACTTCTGTTTCTGGGTTATACAAGCTGCAAGGCCATCTGTGCAAACAGTGTGTTGTTCCTGGGTTCTACATGTCTGTTCCTGATTGCTCATATTGTGAAAAGATACACAATTTTGACTAGTGGGACACAATTTTGTCCTGGCCAGAGAAAATGTGCCCTCCACATGGTTCATGAAGTTTCTGGCACATAAACAAAGTTTTTGTGTTCTACTCAACTGTCACCTTCTTTTTAGGAACTGACCCATCAGGAACAAACATCTAAAATCCAGGAACAAACCTAGATTAAGAAATCCAGTGATTTCCAAGTGCAGGGATATACAGACATTCAAAGATGCAGATTTTTGACTAAGAACCAGGATATTCCCACACCTGAAAATCTCGCGTTTTTTGCTGTTTGTAGCAATTACTTCCATGATTACAGGGAACGGGCTACCCTTCTGTTTGCTGCGGAAGCTCCTTGGGATAAAGGTATTGTCTGGAAGGGCCCTCAGATATGATTTTGTCAATTCCTTCCTTATGACATAACAGTGTGATCTAAGTGTGGGGAGTTTGATTTAACATGGAATTTTATTAGAGCTTGGGGAAATTACTTTTTGTAAAATGTAGCCCGCCCATTGTCTTTGTGCCTGTGTCTATTGTAATTGTTATATTGTTATGTATTCATATGATTTATGTAATTATGATGTTGTTTATTGTTTGCGTTTTCGGTTGTGTTTTGCTTTTCTTTATTGTAATTGTTGTTCGGGCCTGGCCCCATGTAAGCTGCTCCGAGTCCCCATTGGGGAGATGGTGGCGGGGTACAAATAAAGTTTATTATTATTATTATTATTATTATTATTATTATTATTATTACCAAAAATGCATTTTGTGTTCCTGAATCTCCCAGAAAGCATAGTTGTAAAGTACATTTGGCTCTTCACATCTGCAGGTTTGAATTTTGCTAATGTGATTATTCATGGATTTGATCTGTAGGATCTTCTAGATCTTCTAGATCTTTAGATCTTCTAGTGTGATTCTATGGTCAAAGACCAAGGGCTCTTCCACACAGCCCAATATCCCAGAATATAGAGGCAGAAAATTTCACAACATGTGCTTTGAACTGGATTATCTGAGTCCACACTACCATATATTCCAGTTCAAAGCAGAAAATGTGGGATTTTAGTCAGCTGTGTGGAAGGGGCCCCAGAGTTTCCTAGAGAGGTGTTCTCTTAGGTGAAAAACATAGTAATTGTGTTTGTTATTTATATTCCCGTCCCCCAATTTGCAAGGACCTTGTGCCCCTAACCCCAGGAAATGCAAAGGCCTGGCTGTATATAACTTGACTGCAGTATCACTAGTAAGCTATAGGTGACAAACGATATCCAGCTTGGAGCAGTTACCTGTACTCATGTTCTAAACCAGGCTTGAGCAAACTTGAAATTTTCTTAACAAGAATAATCCAGAGGGGGTTCACCATTGCCCTTCTCAAAGGCTGAGAGTCTGTGGCTTTCTCAGTGAGTTTCCTTGGTGGATTGGAGACCTGAATGTTGGTCTCCAAGAGTCGTACGCCAATGCTCAAGCCACTACACCACACTGACTCTCTTATAGCATTACAATCTTTTATTTCCCCAAGAATTAAGGAATTCTCCTTCAACAGTTTAATTCTTCTGCTCTAAAGCTGGGTCGCCATTAACCCAACTTTGCTCCACTTTAGACACTGTAGTTTGAACTGCATAATATGGTCAGTGCAGTTTGAATTGCATTGCACTGTCCTATATGGGTCTATGCTAGGCATGGGCAAAATTGTGCCGTCCAGGTGTTTTGGACTTCAACTCCCACAATTGTGAACAGCCTCAGGCCCCTTCCTTTCCCCCCTCAGCCAATTAAATCTGATAGTAATGGTGGGAGTTGAAGTCCAAAACACCTGGACGGCACAAGTTTGCCCATGTCTGTGCTATAGGCTCTATTTCAGAATAAGGAACTAGCAAAAGTACCTCTAAGTATTCCTTGCCTAAGAAAACCCAAGCGGCTGAGGGGGAAAAAGGAAGAGGTCTGTGGCTGTTAGGAATTGTAGGTTGAAGTCCGAAACACCTGCAGGGCCCAAGTTTGCCCAGGTCTGTTCTAAACTGTTCCTTTCTTAATTAAAGCTTTTTTTCCCATAGAGACACATTCAAACTATTGAATGGTATAGGATTAATGCAGTTGCAACAATGATAAACACACAATCTAGTCTAAATACTAGAGCTGTTGCTGAAGGCACACAGAAATTACTATGATTTGTATTGAAATCTGGCGGCATTCCCTCTCTCATATCTCAGGCTGCTATCTCTATTAAAGATATGGAATTACTTTAGGGTCAAGTAGAAGTGCTTCCAGATATAGAACTTCTAATACTACCAATAAAGAGAAGAAAATATGTGGGACATAAAACAGCAGATGACTATGTCAGGAAAATAAACCCCTCTTCCAGTGAAATCCTTGAATAAAGCCAGGTGGATGCATAACAGAAGCTCTCACTGGAAGCTTCCTTCATTTCAGGTGCATGACTCAGGGGAAGGAGACAATAGATTACTATACTGATGGAGTAGAGACAAAATTAGAAACACTCAGAGAATTACACTATTACCATGAGGCATACTTCTGATATATACAAGTTGTGCATCCCTTTTTCAAAATGCATGAGACCAGAAGTTTTAGTTTTGCCTTGACATAAGAGAAGCATTTTGAGTTAAGAGTTTTGGATTTCAGATTTTTTTTTCAAATTTTAGAATACCTGCATTTGCATATAGTTATACACCTACACACACATACAAAATTAGTATAGAGAAGTCCATTTTATCTTACATAGACCTTAAGGATTTACATTGTACTAATTATGTCATATGCAAATCGAAAAGGACAGGTTGAGAAAAATATAATGCTTTCAGCACTGACCAAAAAAGAAATGGGTGTAATCTGAAGATGGATTAAATACAATGGATAATATAAAGAATTCAAAAATATCACTTTTAATGGTTCCTAAATTTTCTCGGTTAGTACCACAAATATCTAATAGCCTAAGAATAACTGATAAGTAACTTAATAATGCAGAGTAACAACCAAATAGCTCTAATATAAGATTCTTATGTATATATTAAATGAAGAGGAATAGTTTGATTCAGGAACTGTAGAAATGTATTACAATATAGGAATGTATTCAGAAAATACATTCACAAAGGGGATGGTTAGCTACAATTTCAGCCACTTTGGGGATAATCTACAGTAAATGGTTATTTTCTTTCTCTCTCCTTTCCAACAAGAAGCCACTACATTTTATTGCAAAAGTGAGATTTAAGGGGTGCTTATGCCTTTAGCGCAATTGAAAAAAACACTTTTCTTCATAATTTTGAAGGATAATATCATCTGAAATGAACTGGGCAATATTTTTGAAAGGAGCAATGCTAACTATTCATGGTTTTCCTTATGCTAATACAGTTACTATTATTCTAAAATCCAATAGCATTCAATTTGGGGAAAGAAGAATATCTCTGTAGCTTGAAAACTTAGAAACACCATGAGGTTAACTTGTTTGGCTTTCTTCTGCACAGAAAAATTAACTTCCTTATATCCTTTTGGGTTTATTCAGCCAAACAGCCTATGAAATCTTGTAATCATCTGGGAATTTCCAGTCTAAAAAAACTAAAAAACAAACCGAATTCAAATTGTTAAGACAGAAAATAGTAAAAGCTCCATAGTTAGTGGTGACAACACAGCAAAGTGGGTGTGACTCTGGACATCTTCTAGACCAGGAATGGGCAAACTTTGGCCCTCCAGGTGTTTCGGACAGCTGGTAGGCTGTTAGGAATTGTGGGAGTTGAAGTCCAAAACACCCGGAGGGCCAAAGTTTACATTTATATGTTTTGACTCTGTTGCACCCAGCCTCAAGCCTCACAACCTCTGAGGATGCTTGCTATAGATGCAGGCGAAACATCAGGAGAGAATGCTTCCAGAACATGGCCATATAGCACAAAAAACCTACAACAACCCAGTGATTCCAGCCATGACAATACATCATCATCATCATCATCATCATTACTATTATGATTATTATTATTATTTTTATTGATATTATTATATACACAACAAGATTAGTACACAGCAAACCAGATCACTGTGGTGGCTTTTGTATTGGGTCACATGCCGAACACTTCTCAATTATCCAGGACTGTGTGATGTATCTATCACAACTATCACAATACAGAGCCCAGTTTTTTTATTATGGTTTTTTTAATTATGTTTTTTGATGTTATTTGTAATGAATTTTTATCCATGTTAAACGTTTTTAATGTTTAAATTATCTTTGTACTGCTGTGGGCATTGAATTGTGCTGCTTTGTAAACCGCCATGAGTCGCCCTCGGGCTGAGAATGGCAGTATAAAAGCATAGTAAATAAATAAATAAATGTATTGGTGAACAATTTGTGCAGATCTGAGTATGGTGGCCTTTTGCAGCTGATAGATGGTAATTTTATCAGAGCTTATTGTTTTTAAGTGCAGGCCAAGGTCTTTAGGCACTGCACCCAGTGTGCCGATCACCACTGGGACTACTTTTACTATTATTTACTAGGACCACCTTATTATTATTATTATTATCAGAAATATTAATATTATTAATAATAATAATAATAATAATTAGCCGTGAAAGTCCTGTTCTTCTTGCTTAAAGCAGCAATCAGTCTTCTTCACACCCTGCAACTCTCCCACATGGGCAAGGGCAAATATATTATTTTATGTGCTTTAAAGGCTGGATCTACACTGAGTCTGAGTCCACATTATATGGTCAATCTAGACCCATATAATGCAATTCAATGCAGTTAAACTGAATTATATGGGTCTACCCTGACTATATTATGCAGATTCAAATTGCATTATATCGCGGTGAAGATACAGCCAAAGCTGTTTCTTTCATAGAAAAATACTGTTTTCTATGAAAGTGTGTGTTTTTACAGATGTTTCTGTGCCAGAAACACAATTTTTGGTGCAGAAAACTATTTTTATCCTCATTGCCTGGCGTGCATCAAAGCACCCTTGCTGGTGCCTAGATGCTGATCTTGACAATTCACTAACAGGATTGCATAACTATCCTGTAATATAGGTAGGGATTTGTAACGTTGATAAATTTATTGCACATCTACACTTTAATACAGTTTCAAACTGGAAGGAAATGGGCTGTGCATATGATTACATGAGGAATCCTGTAACCAAACTTGAGGCCCAAATGGTGATGATTACATAAATCACAGCGCACTGATGTACATTAAGGGCTTTTTTGGTGGGAGTGTGTTGTCAGGCCGCTCAAGCTTGAAGCTAGCCTTGATCTGCTTTAAATGGTTACTGCAGATGGGGTCATAGTAGATGTGGGATCCCAGTCCATATTTTTGAAACTCAAAATTTCAGAGTATAAAAGGTGATCTACACTTCAACTGTTCAATCAGAAAAAGTGTTAGGTATTCCTGGGCATGTGGAATAAAAATACCTCTAACTACATAGCACCAGATGTTCTTCTGGAGGGAACAGTTCATGTGTAAGGAGATCTTTTTGTTTTGGATTTTATTTGTGCAGGTGGAAACGTCAACTTCAGTTTGTCTGGAAATCAGTTTGATTCACTAGAGCTCAGGTGGCTACAGCTGACTTCAAAAATATAACATTTACGGGCATTTGTGGAAATGTTTTTTAAAATAAACATTTTTTGTGATCTTTGTTCAGTCATTTCTAGTAGAATATAATTTTGCAAATTGCATTACATCATTACTGAACATAACTATATTGGTTATATATCTTTTATTACATTAGTATCAACAGATCAGTAGAAAAGATCTGCAGTTAAAGGTCAACTTCTGTGGGTATAACTTTCAAAGCATTACTACTTATTGGAACTGGGCTGAGAACAGAGGTTGAAAAAGTAAATGTATTCTATTCCCATTACTTGCTACATTGTTTTAAATGTAATTCATTGTAGTTACTTATTAGAAGGCCCAAGATGCAACTCCCTGCTTTACTTGTTTATTTTATTTACAGTATTTATATTCCACCCTTCTCACCCCGCAGGGGACTCAGGGCTGATTACAATGTACACATATATGGCAAATATTCAATGCCAAAGACATACAACAGATATCGACAGACAGTCAGAGGCTATTTAACTTTTCTGGCTGCCAGGGGAGCTGTTGCTTTCATCATCCGTCTGCGACACGGATGAAGTACTTCTGCTTTCCCCGCATGCTTTTGCTGGAGTGTTTCGCTGGAGTATTTTTTATGGTCCCGTAAATTAGTTAAATTAACTTCCCCACACATAGGTGGTACCTAATTTTCCTTGACAGTTGCAACTGTCTTTCAGGTGGCTACATTTCTGTTACTTTTTTGGTAAATGTAAGAGAATTGCACACAAATTGAATCATTCCTATCTGGAAAAGTAACTTTAGAAATAAATATAAACCGCTGCAGGAAATATGCTGACTGGAGAGTTGGCAGTTCAAGACCGTGAGACAGGGTGAGCTCCCGCTGTCAGCCCTAGTTTCTGCCAACCTAACAGTTCAATAGCATGTAATGTGAGTAGATCAATAGCTACCACCTCGGTAGGAAGGTAAAAGGGTGCCCTATGCAGCTTGCAGGCAACATGATCAGAGATATCTATGGACAGCAACTTTCTTGGCATGTAAAAATGGAACAAGATTGCCTCCCCATGGCTAGAGTTGAGCATTGCCTCCAGACACCGGAGATAGAAGGGGAAGGCTTCGGTCTGTGTATTGTATGTCATTGTTGCTCAATGTGTAAAAAAGGCATTGAATGTTTGCCTTATATGTGTATACTGTAATCTGCTCTGAGTCCCTTTGGGAAGATAAAGCGTAATATAAATAAAGAGTATTATTATTTGCTATACGAGTACAAAGGAAGTGATCTCGCATATATTCGTTATTCATTTTTGAAATAGATGTCAAAACTAGATGGTTAAAAGCAATGATCTTTCATATCACTTGTCACATGTGAGTCTTAGCTGAAATGAGGGCAATTTCATAGTCAAAGGACTTTTAAATAAGTTGTTTACCTGTGTGTATGCATTCGGCCTACATGGATCTTTCCTATTCTTGCAAAAGAAATAAACAACAGGCTAAGGGATGCTGTACTCTTTTAAATTGAACTGTTCCAATAGCTTTTCTTTTTTAAAAAAATGTATTTTAGTTTTTAAGTGTAGGTTTAAATTAGTTTAATGAATAGTTGAATTTCCATTTTAATATTTACTTTTTGTATGTTTATGCCTGTATTGCTATTTTAAAATAAAAATTATCTTTAAATTGTAAAGACATGCCATGTCTTGACTCCCAATTTTGGGAGAAAGTCAGGCTACAAATAAATACAATGATAATAATAATAATAATACCTCAGTATTGAGCTGGAATCAGAAGCATGCCCAATAAACGGTTCTGGCATATACTGGGATGTTCAGTCTTTGCAAATTAACCCTTGAATTAATTAATTTCAAACAATGTATCAGAAAGAATAATAAAAAATGAATCATAACGTTAAATAAGGGATTATTTTGTATCTTGATGTCAATCCCTGTGAAATCAGCATTCAAACTATAAATTGGGTTGTCAAAGGCTTTCATGGTCAGAATCACTGGGTTTCTAGAGTTTTCCAAATGTATGGTCATGTCTCAGAAGCATTCTCTTCTGACGTTTTGCCCACATCTATGGCAGGCATCCTCAGAAGTTCTGAGGTCTGTTGGAAACTGGGCAAGACAGAAAACAACCAGGGCCAGCTAACACCTCCCAACAAGATTCCCCCAGGCAGGAAGCAACCAGGATTCAAAGCTGCAAGGCCATTCAATGCTAATCAAGGTGGCCAACTGCAACAGACACACCTGTTTCAAACAGACAAGAGTTCTCTCTCCCACCCTGGATATATAAACCCCACTTGCCTAGTTTCCAACAGACCTCTCAACCTCTGAGGATACCTGCCATAGATGTGGGTGAAACATCAGAAGAGAATGCTTCTGGGACATGACCATACATTTGGAAAACACACAGGAACCCAGCGATTCCGACCATGAAAGCCTGTGGGTGAAACTTCAGGAGAGAACATGGCCATACAGCCCAGAAAACTCACAGCAACCCAAACTATAACTTGTTTTAAATCTTCCAGTATATGCTGATTTTTAAAAAGTATGTAAGTACTACAGAACCGAATCAAATTTCTTCTATGTAAATGAGTTTGAGATGTTTTATTTTATGGGTTTAAAAGATGATTCTTTATTACAAATAGAAAAAAAAACTCCACGCGAATGGCTTAGCTTCTAAATGAAAATGGATGCTATAAATGCAGAGCTGTGGGCAACTAATATCCACTTAAGCCCAGTATTATTTTCTTTTGCATAACAAAATGGTAATCCGAAAACTTTCATTATCTAATGCACAGAAGACTTAGGGCAGTAGACATTTAGATGGTGCTTAGGGAGGAATTCAAAGCTATTTGGAAATGGAGAACCCTGAAGGAACCGCTCCACAGAATTGTGTCAAGAAGCAAACATACAGTTTTGATTCAGCAGGAAAATAATAGACTTAGTTTTCCGGAGAATATTCAGCATGTGATTGCTTTGCTTGCTATTACATATTTCAATCACAGAAGAATAAACAACAGCCACAGAGCATAAGGTTGTGCAAATAGAAAATGAGCCATGGTTTCTAAACCACAGACATATACTTTCTATTAGTAATTCCATGACTAAATATATTCATTGGAGTCGGTGCACTGTAATAGTTTGTGAACTGACCTATGACTATGAAGACCTGGGTTTGAATCCCTGCTTAGCCATGGAAACCCATTGTGTGATCTTTTGCAAGCCACACTTTCTCAGTGCCAAAGGACAAATCTTGCCAAGAAAACTCTGTGATATGGCTGCATAGCTGTAGTTCTAATGTGTTTGACAATTCTCAATTAAAAATATAATTCTTAGGTTCTTGTAGGTTTTTTCGGGCTATAGGGCCATGTTCTAGAGGCATTTCTCCTGATGTTTCACCTGCATCTATGGCAAGCATCCTCAGAGGTAGTGAGGTCTATTGGAAATAGGAAAACGGGTTTATATATCTGTGGAATGACTGGGGTGGGGCAAAGAGCTCTCTGCTGAAGCTAGGTGTGAATGTGAATATAATTCTTATCTTTGTGCCATTGTGTCAAATATATGCCCCAGAACTTGCATTTATAGAAAGCAATGACAGACACATTGCACAGAAACATAGAGAATCACAAAGTTGGAAGAGACCACGAAGGCCATCCAATCCTTTTGGAAAGGCATGACCCTTTAAACATTATAACCTTTTGGGAAACCAAAATCTCCATAACCTTTAGGAGAAAAATGACATTCACGACCATTTGAAAATCATAGCCTTTTGTAGAAGTATGATCTTCCTGAGAAGAGCCAAAAAATCATTTGAGTAAAAACTCCTCTTCAGTGGTATACAACCACATTTACTGCGATTTGATGTTTTATTGTTTTAATGTTTGTTTTATTGCTTGTGGGTGTACTGTTTTTAATTTGATTTATGTCTAATTGTAGTGTATAATTGTAATTGTTTGTACTGGCACTGAATTTTGCCATTATTTATGTGTAAACCGCTTTGAGTCCCCCTCAGGGTGAGAAAAGTGGTATACAAATACTGTAAATAAATAAATACTTATGCAAGGCAATTTGGCTTTCAGCTATTAGACTGATAATCTAGTTAGGAAAAGAGAGATCATGCCAATGCACAAAATATAGTTCTTCAGGAGTTTTCTTTTCAGTGCCCCCAAAACATCTATTCTTCCATATAATATCTAGTTTCAATATCATGCTCTCAAGATAAAAAAAATAAGTAGACTTTGTTAAAAGTAACATATCTGGTTTACTCACAACCTTAATGTATTCAGCATATAGGTGCATAACTTGTTACTCCAGTTACAGGTAGGATTTGAAATGTTTCTCTGTGCAGATCGTCTTTCTGCTTTAGTCAAAAGTCTAAAGCATCTCTGAGCTTTGAGCAGTCCCCAATCTGATCATGTGGTCTGCAGCCCCTCCCAAAACCTCAAGAAACATAGAGTAAAGGGAAAGCTGCATATCAGAAAATAAATATACAATTCAGTAAGCAAACAGAATAATATACAAACAAATTACTAGTGGAGGCTTGAAGAAGGTTGCCATCTCCAACAAATCCAACTTCTGCCATGGAGGATAACACAATCAAAGCACTCCCGACCAATGGCCATCCAGCCTCTGCTTAAAAACCTTCAGAGAAGGAGATACCACCATGCTTTGAATCAGCACATTCCATTGTCAAACAGATATAACTATCAGGAACTTCTTCCTAATGTTTAGTTAGAATTTTCTTTTCTAGCAATTTGAATCTATTGCTCTGTGTCATGTTCTCTGGAGCAGCGAAAAAACAAGCTTGCTCCCTCCTCAATATGACATCCTCCCAAATATTTAAACATGACTGTCATGTCCCTTCTTGCATAATGGAATACAATTTGGGAGGGTCTAAAGATGACACTGTCTCTTGGAGCACCCTGAGTTAGCCTCTTTGGGGGAAAACATTAGGAGATGGTGTCACTAGGTACTAGATGTGGGTGAAACGTCAGGAGAGAATACTTCTGGAACATGACCATACAGTCTGGAAAACTCAAAGGAACCCAGTGATTCTAGCCATGGAAGACTTTGACAACATAATCATGTCTGTAAAATTGAAGTGGACGATCAGTTTTTAAATGCAGTCATCTTACAATACAGTATAGAGATGGCACTCACTTCCTAAATATTCTGTATGTGTTTCACCCGAGACCAAATATCCTTGGTTCCACCTTTGCTATCAGATGACATCACGATGCATTTAAACAGACTGTCTGCTACTTACACAAGCACTTTTTGAAACCGTTATGGAATCATATTTCGCAAATTAACACAACAACACCTGATAAGTAATTTGTCGTTAAATTGGCAAGAGTAGTCCAAGGCATTTTGCTGACTGAGGGAAAGAATAAGATAGTGCTCATGACTCTCTTTGCACTGAAACCATCTGGAGGAACTTGCACCTCTGTTCAGCGTAGGTAGGCTGATAGGGCTGTCCGCCACTCCTGAAGGCAACAGACGCTTTAGGGAGCATACAATTCAGGCATTTGTTTCTAATAAAACAGATAGCTACAACTACAAGGTTCAGTGAGAATAGATGGTAATGATGGGTTATTACTGCTGTCCCCAGCACCTGCCATGTTGGGTACTTTTCTCTCTCCCCTGAATGGTTGGGCCAGTTCTGTAAACTGGCAATATCTGACTGGCTAACAGTTTAGCTTCTTACCCCCAATTTAAACAAATTTTACTTGGCTTGAATGTATTGTCAAAGGCTTTCATGGCCGGAATCACCAAGTTGCTGTGAGTTTTCCAGGCTGTATGGCCATGTTCCAGAAACACTCTCTTCTGACATTTCACCCGCATCTATGACAGGCATCCTCAGAAGTTGTGAGGCAAGTGAGGTTTATATATCTGTGGAATGTCCAGGGTGGGAGAAAGAACTCTTGTCTGTTTGAGACAAGCGTGAATATTGCAATTGGTCACCTGATTAGCATTGAATAGCCTTGCAGCTTCAAAGCCCAGCTGCTTCCTACCTGGGGAATTCTTTGTTGGGAGGTGTTAGCTGGCCCTGATTGTTTCCTGTCTGGAATTCCCCTGTTTTCTGAGTGATGTTCTTTATTTACTGTCCTGATTTTAGAGTTTTTAATACTGGTAGCTAGGTTTTGTTGCAATCGGCCACCTTGATTCAATGCTAATCAAGGTGACCGATTGCAACATTCACATTTGCTCAAACAGACAAGGCCTCTCTCTCTTATCCTGGACATTCCACAGATATATAAATCCCACTTGCCTAGTTTCCAACAGACCTCACAACCTCTTGAGGATGCCTGCCATAGATGTGGGCTAAACATCAAGAAAGAATGCTTCTGGAACATGACCATACAGCTTGTAAAACCCACAGCAACCCATGCAAAATCTTTTGCATTCCCACTTCTTCATTTTGTTTTAAGGAGATCCAGATCTACCCCTCCTTTCCTTTTTCAAACAGCCACTTTACAACCAACGTTATTGCTGGCTTTGCAGCCAAGAATTACAGTATGACACCCATATGCAGGAGAGAGGTTCCCAGATTTTCATGGATAATAGTAAATCCTGTGGAATAATGTCCAGGGTGGGAGAAAGCACTCTTGTCTGTTTGAGGTAGGTGTGAATGTAGCAACTGGCCAACTTGATTAGCATTTAATGGCCTAGCAGTTTTCAAGGTCTGGCTTCTTACTGCCTGGGGGAATCCTTTGTTGGGAGGTGATTGATTGGGAGGTGATTAGTTGATTAGTTTTACTTGGGTTGCAGCCTTTTCCTTCTGATAATTCTCTGAGTAGCAGCCGTTCCCTAGCGGATGAAGCCATTCGGGGCAGGATTATTTCTAGCTTGAAATCTTTTTTTATTTTGTTTATAATGGCATTTTTAAAATAGCCAGAGGAATGGCATTTGAAAAGCTGTGGGACAAGTTCACAGCTGCTATGAATCACTGTGTCTTGTCTTAACTTCACGATTTTTGCCATCTCCTTGCATCTTTGGTAATGGTTACCTTAGCATTGCTAATCGTGGCTGTAGGCTGGAAACAAACTAGCTTGCTCCTTGCCCACATAAATGTAGCTCTCCTTTCTGTTTTGGTAACAAACAAATGGCAAAAGCCATAATCTTCCAGCTGTAAGGATTCCTGGGAAGAGATGGCACTTTAGTTTGCAGACTTTCAAACTTGATATATATAGGTTGTTGTAGGTTTTTCCGGGCTATATGGCCATATTCTAGAGGCAAATGCCTCTAGAACATGGCCATATAGCCCGGAAAAACCTACAACAACCCAGTGATTCCAGCCATGAAAGCCTTCAACAATACATAGATATATATGCCTTTTCTATTGTGTCTCTTTAATTTACGGTCAGTGATGGTGACCCTATCACTGGGTTTTCTGGGACGTATAGCAGTCCTATCATGAAGTGTGATTCACTCAACGTACTCATGCTCAAGTGGGAATTGAACCTTAGTCTCCACACTCACTCTCTAGTCTTTTCTGTAGGCACTTCAAATCTCTACAAAATGCCACTGGAAGTCCATAAGAAGTGCCTACATTTATCATTGTGGGAATGGAGCAGCGGGTGGCACAATGGGTTAAACTCTTGTGCTGGCAGGACTGCTGACCGAAAGGTTGGCGGTTTGAATCTGTGGAGCGGGGTGAGCTCCTGTTTGTCAGCTCCAGCTTCTCGTGCGGGGACATGAGAGAAGCTTCTCACAGGATGGTAGAACATCCAGGCACTCGCTGGGCAACATCCTTGCAAATGGCCAATTCTCTCAGACCAGAAGTGACTGCAGTCTCTCAAGTAGCTCCTGACACACACACACACACAAAACTGTAGGAAAGAGTTTGATCATGGATACAAGTGGAAGACCGCAACGCCATGAAGTGGGATTCCAAGGAAAAAGAGAGTCTGTCTTAGTTCTGGGATTTGCTAGCTATAAAAGGGCAAAATCTGAACTTACCTTCTGAGCTAATTGTTCTCTTGAGAAGTGTCCAAAAATATTTCACATCTGGGGTGGTCTACTGCTGGAACTAGCAAATCTACTCTAGATTTTAATAATGCTTCTCCCACAGCTGTTACCAGCTGGATGGGAGCTCTGTCAGTGCCAAACTAGTAGCTGCAGGAGGAGCAATAATAAAATCCAGGGTGGATTTGCTGCCTTCATAGTTGTTGATCCACTCCCTGCCCTTGTTTCCATCAACTAACTGACGGGATGGACATGCCAGGCCCATCACATGGGAGGCTGCTGTTAACCATGTCATGTAATGGTTCCTCTAATTGAGTCTGGCAACTTAAACAACCATTTTTTCCTGTGTTTTCATTCTGGAAGAAGCAAAGACCACCAGCATTGAAGAAATGATCCTCCGCAATCAACTTCGCTGGACTGGCCATGTTGTTCAAATGGCTAATCACTGTCTCCCAAAGCAGTTACTCTACTCTCAACTCAAGAATGGAAAGAATGCTGGTGGACAGGAAAAGAGACTTAAAGATGGGCTTAAAGCTAACCTTAAAAACTGTGGCATAGACATCGAGAACTTGGAAGCCCTGGCCCTTGAATGCTCTAACTGGAGGTCAGCTGTTACTAACAGTGCTGTGGAATGTATTGTCGAAGACTTTCATGGCTGGAATCACTGGGTTGTTGTAGGTTTTTCAGGCTGTATTGCTATGCTTCTAAAACATGGCCATACAGCCCAAAAAACCTACAATAACCCAGTGTTGAGGAATTCAAAGAGGCACAAATGGAGGGTGAAAGGGAGAAACATGCCAAGAGGAAGGCATATCAAGCCAACCCTTGTTGGGACCACCTTCTATCTACAAACTGATGTCCTCACTGCAGAAGAACATACAAATCAAGAATAGGTCTCTACAGTCACCTATGGACCCACCACCAAGACCCTACATTTGGAAGTCATGTCAATTAATAATGGTTTCTTGTGTGCACATCGCTTATAGATTAAGCTGTATGGTTTTAGTAGTGGGTGGGTTAATACAATAGAGGTATGTAGAATTGGTAGAGTGTCACATTTGGAGTTTCTTGTGCAAACTGGGAAAGAAGGTCAATGTGCTGTGTGCTAGGATGTGAACCGACATGACCGGATAATGTGATGTACATATGTTTGTAAATAAAGCAAGAGTGCTGAATTGATGAAGTCCAATGTTTATTCAACTTCGTGCCTTCAAGAAGTTCCTTGGAAGGCTGAAGCAGTTGAGATAAGAATGGAAGATTTATCTCAATTTTCCTAATAAGTCAATCATACTCAGCCATGAGAGATAGATGATGATGATGATGATGATGATGATGATTATGATAATGATGGTTCTCTGGATGCTGAAGGTAACAGGCTATGCTTCCTAATCACCATTTTGTTTCTGGTCCAACCATAATTTATGCCGAGTTCTGCCTGCTGTATCTTTTTGTTCTTACAACATCAACAGCAAAGTAAATCTCAGAATCCATACTATGTGCAGACACAGAGACTAATGACCCACACATAGGTTGGGCAATTTTCTATCTGAAAGACTGTTCCGAGATTTTAAAGATAAAGACACATTAGAAGGGAGAGCAAGAGCCTCCATGTTGCCTATGAATGGTTCACATCTGGAGGAATCAGCCTAAGGGTGTAGTTACACTTTAAAATTAATTTGATATTATTACTATTACTTTAACTCAATGCTATAGCATCCTTGGAGTTATAATTTGGTAATGCACCAGCACCCTTTTGCAGAGAGCTAAAATTCTTGTAAAACTACAACTCCCATGATTCCATAGCACTGAGCCATGGCAGTTAAAGTGGGGTCAAACTGCATTAATTCTATAGTGTAGATCAGACATGGGCAAACTTTGGTGTTTTGAACTCTAACTCCCACAATTCCTAACAGCCTCAGGCCCTTTCCTTTTCCCCTTAAGCGGCTGAGGGGGAAAAGGAAAGGGCCTGAGGCTGTTAGGAATTGTGGGAGTTGCAGTCCAAAACACCTGCAGGGCCAAAGTTTGCCCATGCCTGGTGCAGATATACCCCAAGTTGGCCCAAAGGCCATCTGGACGCAATCTTTCCTACTTCGTGTTGTATTTCTGGTTTTTTTTGTTTTTTTTTTAAAGAGGAGACAAATAATTTGGGATGCTGGAAAAATTCTGTGGTCAGCAGTACGTCACATAATATGAACAACACTTTAAGGGGAAATTATTGGAAAATATTGTTCAGGGAACTTTACTTTCCTGATGTTGTCATCATGGGCTTTCAAAGGGCCTCTTTGTCTCACTCCTGACTGACTTTTTTGGGCCATTTTCTTTGTCTTCACTGACCTCAGCATCGCACCCATTATATCTGATTAAGTCAGGTAACCCCACATGCCCCACACAATTGTGTTTCATAACACAAGATCTGATGACATGACGCCAATGAATTGATGCTTCACTCACTGTCATTATGATCCTCCTCCCGCTCCTTCAAGGAGTGTACAGCATCATATACGGCTAGTTTTTCTTCTTCTTCTAGCAACCCGAGGCTGAGAAACAGTGACTCACACACAATCATCCATTAAACCTCATGGCTGAGAACCAAGATCTCTATGACGTTAGTCCAAAACTCTAATCATGAAACAAGATTGCATTAAGAACAAAATGTGGTTTGGGATAGTGATAGCCAAGAAAAGGGGAAGGAAGTCAGAAAACAGAAGAAACAGTAGCTATGGGGTAATGGATGTTGAAGAGCAATGAAATATCACAAGTGTTTAAGCAGGCGAATTTTCCTCATCTTTCTAAACTAGTGAATGGGCTGATTTCAAAACAAAAACTGAAATTAGCCATGGCTTGTAACTGACCCTTTAATACAGTTCCTCATGTTGTAGTGACCCCCCAACCATTACATTATTTTCACTGCAACTTCGTAACTGTAATATTGCTACTGCTATGAATCGTAATGTAAATATCTGATATGCAGCAGGATGTACTTTCATTCACTGGCACAAATACCTGATATGCCAAAATCTGAATACTGGTGGGGTTGGAGGGGGGGGGGGATTGATTTTGTCATTTGGGAGTTGTAGGTGCTGGGATTTATAATTCACCTACAATCAAAGAGCATTCTGAACACCACCAATGATGGAATTGAACCAAACTTGGCACTCAGAACTCCCATAACCAACAGAAAATTCTGTACAGGTTTTGTGGGTATTGACCTTGAGTTTTGGAGTTGTAATTCACCTACATCCAGAGAGTATTGTGGATGCAAACAATGATAGATCTGGACCAAACTTGGCACGAATACTCAATATGCCCAAATGTGAACACTGGTGGAGTTTGGGGAAAATAGACCTTGACATTTGGGAGTTGTCGTTGCTGGGATTTATAGTTCACCTACAATCAAAGTGCATTCTGAACCCCACCAACAATATGACCATGATCAAAGCCCATGATCAACACAAAATACTGTGTTTTTTGATAGTCTTTGGCAACCTCTCTGACACCCCCTCGCGACCCCCCAGGAGTCCTGACTTCCAGGTTGAGAAAGCCATAGAAGACCCACGTATTATGCAAGGAATCTGTTCAAAAGCCATGATGTTCCTTAATTTGGGATCCTATTTTTATTACCTGAAATGTACAATGTCTTGGTCTTCTCTTCAAAACCTGTATCACAGGACACTGTGATGTCTAGAGAAGTGTTATCTCTGGGTTTCCCATGCGATTCTATAATCAACTTTTGGTGGAATTTCTGGTAGAAGTTCACTACAGAATTACACTGGAGTCCCAGAGAGAAATCTTCTCTAGGCTTTGCTAAATCCTCTGGAGCAATTCTATGATATTCAAAGCTCTTCACAAATAAATGTGCCACAAGCTTTTGCAATATACAGGCCTACTCTGTACCATTATTTATAGCACATTTACCAAAAACAGCTTCTCTTGCAAGTGTTAACTTTAAACAAAGATAGTAGCCATGTAAAGTGCTGATTAGATATTTTCTGCCTTGATGTTCTTTCTATATTTAAGGGCAGACCCGGTAGGGGAAGAAAAACATGTCTTCAAGAAAAACTCTTCCTTTCTGCTCATGAAACACTGTAATTACAAGGAGCCATCATTTGTGTTCAGTCAAGAACTACATTTCTAAATATAGATGACAATGAGATTGTTTCATCAAGGTCACTTTTCTTTCCACGAACAGCCTTGTGACATCTTTTTTCCATCCTTGGAGAGAACTTGCACAATAACTGAAAACTTTAGTTTTATGATTACAATAAAAAATCTATAACACTACTGAATTCAGTTTCAACCTAATTGACCTGATAACTGGGGTTATCCACTGCGCTATCTCAACTTCGTATTGTTAAGAGTACTTTGATATGGCAGAGTTTTTATAAGAAGTTTCCAACTTAGCTCCAAATCCATACGATTACATAATGTTTACTGATTTGTACTCAGTTTTGATTACTACTGGTTTTAAAATTTTATTTGGAGACTATAGAGCAATCAGACTTTCCCCTCTGTCCTCTGATAGGGTTCAACCAGACCCTTTAAAGCAGGCGTGGGCAAACTTTGGCCCTCCAGGTGTTTTGGATTTCCACTCCCACGATTCCTAACAGCCTCAGGCCCTTTCCTTTCCCCCCTCAGCCGCTTAAGCTGCTGAGGGGGGAAAGGAAGGGGTCTGAGGCTGTTAGGAATCATGGGAGTGGAAATCCAAAACACCTGGAGGGCCAAAGTTTGCCCACGCCTGCTTTAAAGTCTGGAAGGAAGCAGTGGATGAATTGAGCAGAGTACGACCCCTGTAACCACACAACAGATATGCACACTTTTACTTATCCACACTTTCAATTATTCAGTTATTCCAGTGATTCTCAACCTGTGGGTCCCCAGGTGTTTTGGCCAACAACTCTCAGAAATCCCAGCCAGTTTATCAGCTGTTAGGATTTCTGGGAGTTCAAGGCCAAAACATCTGGGGTCCCACAGGTTGAGAAGCACTGAGTTATTCACTTAGGACTTCCTTATAAACTACAAGCAGTCCCTGAGTTACAGACATCTGACTTACAAACAACACATAGTTAAGAGCGGGGGTGAGACAACAGGAAGTAAGAGGAATCTCCTCCTCAGATGGGAAATTCACTCCTGGAAGAGTTTTCATGCTTCCTACCAATCCTTAGAATCATAACATCAGAGTTGGAAGGGACCTCATGGGCCATCCAGTCCAACCCCCTGCCAAGAAGCAGGAAAATTGCATCCAAAGCACCCCTGACAGATGGGCATCCAGCCTCTGTTTAAAAGCATCCAAAGCAGGAGCCTCCACCACAAGCTCAATGTTTCAAAATCCAGTTGTCACAGGGACAAAAAGCGATGTGAAATCTCCTGAACAGGGGTACAGTCAGGAAAACAAACACCACATGGGTGTTAACTCTTCTGTATGCAATCAAAAGTGTGTGTGTGCACGCATGTGCATGTGTGTGTGTGTGTATGAGTGTATGAACGAGACTGGAGTTACTTTAAAAATGGACCAGTTCTGGCTTATATACACATTCAACTTAAGAACACTCCTACAGGACCAATCTTGTTTGTAACTTGGGGACTATCTGTATAGCCTTTTTAAGGTTGTTCATGCCATTTAAAATATTAAGATGTCCTATTAGCAGTTCGAAAGCATGAAATGAGAGTAGATCAATAGGTACCACCTCGGCGGGAAAGTAAAGGGGCACCTCATGCAGACATCCTGGCAAAAAGATTGGAGACGTCTATGGACAGCAGGCTCCTTCACATGGAAAACGAAACAAGAGCACCTCCCCTGGCTGGAGCTGAGCATCGCCTCCAGATGCCAGAGATGAAAAGGGGAAGGCCTTTACCTTATTTGTGTATTGTATGTCGTTGCTTGTTGTGTAAAAAGGCATTGAATGTTTGCCTTATATGTGTACTGTAATCTGCTCGGAGTCCATGCAGGGAGGTAAAGCAAAATATAAGTAAAGTGCATTATTATTATTATTATTATTATTATTATTATCCATGAAAATCTGGGAACTCTATTTCCTGCATATAGATATTATACTGTAATTCTTGGCTGCAAAGCTAGTTATAAAGTGGCTGTTTGAAAAAAGAAAGGAGGGATAGATCTGGATCTCCTTAAGACAAAATGAAGAAGTGAAAATGCAAAGGATTTTGCATGGCTTTCCCATTTGTTTTATGACTGCTGGGGATTATGAGCATCCATTGCTGTCTTATATCTATCAGAAATTTTTTGCCATTTAGGTGTGGCATGTATTTCACCCTAAATCCATTACATTTTTTTCTGGAGCAATTTGCAATTTTTGAAGACTACAAATCTGATCTTAATTTGTACTGAGATGTGCAGTTTTGTATTCAATCCCCCATAAAATATTCATTTTAATAACGTATTTTTAAAAATGGAGAGCTGTGTTACAACATTCAGAGCTGGCCACAGTCAGAAGGGTAGAAGTATTCTAACCTGAGTATGAGTCTTGGAAATATGAATTAGGCAAATTTGCCCACTATATTAACCAAAATCCCTTCCCCATCCAGAATCTCAAAAGATTGTGTGGATTCCATTTGGGAATGAAGACATCAAAACCCAGGGAAAAGAATTCCCACCCATTTACATGCCAGGACTCTTTTTTCAGGCGAACTATGTGCTAGATTCAATTACATTTTACAAATCAAGTCTGATTCGTCAAAGCAGATGTTGTCTCTCAGATGATCCCTGGATGCTGTAATGTTGACCCTGTTAATAAGCTATCTGTAAAATCCCTTGTAAAGCAACTGTGCAAACATATTTAACATAAAATATTAACACAACTAAACGTACAATTGTGCGGTGTACTTATGATCTGGTAAAAATACCAGGATGTATGGCCAAGATGTACAAAATACAGTCTAACTCAGAGCAACCCCTAAAACGTGGTGAGGAAGGAGCCTTTTCCCCCCTTCAAATCATCTTGCGTGAGCTACAAATGGACTCAAGGCATGCCTTGGCTCCAGATGGTGAGCAGCTATTGCTAAAGCCAAGAAAAAAACAAAACAAGAAGGCGCATGCAGAATGCAGCACTCATTTATCTTATTGCCCTGAATGGAAAGCAAAAGCAGAAGCATTCTGGGGAAAGCCTTGTATTAAATTCTTGCAAATAAAACAAAGCAAATTCTCTTTCTGGGGAAAGAAATGAAACTAATTTTGGGGAATGAACAAAAGAATATACTCTATTTATGGTCTATTTTGAAAAAGAAGGAAAATATCACATCTCTCCCTGCCTCTCCAGTTCAATGTCTTGTTGTTTTGCCTCCTTATTAGCGTGAGCCACAACGACCACATCAATTATCACATGAACATTACAGTTAGCAAAAGAGACAAAACAAATTGCCCTTCTGCCATTTCCCATTATTATGTTCCTTTGATGCACAGGAGAGCTTGGGATAGTTACAGAAAACAACGCCTGCCTGCTTACATTACTCCGATGCAATAAATATTACAATGTGAGGAAGGAGGAGAAGGAAGAGAAGGAGAAGTTGACAATATCTTCCTCTTAAGACAATGGGTTGCAAGCAGTACCTTGTATTTAGCAGATAAAATTTAATTATCTGGTGCATCTGGTGGCGCAATGGGTTAAACCCTTATGCCAGAAGGACTGCTGACCGAAAGGTGGGCAGTTTGAATCCGGGAAGCGAGGTGAGCTCCTGACTGTCAGCTCCAGCTTCCCATGTGGGAACATGAGAGAAGCCTCCCACAGAATGATAAAACAACCGGGTGTCCCCTGGGCAACGTTCTTGCCAATTCTCTCACACCAGAAGCGACTTGCAGTTTCTCACACACAGGCACACACACAAAAGCAGATAATATTGCCTAATGTACTGCTTCTTACACTGTAAGTCCTGACACTAAATGGGGTCCCTTTAGCTCAATGCTGGGGTCATAAAAAATTGGCAACAGTAAAAGGCTTCTCAAGGCCACCCATCTGTCAGCAGCAATGTGCCGAGTTTACAACGTAATCTGCAGAAAATGCTTCAACTGTATTCCACAAAAAGAAAAACCAGGCTGTTTAGCAAACCTTGTAAATGCTGATTGATTTTTCTGTAAATGTTTGATTTTAAAACCTATTTTATATACCTATATATCTGGAGTTGTGTAAGAATTGCTTGGGAGGAAAGGGGTGGTGAGTGGAAATGGTTTCAGAAGCCCTGACTTATGAATAGGAATGGAGGATAAGTTTTATTTGACTTACATTTTGCTTTTAAAATATCCAAATTTGCAAATTTCCTTATAACTTTGAAATAACCTGGGGTTTAAACATTTTTGAAAAGATAAACAGAAATGGACCCATCTAGATGGAAGCATTCTTCTGTTAGTGTTCTCATCCACCAGCATAATTCTGACTCAGTTCATGTTTTGAAAAGAATGTACAACTGCAAATTTATTCACAAATCTAATGGAGAGGACTTCAGATTCCATTTTGTTTTTAGAAAAATAAATATGGAACGAAACAAAAAGTGACAGATTTTTTCCATCCTTTCTTACAACTCATGCATTCTGTTTCAGACTCCTGCCGCCTCCATAAACAGAGATTGGAGAATTAGCCTTTTATCCACCAAATGATCATAGCAGTGGTGACAGTTGCTTTGCAAGCTATTACACAGCCCAACCAAAATTAGTCTGATGTCTTGTTTTTTAGGCTTGGGGTCATTTGGGGTGTTGATTCAGAATATTGCATTGAACACACCACATCAGCTTTAGTTTCTTAGCTATAGTGATTATGGTTTTTCTATGGACGAGCAGATGAAAAGTGGCAGACAGCATATGTTCTGCATCTCAAAAATTAGAACTGATAGGTGGAAACTGGTGCCATTTTTGGAATCAGCGGGTCAGACATACCCAGAAACAGGTCTAAAATTGGAGGCATCCAAATGTATGTTGGCTAGTGATATTTTTCAGCCACTATGGACTGTCACCTTGTTGTGGTGAGGGGGCTTGCGTGTTCCAATGAACCCGTGGGAACAAAGACTGGAGTCGCGCACTCCCAGGAATGACCATGGGGGAGGTTCCAGACCAAGCACAGTCCGAAGACTCAAAGACCTCAATGGCAGAGCAGATGGAGGATAACATGGTACATGTTACAATGGCTGTGAAGGTGGAAGAAGGCTGTGACAGATTGAAAAGCCATGGTCGTCGTGTTAACTATGCCTCCAGTGGAACCTCACTCTGTGAAGACTGTGTGTTGATCAGCTGTACACTGACCCCCACACATTAAAAAAACCCTCATGTACAGGCATCCGGAAACCAATGCCCTCACTGCGGGAGAACATGCAGGTCAAGAATAGGCCTCACCTACGGATCCACCACCAGTACACCGAAGACAATCCTACTTGGACAACAAGGGATCGCCTAAATAAGTAAGTCTGCAACTCTCTGCCAAGGGTCTGAGAAAAGCAAGGAGAAAGGCATTGTGGAATGAAGAATTTTAAGAAGGATGTGAAGCAAGTTCAGAGAAGGGCAACACAGATGAAATAGATGAAAAAAGGTTTGGTGAACAAAATATATGAGAAAACGTTGAAGGAGTTGGGCTTGTTCAGTCTGGTAGAAAGAAGACTGAGGGGTGATATGGCTGAATTCTTAAAATATCTAAAGAGGGTGCAGGTTTGATCTCCGCTGACTCAAGAGGAAAGGACCAGGATGAATGGTTTTGAATTACAAGAGGGAAGAGCCTGACTGAACATTAGAAGGAAGTTGCTGTCAATAAGAATGGTTTGGGAATGGAATCAACACCCTAGAAAGGCGGCGGAGTCTTGTTCTCTAGGTGCAAAAAGAGGATGAACCACCATCTCCAATATCCCTTATTGAGCATGCATGAACAGGAAAGTAGTGCAAAAGGGAGAAAAGAGGTAGGTCTCCCTTATCAGTTACCCTAGCACAGTGTTTCTCAACCTGGGGGACGGGACCCTGGGGGGGTTGCAAGGGGGGTTTCAGAGGCGACACCAAAGACCATCCGAAAACACATGTTTTTGATTGTCTTAGAAACTCCTTTGGCAGAGAAGGCTGAAGATCTCTCCGCCTGTCCTTCTCTTCCTTTTTGGAAACAGACAGAGAATCCTCAAACCAAAAGGCCTCCTCCTGCTCTCTGGATATAGGTGAACTACAACTCCAAAACCCAAGGTCAATGCCCACCAAACATTTCCAGTATTTTTTGTGGGTCATGACCAAGTTTGGTTCAATTCCATTGTTGGTGGAGTTCAGAATGCTCTTTGATTGTAGGTTATCTATAAATAGCACAAACTACAACTCCCAAATGACAAAATTAATCCCCCAACCCCACCAGTATTCAAATTTGGGTGTAAAGAGCATTTGTGCCAAATTTGGTTCAGTGAATGAAAATACATCCTGCATATCAGATATTTACATTACAATTCACAACAGTAGCAAAATTACAGATATGAAGTAGCAACGAAAATAATTTTATGGTTGGGGGTCACCACAACATGAGGGGTTGTGGCATTAAGAAGGTTGAGAACCACTGCCTTAGCAGATCTATCAGTTTGGCCACCAAAGTAGAAATGATAAGAAAAAATGGAGGCTTGTGAAAGAAAAAAATATCTCTGGGTACATTGGAAAGAAGCCTTCCAAGTGCTCCCCAGGTAGTTCAGAATGTTTTTGTTTACTTATCTGAACTGGGTGCTTCATCATACATATCCATATCTTCAGTTTTGAATACTGAAAACTTTGCAGAAACAAAGTGTCATAGAGTTGGAAGAGGCCACAAGGAACATAAAGTCCAACCTCCTCTCATGCAGGAAAATACAATCAAAGCACTCCCGATAGATGGCCATCCAGCCTCCACTAAAAAACCTCCAGGGAAGGAGGCTCCATGACATTGTGAATGTTTTTTCCTTTTTGTGTGTTATGTAAGGATCTAACCCTGTCCCTTCTATCTTGTTTCTGCCTCTGGCATCAAACTTTCTTTTGTTAAAGAAAGAATGCCCAGGTGTGCATCTATTTGTGCATCTACATTTCTGGTGGGCCAAGTGAGAAAACAAAACATGTAGGACGGAGTCAGAAATCATTTCTCTAGTTCTGGCCACTAAAAATATGCCCTTCCTCTATGTTTTGTTGTAAAGAGGTTTCTTGATACTACTATAATAACAACCAGTAACCAATAATAGCAATGGAGATGTGAGTGACTTGGTATATCTTGTCAGAAATGTTTCAACTGCTCAGTGAAACTTTCAGCTTCATACGGCAAATATTATGGCCTTGTCATGTCTGATCTGAAAGTCTGAATTATCACTATGTACAATGGATCAATCTTAGGTAGAAAAAACATGGGAGGGAAGGAAAATGTGTGAAATTTCCCTTCCTCAGTGGTGACTCACAGCTACACCGTTTTTAATTAAGTGCCTATGCTACTTAGCACTTCCTTGGGGGTAACTAAAATGGATTTTGTTCCTCTCTGTTGCATACAGGATTCTATTCACACAAGCCCTCCTACACACTAAAACAGGAGGTCTCTACTTATGTTAGGAGATAGGAAAGGATCATTACTATACATAGTTCCCTGGCAGAGGACTGTTCCTTTGGGGGCTTTACACAGTTCTCTGAAGCCCACACATCCTGGCAACCAAACTGGGTGCACTTGCTGTTATCTTGCAGTAAAACCACTTTACAAATCACATACCCCTCCTTGACTTACTAGAACAGTGCCAGGGGCAGCTATCAATCTCTCCGCCAATTATGCCCAAATATGGCAAATAGCAGGCGCTGTTAACATTTGGCAGTCAAAATTAGGTGTGTTTTATGTTACATGAAAGAGCAAGCTCTTCTTTATGGGGTGAGCCTCGAGCTTGGAAACCGTCACTATTTGCTCTGATGGCGATTGCCAACATCCTCCAGCCAGGAACCATGCTGTTGCAGGATGCTGGGAGTTGTAATTCAAAAAGGAATGTTTCCTCAAGATCTGGCTAGGATGCAAGCAAAAAAAATCCTTCAAAGGTTCTACTAAGTGGCTAATGCTATGGCAATGAAGATAGAAGCAGAGAGTGCTGGTTGGTGGCCTACTTATCAACGGGGTGGGAAATTCACTTCAGGTTTGAGTCCAGACTTTAAAGAAGTCACTCAAGGGGGCTGAAATTTAACTTTAAAATAGGATCAGTACCTTAGACAGTTCCTTTATCATTTGATCTAAAATGAAGTGAATTCATCAACTCTACTGACATAGAAGTCGGCAGCTGCTCCCTTGTATGGTAAAATGTAGGTTTTGATTTGCATGCATAAGGTCTCATGTTAAACGTCTCATGACTCCATGCAAAAGAATCATAGAAACATAGGGCTGAAAGAGATCACAGGGGTCATCCAGACCAACCTCCAGCTATGAAGATTTTTTTTAAAAAAAGTTTGCTCTCCCACCAGTGAAATCACGAGACAACACAACTGCGTGAGTTAAATATGGGCAACTTTTATTATATGTTACTAAGCAATCTCTGTATGGTCTACCAGTCAATTCAGAGCATAAAACCTGTGCTTGAGCATGAACTTGACCATGAACTTGAACATGAATGTACATTTTATTTTTGGTGTGTAATAAAGTGATGCAGTGGCCATCAGAGACCACCTCAACCTCCAACAATGGCAAGACATCATGGTCCCCCTATGCAACCCAATGTTGTTCCCAAGATGACCCTTCAGGGAAATGAGTGGAGAATTCTGTCCATGGCCCTCTCCACTCAAGGCCACTCCTGCTCACCCTTACCTTGATTCATTCAACAACGGATGAGGGTTCGAGGGAATGAGGAGGAAGGGCAGGGAGTGCACTTACCGGTCCCCACCCACAAGTAGTCCCAGTGGAACTATTTTGCTCTCATTTCCCTGTAAGGGAGCAAAGCGCTTTCCCGCCCTCATGCTGAAGAAATATAGCAGGCCTCTATAGTGATTAGAGTGCAGGTGTTAAAGGAAGATTCAAAAGGTTCAAAATAACCTGTTTGTATTCCTGCGTATGTGGAATAATTATATGACTATTCTTTCAAATAAAGCCTGTTAATCTATTGAAACTGCTACATATATTAACTGTTCAAGAACCAAATAAACAAATATTCTTATTTTATTTCACCTGAAGAGTTCATGTGGCTTCTTAAACATTCCAGTGAAGGAGGTGGCCTATGAAATAATAAATTGGTGGCAGCAGAAGAAACCTTAGTAAATATTTGGTGGCAGCAAAGAAGAAAAATTAATATACAGTGTTAGCCTCTAACTGTCTGACCTTGTGTGTGAGGGCATGTGAGGGTCTCTGGTCCCCTCATGGCCTCACCTGGGCCATACCTTGTCATTTGTCCTCCATAATTGTTGCATCAGACAACTGCACATGGAGCGTGGCCATTTTTCCTTCCTGCACCTATCCAACAAACAGCACCAAATCATTTCAGCATGGCTGAAGTAATCTAATGTTACTTCTGGTTATCACTTTTTTTCTTAGTGTTTGTGAGACTTTGGGTGATCTGGGGAAAGCAAACTTCTGCAGTTTTGGTAGATTTTGGCAGCTTTTGGGGCAGAAATTGTACAAAAATCACCCTCTCCTCCAATACTAAAGGACAGGTTGGCAGTTTTAGAATCACACTCAGAGGCTGCTAATGGGTTCCACTTTGTCCACCTTTGGAATAAACTCTATTTGAAGAACTTACAATCTAATTCAGTACAAAATCTGATGTGGCCAGTCTCTTGGAAACCTGCCATCCACAAAGCATGATAATTGAAAAACTACAGATCTTTATCTCTCCCTCCTACCATCCCGAGATACTAGACCAAGCCTGCATGGCTGGTGTAAGATAGAGGGGCTCCTAAGCCTCAAATCTCCATTCACACCTTGTTGCCACTGAGGAGGCATAACACAAGCTGAGAACAGCACTCCAAGCTCCTGTTATAGTCTGTTAGGTTGATAGCTCTTTCACAGGCATCTGGTGAATGCCTTTTGTGCGTGGAGCTGCACACACCACAGTGTCTTCGGCAAAGTTCATTGTATGTTGTACTTTTCAGATGATATGCCACCTCATCCAGAGTAGCTGCTGTGCAGAAGACAAGAACTCTCAGTATGTCGTGCTTATAGGACACCTGGGTTCAAAACTGCCAGAGCTTTCTTCATTGAGAGAACTAGTTCAGAGATGTAGGTTGCAGGAGGTGCAACAAATCTATTTTTCTTCCTCTTACATCACATCCAGTGAAAAAACATACTTTCTTCAAATATACCATCCAAAACAAACATATAGTAAGCTTTTCAAATTTGGGCCAGAGCTAAAACTTGCTGCCAAATATCAGCCTTTCAAATAACAAACCTAAATATTGACTAACTGTTAAAAATACAGAATGCTTAGCTTCAAAGCAAGACGATACAATGTTAGATAGATGAGTTAACGTAGAATTCTATAAAATGTATGAATGATGTTATTGGAAACTATAATGTGATGGAGTCTCCTTCTCTGGATGTTTTTAAACAGAGGCTGGATGGTCATCTGCTGGCAGAGAGTTTATTGTGCATGGCAGCTTATTATATACTAAGATTCCTAGATCCCTTCCATGTATCCTTTTTTTAAACCAGGCTTCATCCATCCTATATCTCCGTATTTCAAAATAATAATTATTATTTTGCCTAAGTGTAATACCACACATTTCTCCCTGTTGAAATTCAGCTCATTGGTTTGGGCCCAGCTCTACAATCTGTTAAGTCATTTTGGATTTTGATCCTATCCTTTTGGACACTAGCTATCCCTTCCCATTTGGTGTCATCTGCAAATCTGATAAGGATGTGTTCTATTTCAAGATCAAAGTCATTGATAAAAATGTTGAATAATACTGGGCCCAGCACACAATCCCACTGGTCATTCTTTCCAGGATGATGATGAGGAACCACTGGTAGGAACCCCTTGGATTGGGTCAGTCACCCAATCACAAATCCTCATAACAGTAGCATTGTTCACATTTTACTATTTTTTGCAAGAATATAATGGGACCCCTGGTGGTGCAGTGGGTTAAACTGCTGAGTTGCTGAACTTGCTGACTGAAAGATTGACGGTTTGAATCTGGGGAATGGGGTGAGCTCCCGCTGTTAGGCCCAGCTTCTGTCAACCTAGCAGTTTGAAAACCTGCAAATGTGAGTAGATCAATAGGTAAAGCTTCTGCAGGAAGGTAACAGCACTCCATGTAGTCACGCTGGCCGCATGATCTTGGAGGTGTCTACAGACAATGCCAACTCTTCGGCTTAGAAATGGAGATGAGCACCATCCCCCAGAGTCGGACAGGACAAGACTTAATGTCAGGGGAAACCTTCACCTTTACTATGGGCCAATTTGCCAAAAGCTTTACTAAAATCAAGATACACGACATTCACAGCATTTCCTTTATCTATCAGACTTGTAACTATAAAAAAAGAGATTAGGTTCATCTAGCATGACTTGTATTTGAGAAACCAATCTTGACATTTTGTGAGAATAGCATTTCTTTTTAAGTGCTTACAGATTGTGTAATTGTCTGCTCTACAATATTTCCTGATACTAATGTCAGGCAGATGAGGCAGTAATTGTTCAGATCCCCCCCCCTCTCCCACTTTGCAGATGGGGACAACATTTGCCCTTCTCCAATCTGTGAGAACTTGCCCTAAATTTAACTAATTCATAAAAAAACAACACTCACTTAAGTGTGTTTGCTCAACGTCATTGAGAAACCGTCCAAAACAAACCACTTTCCCCCACCAGCCTCATTAGAAATGTATAATCAGCCTCATTAGAAATGTATCATGATAAGTGAGGGGACACCTGCCAGCATTTGCAGCATGGATGTGAACTTCCAGCCTTGTTGACTTAACAGGTCCAACTTGTGATGTTTTCGTGGCCTCCTCATTCAGGGGCACATGAGCCCAGAAAGACTGGGCAGCAACAGATGCTCCTGTGCCATTCCATGCATGCGTGTCTCTATGTGAGCATCACGCATGAATAATGTGTGCTGATGCAATCAGAGGGTAGACGATTTAGCAAACTGCCCTTCACTGGAAGCATATTATTTCCCTCAGGCAGAGGTCTTGAAATCTTGAATGAAAAAAAGGGAAAAGGGGACGGAAAAAGGAAAGGCAACCCACAGGCTGCTGTCAGATGAGATGACAGAAGTCTATGCATGAAAAATGACACTGCTTGCAGAGGCTTCCAGGGGGTAACTTCTTGGGGCTTTCCAGTAGATCTGCCGCCTTTAAGCAGCATGGAGAAAGGGATGAGGGAACTGAAACAACTATCTTCTTCTAAATATTTAAAGATTCAAGAGTGGAGAGGAAGACACTAAGAACATTGGCTATGCCACTGATTAATCCCACAAGGCCAGGTGATTTCATTGAAGTTTTAACAATGTCACCTATTTTTGTTTCTCCGTTCAGTGATGCTTTGTGCTGGGTCACAGAGGAACTTTTGCACTTCAAAGCAACATGAAATGGCAATTTGTTCATCCTATTGCAGCGTTGCCTCTGAAGCATAAATGTTTGTCCAAGCATCGGACTTGGGAGAAGGAGCGAGACAGAGATATAAAACAACAAGAACTACTTTTCCTTACAGCAAGAGGGAGGTGAATCACCCCGGAGAAAAAAGAGTGCTCCTGGGAGCTGACTTTACTAGCTCAAGGTACCCAAGTAGGCATTCTCAATTACAAGGAAATATGTTCCATGGTTTTCTCTGCCAAGAATGCTTATTACTTCAAAAATTTGTCAAGGTTTCACTGGAAAAAACCCCAGACCTCTTCAAACATTACAGGGAATAAGATATAACATGTTCCCCAAAGAAACCTACAATGGTGTGAGTTACATGCGTGTGTTTTAGTGCTACCCATATTTCAAAAGGTTTTTGTATTTATTTCTTTTACACACACACAAATGGAATACATAAAGCCACACACAGAATATATAAAACCACCAGACAGAGAATCATAGAATCCTAGAGTTGGAAGAGACCTCGTGGGCCATCCAGTCCAACCCCCTGCCAAGAAGCAAGACAATCACATTCAAATCACCCCCAAAAGAAGGCCATCTAGCCTCTGTTTAAAAGTCTCCATAGGAGGAGCCTTCACCACACTTCAGGGTAGAGAGTTCCACTGCTGAGCAGCTTTCACAGTCAGGAAGTTCTTCCTAATGTTCAGGTGGAATCTCCTTTCCTGTAGTTTGAAGCCACTGCTCCACATCCTAGTCTCCAGAGGAGCAGAAAACAAGCCTCCTCCCTATGGCAGCAGAAAACAAGCTTGGTCCCTCCTCCCTACGACTCCCCCTCACATAGTTATACATGGCTATCATGTCTCCTCTCAGTCTTCTCTTCTGCAGGCTAAACATGCCCAGCTCTTTAAGCTGCTCCTCACAGGGCTTGTTCTCCAGACCCTTGATAATTTTATTCGTCCTCCTCTGGACACATTCCAGACTGTAAAGCAGTCATGGGCAAACTTCAATCCTCTAGGTATTTTGGACTTCAACTCGCACAATTCCTAACCACCTCAGGCCCTTTCCTTTCCCCCCTCAGCTGCTTAAGCATTTTGAAGCAATATTTCCAATGTTATACTATTCTCTTATCAAAACTTGCCCCCCAACATTAATGAAAACTATTAATAAAGCAACCCACTGAGTAATGCAACAAGTCTTTCAAAACGTATTGCAGTTAGGAATTGCAAATAATTAGTTTCAAAATTACGATAACAAGTACATGCCCTGCTCATTGTGGAGAAAACTATTCCTGAGGGCTGGATGTGGCCACATTCTTTTTAATTTAAAAAGATAACGTGCAGTAGCTGTGGAAATTTTCCTGTCAATGTAGCATGAGTCCAATCCAGGTCTTACACCAAACAGTGTTCAATGGGGTTTACTTTCCCAGTAAGTGGGGTCAGGACTTCAGCTGAAGTTCCAGGTGGCTGCATTTCAGTTGTGAGATTCCAATTCCCTGGATATTTACAATAAATCCAAGATTTTAAAAAATCTACCTAGTCTGTCACCATCTGCAGTTAAATGGCCAGGTTAATTTCTCAAGGCAGAAATAATTAATACCTTGCTGAGATATTTTCCAGCTCTGCTGTGGATAGGAATGACACCTGGGTTTTGTGCAGCCTCTGGCATTTGTTTATATACAGTACTACATCAAGGAATGGGGAAAAATACTAGAAAGTTTCTCAAAATGAGAACATTTGTCTCTTAGTTGTATTATGGAATAAACTCTGGGAAAAGAACCAAGGTAAGTAATTAGACTGGCTGAATTCCATGTTTAAGATACTTCTTCTAGACCACAGGATGTTGGCCCTTTCCTGAAAGAAAGGGGTTTCACGAAATATGTCCTGGGATACCATTCACCCTTTCAAAAAGTGCATGGCTTAGTAATCATACCAACAAAACATACTTTGCTTGCCTTTATTTTCATATTCATTGCGAATTACAGGAATGTAAAATACAGTCTGTTTGTTTAGGTCGCAGATGCTTTCTCTGTCAGAAAGTGCACAAGGCAGCTCCAAATGTCCTATTGCCAGAGACAAGGCTTGAAAGGGTTTCTTTTTTGGACTGCAGTTGCCAGACTATCTCTAGGGAGTTATAGTCCAAAAAGTGTATTTCCAAGCTTCATATAAGAGTGGAATTGGTCAGGAAGAAAGTTACCCATAAACATATTCTTGTGCTTAGAAGATGCTTACATCCTTTTCCTAGCATCAGTCTTTCCCCATTCAGTTCTCTAAGCTAGTCCCAGGTTCCATCTGGGAAGAGTTTTTCAGTCAGTGACTCTCCTTTTGTCCCTTCTCCCATCCATGTGCTCTTTTCGTCTTGATTCTGTATTGGGCTTAGAAGGAGCATCTTGCAGACCACAGAGGCGAGAGTCTACTTCTGCAGCCTGAAGGTATTGTCTAGATTGTGGCGTAATCTAAAATAAACCATGTGTAGTTCACGTTTGATCAGCCCACACGCTGCCTTTCCAGATAAAGAAAACATGCCATGCAGGTGAACAGTAAAGAACAAGTAGTTTGCTCTTTGTAGTTCAGAACAAAGTATGTACAATGTGATCAGTTGCATGAACTCACATAATGTCCTTTTATGAGAGATTTAAAATGGTCTTTCTTTTGTCCATATGGATAAACTCCTTCAGCAGCTCATGAAGCGAGAGCACACTCCAAACTGTCTCTCTCTGCTCCTCTCTTCATCTCTCCCTGCACTTGCATAGCTCAAGCCTGAACAAAAATGTAACAGTAACTAAAAGTCCCAGGCTCAGCTTGCTCCCCGGGCATTGCCCAACCAATCAGCTTTATGTATCTTATTTTACAGATGACACATGCACACTCACTGATTCCTTGCATGCTCCAACAAAAATGAGGGTTTCTTAAACTTTTCCACTTGCAACCCCTTTCTACCTGAGAACTTTTAATGTGACCCTGGGTATACCAGTATATAAAATAGGTATAAAAATCAAATATTTATGGATAATACACCAGCATTTGTTAGGCTTGCTAAACAGGCTGATTTTCCTTTTTATGAAGTGGAGCTGAAACATTTTGCAGAGTCCACTGTAAATGCAAAGCAACAGATTTGTACAAATGCCTAAAACAGCCACTAGGTGGCATTTAGAAAAAAAGAGTCTGGGTGCATTATGACTCTAGAGCAGGCAAGGGCAAGCTTTGGCCCATCAGGTGTTTTGGACTTCAAATCCCACAATTCCTAACAGTTTGCCCATGCCTGCTGTAGATGAACACTGAAAAAAAGAGATGGACAGTTCAAACTGGAAGTTTGGCCAATTTTATATGATACTATTCTATTATCATATATTATATGATACTATTGAGCTAAACAAGAAGAAGGTGTTCATTAATGCAAATGTCTTTTGGGTCAGAGATTGGGAGAAAATAGGTAGAGACATAGACGGCCGTGTGGGTGGGTGGATAATAATAACAAAAAATAATAAACTTTATTTGTACCCTGCTACCATCTCCCAGAGGGACTTAGCTTACAAGATACTCAAGATGCAACCACACAAAATACAAAAAGTGTATTTCTGGATGGCCAGACAGACAGAAAGATAGATAGAATTATGCAGGTCACGTTGCTGTGGGTCTTTCTCTATTACTCTTTGCATTGAAATAATCATAGGAAGCTTATGAAATATCATACTATTTTGTACGTCTTCCTCAACACTATTAATTTGCTAATTGCAGTTGTCTTATGCTATTCCCCACCATGTTCTTTTTGATCCTTTTAATAGGTAATGAATCCCGGGAATCTTTACTTTCAAGTTGCACGCTTCAACACTTGAGCCCTGGGCCGTCCAAGCGCTTTGAGGCATACAGCCCATGGAAGCGGCTTTGGCCTGCATTCTTGCCTTTGGCAGCTGGATCCAGCCCCCAAGTCCTTATCACGCAGAAATGTTTTAAGCAAAGAAGTGCTCTTTTGCAATGCAAGGGTCAGATGAGGCAGATGTAGACAGAAATTAATTAGACCTTGTGCTTTTAGGCCCAATTAGAAAGCATGCATGAGTACAAATGCAATCCCAGCTCTGGTCCTATAGCAGGCTCTATTATGTCCTAGCCTTGAGACATGCCCAGGGGTTTGGGCTGGAGACAATGTCTTAGTTATTAGATTCAATGATTCATTGAAAGCACCATACTTGTCCTGAAGGTCCATGTAACAAGCAATCACATAGCCATGCAATGTATGTGTGCCAGGCTTCCTTGGAAATAGTTATGGCTAGGGACCTCTAGCGGGAACTATTTCGACAATACATGGAACTATTTAGTTACAGTTAGAGGCCGCAGTGATGTAGCAGGTTAAACTGGTACGTTGCAGAACTTGCTGATCAGAAGGTTGGCAGCTCGAATCTGTGGATAGGGGAGCTCCCATTGTGAGCCCCAGCTTCTGCCAAACTAGCAGCTCGAAACATGGAAATGTGAGTCGATAAAGAGGTATCGCTTGGGTGGGAAGGTAACAGTGCTCCATGCAGTCATGCTGGCCACATGAACTAGGATGTGTCTATGGACAACGTTGGCCCTTCAGCTTAGAAATGGAGATGAGCACCAACCCCCAGAGTTGGACACGACTGGACGATGTCAGGGGAAAGCCTTTTTACTAAATAGGTACCACTTCGGTGGGAAGGTAGCAATGCTCCATGCAGTCATGCTGGCCACATGACCTTGGAGGTGTCTAAGGACAACACCGGCTCTTCAGCTTAGAAACAGAGATGACCCACCCACCCCCCAGAGTTGGACACAACTAGACTTAAGGTCAAGGGGAAACCTTTACCTTTAGGGACCTCTATGTGAGTGAGGTGCTGTATGTACTCTCAGTTTTAGTCTGAACTCTTTTTCTAAAATAGGTTCAGCATCTTGGACAGTTGATTTATATTCAAGACTGAAACCCCATCTACACTGCCATATAATGCAGTTTCCAACTTCATTTATATGGCAGTGTAGATGGGGCAGTTGGTCCAGATCGTTTTTACCCACTTCCACTGATGTGAACCCAGCAATCACAATGTCTCTGAAACACCCAATTTCTCAATTGAAATGAGAATTCTGTGATGGCTTTTCTGTCTGGATCTTTTGTCCTGCCATTCCTAGAAATTTCTTTGATTTCCCTGTAGAATCTCTGGGTTTTGCTATTATCACTATTTCATGGATGTTTAAAGTAGGTTTCCAGACAAAAAACCTACCCTTCTGAAACAAGTACATTTTCATCACAAGACAAATTGAAGAGAGAAAGTATTTAAATGATAAAAAACCTATCAGGATTTGTCACATCTAAAAGCATTTTCCCATTGTTAGACTCTCTGCTAAAGAGATGATTTGGGTAAAAATCTGAACTACAGCAAAGATGGTTATGAATCATCACATTCAAGGCTTCACTGGATGTACAAAGTGGTCCAAAAGATGTTAAAATTTGAAAAAGAGCAAAGATCCAGTCAAGATAATCAAATAGCGCCATGCCGCTACACTTAAACACCATCCTGTCTTTCCACAGATTTCACATTTAAATGGCACCTTTTCGAAAATGTTCTTGGTAGGGGCAGAAACATTAGACTCGTACTTGTCCACAATGATTTCACTTGTGTTAATTCATAACCTGCTACAATTTAAGAAAACCACAAGATGAAAGATCCTACTTTGAATGCATACTTCAACAATACACTAAAATATCAGTTTTTGTGTGTGTACTGGGATGTTGTTTATGTTGTTCATAGAATCATAGAGTTGGAAGAGCCCTCGTGGGCCGTCCAGTCCAATCCCCTGCCAAGAAGCAGGAAAATCACATTCAAAGAACCCCCGACAGATGGCTATTCAGCCTCTGTTTAGAAGCCACCAAAGAAGGGGCCTCCACCACACTCCAGGGCAGAGAGTTCCCCTGCTGAACACTTTGCACAGTGAGGAAGTTCTTCCTAATATTCAGGTGGAATCTCCTCTCCTGTAGTTTGATGCCCTTTTTCCACGTCCTAGTCTCCAGGGCAGCAGGAAACAAGCCAGCTCTCTCCTCCCCAACAGACGGCCATCCAGCCTCTGTTTAAAAGCTTCCAAAGAAGGAGCCTCTACCACACTCCAGGGCAGAGGGTTCCACTGCTGAACGGCTCTCACAGTCAGGGAGTTCTTTCTAATGTTTAAGTGGAATCTCCTTTCTTGTAGGTTGAAGCCACTGTTCTGCGTCCTAGTCTCCAGGGAAGCAGAAAACAAGTTCACTCCCTCCTCCCTATGACTGCCTCTCACATTTTATACATGGCCTTCATCATGTCTCCTCTCAGCCTTCTCTTCTGCAGATTAAATATGCCCAATTCTTTAAGCTGTTCCTCATGGGGATTGTTCTCTAGACCCTTGATAATCTTCGTCGTCCTCCTCTGGACACATTCCAGCTTGTCAACATCTCTTTTAAACTGCGATGCTCAGAACTGGACACAATATTCCAGGTATTGTCTGACCAAAGCAGAATAGAGGGGCAGCATGACTTCCCTGGATGTAGAAACTATACTTCTATTTATGCAGGCCAAAATCCCATTGTTGTTGAGAACTTTGTTGAAATATTGTATTTCAACAAGAAATGAGAAAAGAGAAAAGGTAATTGTCATTCTGATTTGTGTTGTTGGCTGCAAGTGTGAATTGGTTTGCTTAGTAACACAAACCAAATATAATCTTCCAGCTTAATGCAATTAACAACATCAAGCCTAATACAAATCATAACACTAATACGAATAGAATTTGACAGAGAGATGTAATATCAAATAGCTTGGAAACACTGACGTTGCAAAGAACTTATATACATTCTCTACAGGAAAGCGCAAAAGCCGGGTTGCAGCTAAACATCAAAAAAACCAAGATTATGGCAACAAGAATGATTGACAACTGGAAAATAGAAGGAGAAAACGTGGAGGCCATGACAGACTTTGTATTTCTAGGTGCAAAGATTACTGCAGACACAGACTGCAGCCAGGAAATCAGATTGCAGCTTACTTCTTGGGAGGAGAGCAATGGCCAATCTCGATAAAATAGTGAAGAGTAGAGACATCACACTGGCAACAAAGATCCGCATAGTCAAAGCCATGGTATTCCCTGTAGTCACCTACGGATGTGAGAGCTGGACCTTAGGGAAGGCTGAGCGAAGGAAGAGAGATGCTTTTGAGCTGTGGTGTTGGAGGAAAGTGCTGAGAGTGCCTTGGACTGCGAGAAGATCCAACCAGTCCGTTCTCCAGGAAATAAAGCCCGACTGCTCATTGGAGGGAAAGATACTAGAGACAAAGTTGAAGTACTATGGCCACATCATGAGGAGACAGGAAAGCCTAGAGAAGACAATTATGCTGGGGAAAGTGGAAGGCAAAAGGAAGAGGGGCCGACCAAGGGCAAGATGGATGGATGGCATCCTTGAAGTGACTGGACTGACCTTGAAGGAGCTGGGGTGGTAACGGTCGACAGGGAGCTCTGGCGTGGGCTGGTCCATGAGGTCATGAAAAGTCGGAGACGACTGAACGAATGAACAACAACAACAAAAGAGGAATTAAGAGGAAGAGACTTAGATTGGTACAAGTATCTACAATTGGGTAAATGGTCAAGTGACATAAGGAAAAACTAAGAGGGTCATCTGCACGTCAAATTAAACAGTTTGATATCACTGAAATGCCTATGGGCCCAATTCTATGTGCACCCGTGAGGAACTGATTTGGTGAGGGAACACACTTTGGCGAAGTGCGAAAGCTAGGTGTAATTGCTCTCAGGTCCTAGTGAACACGCAGTTGAAGTGGTGTCAAACTGATTAATCTGACAGCGTAGATGCACTGTTGGCTACTGCTGGTAGGATGTATGAGCTAAAGGACAAAAGAAGTCCTAAAGATGGAAAGATTATAGTGTGTATATATATGTGTATGTTTTAGAGCAGTGATTCTCAACCTGTGGGTCAACAGATGTTTTGTCCTACAATTCCCAGAAATCCCAGTCAGTTTACCAGCTGTTTGGATTTCTGGGAATTGAAGGCCAAAACATCTGGGGACCCACAGGTCGAGCACCACTGTTTTAGAGACTGCTAGGGTGATTAGGCGCTCCGTGCAGTCATGCCTGCCACATGACCTTGGAGGTGTCTACGGACAATGCCGGCTCTTCGGATTAGAAGTAGAGATGAGCACCACATCCCAGAGTCAGACACGACTGGACTTAATGTAAGGGGAAACCCTTTACCTACCTTTACTAGGGTGATTCGGAAAGATGGATGATCTTTCTTACATTACTGAATTGGGACATAATTCTGAATTAAGTTTTACAGGGTTGGAGCATGAGAACACATCTATGCACACCTTGTTATTTTATTCCAGGTGTCTCAGCCAAGAGGGAAATTGGGAAATTAAGGCTCTGAGTTCTTAGCAGTCCAAATTCTGTTGCAAACCATGAACATTAATTGCTACTCGAGCTCAGTCTTTATGGCGAACCAAGAGACTAGCTCAGAGAAGCTGAAGGGCAGACCGGTCCTTGTTGTGCCACAAGAGGAGAGAGCAGGTGTCCGGCTGCCAAAATGTTCAACAGAGGAAACAACTCTACATGACTCAAGCTAGAGACAAGCCATATGCTACAAAGGAATGCAGAAAATCCAAACGTCCCCAGCTAACGTGAACCAGGGGAAACGTCTGTCACAACCACAAATATGGGGATCCGTCAGAGCCTAAGAGGCTGCCAAACCTTCCCCGTCTCCCAAATGGAAACATGAAAAATGAGCTCATGGCTTGCCAATGTGGAAAGTATTTAAAGTGTTCTCTCTTCGTTCCTGAGGGAAGCACCACTGGCCCAGCATTTGTTAACCCGGAGACAAAACTTCCCTCTTGGAAAATGCAACTTGCCAGCAGGACTGGGACCTGTAAGGTATCTCTTTCTTGCCTGGTTTAATTCCTACTGAGCTCAAAAACCTGGGCAAAACCAAATGCCATGTACAAGTGGAGTTTCATTCATAGAATCATAGAGTTGGAAGAGACCTCGTGGGCCATTCAGTCCAATTCCCTGCCAAGAAGAAAATTGAATTCAAAGCACCCCAACAGATGACCATCCAGCGTCTGCTTAAAAGCCTCCAAAGACAGAGCCTCCACCACACTCCGGGGCAGAGAGTTCCACTACTGAACAGCTCTCAAAGTTAGGAAGGTATTCCTAATGTTCAGGTGCAATAACCCTTTCCTGTAGTTTGAAGCCATTGTTCTGCATCCTAGTCTCCAGGGCAGCAGAAAACAAGCTGACTCCCTCCTCCCTATGACTTCCTCTCACATATTTATACATGGCCATAATGTCTCCTCTCAGCCTTCTCTTCTTCAGGCGAAACATGCCCAGTTCTTTAAGCCACTCCTCACAGGGTTTGTTCCCCAGACCCTTGATTATTTTAGTCACCCTCCTCTGGACACATTCCAGCTTGTCAATATCTTCCTTCAATTGTGATGCCCAGAACAGGACACAGTATTCAAGGTGTGGTCTAACCAAGGCAGAATAGAGGGGTACCATGACTTCCTTGGATCTAGACACTATACTCCTATTTACAAAAACCAAAATCCCATTGGGGTTTTTTTAGCTGCCGTATGACATTGTCGGCTTATTCATAGGGTAAGAATGTCTCCTCATTTCCTTCAAACTGTGATCCAACCCAAGGTGATCCAGAGGGTATTGTAACTCTGGAGCAGACTTTAACGGCATGATGGAAGCCCCTTTCTGTTAGCAGAACTTCCTTCATTGGTGCAATGAATCAACCCATACAAGTGTTTTGGATTTATCATTCCAGATTTAGGTTAAGGTTTGCAAGACTGGCTCTAAACACCGAACAAAACCAACTTCTTCATTGTAGGCAGAAAAAAACTAGCATGCTAAGAAGAGTCATCACTTTGATGAAACTAGTTTTCTGAAGCCTTTAGTCAGACAGATGTGGCACATCTCAGACACAAGTTCACCAGTTTGGTGAGAAACAAGGCAGGGAAAGAGGGTGTAATATACAGCATCTCTTTCAATACTTGCTTCCTGTCCTATATTTATCTATCACATGTTAAACAAGGTTAAACCCTTGTGCCAGCAGTTCTGAAGACAGTGGGTTGTTGTAGGTTTTACCAGGCTATATGGCCATGTTCCTGAGGCAATTTTTATCCTGACATTTCGCCTGCATCTATGGCAAGCATCCTCAGATGTAGTGAGGTACTGAGGATGCTTGCCATAGATGCAGGCGAAACGTCAGGAGAAAAATTGCCTCCAGAACATGGCCATATAGCCCGGAAAAACCTACAACAACCCAGTGATTCCGGCCATGAAAGCCTTCGACAATACAGTTCTGAAGACAGACAGGTCGGAGGTTCAAATACGGGGAAAGCGCAGATGAGCTCCCTCTGTCAGTTCCAGCTCGCCATACGGGGACACGAGAGAAGTCTCTCACAAGGATGGTAAAACATCAAAACATTCAGGTGTCTCCTGGGCAACGTCCTTGCAGATGGCCAATTCTGTCACACCAGAAGCGACTTGCAGTTTCTCAAGTCACTCCTGAAACACACACACAAAAATCTATTACATTGGAACAAGAACTTCTAAAAATTTCCTTACTGCTTCCTTTGAGAACAAAATTAGCCACAACCTGCATTCCTAATATACTGAGAGGTGATATTCTGAAAATCCCTGGAATGCAAATGCAAAATTAAAATACATAGCCCACAGTTAGCACGACATATTAGGATGGCAATGATGAGTTCGGAAGGATGTGTAATGATAAGCCAATGGAGGTGGTTGAAATGTAACACTCAGGGAAAATAGAATCTGCTCTTTCCACACTATGCCTTGGGCACCGTGTTAATTAAATCTGACAATGACACTTCCTCACACACAATCCCTCCAGACACTCCATCTCGGCTCCCACGTGTATTCTCTCAAGGACTGTCCATCTCATGTGTAGAGATGATCAACAAAGAATTACAGAACATTAGCATCAGCAAGTACGGAGTGAGTGAGCAAGTGAGAAAAGAATGGAGAGAAGCCGTTTAGAACGAATTGCAATCAGACCAAGAACATTTCTCTGTTTTGATTTAGGTTTGTGATGTTCGCTTTGACAAACCCATATGGAACTAGACCTTATTTGATTTCATTCCAAAGATTTTCATGCCTTTGTTCAAATTATGATGTTTTCTCAAGATGGCATGTAATCAGCTGGCAATCTGAACAACCAATTTCCAAAACAATCAAGCACAATAGCAATAACCATTTAAATACAGACCAGCAACTTTAACTAAAAATAGAGAGAAAATGTTGATGTTCTTACATTCTACCTAAAATGCAAGTAAGGAGGGAACCAAATTATGGAAGGAAAGGGCTTTCATAGATTTAGGGCTGATGCTGAAAAGGTTCTGTCTTTTGCTCCTGCCAAAATGACTAATCCTATTGATGAGCAGGACCTCTATAGCAGTGGTTCTCAACCTGGGGTCCCCAGATGTTTTTGGTCCTACAACTCCCAGAAATCCTAGCCAGTTTACCAGCTGGTAGGATTTCTGGGAGTTGGAGGCCAAAAACATCTGGGGACACCAGGTTGAGAACCACTGCTCTATAGCCATCGAGAGGTACAGAAAACAATCAGTATATTCTCAAATTGAGTTTTTGTGAATTTTCCGAGCTATATGGCCATGTTCCAGAAGCGTTCTCACCTGACATTTCGCCCACATCTGAGGCAGGCATCCTCCGAGGTTGCGAGGTCTGTTGAAAACTAGGCAAGTGAGGTTTATATATCTGTGGAATGTCCAGAGTGGGAGAAAGAACTCTTGTCTTGTTGTAGGTTTTTTCGGGCTATATGGACATGTTCTAGAGGCATTCTCTCCTGACGTTTTGCCTGCATCTATGGCAAGCATCCTCAGAGGACATCCTCTGAGCATGCTTGCCATAGATGCAGGTGAAATGTCAGGAGAGAATGCCTCTAGAACATGGTCATATAGCCCGAAAAAAACCAACAACAAGTGATTCCAGCCATGAAAGCCTTCGACAATACATCACTTGTTTTGGCAAGCTTGAATTACTTTACGAAAAAAGCAGTTCCTAGGCAAAAATGTCACCGCCTATAGCGACTATGGAATAGCCACTTTTGCAGTCATTCAACGGCATGCTGGGGAGGTCTACCTAGAGGAATCCTCTTGGAGGCATAGTTGACAACTGAAAACTATCGATAGTCAATGCGAGATGCATCTAGCATCCACACTGGAACCAAATTTGGCACAAATGCTCAATATGAACTTTGAATACTGGTGGGGTTGGGGAGGATGATTTTGTCATTTGGGAGTTGTAGGAGCTGGGATTTATAGTTCACCTACAATCAAAGAGCATTCTGAACTCCACCAACGATGGAATTGAAGCAAATTTGGCACACAGAACTCCCATGACCAACAGAAAATACTGGAAGGGTTTGGTGGGCACTTACCTTTAGTTTTGGAGTTGTAGTTCAACTATATCCAGAGAGCATTGTAGAATCAAACAATGATGGATTTGGGTTGTTGTAGGTTTTTTTGGGCTATATGGCCATGTTCTAGAAGCATTTTCTCCTGACGTTTCGCCTGCATCTATGAAAGCATCCTCACTACCTCTGAGGATGCTTGCCATAGATGCAGGCGAAACGTCAGGAGAAAATGCCTCTAGAACTCAAACAGCATTCTGAACCCAGTCCACAATGGATCTGCACCAAACTTGACACACTACCTACATGGCCAGCATTGAATACTGGTGGGGTTGCGGGCTTGTTTTTGAATTCTGGGAGTTGTAGTTCACCAACACCAAAAAGGAAAGGAAAGGCAGAGAGATCTTCAGCCTTCTCTGGCAAAAGGGTTCATAAGACCATCAAAAATATATGTTTTCTATGGTGTTTGGTGACTCCTCCAAGGATCCCACCCCCCAGGTTGAGGATCACTGCAATAAAGCTTGCACATAAAAAAACTGATGACTTTTACTTATTCATAAGGACAGGGATCAAGCTATAGCCCTAAGAAACACAGCTATAGAGTTTAAATGATCTAATTTGTTTTCTTGTTCACATGAATGGGGCGAGCACTGCTTGTTTGCTTTCCTTTTTTGCCAGAGGGAAATAAATACAATATCTGGCATCTTATCTGCAGTAGTAATTTCTGCCCTATTAGACACCGGAAGGCTTCTGGAAGAGGTTAACCTTTGAGCATGTATCATGTGGGTCAATAAAAAGGCATCCCAGTCCACAGTGCGGCGGGAAAAAAAAATCAAATCTAAAAATCAATATACGAGCCACTCTAAAGAAAAAACAACAATAAACCCCTTTCTTATCACAATTGACGCACAGGAATACCACCAGAAAAAAAGTGAATCTAATCTTTAATTGCAGGAATGCCGTATCATACTTTTCCGCATATAGGTTGAAGTCTTTTCAGAAGTAAACAGTTTTATTGTTTAACCATATTCCGCTGTAATACTAAACCACCACATGAAAATGAATCAAAGAATTATCTTGCATATGAGAGATAAGGCCGTATTGACAACTAATAGTTAACTTGAGGTAATTGGCGCGATAAGACGTGTGTTTCAATGCTAATAATTCCAAAGGCACATGCTGAATAAGCCATCTACTCCAATAAGTTATGAATCCTAATGAATGTTAAGCCCCTGCCTCACCTTCTTTTATCAAACCTTTCAGGTTGATTGGGTTTAACCTCATACCATTTATTTTAGATTGCTTTCAACCAGCAGTTGGGATCATCAATTTAGTATCTCATTGGGTTCTTGCTATTGCTATTACACAGAGTCCCACTGAATGATCTAGAGAAGGCATGTATGGCCATGTTCCAGAAGTATTCTCTCCTGATGTTTCACCTACATCTATGAGGTTGAGAGGTCTGTTGGGAACTAGGCAAGTGAGGTTTACGTATCTGTGGGATGTCCAGGGTGGGAGAAAGAACTTTTGTCTGCTTGAGGCAAGTGTGAATGTTGCAATTGACCACCTTGGTTAGCACTGAATAGCCTTAGAGCTTCAAAGCCTGGCTGCTTCCTGGCTGACAAAGTTTGTTGGCAAGTGTTAGCTGGCTCCGATTGTTTCATGACTGGAATTGAGAGCAACATTCAAAAAACAGGGGAATTCCAAGCAGGAAACAATGAGGGCCAGCTTATTTATTTATTTACAACATTTATATGATGCCCTTCTCATCCTGAAGGGGACTCAGAGTAGCTTACAAGTAATATGTAAATACAATATATTATATTATTACCTTAGCACAATATTACTATATTGTACTATAACATTATACTGCAATATTATTAGTAACATTACATGTAATATAAAATATAATAAAATATAACACCTCCCAACAAAGGATTCCCCCAGGCAGGAAGCTTTGAAGCTGCGAGGCCATTCAATGTTAATCATGCTGGCCAATTGCAACATTCACACTTGCCTCAAACAGACGAGAGTTCTTTCTCCCACCCTGGACATTCCACAGATACATAAAACCCACTTGCCTAGTTTCCAACAGACCTTTGAGAATCCCTGCTACATATGTGGGTGAAACCTCAGGAGAGAATGATACTGGAACATGGCCATACAGCCCAGAAAACTTACAGCAACCCAGCTTATCCACATCTTTGGATTATTTCAATTGGTTCTTAGAAAAGACACTGCCCAACTCTTAGTATGGACATGGAAGGATGATTTCTCTCTATAGATATGTTTCTTTTGGAAAGGTAAGCTAATGATGCTTATCAAATGACTACATTAAAAAAGTCTAGCTCACCTTTTCTAGCATCTAGTATAATCAGCTGATTAAAATTGGTTCGGTAAGATTTCACAAGAAATGCAGATTTACATATTGCATTTCCAGAAGTCAAAAAGAAACACGCACTACTCTACCACAACCCACAGCTTTTCCAGTCGTCTTGCCATACTGTTGCCAGGGTGATTGATGAATCTATTGTTATTATTTCCTTGTTTTAAAAGATGTGCTTTAAAACATGATGAGCAGGCACTCTTTTACTACATAGCAGTAAAACCCAAAGAAACTACTAGTGCTTGAACAGTGGGTCATAAAGCTTATCTTTGCTGTCACAGCATCTCGGGGATGCAAGGCAGAAGAAGAATGACATTTACCTGTGGCTGAAATCACCCATGTCTTATTGCCTGTCCAATCCGGCACTAACAAGTATAACAAAATACAAATATATTCTGGGGTCGATGGATTTATACCAGTTTCAGCTACCTGGCCAGGGTTGCTGGGCAGCATACACAAGTGGGAGGTGAAGTCGTAAACTGATTCTGTATCTAAGTATACTTAACCTATGAAAACTTAGGCTACCAACTTCAATTCTCTTGTTAGTCTCTAAGATAATACAAGACCCTTTGTGGGGCTGCGGTAGCACAGCAGTTTAAAACTGCTAGCTGCAGGAAAGGCTGCTGACCGGACACTCAACAGTTCAAGTTGTGAGTAGGGATGAGCACTCAACTGTCAGTCTTAGTTCTCTGTCTACCTAGCAGTTTGAAAGCATGCAATGCGAGTAGATAAATAGGTACTGCCTTCTGGCGGGAAGGTAAAAGGGCGCTCCATGCAGACATGCCGGCAAAGATCGGAGAAGGGTACGGCCAGCAGGCTTCTTCGGCATGGAAAAATGGAACAACAGCACCTCCCAATGGCCAAAAGCCAAGAATCACCCCCAGATGTCGGAAATTGATAAAAGGGGAAGATCTTTGTTGGAGCATGTAAAAAGTTGGTGAGTGTATTAACTGAAAAATGCAAAGCACGAAGCTGAATGGTTGGGCTAAGCCTGGGGTGCTAGCTGAGCCTGGGAGTTTTGGCAACAGTTACCTGTTTAGGTTTTTCTGTGCAGGAGCTTGCCTAAACAAGTTAGAATATTTTTCTGCTTCTGAGCTGCTGGAAGAAGATCCTTCACATAGACACCCAAGGATCATTTGAATCTCTTTCAAAGGACACTGTGTGAGTCAATGCAACTGTCCACATGTCATGTATCATGTTCTGCAGTTGAGGGTGGTTGGTGGTGGCAGGCCTAGCAGTTGGTGTTGGAAGGGTTAATGTAAGTCTTAGTTCTAAAGGTTGAGTAAGCTGTAAGTAAGAGTTCATGGGTGAAAGGAATTAAGGGTGGAGGCATGCAAGAGATAGGTTTCAGCTCGGTGTTTCTGGATATAAGGAATTAGCCTTTGGACATCTTCAGGAGGAAAGTATTTGTTTTATCTTGGTGGTAGATGCTGCTGGATTTCCCCCAGATTTGTGGATTTTTAGTGTCCTGACCTGTCTCCCGAACCTTTGGAATCCTGGAACCTTGAATCTTGGACTGGCTTTTGACTACTGTATAGACTCTTGATCCCTGGACTTTGTTTATTGAACTCTCGGCATTTGACCTTTTGACTACGGAGTTATCTTGAACCTGCAACAGTGTTTGCTGTTTTTGTTTTATTTTCTATGGCTGAGTGCAATCGTTACATTTTATATTTTGGACTACTAAAACAGCCAGAAAGTAAGTGCTGTTTTAATTAAATTGTTTTATACAAACTGGGTTTTTGTTTGGTTCATCTCTGCCTCTATAAAGGCAGAGCCCTGGCATCGGGACACCACATGACTGTATATATGTTGCTCTGCATAACAAAGAGTAAACACCTTTTTCTTTACTGATCATCTGCATGGCATACCTTTTCTCTAGCAAGACAGATTGGTAAAGATGTGAACTACACGTGGTTTTCATTCCACCACAACCTTTAACTATCTGTGTATTTTATGTCATTGCATGTGTTAAAAAAGGCATTGAATGTTTGCCTTATATGTACTGTAATCCACTGAGTCCCTACGGGGAGATAAAGTTGAATATAAATAAAGATGATGATGATGATGATGATTCACTATGTTTACTATGGAATCTCCAAAGAACAAAGGTTGGAACTAATGCTGTATTAGAACCCACTTTTTTCTTCTTCCAAGGCTTCCAAAAGTCACCTGTGCTTTCAAAAGTCTGTCTCAACTTTACTTTGAATTCCTTTTCAGTTTAATTGGCAGTGACCCCAGAGGGCATTTTTCACAGAGAACAGTGGAATATATGTATTTTAAATAAATGAATTAAATAAATAATGTTTAGAAGGAGTGCACAACAAAGGCAGAATTCTTCATTCTGAACATCCTTTCATGTAATTTCTCCCACTGTCCTCTGTAGTCAAAGAGAATTTTAAAGGTCTAATGGGTTCTAAAATGTGCAAAACTTAGTTATGAGAGATGACAGTGGGAAGGAAGTTCATATTGCATGCAAAGATCTCTTACCCAGACCAGTTGGAGCCTTCTAGAACAGGCATGAGCAAATTTGGGCCCTCCAGATGTTTTGGATTCCAACTCTCACAATTCCTAACAGCCAGTAGGCTGTTAGGTATTGTGGGAGTTGGAGTCCAAAACACCTGGAGGGCCCAAGTTTGCCAATGACTGTTCTAGAACATTAACAGTGGCCTTGATCCGTAAAGACAAATCTCATAACTTAATATTTTATGGAAGATTACAGGAAGCCAAACAATAGCTTCAAATAGTAATTAAAAAGTGAGTGGATACTGGATGTATACACATAACTAAAATCACTGTAAAAGCTATACGCTTACATCACGCATGATTAGTGTTCTTGAACTCATTGTCAGTACGATAAGTGGTTAAAGTGGCAGCTTTGTACAGTTATTTTTCCAATAACTTCCTTTTGCCCAGCCTTGCTGCAAAATCTCTCATTATGTTTTTTAAAGGCAACATATTACTTGTCTCTATGGAGCTTCACCTGTATTGTACTTGTATTAATTGGGGAGCAAAATGTGATGTGCTCTCACTGGTTCAGACTCTCATATAAAGCAAAATCCAGAGTTCATTTAATTAACACAGTAGTGAAATGCAATAGCTGTTGGTAATAAAAACCAGTGTAGTGCCTCCAGCCCTACAACACTAGCATTATTATTATTTAATTATTTTAGTGTGGCTACTATTTTTGCAAAAATAAGGGAGCTTGATATTCAACAGGACAGTAGCTATGATGAGTCCAATCAACTCCCATAGATGAATGCAATCCGTTGAATGTGTTGTCGAAGACCTTCATGGCCAGAATCACTGGGCTGCTGTGAGTTTTCCGGGCTGTATAGCCAAGTTCCAGAAGCATTCTCTCCTGATATTTCACCCACATCTATGGCAGGCATCCTCAGAGTTTGTGAGGTCTGTTGGAAACTAGGAAGTGAGATTTATATATCTGTGAAATGTCCAGGGTGGGAGAAAGAACTCTTGTCTGTTTGAGACAGGTGTGAATGTTGCAATTGGCCACCTTGATTAGCATTGAATAGCTTTGAAGCTTCAAAGCATGGGTGGTTGCTACCTGGGTTGCAGCCTATACTGGCTATTAGGAATTGTAGGAGCTGAAGTCCAAAACACCTGGCGGGCCAAAATTTGTTCATGCCCAAGCTAGAGCTATGGGCCATACTCTCTTTATCCAGAATGAAGATAGTTAAACTATGGAAAAAAAATATAAAATATATTGATACAGAATTCGAACAAAGTTTTGTTCGAATAATAGTTTCACTGCTACCTGGCTTGACATTCTTTTTGCTAAATAAAAGCAAAATAAAAAAGCCCCACCTTGCAATGATTTCTGAATAACTAGTCTTCTTGAAACCGGAGTAATACTCTATCAGAAGCCACAAAGTAAAAAATTAATAGAAATGGGATGTAGCCAAATGAGTAGCTTAATAAATATAACAATAGTAATTTTAACTTCCATCTAATGCTTTAAACCAATGGTTCCCAACCTTTTTGGATCAGGGACCTCTTGACCAGGGACCACTTTGACTAGGTACCACCCTCCAACATCAGTACCAAAAGGGTTACAAATCAGTTTTTGATCAATTTTAGATTCGATTTGGTTATTTGGGGTGCTGATTCAGAAAATTGCATTGGATAGACCACATCAGCTTTAGTTTCTGATAGAGAACATATGCCATCCAGTAGTCACCATCTGCTCGCCCAGAGAAAAACATATTTCACAAGCCTCAGCACTACAAGAGGGTTTCGCAAGACAAGTTGCTCTTGTTGCAACGGTGTAGTAAAAGTGAGGCCGCTGACCATATTTTAGTTCTTGCAGACCACTGGTGGTCGATGGACCACAAATTGGGAACTACTGGTTTAAACCTCTGTTTCATATTGCAACAAATTCACTCTGCAGAAAAGCCCATTTCTCTGAACCAAAGAAAAGTTCATGCCTGATGATACCTGAATAAGGTATAGATACTGAGTATTTTATCTTGGTGGCCCGGAAGCTAAACATTTTATTGGGTAATTTCTTTTTTCTTCGATCACTACATACCACAAAAGTTGCTTATTGATCTCTAAAATACTTTTAACACTTTACCAATTCTATATAATGACTTAAGACAAGCCAGTTATTTACTGGGGAGTAAATCTATCCCTTCACCTCTGTCCAACTTGCACATTCTCAGCTATCCAAGAAATGACATTAAGTCTCTAGTGCTCCCTGTCACCAAAGGAAGTTATACCCAAGTGAGGGCTGTTCTGTGCTCCTGGGGATAATAATATCCTTGGAGAACGTGGGGTGCATGTAACATGAATAAGGGAATGTGCAGGCACGTGCCTGGATGCCTGTATTACATAAGGTAACCTTTCAGCCACAATTACAAAAGCCATACAGTTGTCCCTCCACGTTTGTAGTTTTGACATTTGTAGTTTTGACATTATTCACATATTTTATTAAAATGTTCTTTCTAGGAATCTCTAGCTCTTCCAGTTTGACTCTAAGGTCAACTTCCTCTGTTCATGTTAGAAAATGTAGATATTTCTAGAAAGAACCTCTCTCTAAGAATCTGTAGGTCTTCAAGTCTGAGTCAGCTTCCAGTGACTGTTGACTCATGCTGGAAAACCTAGCCATTCCTGGTGAGGTGTTTTCTCAGGAAAAGAAAATAGCAATTTCTTTCTTTATTTTTTTTTCACTTTCATGGGGATCCTGTGCTCCTAACCCCACTGAATGTGGAGGGCTGACACTGAAAGCAGTTATGCCAAAGTGAGGCTTTCCACTTTGGCATAACCTACTTTCCACACCTTGCTTACATTTAATATAATGGAATAATCTTGGATGACCTCGGTAGGGCCATAGCTATCCAACATTTTTTTTTCTAACTCACCCTTTCTTTTGGATGGGAAGGACAAAATGTTCTCTGAAGCCTGGCCATTGTTAGTTGTAGTTGCTGCTGAAAACACAGAAGCAACCGCTAGCGACCTGCATACATATATTGCCAAAAAGGGCACAATTTGTAACATGGCTTGTTTTTGATCATATTATAAAAGGAAGCTTCATCTTTGGCTTTATTGGGTGATGGACTTCTTTCAATATTCTATCCCAACAATAAAACTACGCTTAGCATAGCATACTACCTTGGAGGGTTTTGACTAGTGTATATCTGAAAAAATCCAAATTATCTGCTTTGAACTGGATTATATGGCAGTGTAGACCCGTATTATCCAGGTGAAAACCCGGCTGATACCAGATGAGAAACTCTCTCCTGGGCACACAGAAGACTGGGCGACTTGGAAGGTGCTGAACAGACCATGAGATGTAGAGCCAAGCTTAAGAAACGGGCCACAAAGTGGAGTCCACGACACGTGAGTGTGGAGAAGAGGAAACCATAGACCACCTATTACAATGCAGTCTGAGCCCTGCCACATGCCCAATGGAAGACTTTCATATAGTGACACCAGAGGCATTCCAAGTGGCCAGCTTCTGGTCAAAGGAAATCTAGTACAATGCCAAGTTTTTTTAAAAAACGTTGTTTGTGGTTTTTCTATAAATTATAACTGCATTCTCAATTCGCTTCTGATATGATAAATAAATCCAGTTCAAAGCAGATAATGTGTTCCTAGACTTTCCTATTAAAAACTTTATTTCAGAATTAATTAACTATTTTGTTCTACTGCAAAGGAAGACTTCACCCTGTAGCATAAAGGGATTTTCAGAAAAAGAAAACCAGAACCATTGGACATCCAGAGAAACTACAAGTAGTCTCCAGAAGCAACAAGTTTTGTGTCACTGTTGTAGTTGGACCGCAGGAAACTAAGTTCAACTTTCTGAAAACTATAAAGCTTATTGGCTAATTGATCACTATTTCTCCATTTCATAAGTTAGTAATAATAATAATAAATAATAAAATTTTATTTATACCCTGCTACCATCTCCCCAAGGGACTCGGTGCGGCTTACATGAGGCTGAGCCGACAATACATCAGCAAAAAACAACAGCAGTAATACAAAACAATAAAATAAAGCTCATAAACAAAAAAAATAGGCAGTAAACATTGACAATAACACAATTTTGCAGGATTATCTTGAAACTACAATGGAGCAACCTGTGAATGCTATCTCACAGCTTCCTGAAGGAACTGGACTAAAATACTAGAGATCTACAGAGTTTGAAAGCTTGCTGCTCTTATCAACACAGCCGACCCACACACTCTTTAGTCAATATCTGTTTCTTCTTATATAATATTACTAGCCGTCCCCTGCCACACGTTGCTGTGGCCCAGTCTGGTGTGCTTTGTGCGTGTATATATTTGTGCATATGTGTGTTTGCATGTTTACATATGTGTGTGTGTGTGGTTTTGTGTGTGCATTGTAATGTAATTTTTATTTTTTTAGCTTTTTAAGTTTCTTCTGCTGAGTTTTTCAGTGTTTTTATGAGTGATTGTCACTTGTTGGCCTGATACGTGCATTGTGTTCAAACTAAGTGTCAATTCGTCCAGTGGTTTTTGAGTTAAGTTTATCCCACAAGCAAACATTACATTTTTATTTATATAGATTATGGGACATTCTCTCGTAATTTTTGCATTTTCATTTCCTTGGTAGTAAAACTCATAAAATCAAATATGGAATAAGCCACATGACCCAGCAATGATATATTTCATTAAAGCATCAGCTTAATGCTCTCCCTATCTCTTGATTTTATATGGCCAACTGTGTGTCTGAGGGGTCACCATGCAAATATCATCAGGGAGCCTCTAAACAGATTTTCTCAAGAATGTAAATACTGCATTTCATTGTGTGTGCACACTGCAATGGCCTTATGGCTTCTCCTTACAGGAAAAGATACTTGTTTTAATATCTTACAAATAAGTACATATTTAATTTCCACTGAGGCTGCAAGGGAAGGCTGGAAAGAGATACCGTACTCTTTTGTTGGTTTCTTTCAAGCTCTGTACCAAATGCAACAGGACAATGAAATAAATGGTTAAATAGATGAATTTTTGGACAGAAGAAACACAAACGGGAAGAAAAGGGCAAAAGCAGCAGCTGTGGCAGCAAGAATTATGGTGAACATAATTCAGTTACAACAAAAGGGTTCACAACCTCTAATCCAACACCAGAATGTGAAAATGAGTTGTGACACCTAAGGGGCTTTATGAGGCCAAGTGGATGTGTGACCTTTAAAAACACATTTTCTAAAAGCAAACAAGTTCCTGCCTCGACCCAGATTCTAGTCAGGCACAACACAGCCCTATAAAACAAAATGTTTGAGTTCAAGACAGTATTATCTTCATAACACTTTCCAAAGTGCATTGGACAGCTGGGTGTTGCTGCCCTGTTAATCCACCAGAAGAAGAAACAAGGACTGTCTTTAAGGCATTAAAAGTGACATACTGCTATTATGACCCTCATTTTGACCCTATCATTGGGTTATCATGGCAAGATTTTTTCAGAGAAGTTTTGACATTACCTTCTTCAAAGGCTGAGTGGGTGATTTGCCTAGAGTCATCCAATAGGCTGAGTGAGGATTTGGATCCTGGTCTCCCAGAAACCTAATTCAGTGTTCCAACCACTATACCATGCTCTCTAAGGCTGAAGCTACACCGCCATATAATCCAGATTATCAAAGAAGATAATCGAGATTATCTGCTTTGAACTGGATCATATGAGGGCCCTTCCAGAGTGACCCTATATCCAAAGATCTGATCCACACTGCTAGATTTATTTATTTATCGTATCAGAAGCAAACCAAGGGTGCAGTTGTAATAATGTATTTAAAACCACAAGGTTTACTAAATGTCCTCTGAGCAGTAGCTGGCCACTTGGAGTGCCTCTGGTGTTGCTATAAGAAGGTCCTTCATTGTGTATATGGTTTGCTCTTCTCCACACTCGCATGTTGTGGACTCCACTTCTTAAGGTTGTATCCCGTGGTGCCAGAGCGCAGTCTCTACAACGCCTTCCAAACCTCCCAGTCTTCTGTGTGGCCAGGGGGGAGTATCTCATTTGGTATCAGCCATGGATTGAGGTTCTGAGTTCTAGCCTGCTACTTTTGGACTCTCGCTTGCTGAGGTACTCCTGGGAGTATCTCTGTAGATCCTAGAAAACTATTTCTTGGTTTAAGGCATTGGTGCGCTGGCTGATATCCAAACAGGGGAGGGTAAATAATGCTATATAATCTGGGATAAACAGAAAACCTGGGATCAGACCCTTGGATATAGGACCTGTCTGGAAGAGTCCTGGATCTACACTGCCAGTTCAAAGCCATCTACAGTTCAAAGCAGACAATCTGATTTTAAATGGCAGTGTAGATGCAGCCTAAGATGCATCTACATTGTAGAATTAATCTGTTTGACATCACTTTAATAAAGTTTATTAAACTGCAAAAACTTTGTTTTTGCGGTACATCCTGCAGCACATTTTACTCTAGTTGTCCAATGAATATTTCTTAGAGTCTCAAGCAATTCAACATAGTTTGTAGCAGCCACGAATATGAAGTTTCTGGGATATAACAACTCCTTTCAAAGTAAGTACTGCACAATTAAACAGGAAGTAACACTTTCAAATCAGAAACAGAAAATGTTTCAACTTTTGTTACATACTGTAATTGGGAGAAATGTGGGATACAAATAAATAAGATATAGCCCCCCACACAAAGCACTATACCATACTGGCCCTCTAACGTTGTTAGATGTTGTTATGTTTTGTTTGATGTTGCAACTGTTATTAGATTTTGTTTATTATGTTGTTTGTGGCCTTTGTGTGTTTTTACTTTTAATTGGAAACTGATGTTGCCAGGTTTTCAAAATAGCAATAAGGCCCAGTGGAAATTCATGACATGGACTGTTGACAATTAGGAAGTGGCTATTAATAAGTTTTCCTTCTGCCAAATAAAAGTATTTGTTTCAGTTATGCGTCCCTCTATAAACTTAACATATTTTGTACATTCATAAATTGCATGTCAGATACCTTTATTATGAATGGCCCAAACTCCAAAAGAGATTCTTTTATCCTGATCTATGTACAAGGAAAAGCTTTCTAAATCTCAACCAGGGAACACCTATATTTGATCCTACACGGGAGATTTTCTGCAACCCCTAAATAAAGGACATTCTTTACAGTAAGGGATACCTGGCAAGCCTACCAAAACCTAATGTGTGTCACTTACGTGCCAGAACTCTGAGGTTGTGAAGAAACATGAGGCTGAGATGACCCAACACTTACTGTTTCCTTGAGGTTTTTACAAGAGGTTTTTTGACAAAGTTCCTTCCCAAAGATTACTGGGCAAATAGTGAAGAGGGTTACTTACATGAATCAATACCTAGTAAAGCAATATCATGATTTTCTATATTTTGTTTTTATTTAACAGTCACATCACTGCTTTTCTTCTTTATCGGTGGGGGAAAAGAACACAGAAAGTACTAATAAATGGATATTCTTATAATGGTAAGACATAAACAATGTCTCAATGCTTTGCAAAGTTCTGTCAGCCATCCACATTGGCTGGAGTTAGGGACCCTCATGAAAGTGGAAAAACACAAATACAATACGACTACTTTGGCATGAGAGAAAGCCTCTCTGAATCCCTGGATCCTCCAGCATGGCTCTATGGTCAACCTCCACTGGAAGCTGATCACAGAAATTTACTGGCAGACATACAGAATCTGAGAAAGAGCAATTCAATCAAATCCTTCAAATAATCAAATCTGCAAAAGTCAAACCTGAAAATGTAGAGGGCCATCTGTAGTTGTACAAACCATCACCACCACTATCCAATCTTTATTCTGCTATGTTGGGCTCTTACCAGATCATGCTTGTAATCCTATATCACTGACTAAGCACAGGAAGTTCAGAAGGACTTATGCATCCACAGGTCTTGTCTCTGATGGATAAAATTCTCTAAACTGCCTTTTGGAATGGTTGAATTATAATAATAATAACTTTATTCTTATACCCCGCCACCATCTCCCCAAAGGGACTCAAGCCAGTTTACATATGGGTCAAAATGCTCACAAAAGCAAAACAATCCATTAAAGCAAAAACACAATTAAAATCAGAGCATAGTAAAGTATAACAATCCAGATAAAACCACAAATAAATTAAATATAAGAATATAAAACAACAATGTTGGAACTCAAAACAATGCCCAATAAAACCAATAACCAGTAATACAATGGGAATGACCAGGAAATAAAAAGAATCAGGCATGGTATAGTGCAAAAACAGGACAGGGGTATTGAATGAAGTGCAGAGAATGAAATATTATCAGGGACTGGGCATATATACAATGTTAGCTGAAACATCCAGGTTTTTAAATCCCCGTGAAAGGAGGACAGTGTGTGAGCTTGCCTAGTTTCCCTGGGGAGGGAGTTCCAAAGTCAGGGGCCACCACCGAGAAGGCCCTCTCCTTTGTCCCCACCAACCGTGCTTGTGATGGCGGTGGGAGCGAGAGGAGGGCCTCCCATCATGCCAAGCCATTAAGATTCTATCAGTTGGGTATGATGGATGCTGTAGTCTAAAACACTTGGAGTTTATCAATATGGAAAAACAGATGTAAAATCATAGGAGGGAGCTGCCACAAAATGCAGTGTGGCTCAATCCATTCTGAACAATTATTTGGGGCTTCTGCCAGCTTGAAACAAGAGTCTTGCAAGCTTCCCTGAGATTCCCCGGAGAAAAGACTGAATAAATATATAATATATAAATTCTCTTTACTAGAGCTGCCTTGAAAGACAATTAAAATGAAAATTTGCAGCACTGTTGCTCACTAACAAATCTGACTGAGCTTCACAAGGCAGGGGGTAAATATTATGAAGAGAATTCATATCACCAGGGAGTAAATTGTCTGTTTTCCGTTGCGATGGAAATTCTAGGCACAATTACAAGTCGACTTGAGCCAAGCTGGAGTGCTTTCTTTACATTGGGCACTGCAGTGTTCAGGCTGTCTCCTTTTGCTAAAACTACTATGTCCTCAATAGCATTGCTAGTGAATTGTCTCTTAGCGCAAATCTTGTGTGCTTATCATTTCCAGTGTTATTTGGAGAGGAAAATCAAATCATTATCTGCTTCTCGGTGTGAAATTAAATATTCTGTCCTTTCCTTGCACATCGATTTACTTTTTTCCTGAAAAAGGAACTAGCTGTTGTTATAGTCCCAAGTGTGGAGTGCCACCACATTTAAAATGGCCACTTTCTCATTTGCTCTGGTTACATCCCGAATGCCCTGGTTACATCTCAAATAGATGACTGCAATACACTCTATGAGCCTTTGAAGACTGTTCGGAAGCTCCAAATGGTCCAATGGGTGGCAGTCAGATTGGAGCGGCGTATAGGGAGAATACAACTCCCTGTCACGTCAGCTTCAATGGCTGCCAGTCTGCTACCAAGCAGAATTCAAAATGCTGGCTTTAGCCTATAAAGCCCTAAATGGTTCCAACCCAACTAACCTGTCCAAACATATCTTCCTCTATGAACCATTTTGGAGATTAAGATTGATCAGGAATGCCCTGCTCTCGGTCCCACCTCCTTTGTAGGTGTGACTGGTGGGGACGAGAGGCAGGGCCTTCTCAATGGTGGCCCCTCGGCTGTGGAACTCTCTCTCCAGCGGTTAGATCAGCCCCCTCCCTCCTGACCTTCAAAAAGAGAGTGAAAACGTGGCTCTGGGATCAAGTGCCACTCCACCACTTTATGTAGTCATACGCCTGTAACTTCAGAAGAAGACTAGAACTTTGAAGGGCAACTATGAAGTTAAACAAGATCCTGAAGTGTCAAGAGCTATCACTGAATACGAAAGTTAGGACTATCTGGGCCATTGTACATATGGCTGTGAAAGCTGGAGAGTGAAGAAAGCTAATGAGAAGAATATCAACTCATGTGACATGTGATGCTGAGGGAGAGTTCTACAAAGGACCGTTCAAAAGACTAGCAAATGGGTTCTAAAGCAAATAAAGCCTGAACTTTTCCTAGAAGCCAAGATGATTAAATTGAGACTGCCGTATTTTAGACATAACATGAGAAGAGAAGACTCACTAGAAAATACACTAGAGCTTGGTGTGGTAGAAGGCAGTAGGAAAAGAGAAGGCCCCATTCCAGATGGATGGATTCTATCATGGACGACACAATGCTGAGTCTGCAGGACCTGAACAGGACTGTTGAGGACAAGGTGACTTGGAGGTCTTTCGTTCATGGAGTTGCCATATGCTGAAGTTGACTTGACAACAGTTACCAACAGTAACCCCCATCAACTGTAACAATAATGTCATGGTGCCTTGTTGTTGTGTGCCTTCAAGTCATTTACAACTAATGGCAACTCTATCACGAGGTTTTCTTGGCAAGATGTGTTAGAAGGAGWTTAGCCTTTGCTTTCCTCTGAACCTTYCCAAGGTGATCTAGTAGGCTTAYCTAGGTGGTGGAGGTTTGAAGCCTGATCTCCAGAACAGTAGTTCGACACACAAACCAAGCAGGATAARTAACCCTAAGATAAAGGTTTTCCCTTGACATTAMGTCCAGTCGTGTCTGACTCTGGGGGTTGGTGCTCATCTCCATTTCTAAGCCAAAGAGCCGGCATTGTCCATAGACACCTCCAAGGTCATGTGGCTGGCATGACTGCATGGAGTGCCATTACCTTCCTGCTGGAGCGGGTTTTTTTTTTTTGTCGTGTCAGGAGTGACTTGAGAAACTGCAAGTCACTTCTGTTGTGAGAGAATTGGCCACTGCAAGGACATTGCCCAGGGGATGCCAGGATGATTTGAAGTTTTTGTCATCCTTGTAGGAGGCTTCTCTCATGTCTCCGCATGAGGAGCTGGAGCTGATAGAGGGAGCTCATCTGCCTCTCCCCGGATTCGAACCTGCGACCTGTCGGTCTTCAGTCCTGCCGGCACAGGGGTTTTACCCACTGCGCCACTGGGGGCTCCATTGCTGGAGCGCTATCTATTGATCTACTCACATTTGCATGTGTTCAAACTGCTAGGTTGGCAGAAGCTGGGCCTAACAGCAGGAGCTCACCCAGCAAGTTCAGCAGCTCAGCGGTTTAACCCACTGCGTCATCGAGTAACTACAAAGTAACACTAGAAAAAGAGTGAAATTCTCCCCATCCCCTGAGCTACAATCATCAGGCATTAATACTCATTTTTGAAAAAGGGCCCAACTACAAGCAAGGATTAACTTCTAAGCTGTCTTTGTGTGCATCTTGAAGAAAGAAAGGATGGCGTCTGTGTCTTTGAGCTGTGTTATTACAGGATTCAGGCTCACCAACCACTTGGCTTTGCTGCCAAACAGTGATGAGGCATTCTGTCTCCCTCTATTCCCGTCCAGAATATATTAGGACACTTGGACAGTCTCTTGTCCCCATCAATCAATCCAAGAGTAAGCAGGAAGTGCACAGGGATCACATCAGCTCCATTAGCAGAAGGGGACAGCAGGAAGTGGATTGGGGGGGGGGGGKGTTAAGATGGTATTGATCTTTCCAGGCAAAGAATGCTGAGCCAACACTTTTGAGGCAGCGCACGGCCCTTTGCAGTGGTTTGATGCAGCCAAGAGGGCTGAGCTCTTGCAACGTAAATCTCTCACCTCATGCCTGACCCTGGCGTGTGGCCAGGAAGCTTCTCAGAAACTGTGGCTTGACAACATTAATAAATACAGCTCTGCTGACTAGCATGATAAAGGAGAAGGAGCAGTAGCAATTTACTCATATTTTAACTGCAAATTCTGGTATCAGTCTTCCTCATTTCTTCCTCCCTTCCTCATTCTTGAAGCTTAGAATTTGACTTTGTATGACACCACATACTGGTTTTGGTTTTCAGTTGTAACAAGTTTTTTGTGTGTCAGGAGCGACTTGAGACACTACAAGTTGCTTCTGGTGTGAGAGAATTGGCCATCTGCAAGGACGTTGCCCAGGAGACGCCCTGATGTTTTGATATTTCACCATCCTTGTGGGAGTCTTCTCTTACATCAACTGGAGCTGACAGAGGGAGCTCATGCGTGCTCTCCCTGGATTTGAACCTTCGACCTAGAATCATAAAATCATAGAGTTGGAAGAGACCTCGTGGGATGTCCAGTCTAACCCCCTGCCAAGAAGCAGGAAAATCACATTCAAAGCACCTCCAACAAATGGCCATCCAGCCTCTGCTTAAAAGCCTCCAAAGAAGGAGCCTCCACCACACTCTGCAGCAGAGGGTTCCACTGCTGAACAGCTCTCACAGTCAGGAAGTTCTTCCTAATGTTCAGGTGGAGTCTCCTTTCCTGTTGGTTTTCAGTCCTGTCGGCACAATGGTCTAATTCATTGCATCACTGAGGGCTGCAGTTGAAACAAGGAAGTTTGTGGATGAAAGAGCTTTGCACAACCTTAGTTGTAACAAATAAGGTTGTGTAAAACTCTTTCATCCCCTTTGCCCTTATTAATCTGTTTTTTTTTTTTTTGGCCAGTCAAATGCACAGCTAATGATATTTAGAAACAGCTTGGAAGGCAGCTGTGTATTCTGGACATCTGCCTGCTTGTAACCTGGAGGTGAGCACCAAATTGCTTCTAGAAAGATATATATGTATTTATCTATGCATATAGTAACCTCCTCTGTCAGTGGCAGAAGAGAAGGTGCTAGGCACCAAAGGGAATGGTTTTATTCTGCCTTGCATCCCTTTGATGTACTTGCCCCTGGTTTAACTCATGTCAGAAGGAATAAACTGATTCAGCAACCAAAGTAACATTATTGGTTGGTGCACCTTTCAGCACTTTGTTAGTGCATTTCCCCCTGAAGCGCTTACTCCTGTAGACTGATCTCCATTCCTGTCCTTCTTTCCTAGATTTCAAAGCAGGAGGAAACAACAACAAAAAAGGAGAACATTCCTAGGGCCCTTCCACATAGCCATATAACCCAGAATTTCAAGGCAGAAAATCCCACAATATCTGCTTTGAACTGGGTTATTCTGAGTCCACACTACCATATATCCCAGTTCAAAGCAGATAATGCAGGATTTTATTCAGCTATGTAAGGGGCCCTTGACTAGATTCCTACTTACTTCTTATTCCAATTCTGATATCAATTGCTAAGAGATCAACTTGCACCTTTCTGAGAGATCTTTCTGCACCTTTTGACACAATTCTGGGGAACTCACCAATTATTATGGCTAAATTTCAGCAGATTTTGGACTGTCGACAAATTAGTAATAAAAAAACATAGAGTTGCACATATGCTAGTCACTAAGGCATGAGGAACAAGCTGTGACAACGGTGCTGTGCTGCCTCCAGCATGCATGTTTCGCAGCCACACGTTGGGTCCTCCCAGCCACTACACAGTATGTGGTGATGTGAAGTGAAGGTCATGTCCACAGCATAATTGTAATGGGATGAAACAGCCTCAGATTGCAAGTCCAGCCTGGACACAGGTGAGATGGCATGCACTTGTCTTTCTGGATTAAGCGAGCAAAGCAAGAAGGAATATCTGCCGTGCTTCCAGAATGCTGTTAGTTCAGCATATACATCTGGTCAGGAGCTCTGAAGCAGGGAAAGGGATTGTGCAACAGGCTCAGCTAAGAATGCCAATGGTGAGAAACCCTGGAAGCTTCTCTTCAAAAACGTCCGAGGGCCCATATGATCCCAATCCTTGCTTTCATATAGAAAGATGGAACCAGTGTGTAGAACAGGCATGGGCAAACTTGGGCCCTGTACGTGTTTTGGACTTCAACTCTCACAATTCCTAACAGCCTCGGGGCCTTTCCTTTTCCCCATCAGCCACTTAAGTAAAAAGGTCCAAAACACCTGCAGGGTCCACGTTTGCCCATGCCTGGTTCATCATTTATTATTTATTTATTTACAGTATTTATATTCCGCTCTTCTCATCCTGCAGGGGACTCAGGGTGGATCATAATGCACACGGACATGGCAAACATTAAATGCCATAGACACAAGACATATATAGACAGAGACACAGAGGCTATTTAACTTTTTCAGCTTCATGAGGGTATGCTTTTTGAATTCTGGCCACCAGGGGAGCTGTTGCTTCACCATCCACTTGTGACACCAATGGGATACTTCCTCATTCTTTTTGCACACTGCTGGAGAATCATAGAATCCTTGAGTTGGAAGAGACCTCATGGGCCATCCAGCCCATTTAAATGTTTATGGTATCGTAAATTAGTTTAATTAGACTCCCCGCATAAGCGGTACCTAAATTTCCTACTTGACAGATGCAACTGTCTTTTGGGCAGCAAAGGTCGACAGCAAGCTAGACAAATGGCTGGAAGTTCACTCCAACCCAGGCTGGCTTTGAACTCATGACCTCTTCGTCAGTAGTGATTTTAATGCAGCTGACTCCCAGCTAGAGATGAGATGAGAACACAAATCAATGGATTCGAATTACAAGAGATTTCACCTATAACACCGGAGGACCTTCTTTATGGTAAAAGTTATCCAACAGAGGAATAGACTATTTAGGAGAGAGTGGATTCTTCTTCTGTGGGGGTCTTTAAACTGCTTTGAGTCCCCTTTGGGGGAAATAAAGAGGGGTATTATTATTATTATTATTATTATTATTATTATTAATAATAATAATAATAACGTGACAGCAGGATTGCAGAGAAACAACACAAAAAACTGACACGATATGAGGATTTAAAGATCGAACTGCAAAGACTCTGGCACAAGCCAGTCAAGGTGGTCCCAGTGGTGATCTGCACACTGGATGCAGTGCCTAAAGACTTTGGCCTGCCCTTAAATACAATCGGCGCTGACAAAATTACCATTAGCCAGCTGCAGAAGGCCATCTTACTGGGATCTGCATGCATTATTCGCCAATACATCACACAGTCCCAGACACTTGGGAAGTGTCCGACGTGTGATCAAATTCAACAGCCAGCAGAGTGTCTGCTGTGGACTCATCTTGTTGTGTTTCAAATAATAATAATAATAATAATAATGATAATAATCATAATCATAATCATCATCTAACTTTGGATGACCATATCTCCATTCTGTGTTCTTAAACGGCACTAGGAAGCTTTTGCTGTCCCTTTCAGTGCTATGACTCACCCTGGAATGAGGAAGAACGTACTGGGAGTACACTACTGCATAGGATATACAATTTTTCACCTTGCATAATGATATATTATTTGGAACTAGTATATTCAGTGTACCCACAGGAGTGTGAATTTATGCCTAATGATTATAATGCATCAAACTGAACTGCAAAGTCTGATGCTGCATTTGCTAGTAAGGCCTGGAGTGCAGACCTAAGGAACTGCTTTATACAGAGCCATGATGGTATTGGCTTTCCCGATTTTAAGGCAACAGTCTTTCCTCGTTCTATCAGGAAAAGCTGGTAATTGGACACAGTATCTTTTATATTTGCAAAGTATGTTCTCTATAACCAAGCTACAAACCTTTTTTATTAATTCACTGCTGTTGCTGAGTAACGAAAAAGAAGACTTGGGCAAATATTTCCCCAGCAAAAGCGAAACCTAATTTAGTTGCGAATGCCTGGGCAACTCTATAGTGTTGTTTTGACAAGGAATGAACTGGATGTGTTAATATTTTAATTTTATTTATTATTGTGCAAGATTACCAAAAGCTTATAAATTAATGTGTATTTTAACAGCATGACCACTTTAATTTGCATAGCCCATTTTCTGAATACTCAGAAGCTCTCATCCGAAATTCTTGGAACCAGATGAACTTTGTATTTGGGATTTTTTTAGGTTTTGGAATACTCTCATATACACAATGAGATATCTTGGAAATGGAACCCAAGTATAAAAATGAAATTTATTTATGTTTCATATTCATCATATACACAGCAGTTTATGGAATACTTTCTTTTAAAAACATGCATGAAATGTGTTGTCGAAGGCTTTCATAGCCAGAATCCAGTGAGTTTTCCGGGCTGTATCGCCATGTTTCGGAAGCATTCTCTCATGATGTTTCACCCACATCTATGGCAGGCATTCTCAGAGGCTGAGGAATCGGTTGGAAACTAGACAAGTGAGGTTTATGGACTGTCCTTACCACACATCAAGGGAACCACTGACAGCATAGGGAAGCTCAAGAAGAAACACAACATACAATTTACAGACCCAATAAGGAAATCCAACAAATACTACGCAGCTGTGCACAAGTCTACATAGGGACCACCAAATGCAGAAGGGCCCAAATACGAATCAAGGAGCATGAAAGGCACTGCAGACTACTTCAACCAGAGAAGTCAGCCATAGCAGAGCACCCAATTAACCAACCTGGACACAGCATATTATTTGAGAACACAAAAATGTTGGATCACTCTCACAACCACCTTGTCAGACTACACAGAGAAGCCATTGAAATCCACAAGTATGTGGACAATTTCAACAGAAATGAAAATGAACAAAATCTGGCTACTAGTATTAAAAAATCAGAACAGTAAATAAAGAGAGACACCCAAAAAGCAGGGGAATTCCAGACAGGAATCAATCAGGGCCATCCAACACCTCCCAACAAAGGATCTCCCTAGGCAGCAACCAGCCAGGCATTGAAGCTACAAGGCCATTAAATGCTAATCAAGGTGGCCATGTGCAACATTCACACCTGCCTCAAGAAGACAAGAGTTCTTTCTTCAACCTCGGACAATCCACAGAAATATAAACCTCACTTGCCTAGTTTCCAACATGGGTGAAACGTCAGGAGAGAATGCATCTGGAACATGGACATACAGCCCAGAAAACTCGCAGCAAACCAAGGAATGAAATGTTTAAGACAAGAAGTTAATATATTACTGCCCTAAAATTATGTCTAAAACCAAGTAAGAGATGTAAGACTTTGATGTAAGACTACATGCAGCGTCAGATCATTACAATTCTGGTGTTGGTTTCTCTCTCTCAGTTCTTTCCAACGGGAATGAATGTGTTATGTCTTTTTGACGCTAGAGAAAACTAGTGGAGACAAAATAATTTTATTTCTTTAAAATGATGTTGATGGTTTCTTCTTCTTTTATTGTTTTTTTTTCTCCCTCTGTTCCTCAAACTGCAAAAATCAAAGAGGTTCCTTGCAGTTCAGGAATCTGTAGCTCTCTCTCTCTCTTGGTTCAGCTTGAAATTATCATATATCAGAAACTTGTTTGTGTGTATGCTTTCAAGTCACCTATTGACTTATGGTGACCCCATGAATTTCATAAGGTTTTCTTAGGAAAGGAATACCCAAGAGGTGGTTTTACTAGTTAGTTCCTTCCTCTGAAATATAGCCCACAGTGTCTGGTATTCACTGGCAATCTACCATCTAAGTACTAACCAGGGCACATCCTAATAGGCTTTCAAGACCAAACAGGATCTGAGTTGCCTGGGCAAACTTGGGCCCTCCTGGTGTTTTGGACTTCAACTCCCACAACTCTTAACAGCCTCAGGTCCTTTCCTTTTCCCCCTCAGCTGTTTAATCTGTTAGGAATTGTGGGAGTTGAAATCCAAAATACCCGGAGGACCCAAGTTTGCCATGACTGATTTACACTGTAGAATTAATACAGTTTGACACCACTTTAATTGTCATGACTGAATGGTATTAGATTCTGAGAGCCATAGTTTGTTGAGATATCAACACTTTTTGGCAGAGAAGGCTCAAGATCTTGTAAAATTATAGTCCCCATCATCCCAAAGCATTGAGCCATGACAATAAAAGTGGTGCCAAGCTGCATCAACTCTGCAGTATAACTGCACTCTTAAGTCTGGCAGTTCTTCAAATGTCATGATTCAATTCTAGACTAAAGAAAATATTTAGAAATGTGTTTTTGAAAAAGGTGATTTAGAAATATATGTTTTGCGAGAAAGATGTTTAAATTTACATCTTCAGATTTTTTACAGGGTATTTTCTTTTTGGCAGACGAATCTGGAACTGGGAATGGAAGAGGTTTATGAATACAGGTATGCACAAATAACACAGACGTATCCACTCAGTCATCCCTATGTTGGAGGCAATATTATACATAAAATATCACCTTTAACACTCTGGAGAGAGACAGAAAAAATGAGCTGTCTCCAGTTTCAATAAAGCAGCCTGAGGATTCCTGGGAAACTTGATCCCACGTGCCATTTTTCTTTATATACCAGTGAGCCTGCTATTAAATATATTCTATAATGCAGACAGAAAGATTGTGCCAGATAGGTTTCCATATTATTTGACACTGATTTATTGTCTGCTGTAAGTTTGCCAGAAGCATCCTTTTGTACCAGGCAAGGCTTTGTTTTGTTTTTTAAATCCCAAAATAAGTTTTATTTATAATGTCTCTTGGGAAAAGATAGAACAAATATTGGTAAAAGAAACTCTTTGAAAAATGAAATAAAATTTTAAAACACTAGATTTGCACTCATTTTCAGTGTAAGATATATATAAAATACCCAGTTCGCATTCTTGTCAACTTGGGATCAGAACATTGCAAAATTTGCATTAGTTTATCTCAGCAATGAAGAAGGATGTTTTTCTGAACGAAATATTAAAACATATCATCCCAGTGGCGCAGTGGGTTAAACCCCTGTGATGGCAGGACAGGTCACAGGTTCGAATCCAGGGAGAGACGGATGAGCTCCCTCTATCAGCTCCAGCTCCTCATGCAAGGACATGAGAGAAGCCTCCCACAAGGATGATAAAAACATCAAATCATCCGGGCGTCCCCTGGACAACGTCCTTGGAGACGGCCAATTCTTTTACACCAGAAGCGACTTGCAGTTTCTCAGGTCGCTCCTGACATGACCAAAAATAAATAAATAAAATTCCAGTACTAATGCTACTGCCATGTTAGAAATTACAGTCAACCTTCCACATTCACTGCAGTTAAACACACATAATAATTTTATACCAAATGTTTGTAATAATTTTGTCCACGAAACAATAGGCTCTGGCCTTGAGTATGCCTGCCTCGTTTGGCACAAATCTGCCCATGTGAAGCAGGTGAATACAGTACAGAATGAAACATGTAGAATGATCATAGAATGTCTCAAACTGACATCTGTTGATAGACTTTATAAGCTAGCTGGAATCCCCCCCCCCCCCAGATGTGCAACAGGACGTTGCTCCGAATTGCAAGAGAAATAAGGTTGAATACTATAAAAGCCATCCACCACATTGCTATCAGCCTCCTCCCAGTAGACTTAAATCAAGGAAAAGTTTCATGAGAACCACCATTCCTCTTAGTGTTCCCCCAGCAACAGCAAGAATATCCTCTGGGCAGCTAAACAAGGAAATCCCAAATGGATGCCCCCCCCCCCTCACCACCACGAAGGTCTGGCTCCAGGAGCAAACCAAAGAATGGGCAACTTGGAAGTCCCTGAACAGACTCAGAAGCTGAGTGGGCAGATCAAAAGACAACCTGGCAAAATGGCACTACTTAAAAGAATCCTCCACCTTGTGCAACTATAGAGCAGAACAAACAACTCCGCATCTGTATGCTTGCCCACAATGCCCTGCCGCATGCACAGAGGAAGAATTGTTTAAAGCTACAAACAATGTGGTTGCTGTTGCTCATTTTTGGTCTAAAATTATTTAGCTGCTTGTGTTCCCTCTATTTTATCAGTTTTATACTTATTTATTTATGCAATGCTTTTGACATGAAATAAATAAATACACGAAACAAAGCTTTTGTACAACGAAGCATCAGAAAGTAAAGATCTCAGCCACCCAAGTGGACCTTTCTGGAGTATTTCAGAATTCCAGATAATGAATGCTCAGCCTGTAACTTTGAGCTTCAATTCTCCATTTGTAAAAGTGGAATAACAGTGAGACAAATACTTCTGTATGTATGCCAGTAAACACATTACAAAATGGTACTGTAAATTGAGACACTGCAGAAGATATGGTTTAAGTGTCATACAAAATCTAGCCTCATTTTGAAAGCTAGACGAGGTCACCCCTGTTCAGTACTATAATCCTATAGCATTTGGTATCCAATCAATGAATACCAAGTGCTATAGGATATATTTCAGGGGAAGAAGCTTTTAAGACCACATCTTAGTATTTCTTGACTATGAAAACGCAATGAAATTTATGGAGTTGCCATGAATTGACAGACATATGCACATACACAAAAGCTACAGATAAAACTGTATTGTGTTGTTTTTGCATACAGATAAATTTATCTCAGTTTTATCCCACTTCATATACAGTGCTTAAGGAAGTTTACAACAAAAACTTGATGTCAATTGAAATTACATAATAATAATAATAATAATAATAATAATAATAATAGTACTTTATTTATATTCCACCCCATATCCCTGAGAGGACTCATCCTTCTTCAATGTAAATGTGCTTATGTATCATTCTAATAATAATAAAGTAAAATAATAAATGTAACAATAACAGTAATAATAGAGTATAATAATAAATATAATAACAACAATAAAGTAAAATAATAAATTTAATAATAATAATAAATAGAGTAAAATAAATTTAATAAATATAATAATAGAGTAAAATAATGTAAATGTAAAAATACCAATAATAACATAAAATAATAAATTTAATAAAAATAATACTAAGAACTGTCACGTTGCCGGTGCTCAACCTTATTTAGGTAGAGATGAATCAAACTCCCAGTTTTATCGAACAGTTTAATTAAAACAGCACTTACTTGGTGGCTGTTTTAATAGACCAAAACATAAAACATAAAGATAGCACCCAGCCACAGAATAAACAAAAACTGATAGCAAAAACAACTCGTAGTCAAAAGGGTCCAGTCCAGTGGTCAAATGCCGAGAGTTCAATAAACAAAGTCCAGGGATCAAGAGTCTATACCGTAGTCAAAAGCCAGTCCAAAGGTTCAAGGTTCCAGGATTCCAAGATTACAGGAGACAGGTCAGGATACCGAAAAATCCAACAGACCTGGGGGAAAAACCAGCAGCATCCATCACCAAAGTACAACAAATACTTTTCTCCCAAAGATCAGTCTCAAGGTTAGCTCCTTAAATCCAGTAACACCCAGCTGCAACCCATCTCCTGCACACCTCCACCCCTAATTGCTTTCACCCATGAACTCCCACTTACAGACCCTCTAGAACTAATACTCTAGAACTAATACTCACATTAACCCTTCCATCACCAAGCACCATCAACTGCAGAACATATGACAATAACACAGTAAAATAATAAATAACTTTGATTCGAGGGGAGCTTTTCCAGCCTAAAAAGGGGCTGAAAATCTAGGCTTATACTCAAGTATATACAGTACTTCGTAAACCTTATCAGAGAACATATTACGTCTCAAGAATTAAAACAAATTCCCCAAAGCTAGGCCTTGATTGTGCCATGCTACACCTTGCTGGCAACTCTCTCAAAATCCCCATGCTGATAGGCACAAAGGGTATTGTGAGAAGATATGAAATGCTCTACATAAATGAATACTAATTTAGAGTCATGACTAGATCTCAACCATTATCCTTGATCTGCCCTCCTGCAACTCTATTAGCAGTCTCATATTTAATTTTTAATGCCAATTCTGGCAAATAAACTTTTAGGAGAGTAGGAATGGAAGCAGCACATCAATCTTAAAAGAAGGATCAAATATAGATCACAAAGAAAAAGGAGCTCTATTTTGCCCTAAAAGAATCAGACTAAAATTCTTACTGGTATTTTTTAAAAATGAATTTTGTATTTGAAAGAATAAAGGGTGCGTAGGAAGATCTGTCTACCTGGGGGTGCATCTCCTTCTTCCTGCTTGACTTATTCAGGAGATAGAGAAGGGAAAGGAAGGGAAAGAGAAAAGAATAAGAGTGGGGTAATATCTGATCCAGCTCTTTATGTGGATCTTCCTTTTCACTTCAAAGGAAAGAGGAGGGAAGGGTATATGTTTCTCTTTTTCTTAGTTTCTTTTTGTGGTGAACGCCAACAAGAATGGAGTTGGCTATTTAGTCTATTACAGAGGGAGATAACTCACCTCTGTGGTGGGTTCCTAAGTCTTTGGACAAAGGACTGCCTCATTTCAAAAGCAGAGAGCAGAATTTGATTCATTGCTGAGCCTGAAACCCCAGGTCTTGGTGGTGGCCAGGGGAGCTTTTGCACAATTAAAACTTGTGCGCCAGCTGCGCCTGTACCTTGGATAGTCAGACTTGGCCACAGTGGTCCACGCTCTTGTTACATCCCAGATAGATTACTACAATGCATTCTACATGGGGTTGTCTTTGAAGACTGTTCGGAAGCTTAATCTAGTCCAACGGGCGACAGCCAGATTGCTCACTGGAGCACGGTACAGTGAGCATACCACTTTCCTGTTACGTCAGCTCCACTGGTTGCCAGTATGCTACTGAGAACAATTCAAAGTGCTGGCTTTAGTCTATAAAGCCCTAAACCAGGGGTCTTCAAACTTTTAAAACAGAGGGCCAGGTCACAGTCTCTCAAACCGTTGGAGGGCCGGATTATAATTTGAAAAAAAAAATGAATGAATTCCTATGCACACTGCACATATCTTATTTGTAGTGCAAAAAGCACTTAAAACAATACAATAATTAAAATGAAGAACAATTTTAACAACCATAGAATTATTGGTATTTCAATGGGAAGTGTGGGCATACTTTTGACTGATGAGATAAGATTGTTGTTGTTGTTGTTGTTGTTGTTGTTGTTGTTGTGTGCTTTCAAGTAGTTTCAGACTTAGGTTGACCCTGAGTGCGGGCTGGGTAAATGACCTTGGAGGGCCACATCCGGTCCCCAGGCCTTAGTTTGAGGACCTCTGCCCTAAACGGTTCCAGCCCAGCTTATTTGTCCGAATGTATCTCCCTCTATGACCCACCTCGGAGGTTAAGATCATCTGGGGAAGCCCTGCTCTCAATCCCGCCACCTCCGCAGGTACGTCTGGCAGGGATGAGGGACAGGACCTTCTAGGTGGTGGCCCCCTGTCTGTGGAACACACTGCCTAACAAAATCAGGTCAGCCCCCCCCCTCCTGTCCTTTAGGAAGAAATCATGGCTGTGGGACCAAGCTTTCGGGCAGCACTCACAGCAGTAACAATAATAGAGGAATCATGTGATTGACAGTGGATGGATTTTGAATTTTGACTCTGAACTTGGACTCGTCTCTTTTAAATGGTCTTTTAAACCTATGATGATGTTTTAATTAATGCTTAACTGTGTTTTTATTACGGTTGCTGGCATCTAATGGTTGCCAGTTGTAAGCTGCCCTGAGTCCTCCTCCGGGGGTGAGAAGGACGGGATAGAAATGTTTTAAATAAATAAATAAATAAATAAATAAATAAATAAATAAAACTGTCTGGAGATTTATGAGATGGTATCCCCAGCAGGTAAGGCCTGCGTGGAATGGAGGACATCTGGCCACCACCACATGGCTCCATCTGCTATGTGGGAGCCGAACATTTGCTCTCTCACCGGATGTTTTTGCTGTGGCTTTCAGGAGCTGTGAAATCATAGCTCAATTAGGCAAGCTTGCAGGATGTGATGGCTCCAACCCAGGGATAGGTATTGGCGCATTCCCCAAGAATGCACTTCTTTAGCCAGGGACTCGGCAACAATGTAATCACCTATTTTCTCCACGTCAAGCTATCAAGCTGTAGCACTTTTTAGCACTGGCACACATGCCAACATTTCACAGATGAAAGCTGGGACACATCCGAGCAAGTCATATCAGAGTATGCTCAAGATGGCAGAAGTTATTTATGAGAACTCAAAAACAAATAGTTTGCCTTTACCTCAGCCTACTCAGAAGTGGGATATTCTTCTCCCTACTATGGAATTAACTAAGTGCAAACTACTTTTGCACTTTGATTTCAGCTTGCAGCAACTGAAATAGCTGGGAACTGTGGGTAGAAATGGAAAGAGGAGAGAGAAATTGGGTTATTTTAAAAGCAACTGCAAAAGTGGGGCAACAGGATTTATCAGGATTGTTTTTGCCTAGTCAAGATAGTTGCATGGTACAAACTTGGGATTCATACTATGATTTGGTTCTTTGTGTCAAAAGGTTTCCCGCCTCATTAACTGAAATGCTCAAGTACGAGCATAAGAGGATAGGCACAGTTATGGGATCACAAAAGATATGAATTCTGACGAAGGAACATTTTGGTAACAACAACGCAAAAGCACAAGAAAGCCATATCAACTAATTAATAACTGCATAGCATGAATGAAGGGCCCCTCTGGTGGCACAGCCAGTTAAACCACAGAGCTGCTGAACTTGCTGACGAAAAGGTTGGTGGTTTGAATCTGGGCAGCAGGGTGAGCTCCCACTTGCAGCCCCAGCTTCTGCCAAACTAGCAGTTCGAAAACTTCTGCAGGAAGGTAAAGGTGCTCCATGCAATCATGCTGGCTACATGACCTTGGAAGTGTCTACAGACAATGCCAGCTCTTTGGCTTAGAAATGGAGATGAGCACCAACCCCCAGAGTCAGGTACGATTAGACTTAATGACAGGGGAAAGCTTTACCTTTACTATGAATGCCCAAAATTTCACATGATTCATGCTATGCAATTATTAATCAGTTCATGATATGGCTTCCTTGCTCTCTTTGTTCTTGCTACCAAAATGTCCTTTTCCACATCTGTAAGCCACTTGAATGCTACAGCTATGCTGAAAGGTAATGACCCAGCAAGACATGTAAGGTACATAAGAACTAATGCGTTGTTTGGACCAGGTCCTTCATCATCCATCTGTGCAGTTCCACTGACTTGAACAGAAAGAGACTGAGAAAGAGCAGCTGGGAGCAATGATCCCTTGGTTGCTTGTGCTGAGGTTGACTGAACACAGATGAGTTTTGGAGAAGTGCAGTGTGCGACTAGTCTTTTGTTTAATGCACTGCACACTTCCAAATTATAGTGTAAATGGAATCTGTAAAATGAAAGAAGAGTAACAGTGCGTGAAAGTTCTTGGAGCAAAAACTTGCTGCATGAAGTTTGGTTATGAAAACAAAGTACTCTGCTTACAGGAATACTGTCAGGTGTTTAAAAGTTGAACCAGAAACCTCAGGGTCAGGAAACTGGGCCTTGGCTTAATACAGTGTGTGTTTAACGTGTCTTACTCCATGTCACACTCACCAGGGGAATCAAGAAATTGGGTCTTTATTGTGGGGACTACAACCTTCAGAATAGCCCATAGTTTCTGGCCATGCAAATAGAAAATTCTGGAGGTAGTCCAAAGAAGTAACGCTACAAAACTCTCCAAAGCAGCAACTGGGTTGTATAAGCTGCAAGCAGTTAAGCAACAGGGCTAGTGGCAGCAATCAGACCACTGTGGTTGATGCTCTTGTTGGGCCCATTGGTGTTCATGCTCACCTTGCCCTACTGAGAGTTTTGATGCCAACAATCTGCTTTCCTGTCCAGAGACTTATCTAGCAATGGTGACTCTGCCAACTCCACACGGCACTCTGGAGCACCTGATACAATGTCACTTTGGGACATTTTGGATCTTGACCCAATAGTCAGCTGCCAGGAGTAGGAAGATAAGCAAAGATAAGCAAAGAATGGAAAAAATGACCCTCTTCATTATATCAGCTCCACTAAATGCCAGTCTGTTTCTGAATGCAATTGGGTGATCTGTTTCTCATCTTCAACATGCCAACATGTTTGGGACCTGGACAGTTTTCACCTATGTGAAATGGTTCAGCTCTTGCACTCTACTTCTATGTCCTGTTGCTTTCAGAGGGAGGACTGTGGCTATCGGGTTTACTCCAAACATGGTTCCTACCTAGGGAAGATCCTCTGAAATCAACAGGACAGGACAAGTTGATTATGACTATCAGCTTCCATTTATTTCTGTGGGTCCGTTATTGGTAGTACTCAAGTTTAGCTGGATTTAGCCTGTGATTATTAGTCTTTTCCCACTCTGATGTTTGAAAACAACAGAGAGGACCTTATTGCCGATGCTACCACTTAAATTGCTGGTGACAACTTCTAGCCTTCTAGATTTTGTTTTGACTATAATGCCCATCAGAATGAGTCAGAAGCGAGGGATAAGGGAAGCTGGAGTACAATCTGGAGGGCCACATATCACCATCGGCCATTTTCATCTTAGAGAAATAAAGCCCAGCAATACTCCAGTGTTTCTCAACCTTCCTAAAACCACAACACCTTAATACTGTTCCTCATGTTGTGGTGACCCCCAAACATAACATTATTTTAGTTGCTACTTCATATCTGTAATTTTGCTACTGTTATGAATCGTAATGTACTAAATATCTGATATGCAGGATGTATTTTCATTCACGGGACCAAATTCGGCACAAATACCCAATATGCCCAAATTTGAATATTGGTGTAGTCAAGGGGGATTGATTTTGCCATTTGAGAGTTGTAGTTGCTGGGATTTATAGTCCACCTGCAATCAAAGAGCATTCTGAACTACACCAACAATGAAATTAAACCAAGCTTGGCACACAGAACAACCACGACCAAAAGAAAATACTGGAAGGGTTTGGTGGGCATTGACCTTGAGTTTGGGTGTTGCAGTTCACCTACATCCAGAGAGCACTGTGAACTCAAACAATGATGGATTTGGACCAAACTTGGCACGAATATTCAATATACCCAAATGTGAACACTGGTGGAGTTTGGGGAAAATAGACCTTGACATTTGGGAGTTGTAGTTGCAAGGATTTATTTTTTACCTACAATCAAAAAGCATTCTGAATGCCACCCATAGAATTGAGCCAGACTTCTCACACAGAACCCCCATGACCAACTGAAAATACGGTGTTTTCTGATGGTCTTTGGTGACCTCTCTGACACCTCCTCACAATCCCCCTGGGTTCCTGACCCCCAGGTTGAGAAACGTTGCTCCAGACGGTCCTTTGGTCCACCTGTGGAATACCATCTCAGTTTCCCTCTACTTCAGATAGTAAGTAAAGGTCTTATTTGCATTATGGATAATTTCCCACTTGTAGGTCTGCAATTTCAGGGTAAGCCCCATTGATCTCAGTGGGAAGGATTCTGTACAGAACCATACCGAAACATCTCCTGTAATCCTTGAAGTTTTCAAACCTATTTCTCTGCTGTTGTTTGAATTTCATCCTTTGTAATTGTTCTTATTAAGCTACATGACAGTTTCCCTCTTTTTGTATATGTTTTGTGCCCTCTTTAAAGTAGTTAGTAGAAAAGCCGTTTAGAAATACTATAAATAAGTAAAACTAATTAATCTTTTATTAAGCTCCAACAGCATGTGAGGCACTGAACACAAAAGACTTGGTGCCTTTTGCTACCCTACCAGGAGGGATTATTAACACTACATTTTACTCCTTATCTTGGCTTACAGCTTGACCCACTTGCTTCCTAGCTATAGAAACCACCCTAGAAAAGAACAAGAAGTTACAAACCATTTGGAAAGGCAATTACAGTATTCTCAAGCTGCAAGAAGGGTTGGGCAAGCAGTGACTGAGTGAGATCCAAGAGGTCACATGTATGCGTGGTTTCCTATGGGAAAGTAGCATACAGACCCAGTGATGTGCTTATAACCTTCTCCCTTCCCAGGGTTGCATGCTCAGCTGCATTTTTTAAAATTTGCTTTTCAACCAGGTCAATAATCCTAGAAGAAGTACTTCATTTTCTCGCTTTTTCCTGGTGGCATAGCTCAGAGTCAAGAAGAGATGCCTCTGGGAATTTAAGGACTTTTTTTTAAAAAAAGCACAAGAATCTTCTGATCTTTGCTGCCTTGGCCTTTATGATGCTGAGAACAAATCAAGACTTTGCCTTCCTTTAGCTTGAACTTTTGTGTAGTAGTGGGGAGCATTAAAATTGTACAGTTATATAGTTCTCGTTATAGTCAAAGTCATGTGCTCTTCAATCATTCTTTTAAGCCTCTCCCTCTCCAAAAAATATGGTGACAAATGTGAGAGGGAAAAAAGATGTGCTACTAATGTCCAGAGTAGAAAATACACTTTGTATGAAGCCGAGAATCAGTTCATGGGGACTCTTTGAGGCTAAATAAATAATAAAGTAACAGAATACTATATTTTAAAATAGCATTTTTAGTCAAAGCTTGGAAAAGTTATTTCTGGACTACATCTCCCAGAATATTTCAGTTTGAGGAACTTAGAAAAGATTTGTGTTGCTATGAATCAAAACTTTGCATCCTACCTGTTAGAAAGGAGAGACAAATCACTAAGATTGCCATCCTATACCTATTCACATAGGAGCAACTCCTGTTTAACTCAATGATAATTACTTTTCAGTAGGATTGCACTGTTGGTTGCACATGATAGGGTCATTTAATGATATATCTTCCAAAATGAGTTCATAATGTAAAATGGTAGCCAGCAGGTGGAAAAAAGGGCATTATCACCATCCATGTGACTGCCATCTGTTAGGAACACTTGTCTTTGAAAAGCAAGAAAACAGCATGGTGTAGTTGTTTCAGTGTTAGACTAAAAAGGTAAATACCAATCTCTGTAAGACAAAAACTCATATGTAAATGTAAGCTGGACTATATACACCTGTATATAGGTAAAGGTAAAGTTTTTCTCCTGACATTAAGTCTAGTTGTGTTCGACTCTGGGGGGTGGTGCTTATCTCAATTTCGAAGCTGAAGAGCTGGCGTTGTCAGTATACACTTCCAAGGTCATGTGGCTGGCATGACTGCCACTTCCTGCCACTGTTACCTATTGATCTATTCACATTTGCATGTTTTGAACTGCTAGGTTGGCAGAAGCTGGGCCTAACAGTGGGAGCTCATCCTGCCCCCCAGATTTGAACTGCCAACCTTTTGGTCAGCAAGTTCAACAGCTCAGCGGTTTAACCCCCTGTGCCAACACGGGGCCCAGCTGCATAGTACAAACTCTATTTTGGCTCTCTGTGTCAAAAGGTTTCCCTTCTCATTAACTGAAATAAATAGAACATGCTCAAGTATGAGTATAAGAGGATAGGCACAGTTACAGGATCACACAATGGCCGGCATGACTGCATGGAGCACCTGTAAATACCATTAGTAAAATGCCAGCCATTGTGTATTATTAATAGGGAAGGCTGGAGAAAAGTGTACATTGATCAATCCATAACTGACATTAGCAAAATTGATAGAGGGCATTCATTGTACTACATACTTGGAGCGAGGGAAGCTGATTCAGTTTTCATGAAGGATATTAGTGGATCCTGGCATATACAGTATATATTATTCATACTTTTAGAAAACATCCCCATAATGTTTAGCAAGAGCGGCTGGTGTGCTCTTCTTCCACCGTAGTCACAGGTACAATATCTGCAATGCTCTCTGAGAATGCTAGGGAAAGTTAAAATTCATAACGATGGCAATTATTTCAGCCTGGATGCAGAAAGGCACTTACAGAAGCAATGCCAACCATTCGTCAAAGTGCTTTGAGATTCTTTCTCAAAGCAAGTAAAATAATGAATGCAGACCAAGGAAGAAATGCCTTGTAGTAATTAAAAAGTACATTAATGCAAACCCTGCAGATGTTTGCCAATTATTGTTTTTAGAGAGAGTAATTGCACCTGACAAATGATGCATTTTCTTATTCTAAGCCAATCATGCATGTAGTATACTTGAAAGAAAATAATAATAATCCAGCCTTAACCAGAATGTTTGCTGCAGTATTGGAAAACTGCACCAACCTTCAAGAGTAACTAAAATACAAAATCCTTCCTTTATGTAAAAGGGAGAACAGAGCACTGCCTGGCCCAGTCCTTCACACCGCATGAATTATGGTTCTGCTATTAGTATTATACATTGTAATGAAATGTTCCTGGGATTGATGAAAGGGTTTAGTTCCACACAAAATCACTTCCTTTTGTTGATCAACTCTCTTCTCTCATCTTGTTTCTAGCTCCTTTCTCTCTCACAGCACACCAATCAGTCCTACCAAAAAATATAATTGTAATTCCAAAGCTCTAAATTGTAATAGCAGTCCCTATCCCTCCCACCGTCATCTTAATTCGGCTACTAGGGAAGATGGAAAGTATTTATTCATTGTGTTGTTGAAGGCTTTCATGGCCAGAATCACTGGGTTGCTGTGAGTTTTCCGGGCTGTATGGCCATGTTCCATACAGCCTGGAAAACTCACAGCAATGCTATTTATTCATTTCATACTTTCAAGCAGTGTTTCTCAACCTGGAGGTCAGGACCCCTGGGGGGGGGGGTCATGACAGGGTGTTAGCGGGTTCACCGAAGACCACTAGAAAAAACAGTATTTTCTATTGGTCATGGGGGTTCTGTTTGGGAAGTCTGGCCCAATTCTATCGTTGGTGGGATTCAGAATGCTCTTTGATTGTAGATGAAGTATAAATCTCAAAAACTACAAGTCCCAAATGTCAAGGTCTATTTTCCCCAAAACCCACCAGTTTTCACATTTGGGCAAATTGAGTATTTGTGCCAAGTTTTGTTCAGATCCATCATTGTTTGAGTCCACAGTGCTCTTTGGATGTAGGTGAACTGCAACTCCCAAACTCAAGGTCAATGCCCACCAAACCCTTCCARCATTTTTTCTTGGTCATGGGAATTTTGTGTGCCAAGTTTGGTTCAATTCCATTGTTGGTGGAGTTTAGAATGCACTTTGATTGTAGGTGAACTATAAATCCCAGCAAMTACAACTTCCAAATGACAAAATCATCCCTTTCCAATCCCACYAGTATTCCAATTTGGGTGTATTGGATATTTGTGCCAAATCAGGTCCAGTAAATGAAAATACACCCTGCATATCAGATATTTATATTACAATTCATAACTGTAGCAAAATTACATTTATGAAGTCGCAATGAAAATAATTTTATGGTTGAGGGTCACCACAACATGAAGAACTGTATTAAGGGGTCGCGGCATTAGGAAGGTTGAGAAACAYTGCTTTAAAGTGAGGAACAGCAACCATCTGAATGTCTGGTCATATTGGGGGCATTGTAGTCCAAAACATTGCAGTCCAATACATGGTTTGGCACAACTGCATGCTTTCTCCAAATTGTGTAGTAAGCGGTTCAGCTAGAAAGAAGGGAGGAAGGAAGAAAAATTGCTAGGGGGAAATGCATCCCATTCAAGTGCAACTTTTCAAGAAACCCACCATAACTTGCTGAAAACATGATATAATGGATTTTATGATTTCACATGTGTGAAATGGACACAGAACAGAAATAGACACTGTTCTTTCCTGTCAGACACTAATAAGACATTTTGACACAAATACCTTTCCAGGAGTTCTTAAACTCATGAAAGACAGTATGAGGGCAATCTTGCTTCCTTGGAACAAAAACACGAAACAGGCAAAGCATTCTGAAACAAAAATAAAACCCTACTAGGGAATCCTCAGTGAGGTTTTCTGTGCAGAGAGGAGTCTTTAGTCTCCTCCAGGATTATATAAGCAGAGAGTCCTCTGAGACCCACTCTGATGTCTAATGAAGGGTTGCCTTTTGCTCTGCTTTCTGGAACGGGCAGAAATTCAGAGGGATGGAGATGCACTACCAGACTATGCACACACATACAGACAACGGTGCATATACAAAAAAGTGTTTTGAGTTTCCCACTGAGCTTTACCTCCTGATCCCGCCTTTTAAAACCCTTCAATTTAGAGGAGTTGCTGAAATACAGGAGTGTGTTGTCTGCTGAAAGTGTGTGGGCACACAAAAATGGGTGCAGATTTCTGCTCTTGGGAATCTCAGTGTCGTATCCTCCTGCCACCCCGTGAAACACTGCGCTTCAAATAATTTTGGATGCAAAAGTAAGTGGGTGGGCAATGCTTCCTGATGCTTTCCAAAGCCAGGAAGATAGAGAAATTATATCAGCAATATTGCTTCAATGTCCCGAGAAGAAGCAAAAAAATGAGAGAATATACAAAAGGAAAATGGAGAATATATTGGGGCAATTAGGGGGGAAACCTGTACTCATTTAATTATATAACTGAGATTTTGAGAGCTCAGCCTTCTAACAGAATATTACTACTCTGGTCAAAGAGTCAATATAGAGAGAAAAAGGACAAAATCCAGAATTAAGGAATCAAGAAATTGCATGCCTAACCAGATCATAGGAAGAATAATTAATAATTAGAAGATCTCTGGGGTCGTTTGTTTTTTTGTCGTGTCAGGAGCAACCTGAGAAACTGCAAGTCGCTTCTGGTGTGAGAGAATTGGCCGTCTGCAAGGACGTTGCCCAGGGGACGCCCGGATGATTTGATGTTTTATCATCCTTGTGGGAGGCTTCTCTCATGTCCCCACATGAGGAGCTGGAGCTGATAGGGGGAACTCATTCACCTCTCCCCAGATTCGAACCTGCGACCTGTCAGTCTTCAATCCTGCCGGCACAGGGGTTTAACCGACTGCACCACCGGGGGCTCCAGATCTCTGTTTAGAACAGGGGTTCCCAACCTGTGGTCCATGGACCACCAGTGGTCCTCAAGAACTAAAATATGGACAGGGGCCTCACCATTACTACACCATTGCAACGAGAGTGACTGGTCTTGCGAAACTTTCTTATAGTGCCGAGTCTTATTAGATATAGTTTTCTGTGGGTGAGCAGATGGCAACTATTGGATGGCATATGCTCTGTATCAGAAACTAAAGCTGATGTGGTCTATCCAATACAATTTTCTGAATCAGCACCCCAAATAACCAAACCGAATCAAAACTTGACCAAAAACTGATTCACACCCTTTTGGTACTAATGTTGTAGAGTGGTCCCTGGTCAAGTGGTCCCTGGTAAAAAAAAAAAAAAAAAAGGGGGGGGGGGTGGTGGTGGTGGAAACTACTGTTGTAGATACAGGTGTGTTAGCTGTTGTATTTTAGTTAGATATATAATGGTTTCTGTTTTTTATGGTGATCATTTTTTACTTTGCTCTTTTTGGTTATCTTAATGTTTCCTTTTTGTCTTTCCTTGCTTTGTAAGTCCGGGATTGTGGCACAGCTGGCTGAGTGTCAGCTGCATTAAGATCACTCTGACCAAAAGGTCATGAGTTCGAAGCCAGCCCGGGCTGGAGTGGGTGTCCAGCCATTGTGTAGCCTGTTGTCGACCTTTGCAACCCGAAAGACAGTTGCATCTGTCAAGTAGGAAAATAAGGTACCACCTTGTGTGGGAGGCTAAATTTAACTAATTTATGAGGCCATAAAGAAAAAGACTCCGGGGAATGTGGAATGTGGAAGAACTTCATCGGTGTCGTTGATGGACGATGAAAAGCAGCAGCTCCCCTGGCGGCCAGAAAACAGTATCATATTCCCTCTGTGTATGTCTGTATATGTTGTATGTCAAAACTGGCATGGAATGTTTGCCATATATGTGTACACTGTAATCCGCCCTGAGTCCCCTGCGGGGTGAGAAGGGCGGAATATAAGAACTGTAAATAAACTGTAAATAAATAATTCTTTCTTTTTTCTTTAGGTTTGAATAGAATAGAATAGAATAGAATAGAATAGAATAGAATAGAATAGAATAGAATAGAAGAATAGAATAGAATAGAATAGAATAGAATAGAATACACACACACACACACACACACACAGACACACACACACACATATTAAAGCATTCCTTTCTTTAAGGACCCTTCCAGACAGGGCCTAGATCCCAGGATCTGATCCCAGGTTTTCTGCTTATCCCAGGTTTTCTGGGATAAACAGAAAATCTGGGATCAGATCCTGGGATATAGGGCCTTTCTGGAAGGACCCTTTGTTAACAACCCACATGTACCTCAGATCAAGAAGAAAAATTGTCTTGCATTTTGAAACATTTTATGTAAGTTAAAGATACAATAATAATAAATTAACAACAAAACTTTATTTATATCCTGCCCTATTCTCCCCGTGGGGACTCAGGGCAGTTTGATAGAAGATGATGGAAAGAAGGCATCGTATATGTCATTGACTTCTCAAGGAGCAAATAATAAGTCAGATCAATGTTTCCTTGTGCTGATTTTGATCTCCTATTGAATACTGGTTCCAACTGTGGTTTGAAAACATTTTGAAAGGGGAAAGAAGTAGGGGAGAGTTTCTAGTAGCTCCTCCAAAGCCGACTGAAAAATAAGGCATGAAACATTCAGCAAAAACAGGCAAAAATCCAGCAATGAACATATGATCATATTAAAAATAGCACCTAAATTGATGTTAACTCTTCCCTTAGGATATGTAAGTAAACAAACAGAAAAATCCTGAATTTATTTGAGGCTTCTTTACGGTTTTATTGTTCATGTTTAAGGCATATCTCTTGTTTTAACAAAGGCTGAACATCCACAGCTGTTAAGGTATTAAATACACCAGTAATAAATAAATAAGCGTCTTTTATTTGCTTCTTGGATGACATCCAGCACACTTGTATGAAAACAAGCTTGCTTATAGAAGTGTTTGCCCTTGTCGTTGAGCACTGAATTTGTGTACAAGATAGTAAATTGCTTTCTGTGTGCCTTCAAATCATTTCTGACTTATCATGGATTTCCTTGGAAAGATGTATTCAGAGGAGGTCTGCCTTTGTCTTCCTCTGGGGCTGAGAGAGTGCGACTCGCCCAAGGGGACCCAATGGGTTTTCATGTTTAAGCAAGGGTTTGAATGCTGGTCAAACTTTGGGCAAACTTTGGCCCTCCAGATGTTTTGGACTCCAACTCCCACAATTCCCAACAGCCTTGGGGCCCTTCCTTTCCCCCCTCAGCCGCTTAAGCTTAAGGAAAGGGCCTGAGGCTGTTAGGAATTGTGGGAGTTGGAGTCCAAAACATCTGGAGGGCCAAAGTTTGCCCATGCCTGCTATAGATGGTCTCCCTTCCACAGCAAATTTGGCAGTAGATCAATCACAATTGTCACATTATGATGTTTATTTCCCACAATCTTTCAATCTCTCTATATATATTACAGGGGGAAATGCACACACAAATAGATATAGACATCTCTAGATAGATATAAACATAGATATATAAGGCTTGCAAAATATTCCAGGAGGGAAATGGAAATATATAGAGAGAGGATTTGCAAACGTTTCAGGGGGAAATGGATATGTGAAATTAGTATATATAATTATAGATCTATATCTAGCTCTGCATTGTTTATATAGGCATTGAGTGTTTGCCTGTTACTATGTTGGAAGCCATCCTGAGTCCCCATGGGGAGATAGGGCAGGATACAAATGAATAATTATCATTATCATTATGATTACATTATTGTTGAGACCATATTGTTTTTGTTGGCCCTCCTTTTCAACTTACAGAGCTAGTTTACTGTTTTACTTTGAAATACAGTAAATATTCAAAAAGATTTAACCTCCTGATGCCTCAATTCATGTAATTTTATTGGTATCTATGCTACTGCATTTCCCACCCTTGAGCCAATAAGTTTTCCCAGTTTTTTTGTGGTAAAATGAGGTGCCTCGGCTTATATTCAGGTCAGCTTATACTCGAGTATATATGGTAGTTCCTTCTCTCCCTGTGAAATCCCTTATCTCCTTGTGCATTGAAAACACAACATATATACAAATCAGAAGGGAAAGAAATCCTAAAGGGTCAATCTGTGGAGCAAAACATAGGCTCTGAGCTTCTAGAGAGGAGAAGGATTTCAAGGACTGCACTAAATCAGATCAAAGGCCGCATGTGACCCTCCAGTGTCAGCTTTTCCATTCCTTTCCAAAAGTATGGAAAATATGCATCCACAAATATGCACACATCACAGAGCTCATCACATCTCACAGTGTGTGTTCCCTAGTAATGGGAGTGACTTCTCAACACAACAACCATCAACATAGCAGAGACTGCCATATAAAGTGTGATTCAGTCATGGGACAACTTTAAAAAAAAAGAAGAAAATACAATTAAGGCACGTAGGAACTGCAAGCTTTGTACCAACGCAGACAGGGGATGTGTTGCAAATGTAATAACACAGCACAACTGCAGAGATGAATCCCTTCCCCAGTGTGCAGTGTCTTTGGCTTATTTACCTGGAATTGCTGAGTAAAAGGATTACTCTTTCAAAGATTGATTGTTTATTGAATCACAGTGATGGAAAGATGTATTACATCATCTACCCACCAAGGCAGAATCAGTCCCCAGTGCTTTTGTACAGCCATGGTTTAAATTACTCTGGTCCAGGCATTGCCACCTCTCTCAAGAACTCGATTGGATATACACAATTCCACAGATGAAAGATTTTTCCAAGTTGACTCTCCTCCCTTCCATATTAATTTGTTCCATATCTTCTCACTGCACAATTACAAATTTATATATTTCACACCAATCTCGTTCATGCTTCATCAAACATTCCTAAACAGTTAAGACTATTCCACTTTCAAGGTGATTTAGGGAAGAATTCGCATATAAAATTATGAGGGATCATTTGCAGGGTACTTTTTCACACCGTAAATTATGTTGCATAATTATTCGATTTCACGTTCTTTTGAATGAACTCTCCTCCTTCACCACATATGTAGGAGCCATGGAGGCACAATGGGCAAACCCTTGTGCTGGTTGAATTGCTGACCAGAAGGTCGATGATTCGAATCCGTGGTGAGCTCCCGTCTGTCAACTCCAGCTTCCCAAGTGGGAACAAGATAGAAGCTTATCACAGAATGGTAATACATATGGGCATTCCCTGCAGATGGTCAATTCCCTTACACAAGAAGTTACTTGCAGTTTCTCAAGCCGCTTCTGACACGAAAAAAACCACTTATGTAGAGTCCAACCCTCATTTCTGTAAGACGAATATCCACAGTTTTATTTATCCACATGACAAAATATGTACTATTCAGGCATTTTCTAGGTCTCCCAGCATGACTCTGTGGTATTACTGGGCCAGATGTTCCTCATTTCAATAGGATTTGCTATGATCTACAGTTTTGTGTATCAATGTAAAGTCTGGGAACATATCCCCTTGCTTCCCTTAATGGATGCAGAGGTCATACTGCATCTGCTTTATTAAATATATTTATTGTGAAGGAGTTCGAGGTAAAATGGCAGTGGGTTGTTGTAGGTTTTTTGGGCTGTATGGCCATGTGCCAGTAGCATTCTCTCCTGACATTTACCTGCATCTATGGCAAACATCCTCAGAGGTTGTGAGGATGCCTGCCATAGATGCAGGCGAAATATCAGGAGAGAATGCTTCTAGAACATGGCTATACAGCCCAAAAAACCTACAACAACCCAGTGATTCCAGCCATGTAAGCCTTTGGCAATAAAATGGCAATGGTTTAAATGTATTGCATAACCAAAAAGGAGCTTTGTCATATATACATATTTTCTGTGACCTTGACTCCATTGCATCATTCTAATTATTTTTTATTAAAATATTTATCTCCCACTGTACATTACAACATCTCAGGGCAGCACACATATAAAATCAATTTATCTGCTAAAACAGATTGAGACCATTTGAAGTTTTCATCTTTTATAAGGCACTGAATTTTGTCGTGAACATATTGGAAACCACTTTGAGTCCCCCAGGAGTGAGAAAAGCAGTACATAAATGAAGTAAGTAAGTAAGTAAGTAAGTAAGTAAGTAAGTAAGTAATTATGGTTATGAGGACCACCCCCAGAATCAAACATAACTAGACTTAATGTCAGGGGAAACCTTTAACCATTTTTTATTCTGTCTTTAGGTCACTTCTGGTGATCCTAAGGATTTTCGTGGCAGGATTTGTTCAAAAGTGGTTCCCCAGAGCCTGGGTGAGTGTGACTTGCCCCAAATCACCCAGAAAATGTCATGGCCAAAGGAGGATTTGAACCCTAGGTCTCCAGTTGCATTCCAGCACAGAAACCACTGGCTCTCACATTTACTTGCAGCATTTTGACTCCTAATTTTGCCTGACAACACAGCGTCATCCTACATTTGGAAGACAACGTGTGTATATGACATGAATTAAGGAGAGATTTACATTTTCTTATTGAAAAACAAACAAACTCAGAATTCTGTGCCAAAGCAAATTATGTATTAAGAAAATTGTAATGTAGTGGCCTGCATAATTCAAGCAGATTAAATAAATGCACTCTTTCTTTCACTTTCCATACGTTATCCTGAAATCTGTACTATTATGCATTTCTATTCTGTTTCTACAGTTAATTCAGAGGAACATATGACCTCTTCTGGCTTTTAAATTTACCCCAGGTTTTGTGCATAGTGTTGCCAAGTCAGAGCTGTTCCAGACTCAGAGATTTCAGCTTCTAAATGTGAATCCTAGGAATAGTTGCTGGTGATGTTATGGGGACATGTTCTGGTGATGTTATAAGGGGCAGACCCAGTGATCGCATTAAGCCTCAACTACAGATTCAGGAACCCTCTGGTGGCTCAGTGGGTTGAACCACTTAGTTGCTGAACTTGCTGACCAAAAGATCCGTGGTTTGAATCTGGGGAGCAGGGTGAGCTTCCGCTGTCAGCCCCAGCTTCTGCCAACCTAGCAGTTAGAAAACATGCAAATGTATGTAGATCAATAGGTACCGCTCTGGCGGGAAGATAATAGCCCTCCATGAAGTCTGGCCGGCCACATGACTTTGGAGATGTCTATGGACAATGCCAGCTCTTCGGCTTAGAAATGGATATGAGTACCGTCCCCAGAGTTGGACATGACTTGACTTAATGTCAAGGGGAAACCTTTCCCTTTACAGTTTTAGAGAAAGCTATTCAAATAAAAAAACTCCAAGTCTAGTGCATGAGACAAATCTATATACACAAGTGCTCTTGCCCCAATATTCCTTTCTCTCTCCCTGAAGACTGGAGAATTGTCTTCAGGTCATGAGGCTCAGAGAAAGGAAATTTATGGGGTCACCACAGGTGATTTCAAGGCATGCACACACACTTGCAATCTGCCTATTTAGAGTTCTTCCTCTGCAATTTGGACTCTGAAAGGCCAGACATTCTGTTAGGAAACAGAGGGCTCTTCTCTGTAAAGCAGAACACGCAAACGCCTTATAATCATGAGGACTAGGACATCTTTTTTAAAAGGCAGCACTTAAGACTCTTAGGAAACAATGACCACAAAATATTTACAAATTCTAATGATTTGGCTCAGTCATTAATGAAAATGGGTACCAACGTGAAAAAAGTAATTAAACTACAATCTATATTGTAGGAAAAATGGGGTTTGACACCACTTAAGACGTATACAGCCCAGTGCTATAGAATGATGGGATTTGTAGTTTTACAAGGTCCTTAGCCTTCTCTGCCCAAGGATTTTGGTTCTCACTAAACTCTAACTCTCATTATTTGACAGCATTGAGCATTTAAAGTAGTGTCAAACAGCAGTAATCTGAGCATGTAGACTAGGCATGGGCAAACTTGGGCCCTCCAGGTGTTTTTGACTTCAGCTCCCACAATTCCTTGCTTACTTACTTACTTTCTTTACTTAGGTGATCCCTCGTTGTCCGAATAGGATTGTCTTCCAAAATCGGTGTACTGGCAGTGGGTACACTGGTTCCTGTGGAGCCCTATTCTTGATCTGCGTCTTCTCCCGCAGTGAGGGCATTGGTTTCCAGGTGGAAGGCAGTCCCAGCCAGGGTTGGCTTGATGCGCCTTCCTCTTGGCATGTTTCTCTCTTTCGCCCTCCATTTGTGCCTCTTCTACAGCACTGTTGGTCACAGCTGACCTCCAGCTGGAGTGCTCAAGGGCCAGGGCTTCCTAGTTCTCGATGTCTATGCCAAATTTTTAAGGTTGGATTTGAGCCCATCTTTAAATCTCTTTTCCTGTCCTCCAACATTCCATTTCTGTTTTTGAGTTCAGAGTAGAGCAACTGCTTTGGGAGACTGTGGTCGGGCATCCGGACAACATGGCCAGTCCAGCGGAGTTGATGGCGGAGAACCATCGCTTCAGTGCTGGTGGTCTTTGCTTCTTCCAGCACACTGACATTTGTCCTCCTGTCTTCCCAAGAGATTTGCAGGATTTTCCGGAGGCAGCGCTGATGGAATCATTCCAGGAGTTGCATGTGACGTCTGTAGACAGTCCACATCTTGTAGGCGTATAGCAGGGTTAGGATGATAATAGTTTTATAAACAAGCACCTTGGTATCCCTACAGATGTCCCAGTCCTCAAATACTCTCTGTTGAATTCAGAAAAAAAGCTGCACTCGCAGAGCTCAGGCGGTGTTGTATTTCAGTGTCAATGTTGAGAGGTGGCTGCCAAGGTAGTGGAAATTGTCAACATTTTCTATTGTTACGCCATTAGGCTGTATTTCTGGCATTGGAGAGGGATTGGCTGGTGACTGCTGGAAGAGCACTTTGGTTTTCTTGATGTTCAATGACAGGCCGAGCTTCTCGTATGCTTCTGCGAAGGTGTTTAGAGTGGATTGTAGGTTTTCTTCTGAATGCGCGTAGACAACATTGTCATCAGCATTCTGGAGTTCTATAACAGATGTTGTAACCTTGGTTTTGGCTTTCAGTCTGCTGAGGTTAACCAGCTTGCCATCTGTCCAATAGATGCTTTCCTCTCCGGTGGGAAGCTTCCCAAGTTTGCCCATGCCTGATATAGCATCAAATTTGTACTAAAATTCAGCATTGAGTTTTACTAAATCCACACAGTGCTCACAAACTGGGACAATCTTATCCACTGCTTGAGATAACAGCATGAATGTTACTGTTAGAAGCAACACCAAAAATACAGCGCATTATATGTAATAATTCTATGTTGCTATTTTTCTCTCCCAGGCTGAAGACTTCAGGAGGAAAAAAAACTGCACAAGCCACCGTGGCCATTTAGCACATCCATATGGGCTGTGAGTCGATTTCTTCTTGGCATTAACTTTCAGTGAGAGTGCGACATGCAGCCGCCACAGTGTTTGCCTGGAGGGCCGTCTGCTTCTCCATTCTTTATGCAACCATCTTCATTCGAGGACATGATGTGCATTGCCGCCACACATGCCAGGCTTGAAGCCATGCAGATTTATTTATGCACCTACTGCTTTTGTTTCAGTCACATTTTCTATGGGTTTAAACACAGGCTAAGATGTCATACAAAACACTGACACTGTCTTGCCCCGTGGATATCTCTATATACGTTTGCACTCCATATTCCCTTGACCTTTAAAGATCTGAAATGTGTGTGTGTGTTTGACAGTAGGGGTTTTTTTTAATGCAGAAAGGCTAATCTCCAGTTAATGTCATGATTGTATCCTATTTATAATGTCTTCATGCATGTATCCTCTGAGACATGAAATTCACAAGGTACAATTTTTTGAAATCTACTCATCTGAGAATTCATCTAATTTAGGAAACTGAAATCACGACATATTCGGAAATGTCCATCTCTGAGTCAAGGCTCAGCCATCATCTCTGAGTCAGACCTTCACTACATCAGGCCTCAGGCATGGTTTAAATATGATATTTAAATTTGACAGTTCGTATCCTAGGACCTACAGCACAGATTCAAGAAACAGTGTAGGCGGCACTGTCATTCTCCTAAAAGCATACCAAAACTGTCCGTTTACTGATCAGGACAGTAAATAATGACCAACACTCAGAAAACTGGGAAATTCCAGACAGGAAACAATCAGGGCCAGCTAACACCTCCTAATAAAGGCTCCCCGGGCAGGAAGCAGACAGGCTTTGAAGCTGCAAGGCTATTAAATGCTAATCAAGCTGGCCAGTTGCAACATTCAAACAGACAAGAGTTCTTTCTCTCACCCTGGACATTTCACAGATATATAAACCTCATTTGCCTAGTTTCCAACAGACCTCACAACTTCCAACAAAGGATTCCCCCACGCAGGAAACAGCCAGCCTTTGAAGCTGCAAGACTATTCAATGCTAATCAAGCTGGACAAGTGCAACATTCACACCTGCTTCAAACGGACAAGAGTTCTTTCTCCCACTCTGGACATTCCACAGATATATAAACCCCGCTTGCCTAGTTTCCAACAGACCTCACAACCTCTGAGGATGTCTGCCATAGATGTGGGCGAAATGTCAGGAGAGAATGCTTCTGGAGCATGGCCATACACCCTGGAAAACTCACAGCAACCCAATAAATATCTAGTTCTAAAAAAAAAAGTAGGATGTTTTGCACATTTTGGCCACTCCATGCAGCACTCAGAATTTCCTAGAGATAGAACAATGACTCTGGCCATGGCACAGCAACCTATCCTTGATTTACTTATTGCATATCCTTTAAGGGTGCATCTACAGTGTATAATTAATGAGGTTTGACACTGATTTAACTGACATGGCTCAATGCTATGAGATCCCAGGATTTGTAGTTTGGTGAGACACTAGCAACTTTGGCAGAGAATGCAAAAGACCTTATGAAACTACAGGGTCCCAGGACTCCATGGCACCGAGCCATGGCATTTAAAGTGGGGTCAAACCGAATTAATTCTGCAATGCAGATGCACTACACGTCTCAATTAATTTTGCATATTCACACAGACTAAAACTGCTACAGCTTCTATGTGAAAGGTAGGAAGCTATATCCTCGGATTTCATACACTCCATCTACACTGCCACATAATCTAGTTTGTTAATGCATTGAACTGGATTATCTGGCAGTGTAGACTCATATAATCCAGTTCAAAGCAGTTAACATGGCATTGTAGATCCAGGCCCCTTCTACAGTTCCATATAATACAGATTATCAAACCAGATAATCCAGATTATCTGCTTTGAATTAGATTATATGCGTCTATACTGCCTTCTAAACCAGTTCAAAGCAGATAATCTGGATTTTGTATGACAGTGTAGAAGGGGCCCCAGCCATAGTTAGTGCCACTGGCCATGAATACCCTACCTTGAAATCTGCACATATTGGAAAAGAAACAAAATACACACATACATGATAGAGGGAACAATATGAATATATTTTCATAATTTAAGAAACGTAAATGACAATGTGAAAAGTATCAATATTGTCAAGAATGATGAATCCCTATTGGAAATTTTACGACTGATCCAGTTACATAAGACTGTTCATGCATGACCAGAAAGGCTTTATTTTGCTTCAAAAACCTTCTCAGAAGAGAGCAACTGAAAGCTTTTGTTGTATTTTTGGATTTTAATTGTTTATGGTATGTCATCATGGTTTATGAGTACAGCACTGGTTTTTTATGCTTGCATACTGCTTTGGAAACTTAAACTCAAAGACAGTGTTAAAACAAAACCCCTAAATAAACATGCAAACGAGCAAGTAATAAATACCCATTCACTTTCCCTAGAGATCTCTGTGAACTGTAGCTCACAGAATGACAGAATTTTCCACTTTCAACAAACTAAAAAGTTCAAGACTTGCTTTGCTAGAAATTGTTCCATCAGGCCCTGTAAAAAAAATAATATCCAAACTGAATTATGAGACCGAAACTATGAATAAATATGGGAAGCCAGCATGGTGTAGTAGTCTGAATGTGGAACTGGCACTCTAGGAAACTAAGGTTCAAATTCCTACTCAGCCATGGAAACCCACAAATCACACACTCAGCCATAGAGAAAGGTAATGGCGAATCCTCTCTGAATGAGGCCCATCTACACTGCCAGATACAATCCAGATTATCTACTTTGAACTGGATTATATGACAGTGTAGGCTAATATAATCCAGTTCAAGGCAGGAAAGTTGGGGTTTTTTTTTAATGGAAGTGTAGATGGGTCCTATGTCTTGCGAATAAAGCCCCGGGATTGTGTTCTCTGACTTCAGAGACCCATTTATGCTGACCATACAATCCAAATTCTGAGGGCCCTTCCACACAGCCATATAATCCAGTCTATCAAGGCAGAAAATCTCACAAAATCTTCTTTAAACTGGGTTATCTGAGCCCACACTACTATATATCCCAGTTCAAAGCAGACCATGTGGGATTTTTTTTAGCTGTGTGGAAGGAGCCTGAATGCGGATTATCTGATCAAACTGGATTATATGAGTCTACAGGGCCATGGTAGAGCAGCAGGTTAAACCACTAAGCTGCAGAACTTGCTGACTGGAAGGTCAGCAGTTTGAATTCGCGGGATGGAGTGAGCTCCTGTTATTAGCCCCAGCTTCTGCCAACCTAGCAGTTCAAAAACATGCAAATGTGACAGGCACCGCTTTGGTGAGAAGGTAATGGCACTCCATGCAGTCATATGGCGATGTGTCTACGGAGGCTTAGAAATGGAGATGAGCAGCAGTATCGAACTGCATTCGTTCTGCAATGTAGATAAATAAATAATAAATAAATGTAGATGCATCCCTGGAGGGCTTAGGAGTCCTTTTTGAGTCCAGATGGCCAGCCAATGCGGTATTGTGGCCCCTGCTCCCACTACTCTTTCTTCCATCAAGAGTAGCTCCTTACCAGTTGTCACTTTTTGGTGATGTCGCTTCTGGAGAGGCCACAACTGGATACTCAGCCATGCGATCACCAAAAGCAACACCACAAGCAATGTTCTGCTGAGGAGCTACTTCTAGCTAGCAACAAAGAAGTCATAGAATCACAGAGTTGGGAGAGATCTTGTGGGCCATCTCATCCAACCTCTGCCAAGAAGCAGGAAAATCATATTCAAAACACCCCTCTGCTTAAAAGCCTCAAAAGAAGGAGCCCCCACCACACTCTGCTCCATAAGTCTGACACGTGGACACTAGTTTGCCACAGATTCAGCCCAATCCAGGTGCCCACACCTCAAAAACACCAGAGTGCCAGATTAACAGCCAACAACAATATTAATCAAGTTACTATAGGAAGCTTGGCAGTACCGCCCCTAAGCCAAATCAGGAAACAGTATATCTTATACCTCTTTTAGTTTGAACATCTATACATATCTTTTAGTCTTAGTTTTAGTTCAAACATCTACACATATCTTATAGACCAGGGGTCCTCAAACTTTTTAAACAGAGGGCAATGTCAGAGTGCCTCAAACTGTTGGAGGGCCGGATTATAATTTGAAAAAAGCATGAATGAATTCATATGCACATTGCACATATCTTATTTGTAGTGCAAAAAACACTTAAAAACAATAAAATAATTAAAATGAAGAACAATTTTAACAAATATAAACTTATTAGTATTTCAGTGGGAAGTGTGGGCTTGCTTTTGGCTGATGAGATAGGATTGTTGTTGTGGGCTTTCAAGTCATTTCAGACTTAGATTGACCCTGAGCGAGAGCCAGGTAAATAACCTTGGAGGGCTGTATCCGGCCCTGGGGCCTTAGTATGAGGACTTAGTTATAGACTATACGTTAGTCTGAATTTTGAAAATTACATATGTGAACTTGATGCTATTGCTGTTGGTAATTAAGACCCCTCTTGTGGATATCAAAATCTGTAGATGCTCAAGTCCCATTATTAACAGTGGGTTAATATAAAGGTGTCCTTTGTATAGCATAATCAAGGGGTCGCTGTGAGTTTTCTGGGCTGTATGGCCATGTTCTAGAACCACATTCTTGATGTTTCACCCACATCTCAAAACCTCTGAGGACACCTGCCATAGATGTGGGTGAAATGTCAGGAGAGAACGCTTCTGGAACATGGCCATACAACCTGGAAAACTCCAGAAACCATTGATTTTGGCTAAGAAAGCCTCTGACAATATAGCATAATCAAGGTTTGCTTTTTTGGTATTCTTTGTAATACTTTCAAGCTGTGAACGGTTGAATCTGTAGACATGGAAGGTGATAATAAACAAATATATTTTCAAAAGGTCACTATGAAGCATGCATGCATTATAAATTTAAAAAGTCATCTCTACAGCGAAATATAAAATAAGTTTCCTTTGGAGTCTGACAAATCTTTGATATGTGTCTGGTTTTAGTCTCTGCTACGTATCTCTTTGTTGTTGTTTTTTCTTATGTAAGATAAAGACCATAGTCAGCGAGCCAACATCCTCAATGAACTCTCAGCTCTGACCTTCAGACAGGGCACCTTAAACTGAAAGAAGAGTTAAGTGCCTTTGGGACATTCCCAGAGTTCACCTCTTTCTTTTAGGAAGAACTCATTACACCCAATGATTAAAGGTCAAAATCTGCCAAGTTTTTCTCAGACGGAGTTGGAATTTTTTTATTGTTGTTCTTATCTTGAGCAATTTTCTTGCCTTTGCGTATGCCATCATAAAATGCTGGCATGGAAAGCGTTCCAGAAGTGCCACTGGAAAACTATTAAAATGCAACTATAGGCAGAAGATTGAGGGCTGATAACTATACTGTTTTCAGCTTAAGCTCTTTGGGTAGGGAGGTGGGAAGTCCATTTAAAGTTTATGATTTTTATTTTTTGTTTTCTTAGTAGGGTGAGGAAGGGAGTAGTTGTAGTGGGCTATATGAGTAACATAATCTATGTAGAACAAGTTCTTATACATTCCATTGTGGGAAACTTATATTGTGGAAAGAATGCAACTACTGTACAGATTGAATCACTTTTATGTCTGCAACTGAGATTTTTTTAAAGGCATGAGAATGTGTCTAACTCAATGTGAAAGTGCAAGAATGTGTCAACCATAGCTTCCAACAAAGGACTCCCCCTGGCAAGAAGCAGCCAGCCTTTGAAGCTGCAAGGTTATTCAATGCTAATCAAGCTGGCCAAGTGCAAAATTCACACTAGCCTTAAACAGACAAGAGTTATTTCGCAAACCCTGGACATTCCGCAGATATATAATCCCCACTTGCCTAGCTTTCAACAGACTTCACAACCTCTAAGGATGCCTGCCACAGATGTGGGTGAAACGTCAGGAGAGAATGCTTCTGGCCATACAGCCCCCAAAAAAACTCACAACAAGCCAACAATAGCTTTTTATAACAAAGAAAAGCCATTCTGGAATGAAGAAGCAGCAAGTGTATGCATGTTTGTGCGTATTTAATCTAGACCCTATCTGCACCTATTATCCTGACCTGCTCCCAGGGGCGGCTCAACCCATTACGCAAAGTAAGCATTTGCAGTATAGATGATTTTGCCCAGGGGCGCTCTTGGGGGAAAATAGACCTTGACATATGCGAGTTGTAGTTACTGGGATGTATAGTTCACCTACAATCAAAGAGTATTTTGAACTCCACCAATGATGGAATTGAACCAAATATGGCACACAGAACTCCCACGACGAACAGAAAATATATATCAGTGATTGGTTGGGGGGGGGGGTGGTGCCAAAATACTGTTTGCTTACCATTGAAAATTACCTAGGGCCGCCTCTGCTTGCTCCTATTATATTTGCTGGACTTTATGCCTACAGACACAATTTGAACATTTTGGTCCACTTTAGAAGAGGTGTTAGACTTACTGCCTATTTCATAACCACCAACTGTCCCCAATTAATTCTCCATTTTCCACTTTTTCAGCTGCCTACAAAATGTCGCAATTTCTCCCAATTCTTCCCAAATCAAACTCCTATAGCTTGTCCTAGCTTACGTGTTGCTTTTCATTAATTACTCATGTCAACCTGATCACATTCTGATGATGCTTGATTACATGCATCCCAGTTTCTGTCTATGAAATGTTAATGAATGAATGCACGAATAAAACTTTATTTATAGCCGCCCTATCTCCCCGAAGGGACTCAGAGTGGCTTACAACGAAATACACAGTGGCAAACATTCAATGTCAACAATAATATATAAACAAATAAAAACAACTCAATAAGTGATAAAGCAACATAAGGAAACCAGATGTAACACAATACACATAATTACAAACATATTAAGTCCTTAAAATCTCATTAAGATATCTCCAAAATTAGGCTAAAATTGTTGGAGGGGGATGGTGAACTGCAGATTAACAGGGTGGATATTATTAGCAGCTAAGCGAGAGTGTATTTAGATGTACTTAATCCTCCTATAGCAGTGTTTCTCAACCTGGGGGTTGGGACCCCTGGAGGTCGTGAGGGGGTGTCAGAGGGGTCGCCAAAGACCACCAGAAAACACAGTATTTTCTGTTGGTCATGGATAGTTCTGTCTGGGAAGTTTGGTCCAATTTTATTGTTGACATGGTTCAGAATGCTTTTTGATTGTAGATGAACTATAAATCCCAGAAACTACAAGTCTAGATCTCTTTTTCCCAAAATCCACCAGTGTTCACGTTTGAACATATTTATTTTATTTATTTCAAATATTTATACCCCGCCCTTCTTTACCCCCAAAGGGAGTAGAAGAATTTGTGCCGTTTGGTCCAGATCCATCATTGTTTGAGTCCACAGTGCTCTCTGGATGTAGGTGAACTACAGCTTCAAAACTCAAGGTCAATGCTTATCAAACCCAGTAGTTTCTGTTGGTCATGGGAGTTCTGTGTCCCAAGTTTGGTTCAATTCCATCATTGGAGTTCAGAATGCTCTTTGATTGTAGGTGAACTATAAATCCCAGCAACTACAACTCCCAAATGACAAAATCAATCCCCCCACCTAACCCCACCAGTATTCAGATTTGGGCGTATTGGGTATTTGTGCCAGATTTGGTGCAGTGAATGAAAATGCATCTTGCATATCAGATATTTACATTACAATTCATAACAGTAGCAAAATTATAGTTATGAAGTAGCAACTAAAATAATGTTATTGTTGAGGTCATCACAACATGAGGAACTGTATTAAGGGGTCGCTTCATTAGGAAGGGATATATGATCTATTTGCAAATAGCATACTATAGGACAGAAACACTGTCCTACAGTATGCTATTTGCAAATAGTTCATATATCCCATTCCACAGCAAATTAAGAGAGAATATGGTGTAACTTCAGCTCCAAAGTTCACAGATGAAGCAGATTATTTAGACCAGGCTGCATAGGGCCCTTGGGACCCTAAGTTGTGGCCCCTGAAAACTCACTGATTTCCCATCAGGCTGCCAATTTTTGAAGAATTTATTGGGGGTAATTTTGTTGTTTTCAGAGCAGGTAAAAAAGCTACCAAAACTGTGTGAAAATGCAGTGGTGTGCTTTCAAATCCACCAGAGACCTCCAAACTTCATTACATAGAAGAACAATTAATTGAAAAGTTGATTAAAACAGTTGCTATAAGTGATGTCTGAAATGACCAAAGTGACATGCCAGGTGGGGAGAAATAATGCTCTCCCCCCCCCCCCAACAGACGATAAAAAGTGGGGAATGTAATATTAGCATGCCGTGTAGTTTTAACAGCCACTTGTGAACTCTGGAGCATAAAATACATTCTGTATCACTTAGTTTGGCATTACTTATTTATTTTCTTTATATCCAAACATATTCCTCATGCTGTACTGAAAGCACATTTTATTCTGTTTATCCAGAATATAGTTACAAACTGAACTGATTTTCTCTATAAGTTTTGTATTTTTGTTACAAACGGTGCTACAAGGTCCTGAACTGTACTAAAGACCGGGTATACAGAACGTCTTTGGTTTTGCCAGTTTTGGGAACAGGAAACAAGCCACCCACACAAACCAATAAAAACTGCAGAAACTGTCAACACTGGTTAAACAGAAAATTATTTTATCCTGTCTTGTTCTCCATAGCAGGCGTTACACACTCGTCCTCATAGAGAGAACTGAATCAAGGAAACCAAGAGCAGGAATTGCAGTGATCTGATGCTTTATGTAATCCTACATACAAACCTTCCTCTGGTTTTTAGAAATTATATTGCAGCATACATTTGTGAATGTCTTAAACATCTTTCATTATAAACAAATTGTTCTGAACCAAGAAGAATAAACTACTTGTTATTCATTGTTCATCTGCATGGCATATTTTCTTTCTCTGGCAAGGCAGTGTGTGGGCTGATCAAACGTGAACTACACGTGGTTTCTTTTAAATTATGCCACTTAGTAGTGATCCCAATTAGGATTGGGTCCATACACACTCATAGCCAGAAAAAGAAATGCAGCAGCAACAACAATTTCTTACCCTCCTCTCACCATGGATGGAAATATGTTGTATTTTTAGTCTACAGTTGACCCACTGAATTAACAGGAAACAAGTATGTTAGCACTTGTTTTATGGGCTCACTCTAATTACAGCTTGAAATGTACCGCAGTCCTACGTGGAAAAATTTATAGTTCACTTGAGCATTGAGGGGAGAGGTCTGATAGGATATTTTTTTAAAAGAAAGGATGGCCAAAAGGTCAAAGCCATGGAGGAGGGATTAGCAAACGCGTCCCAGTTCTATCGGCGGACCAAATGAATGTTGAATCCAATCAAATGAAAGAACGATCCACTCTCATCATGGACAAGAGGTCCTAATGACTAGTGCTGATGAATCGGCAATGAAACAGCAGCAGGAGGGTGAATAAGCATCTCTACAGAGTGACAGCAATGCAAAGAGCTAAACACTTTTGTGACCACGTCATGCCTCTCTCTGAACCACAAAGGCTCCTTCTCCAATCAAGTTCTGGAGTCTTTCAATTGCTATTTTCGCTGCCAAAGAAGAACATGGCCAGCGCACTGGAATTTCTCATGCAGCACAGGAACATCCTTGGAGACAGGAATGCCTTCAGAGTTAGAGGTTTATATAAACGGATACATTCTTTATATAGATTTGCAATGACCCAGGATTAAAGAGGGCTCCGCTGTACCTAATTAGTACATGGGAAGTGAAATGACAAGTCTCCAAGCTTGACAGTGAAAGGAACTCGGGTTAAAATTAAAAGGTAAACATTTCTTCTCCAGTGGACATTGGTGAACAATATAAACTGAAACGTATATCCATTTGCATTGATTATTTCGTATTACTAATAACAGTTCTGAAGACTGGCCACAACTTTTACAAAGCAAAAGTTGCTTTGTAAAAGCAATATCAGTAAATGCAATTTGAGCAATTAAATCATTAAAACCAGAACGACAAATACAAAAGCAGACAATGCAGCCTATCTGAAAAGACAAACTGAATTAATATGTTATCACAACCTCTCCTAAAATCAGAGAACCATTACAAAAAGCCACAAACACTTATTTCCTAGTGCTTTAACATTTTTAGAAATATTACATCTCTATCCAAGCCACTTAGAGCCTGAAAGATTAAACTTAACCTCTTAAATTGGTCTTGAAAAGCCACTGGCAAGCAGTGTAGGTCTCTCATCTATTTGAGTATTTGTTCATGTCAGAACAATATTGCTTTTTATTAAATCCCAAAGTGTTCTTTCTCCCACCCAGGACATTCCACAGATATATAAACCCCACTTGTCTAGTTTCCAACAGACCTCACAACTTCTGAGGATGCCTGCCATAGATGTGGGTGAAATGTCAGGAGAGAATGCTTCTGGAACATGGCCATACAGCCCAGAAAACTCACAGCAACCCAACCCCAAACCAATTCACAATAAAAATTAGTTGCAGCAACAACGAATCTTAAAAGAATAAACAAAACATTATTTATTAGAAGCCAAACAATATATCAGGTTTCAAATTAGTAAAGTGATTAGGGAAAACATGGCTAGCATTGTATTGCCGAAGGCTTTCATGGCTGGAATCACTGGGTTTTTGTATGTTTTTTGGGCTGTATGGCCCAAAGAGGTGGCCAGTTGAAACATTTACACCAAGCGCCAACAAACAAGAGTTCTTTCTCCCACCCGAGACTTTCTGCAGATATATAAACCCAATTTTCCTAGTTTCCAACAGACCTCACAACGTATTGTCGAAGGCTTTCATGGCCGGAATCACTCAGTTCTTGTGGGTTTTTTCGGGCTATATGGCCATGTTCTAGAGGCATTTCTCCTGACGTTTCGCCTGCATCTATGGCAAGCTTCCTCAGAGTGAGGTCTGCTGGAGCTGGGAAAAAAGGGGTTTATATATCTGTGGAATGACCAGGGTGAGACAAAAGGCTTTTGTAAGTTGGGCTAGGTGTGAATCTTTCAACTGACCACCTTGATTAGCATACAATGGGCTGACTGTGCCTGGAGCAAACTCTTCTTGAAAGGTGATTAGATGTCCCTGCCTGTTTTTCTCTCTGCTGTTTTAATTTTAGAATTTTTTAATACTGGTAGCCAGATTTTGTTCATTTTCATGGTTTCTTCCTTTCTGTTGAAATTGTCCACATGTTTGTGGATTTCAATGGCTTCTCTGTGTAGTCTGACATGTAGTCTGACCTCTGAGGAAGCTTGCCATAGTTGCAGGCGAAACGTCAGGAGAAATGCCTCTAGAACATGGCCATATAGCCCGAAAAAAACCACAAGAACTGAGACCTCACAACCTCTGAGGATGCCTACCATAGATGCAGGAGAGAATGCTTCTGGAACATGGCCATATAACCTGAAAAACCTACAATAACCCATGGATAAAGAGATGGGTTTTCACTTGATAATGGAAACAACGAACACTTGGATTTTATCTAATTTCGATGGAGAGACTATACCACATGGTGCGAATAACAGCAAGGAAGTGTTATTGTAGACCTCCACGAAGGGAGGTCTACAATCAGGAGGACACATCCAAGAAGATCCTTTCTTTCCTACATCTTCCCAGAGTCTATTTTTAGGCTTTTAATTTTTTTCCCTGGTAATTTAAGGAGCGCAGTATAGGTAATCAGGGGAGAGAAATTTGTTGTTTTAAAGATCTGTTGAAACAATTCGTCTGGTGTTAAGAAAACATTGACTTCATTCTTTGAAGGTGAGATTTTATGCTATGTGTTACAATTCTATTTCTATAGTTTTGATTAGTATTTTAATGTGCTATTAAAATGTGCTCAATTTTAATGTGCTAAAGTCGCTCCTGACACAAAAAAAGCATATGCAGCTCAATAAACTTTATTAGTTAATGCATGCAGTTAATCCAGGTATACATACACATATCTGATAAGTGACTAGTTCATTATGGAGGTCCCATCTACACTGACCACTTACTGTAGTTCTAAGCTAGCTTTAAACTGTGGAGGCCAACAACCAATGTTCACAAGTACATGAAAGAAAGCCCTTAATATGCACCAGTGCTTTGTGGAATCACCATCTGGGCCAAAAATTGGTTCCATCATTTCCTATGGAATTATCTGCACAGTGAAAATGCTATCTTCAATACTAATTTGAACCTGCATTAAATGGTCAGTCTAGGTGGGGCTGGACTTTTTATTCTTCCAAAGAGAATAATAAACCTTTCACAGTGGTTCCCAACCTGTGGTCTGTGAACCAACAGTGGTTTGCAAGAACTAAAATAAGGTCCACGGCCTCATTGTTACTACACCGTTGCAATGAGAGTGACTAGTCTTGCAAAACCCTCTTATAGTGCCAAGACAACGGGGATGTTGGGAGGCGAGAGGCTGACTACCTACGAAAGCTGCAACAAGTCTCCTGACTGCTGCTTCTCCTTCTCCTCCTCCTCCCTCTGAGCAGAGCCATTCCATGTGGTGTCTGAAAGCGGGGCACCTTGGTGTCTTCATGTTTGGGCCTGTTCCTGGGATTATTTGGGGTGCTGATTCAGAAAATTGCATTGGATAGACCACATCAGCTCTAGATTATTAGATATGGTTTTCTGTGGGTAAGCAGATGGCGACTACTGGATGGCCTATGTTCTGTATTGGAAACTAGAGCTGATGTGATCTATCCAATGCAATTTTCTGAATCAGCAAATTGAATCTAAAGTTGACCAAAAACTGTTTCATAACCCTTTTGGTTATGAAACAGGAGCTCCCGGTGGTGCAGTGGGTTAAACTGCTGAGCTGCTGAGCTTGCTGACTGAAAGGTCACAGGTTTGAATGTGGGGAGAAGCATGCACTCCCACTGTTAGGCCCAGCTTCTGCCAATCTAGCAGTTCAAAAACATGCAAATGTGAGTAGATCAATAGGTACTGCTACGGCGGGAAGATAACAGCGCTCCATAAAGTCATGCTGGCCACATGACCACATGCTGGCCACATGACCATTTCTAAGGCTCTTCGGCTTAGAAATGGAGATGAGCACCAGACATGACTGGACTTAATGTCAGGGGAAAACCTTTACCTTTACCTAACCCTTTTGGTACTAATGTTGGAGAGTGGTTCCTGGTTAAAAAAAAAGTTAGGAACCACTGCTTTAGAAGGATAACTCCAGTACGACGGATGAAGTCTATCAGGCAAACAACACAAACAGCACTCACCTTACTTTCTACCTTGGGCTGCCAAGAGGTAATAAGGCCATGGATGTAATGGATGTTCTTCTGTTGAACTCCTTAATCCCTTGGTATGTTGAATGGTTCTGGTTGATAACCAAGTACAAATTATATGCATCACTGCATCTGTGGTGAAAGGCACACTCTGGCAACATGCGCGGCTTGTCCCCTTTATACTAATGGAATTAGCAATTGTGACAGCTTTAGCGCTTATTCCCTTAAGACGAAAAGAAAACATGAAATAAAGCAAGCATGTATGTGTGCTTCACAATCAGCACAGCACACAGACACTGTTTATTTATGTACCTGCATCCAAGTACAAAACTCTACAAGAAAAGCTAACCCAGCAACAGTTCATGATGACTTATTTTATTAATGCATTTGAAATATTTATATCCTGCCTTTCCACCGTGAGGTGTATAAGACAAGCTCTTAATGGTAAAAGATAGCAATTTGAATGATAAGGGCTAAGGTTTACAGAGCTGTGCTCAAGTGAATAGTATTTCAGCCTGCCCTCAATTTGAACCCAGCTGCGCAGATACATTTGTGCTGCATTAAATGCAGTGAGCACGACATATCATATGGAAAGTAGGATTAAACTCAGAAGGAGGAGGTTTGAACATTGAAGAAAGATTGTCATGCAGAAAATAGCAAATCTGGAATGACAGTTTGGGAGAGTTAAGGAAGACATTGCAAAATCAGGGCTACAAAATAAGGAAACAAAAATAATGAGTACAGATTACTTATATAACTTTAAAGTGGATGATGGAGTCATGGAAATAGTTAAAGATTTTCTATACATTGGCGCCGTTGTCAATCAATAAGACTGGTGATCAAGAAATTGTAGTTGAGACAAATAGTTTCTGAAAGGCAGCTAAACTATGAAGGAATTGGATAAGATTTTCAAGTATAAAGATATACCAAAGTCAGGTGTGGAAGACTCAAAGCATCCTTCCAAGGATAGCTCTTCAGGGAAAACTATGGATGTTTTGGGATGAGTGGCCTGGAAAATGACCAGTTCCATAGCACAATCAATTGTCCAACTCATGCTTTTGATGAAATTTTGCTTCCACAGACAGTCCCTTCCCTGAGTGAAATGCTTGGGAAGAATTAAGTGGATTTAAACAGAGAATGGATTGCCATCTGTCAGGAGTGTTTTGATTTCATATTCCTGCATGGCAGGCTGGGTTGGATGGCCTTTGTTGCCTCTTCCAGCACTATGGATGAATGATTCTAAACTGCTCAGTGTATTTTCACCCTTCTCCTCTTTTTCCAGATGAGCGCAACTTTCCCTTCCTTCCGTGATGGACCTAAACCTTTCTTCCATCCCAGTGTTGAATAATTACAGCTTCTCTCTGGAAACATATAAAGAACACAACCAAACACAGAGCAGACTGATATGAGCACAGAGTACACTAATAGAATTGTGGCAGCACTACAAAGTAACTTTTCCACATTCTGATAGGGGAAACCATCCACACTGCAGAATTACAGCAATTTGACATCCTATGGCAGTGGTTCTCAACCTGTGGGTCCCCAGGTGTTTTGGTCTACAACTCCCAGAAATCCCAGCCAGTTTGCCAGCTGTTAGGATTTCTGAGAGTTGAAGGCCAGAACATCTGGGGACCCACAGGTTGAGAACCACTGTCCTATGGAATACTAGGATTTGTAGTTTGTGACACCAGCACTGTCTGACAGAAAAGGGTGGATATCTTGCAAAACTACAAATCGCAGAATTCTATATCATTGAGCCATGGCAGTAAATGTGACATCAAATCGCTATAATACTGTAGCATGGAAGCAGCCTGGGTGAAGTGTGGTCATTAAGGGCTTTCTCTCTCTTTTTAAGCTCTTGGTGAAATAGGAGCTAGCAATTTGTCTTGCTTTGGTTAAAACTTTTCACTATGATACACAAATTAGTGAAGAAAATGGACAATAAGTTGTCAAAGGCTTTCATGACTGGAATCACTAGGGTGCTGTGAGTATTCTGGGTCTGGATGGCCATGTTCCAGAAGCATTCTCTCCTGATGTTTCGCCCACATCTATGGCAGGCATACTCAGAGGTTGTGAGATATGACAATAGGTTTTCTTTTTTAAAACCACATACTCCAGTAGGTTGAGAGATGAAAATATGAAAACTAAGTCAGAAAACTGTTGCTAAGTCCCTGTATGCTATACAGCAGCATTCCTCAACTGAGATTTTTTTTTGATGTTGTCAGACTACAACAAATAACTCCCCAGGTTTTGGGCACAGGATCACCGCAAAAAAGGAAAATCACAAATAAACTAGTTCCTATTTGTATTTTACCTGAGAGAACGCCTCCCTGGTAATCCTTAGGTATATGTTTATATATACGGCATCTGATTGTTATATACAGCGGGTTTGTATGCTGCCCTGAGTTGCCTTTGGGCTGAAATGGGCGGGATAAAAATGATGTAAATAAATAAATAAATAAATAAATATGGCCAACTTCCGCCAGACATAGCTGTATATGCCATATGTGGAGTGTCACACAACTTTCAGGAGAAGTTGACCTTAGAGTTGCAATGATGAAACTAAATATTCCTAGATAGAGTCTCTCTAAGAATCTAATAAGATGCTATGGCCAACTTCCAGAAGACATAGCTCCACATGCCATGTGTGGAGGTCAACTTCTAGCAGACTCTAAGGTCAACTTCCAACAAAAGTTCATTTTAGAGCCGAACTGGAGTATTTAGCAGAGGTTGACCATGGAGTGTATTGAAAGACCCTAGAGATTCCTAGAGATAATCTTTCTATCAACTTATTGAATAATCACATCCACAAAAGTCAAAACTCACAAACGTAGAGAGCTGACTATATTTGGAAATGATGAGGCTTGTCATCCAGAAACACCTGGAAGAGCCAGGTTGAGACAGCCGCTGTTGATTCTCAGATGAGAGCAGCAAACACATTTGTATGCTTCAAAAAAGCATCAAGAAATATTTAATTACTGGCCTATAACAACTTGGCAGGATTAAAGTCAAAACTAGCCAGACGTATCAGTGTTCCCAAGCACAGAGCAACCCTCAGAGCACCCGAGCTGCTTAACAGTTACAGCTGGAGAATATCTGGTCCAAGAAAAGGAACTGCCACACCTATTTATGCACAACCTCCCAAGACTGAAAACATGGAAAAGAGGACCCGAGGGTTAAATGTGTAGTGATGCCATGGTGTAGAAAATACTCCACTGCACTGGAATTTTCCATCTACTGAATTCCCTGAAGCTTTGATACTGACCCATATTAGGCTGAGGCAACCCAACAAAACAAAATAGTGAGGCAAGATGTTTCCACCCCAGAGAGATCGCTTCGGCTTCAGTCTTCCCAAACAGTGACATTATTTATTGTTAATCATACACCACCTGCCTTTTTAGCTGTGGAAATATGTCTGCGGTGCCTGCATCCACAGTGCTACCGAGTATGAACTACCCCCCAAATCTGGATAAATGACAAAGCAGGAAGACGTGATGGAGGTTTGCAGAATTATGAGAGGAAAGTATTTTTATGCTGTCAAAGCAGACAAACTGAACATCATCTAATGAAACCGACTGGTCGTATACTAAGAGAGATAAAAAGAAGTACTGTACTTCTTGTGAGATGTAAAACTCACAAGAGTATAGAAACAAAAGGATGCTGTGTTGTAGTTTTAATTTCCTCAAAGGATAGCATAGGAGGTCCTGTTCTCCATCACTTCTTCAGCAGTTGTCGGGAGTGCATCTATACTGTAGAATCAAGGGAGCTGTAGTTTTACAAGGAGTGTGGGAGTCTCACCAAACTACAAATCCCACAATTCCATAGCACTGAACCATTGCAGTCAAAGTGGTATCAAAATACATTAATTCTACAGGGTAGATGCACCCTGGATCTTCAGAGTGATGGCACCAGAGCTTTGCCATTCTCTACTTGGGCAGATTTGACCCCCTTTACTATACTTTTTATGAGTAGCTTCATCAACATCATTATTATTTATATTCCCCCCCTCCCTTTCCCCTATATTATGCCTTCGTAGAGTTGTTTAATTTGGCTCAGCGTGGTTCTAGTCATACTGTTACCCTAATCTAAATTGTTGTGCAAGATTACACATGTATTGTTCCACAGCTTAAAGTGTCAGTGGCTTAGAGTGAAATAATCCCCATCCAAGAAAAGAAAACAATAAGAGAGTGTCTTGGCACCTTTGTACTCTTACTAAGAAGTTGGACTACTGAGACTGAGCAGAATTTCATCTTGGAAAGCCCATCAGCCTGTGGATACTACAATTGTTTACTACTGCCCTGAAACTGGGAGAGAAATGAGAGAGGAAACTGGTTCTAATGAGAGCTGGCATGAGCCATTGGGTCAGCACTGATTCATTTTCGATTTTCCATTTATGAAAAATTCTCTCACTATAGATTACCTCGGCATGTTATTTGTTATTGTTCCACCTGCCTATGAAATGTGTCCTGAGAGCCATTGTTTGATAAATTGACTAGAAGGCTTAGTAATTTCTGGTGGTCACTTTGCATGCAAATACTCGCTGGGTTTGCCTCCTCTGATAGTTGGTGTACTCAGTCATTGACCACTGTTTGCAAAACATTCAATTCTAACTTCCAAACTTATACCTTACTGCATGTTGCTACCAAATATGCACAAACGATAGTAACTGGAAATTTGAACCAATGGGATTTAGGATTTTCTTTGTCAGCCAACTTTATTTCCAGTTGTGTAGGTTTGTATCTGTTCTGTTGCGCGCTGGGCCTGTAACAGCTGTCTTTTCTATAGGACGTATACTTTAAGCCCAGTGGGAAGCCAGGGCACCTCAAAGAAAGGTTCTCAGGGATTTTTCTGAAGTAATGGTCCTTAAAAGAGTCTTTGATGATACAACAAAGTCTTTATTATGGAACAAACAACAAATCTTCAATGGTTCAAACAACACTTCAAGGCTTTCTTAGTCTAGTCCTCAATGGACTGGTACCTGGCTTTAATTAACTGTACTTTCTCTGTAGGAAAAAACCCTATTTAACCTCTTTCAGGCTGTTTTACTACCTATGCCTCATTGGTGTGGGTCCTACTACTGATTCCAAATGCGTTTGGGTATCGAGTAGACCTACCAGCCGAGGCTAGTAGATATTGCAGATGGAGTTCTGTGGATCTGTAGTGCTGTCCTCCCTCAGAGAATTCTTTTAAAACCTCAGGGTTGTTTTCCCTCTGATTGCTGTGAGGCTGAGAGGCTGTGAGCTCTCAGCCAGAGCCTTGGGACCTTTTCCCTGGAATTTCTGTTTCTGTTTCCCCGGATGTTCTTGAGAAAATAAGCTTTTCTACGGGACGAGCTGGTCTACGTCTTATAGTTTAGCTTCCATATGTGAGACTGCCCAAAAATTGGCTCTTTTCCCTCCCAGAGCCCTGAACAAGGGGCGGAACCAAAGCTTAATTATGATGGACAGGAGGCCTGCCCTATGACTTCAAACAGATAACAGAAAGAGATTTCTGCAGATGTATTCTCTCTTGGAATTTCTAGGACCCCCAGCATAATCTTCCAAGGCACTGAGCACCCTATAGATCATAACTGGTATTTTGACTTGTGCCCAGAAATGGAAGGATGGTCAGTGAAAATGTTGTACCAGAGAGGTTACAGGCTCTCTGTTATCAGTCTCAGTAAATATTCTGAAGCATTGGGAACAGCCAATGTTTTATAAATCACTATGAAGACTGTTGTTGTTGTTGTTGTTGTTGTTGTGTGTCTTCAAGCTATTTCTGACTTGTGGTGAACATATCATGGGGAGGTTTTTTTAGTGGAATTTATTCAGAAGGCGGGTTGTCTTTGCATTTGCCTTCCTCTGAGGCTGAAAGAGTGTATCTTGCCCAAGATCAGACTGTGGGTTTCCATGGCGGAGCAGGGATTTGAGCCCTGGTCTTCAGAGTCACAGTAAAGTGTTCAAACCATGACAACATGCTGGCTCTCAAAGACAGTTGTCTCCAGAGTATTTTATAGCATTGATCCACACTGGTTGTAATTATAGCTCCAGGAGACAGTTTATGAACTAATCTAATCCCCTTCCTGAAAGACTAAGCTTGCAGAGTCTTGCAGTCTACACCAAATGCAGGCACTTTCAGGCCCATCCCTATATCAAAAGATATAATAAGTATATCATGATAATATACTCACTTTGCTTAATGTACAACATGGCTGTGAATGTCGCCTTCCTTTAGCGGTGTTTTCAATGTTCCCAGTCATTGGGTTCACTCAAAAGATAACCATTTTCACTTCAGAGCTGTTGAAAGCCAGCCTGGAAACTTTCCTGCCATTATTGATGGAGACTATTAACATCTCCCTTTAGGGATGGCAGACTGCCACTGACATTCAGACAGACTGTATACTGGCCAAGCCTCAAGATACCATCACTTGGCATTAATGGCTTCATCAGTAATCAAGTTGTCTCTAATCTTGCTTCCCTGTTGATCCATCATAGGGGTGCAGATAGCTCCCCTCAGTATACATTAACATACACACCCTATCTATAAAAATTCTGTAAGTTTTTGACTTATTTTTGACAAAAGGCAAACTCTCAAAAAGGAAGGCATTTGGGTAGCTACTGATGCAACTTAACAACTGTGCCTGTTTGTGCTTTTGTGGTTAAACCAAATTGGGTTATTGCTGAAACATCTCAAATCAGAACAAAATGCAATAGATGCACACTTTAGACTTCAAATGCTGACCAAAGAGGACCAAAATACCAGTAGATTGTTGGGTACCATCAACTTCCTTTAATGTCCCAATGTCATCCACGAAGAGAAGAGATTTGAACCCTCCTCTCCTGGAGTCCCAATCCAACAATTAAACTAAAAAACACACTGGCTTTCCATTGAATTGCTGTCAAGGTCATATGTGGCTCACAGGATCACATGATCCCCACCATTGAACATTAGGAAGAACTTCCTACAATGAGAGCTGTTCAACAGTGGAACTCTCTGCCCTGGAGTGTGGTGGAGGCTTCTTCTCTGGAGGCTTTTAAACAGAGGCTGGATGGCCATCAGTCGGGGGTGCTTTGAATGTGATTTTCCTGCTCCTTGGCAGGGAACTAGACTAGATGACTCATGAGGTCTCTTCCAACTCTATGATTCGTATATGTGTATATGCCTATGGCATTACAACGTATATGTGTATACGGCATTACAAGCTATTTTCTCGCTTTTTTGCAGGGGGTTCGATTGGATGTGCCATGAGGTCTCTTCCAACTCTATGATTCGTATATCTGTATATGGAATTACATATAGAACGATATGTATATGTGTATATGGCATTGAATTTTGCCTTTGTGAGACCTCCCTGAATCCCCTTCGGGGTGAGGACGGGGTACAAGTGTGGTAAATAATAAATAAATAAATAAATAAATAAATAAATGATTCTATGATTTATGGAATAGTTGCTAGCCAAGGTAACTGTTGGGAGAGAGCCAAAGGTAGCTGGCCCCTTCCTAGAGGGAAAAGACTACCACTATTTCTCTTTTCTTTCTCTGCTCTGCAGTCTGTTCATTGTGGCCTCATCTCAGACTATAACAAAGACTACTGATGCACTCCAGATTCAAGTTTTAGGACAATTTGTCCTAATCGTTATAAAAAACAACAACACCATGTCCTAATTCTTTTCTACTGTCATTCTGTATTCTGGGGGAAGGACAGCAAGATTCTGGTCTAGACACAAGACCAAGCAAAACAAGCTAAAGTCTCAATCTGTATAAGGTTTGAGTCAACAGAGCATGCAAGACAGTACTGCAGAACCTGGATCTTATTTTCAATTATTCTTCCCAGAATCCCCAGCCAACAACACCAGTCCTGGGTAGAGGATTTTGAGGGCGGCTTCAGTCATCATTGAGTATTGGGACATTGCCTTCTATAGGGCTATGAACCGTCTATACCGGGCATGGGCAAACTTTGGCCCTCCAGGTGTTTTGGACTTTAGCTCCAACAATTCATAACAGCGCCATCATGGCTGAGCTCTGGAAGCGCAGGTCCATCTTGAAGTCCTGCGCGATCTCCCTCACCAAGCATTGGAAGGGATTTCTTCACAAGCTTTGTTCAGAGAAAGTTTGGCATAGCCATCCTCTGAGGCTGAGAGAGTATGACTTGTCCACCGTGACCCTATGGGCTTCATGGCCAAGTGGAAATTTGAACTCTAGTCTGTAGAGTTGTTGGCCAATGGTCAAGCCATTACAACAGGCATGGGCAAACTTTGGCCCTCCAGGTATTTTGGATTTCAACTCCCACAATTCCTAACAGCCTACCGGCTTGTTGTGGTTCTTCCAGGCAGTATGGCCATGTTCCAGAAGCATTCTCTCCTGACATTTCACCAGCATCTATGGCAAGCATCCTCACAATTCATACCAGCTGTTAGGAATTGTGCGCGTTGAAGTCCAAAACATCTGGAGGACCAAAGTTTCCCCATGCCTGGTCTATACCATAGTTGTTATGCATTTCCAAGTTGTTTTATAGTGACTCTAAGATGAACCACTCTCAGTGTTTTCTTGGCAAGATGCAATGAGTTTCTATGGTTGAGCCAGAATTCAAACCCTGGTCTTCAAACTTGTAGCTCCAAAATATAGGGGGAAAATACTGCTAAAATTCACAAAGTAAGTGCAGAAATTAAAAATTATTAAACCATTAAAAAACCCAGAGTTAGATCAGGTTTTACATTGGTTTTACAATAATAACCAATTATTCAAATATGTGGCCTCTTTCCAAATTCCTTTGTATTCCAGAATGTCAGTCACACACCCTCCCTCCGTCAGATGGCAATGCTTATCTGAATTCTGTCCCTCTCGTCTATGACCCTGTTTCTGTGTTACACTATGTATAGAGCAGTCTGGTTTATCTCAACTCCTGATTATGCAAATATTTCTGGATGACACCCAAGATATCTGGTAAATGAAGCAGTACGTGCCTCCTGCTAATGGAAGGTGTCACTTTTCGTCCTTTGCTGTTTCCTAAAGGATGGTTTTGCATTTCACCCGATAGCAAGTTTAACAGAGAGACTGCACTGTAAACTGGATTGTGCTAGTTGACGACGTGGTAATAAAATATACAGAAGATCTCTCCAGTTGCATAGCGTTTGTCAAACTGATTGTAATCATCAATGGCTTCCTTATCAAAATATGTACACAGCACATTTAAAGTCTTGAGATCCTTAAATGCATTTCATCATTGTGATATAGCAACTTAAAAGAAGCAGAGGAATTCAGAGGAAGAAAAACTTCAGCCTTCTGACTTTGTAATAAAATGCAAAACACAGCACTACTTTAAAAATGCATATACTTAAAGCATACTTTTTTTTGGTCTAAGTCTGCCTTTAAACCCCGAGAGTCATCAGCTGACATGGAGTAGCTTTAAGGAATGGAAAAATTGGTCATTGCTATTTCTCACATGTCTTTTTTTAGTCCATAAAGTACAATGTGCAGTGGGAAAACAAACTCCTAACTGCTTACTCAGCAGCAAAATCGTTCTGGGGGCTTATTCGGAATTCAGAGAAAGACATGATTCATCTCTGATTGGCTCTAAAGAGCTCAGGCCGCTGTTTGCTTTAACAAGTAGGCAATAAGACTGACTTTCATAAGGCTATCACAGGTCAAAGAATGTTAAAGATAATTTCCCTCATTTGTTCAATTCATATTTAGTCTGTGTGTTGTCTGGCTACCAGTATTAAAAAACTCTAAAATTATAACAGTAAATAAAAAAACAACACTTAAACACTGGGGAACTCCAGACAAGAAACAATGAGGGACAGCTAATCACCTCTCAACAAAGGATTCCCCCAGGCAGTAAAAAGTCACACCTAAAAACCGTCAGGCCATCAAATCCTAATCAAGGTGGCCAACTGAAACATTCACACCTAGCTCCAACAGACAAGAGTTCTTACTCCCACCCTGGATTTTCCACAGATGTATAACCCCAATTTTTCTAGTTTCCAACAGATCTCACTAACATCAAGAGAGAATATTTCTAGAACATGGCCATACAGCCCAAAAAACCTACAAAAACCCAAATTTAATCACATAATAGTGAATAAGAGAGGAATATACAAGGAACAGTGGTTATTCCAGATTGGCTGTCCATGTATCTGTAGGATCAGTACCCACAACTGCACTTTCTGGTGTTTGAAGCAATATCATTTGTTCTCTCTATACAATTCAATGGTATGTTTCAGTTGGAAGTAGAGCAGAGAGTTGTGCTGGAGGATGGAGAAATGCTAGAAGATTGCGATTTACCAGTGCAGTTTTCTATGCTTCAGCTGTAAGTTGTTTATCTCAGTATCTCCCTCTAAGAACCACCTCAAAAGTTATGATCTTCTGGGAAGGCTCTGCTCTCGGTCCCGCCTCCTATTATTATTATTATTATTATTATTATTATTATTATTATTATTAACACAAAAAGATTAGTACACAGCAAACAAGGTCACTCTGCTGGCTGTTGTATTGGATCGTACATCGGACAGTTCCCAAGTGTCTAGGACTGTGTGATGTATGCAGATCCCAGTAGGTTGGCCAGATGGTAATTTTGTCAGTGCTGATTGAGTTTATGTGCAGGCCAAGGTCTTTAGGCACTGAGTTGTTGTTGTTGTTATTATTATTATTACTATTATTATTATATTTTAGAAGCATTTGAAGAGGAGGAAGGGAAGTAGAAGAAGAGGCTCAAAGAGTGATTCTCCCAAGCCCCCAAATGCACACGCGCATCCCACACAACGTCCCCAACTCATAGTTAGTCCCACTAAATAAAAAGAATCAAGAAAATAAAGGAAAATCAAAAAGTTTAAACTGTGGTGCTGAATAGGGGAGGAGGAGCTGAGACTGGCTGCCATGTGGTCCCATTTTGGATGGGAATCTGTGATAGCTGGCCTCTTGCCGTTACGGTCACCCGAACAAACCGAAGAAGATGGATTGGCTGAAAGAAATGGTTACAAACGGATCCGGGCTCAAGCCAGTTTGGATACACAGAACAACAGTTTGAAATCAAAAATCATTCTGTATGTTAACAGTTGCTTCCTATTCATTCTCAGTAATAAAATATTTGCTTTTTTATTCTCTAGGACCATTTGTTTCGAACTGAAGATATGTTCTGAAACACACAGTTCTGGTAAACTATGTCTCAAATGAGCTTTAAGTCATATGCATCAAACCCACACGAGGAACAGTGTCTTTGCAGCTGTAAAGTTACATACTCTGCGATATGCGGCAACGTCTGAGACATTTGCAAGGCAAGGAAATAAGTGTTGGAAACAAACTGCCCAACACCTGCTATACAAAATGAGAAGGCAGACAAACTGATATCTTAAATAACAGAAAGAGAGATCAAATACTTCAGCTACAGAAACAGGATACGATCCTGCAAGAGGCCTCTCTCAAGGGTAACTGCAGCCAGTTTCCAGTGCCTCTTATTCACCTCCCATTAATTTAGTCACCTCTTACATGAAGAGTCTGCCTCCTATTCCTAAACAGCGGGCAATCCACTCAATTAATCTCATGGTGCTTTCATATTAACTCAGCAATTTTTAATACATTGAAAGAAGGCCAAGCCAAAAATTAAAAAGTGAAGAGCGAAGATACCTACCAACCATCTGCTACTTAACAAGTGTAGATAAAAGGAACTGATCGCTTGGAAATGTTTGTGTGTGTGTGTGTAGACTACAGCTCCAAGAATCCACTCCATTCAGATAGCACTAGCACTGATGACTGGAGGATTCTGGAAATTATAGTCCACAAAAGTAACTTTTTTGAGATCTGGAAAAAGCAGGGTGTAGTAGTTTGACTATTTAGGCAATAGCTCTGCAGACTAGGGTTCAAATCTCCGCTCGGGCACCGTCACCCACAGGGTGACAGTGGGTAAGTCACACACTCTCAGCCTCAGAGGATGGATATGGCAAACCTCCTCTGAGCAAGGCTTATGAAGAAATCCTTGTTACAGGTTCACCTTAGGGCATCACAAGACAGAAAATGACTTGAAGGCACACAACAACAAGAAATGGTTGACACTAATACTTTGTGCATCATAACAACAGGGGACATATGAACATCTCAGATTTTGCTCCTTGCCCTAGGATATTTCTGACCTGACAATTTCATCCAGCTCTTGAATTATAAAAAATATTGAAATGAAACAACAACAACAACAAACCAAGTAAGCAGATCAATGAGACGCAAATCTAGGTTTTGGCTGTTTATTGGTTTTGCAGCTCAGGCTTAATCTACCGTAATTGCTGGTCCTAACTACAGCAAATCCATTGGACTGAGAAGATTTATATAAGCACTAACTTCTTATTCAGTAATCCGTTCAATGGCTCCAATGTAGCTGGGACTAACAATTGGAGTTGTGCCGATCTTTCTCTCCTGCTCTAATTCTTTTAAAGAGCTCAAGTGACACTTCTGAAGTTATCTCATTTTACCCTAACAATCCTATCTAAATGAATCTTTCTACCCAGAGAGCAATGAATGAATCTGTCAGCTATGGTTTCTCTCCATTCCTCTTTTTCCCCAAATCATAATTTAGCCTTTTTCTGTTTCCATAAGAGGTTGTTCTTCAAAATACATAAGAAAATCGTACACTTTCTTTTGGGCATTTGCCACAATATACTCTCCAATATTTCCTTTGAGAGATTCCCATGCAGAAACACACTGGAAGACCTTAGGAAAATCATATTTTCTCAGCCCCCTACGCCCCCCCCCCCCCCCCCCGCCCCCGGAATAAATCCTGTCAATAATACCTAATGATAGGTACTTTGGAATCCGTCATGAGTCCCTCCGGGGAGATAGGGTAGAATGAAATAAAGATTTTTTTTTTACTGACACAAGAACACAGTATGTGACAGCAAACTGTATCTATATGATGGATTTCGTATCACAAAATCACAAGTCGAACACTTCCCAAGCGTCTAGGACTGTGTGATGTATTTTCTAATGATGCGCGCAGATCCAAGTAAGGTAGCCTTTTGCAGTTGACAGATCGTGATTTTGTCCATATTGATTGTTTCCAAATGCCAGCTCAGATCTTTATTATTATTATTATTATTATTATTATTATTATTATTATTATTAGAAACACAAAAAAGTTAGTACACAGCAGGCCCATATCCAGGATTTTGATTTGGGAGGGGCTGAGTTTGATTCGGGGGGGGGGGCTGAGTCTGAGTGAAAGAGGATCTGCCCTAGCAAACCTTTTGTATCGTTACCCCAATACCCCCATGCATATGGGATATATTGAGCATGGTGATCAGATCATGATATAAATAAACATAACAGTTTAAATAATGTACCAGTAAGGCTTCTCCCGGACCACCCTGCGAATTTTGGGGTGGGGGGGTGGGAGGTGAAGCCCCTCAAGCCCCCCCCCCCCCCGCTGGCTACATGCCTGGTACACAGCAAAAAAAGGTCACTCTGCTAGCTGTTGTACTGGATTACACGTCGGACACTTCCCAAGTGTCTAGGACTGTGTGATGTATAGGCGAATTATGCATGCCGATTGTGTTTAAGTGCAGCCAAGGTCTTTAGGCACTGCACCTAGTGTGCTGATCACCACTGGGACCACCTTGACTTTCTTGTGCCAGAGTCTTTGCAGTTCGATCTTTAAATCCTTATATCGTGTCAGCTTTTCTAGTTGTTTCTCTTCAATCCTGCTGTTGCTTGGGATTGCAACATCGACAATCAATACTTTGTTTTTTTAACATGATCGTGAGGTCAGGAGTATTGTGCTCCAAAACTCTGTCAGTCTGAATTCGGAAGTCTCAGAGTAGTTTGACGTGTTCATTTTTCTGTAACTTTTTAAGGCTTGTGATCCCACCAGTTATTATTATATTATTTTATTATATTAATAATAATTATTATTGAGATGATTATTATTGACATGATGATGATGATGATGATGATGATGATGATGATTAGTTTGCCTTAGGGTTGCAATGATGCCCCTTCCACACAGCTGAATAAAATTTCACATTAGCTTCTTTGAACTGGAATATATGGCATTCTGGACTCAGATAACCAGTTCTGCCTTTATATTCTGGGTTATATGGCCGTATGGAAGGGCCCGACTTGAAGATGCACAACAACATTGCACATATATTCCCAGAAAAGAATAGTTTGAAACTATCTTGATGGCTGCCTATTTTAACTCCTTGTCAGAGTATAGGAACCCAGGGCTGAAGCATCCCTAAGAGGTAGACATCCGACCTTTGTATTAAAGCCCTCAATGGAGGAAAGTCCTTCACTTTGCTAGGCAGTCTATTCAGATATGAAACAGCTCTGTAAGAGACTGCCTTGCGGGGGGAATGTATTATTAATGCTATATCTGAAGTGACTCAGCTTCTCTCTGCTGCGCTTTGACAGACTACTTGCTTTGGGATTGGCTTTTGGGTTTCCTTAACAGAAATAAATTAATATCATTGGTTGAACATCCTATTCACACATTCTGTGAGTTTTTAATCTAACCCATTAACTCGTTTGCTTGATCTATGGTTTTGTCTTATAAGAAGAGACAAAGCAATATAATGTTGCCATGAATAAGCCTTAAGACTTTCCCTATAGTGAGAACTTTTTCATTTTGTTCTGAAGGAAGTGTATTTTAGACTTTTCATGTCCTGCTACAGAAGCTTGCTTTCAAAGGCTTGGGTATTCATCCAGGTAGCCTTAGAGGCAGGATTAAGTGTACATAGAAGACTTTGCTTCCACTTGTGTGTTGTGATGAATATTAAGGTGGGATGGAAGGAACCACAGAACTAGGAAAAAATATCTCTAGAACAGGGATTTCAAACTCATTTCATTGAGGGTCATATCAGCATCATCCCCTGTCCAGATACATTACATTGCTCTCTCACCCAGTGTTTTTAAACTTTTAATCTTTGCAACCAGACCTGCCCACTGTGATCTTTTTTTTTCTTTTTTGTGTTCAATTATTTTGATTTTATATTGTTTGTTGTGCTTATTTATATTGCTTCTTGTATTTTATTTACTTTTTTCTTCATATTGTTGTATTCCTATGTGTATAATTGTATTGCTGTAATGTTGGGCTTGGCCTCATATAAGCCATGCCAAGTCCCCTCGGGGAGATGGTGGCAGGGTATAAATAAAGTATTATTATTATTATTATTATTATTATTATTAAACCATAAATATATACAAACATTAAAATCACTTATATCCACTTTAAAATCAGTTGCTTAAAAACCATCTCAGGCATGCTTATTAAAAACCATGCTTATTGGCTTCCCACAGACTGGTTGCTCAGCAAGTTATTTTCTTCCATGTAAGGAGCAACTTAAGAAACTGCAAGTCGCTTCTGGTGTGAGAGAATTGGCTGTCTGCAAGGACGTTGCCCAGGGGGTGTCTTGATGTATTCTGATGTCTTACCATCCTTGTGGGAGGCTTCTCTCATGTCCCCGCATGAGGAGCTGGAGCTGACAGAGGGAGCTCATCTGCACTCTCCCTGGATTTGAACCTGCAACCTGTCAATCTTCAGTCCTACCAGCACAAGGGTTTAACCCACTGCACCACCGAGGTGAACAACAGACTGCTGGGAAGAGACAAGTCTTTGTTCTGATCCATCAGATCTCTTATGTTGATGCAAGAGTGTCATACACCAAAAGTGGGCTATCTGTTCATCCTGAATTATATTAGGGCACAATCAGAGTTATGATTTCCTTTGTAAGCTCCAGAATTTTGTTTGCAAGGCTTCTCTTCATTTGACTTGTGGTTAGACTGTCCCAGGTATGTTGCTCCAAATATTGCACACATGGATCTAATTTGAGTGGATTTTAAATACACTATTATTCTTGGCTTTGAAATTTTAATTGCTACATTGCGATTTGGCAGAGAATGCATGCTGGACTCCCCCTCCTTATTAACAACATTAATATTAGATGAAAGCCAGGAAGCCTATACTCTTCTCTGATGTCTCTTGGGAATCTGTCTATTAAAAGAACCAAGTGTGTTCTGTATGATCCTGACAAAGGGGTTTGCTTTGTGTCATTGTCGTGTAATTTTTATTTAGTTGTTCCACAAGAGCCACATACCTTTGCTAAACCTACCATTCTAGCAGTTTAGGAGGAGTTTTCCCAGCATTTAATGTGTTTTGATATATCAATTGTGTGAGTGCTCTGCGGAATGAAGCTGTGCAAAGGTTCTAGACACCTATGGATAGTGAACCATCGCACCAATTAATATGGCAATAAATCTGTGAAATTAGATAAAATGTTTTTGAAGTAAGATACTATTTTTATTTAATTCTTTGTTGTTGTGTGTTGTGTGCTTTCTACTCATTTCTGATTTGTGCTGACCCGAAGGCAAAGCTATCATGAGGTTTTCTTGGCAAGGTTTTCCCTTGGCTTCCTCTGAAGACAGGAGTTTGGCTTACTAAAGGTTGCTCATGGGTTTCCAGACTGAGTAAGGACTGAGTAAGTATGTGGTTCAATGCTCAGACCACTAAACTATGGCGGGCCATTCAATTCTTTGCAACTCGCAAATACTCTGCTTTTGCAGCATTTTTGGAAGTAAGGGATACTAAATGGATACAACTTTCAAGTCTTCATTATCTTCTTCATTGTGCCATACCAATTTTACAAAAGAAAGGAGAGACCAAATGTACATTGAACAGTATTTTTTTACACTCTGCCATTTTTCTTCGTGTAACACAACCGTTCAAATAATGGAACACTACAAATCCCTCTGGTGGCGCAGCGAGTTAAACTGCTGAGCTGTTGAACTTGCTGATAGAAAGCTTGGCAGTTCAAATCTGGGGAGCCGGGTGAGCTCCCACTGTTAGCCACGTCTTCTGCCAACCTAGCAATTCGAAAACATGCAAATGTGAGATCAATAGGTACTACTTCAGTGGGAAGGTAATGGTGCACCATGCAGTCATGCTGGCCACATGACCTTGGAGGTGTCTACAGACAATGCTGGCTCTTCAGCTTAGAAATAGAGATGAATGCTCCATCCATAAGAAAATCCTATGAAACACATGGGGTTGCCATAAACAGTCTGGAAATCAGAAGACACGAATGGACACATGATATAACAGGGCTCAATACCATTTTTGAACCCATAACATTATTAAATGTAAACTTCATTAACTGGAAACTAGCTGCGAATCAGAAGCTGATGTCTCTGGCTCAAAATGAACTATGACTTTAAGCCACACTGGAGGTCTCTAGGTTCATGAACCGTACTTTAGTACCACCCTGTGAAGGTTAGTAGTTAAGTTTACAATAATGACAGTCATTATCTCAATTTGTTTTTCTGAAAATTAACCTTTTCCCTTCATTGCTGCTATGCACACCTTCCTCAATTAAAGAACCACAAGTGTGACCATTACAATCCCTCTGTAATCCAGTGGAAACAGGATATTGGGCTGTTGATGCCGTAATGGGACGGGCTGAAGTGCTGAGCTAAAGGGAAAATCTGTATTTTATTTGTCTCGAAAGGCTCTTAATTGCCTCACACAAGTTTTATTGTACATTATATACAATTAGAGTCGCATGTTTTATAGCTGTGGCGTTATCTTTTGTGATGGAAGAAAGCTAACAAGTAGACCGACTGAGGTGAACCCTTGTGACTTGGAAAAATGTGATACAACACCAGCTTCAGTCTTATCCTTTCCAATACTGTAACCGAGAAGGGCACGGATGAATGGTTAGCACAAATGCGAAGGGTCAACTTTCTCTTGTTTTCTTGCCAGATAGGGGAACTCAGCATCTCTTTCACTCTGAGTGGCAAATGACCGATTTAAGGTTCAACTTTTTGACATTTAGGAGGAGATGTAAGGTTCATACACTCTTACATTTAAGAACAGAAGTACCCAAGTTACATGCATCTCACCACTTTTGTAGCAACCTGTGTTTTTCCCCACTCCCACAAGCTGGAAACATGACTTTTCTGGAAAACACTACAAGAATCTTGAAACTGTCACGGTCTATCAGCTTTTCACTGGACAGAGACAGGTTTGAGTGTTTTCCTTGTTTTATACCTGACTGAAAAGATAACACTTGCACAAAGAATATCTGTGCTTTTCTGGTTGGCCTAATTAAACATAATACTACAAGAAGGACGATGGAATTTGTGGTCAACATGGCTACTCGGAATTTCTAATGTCTCTTTTAAGGATATTCAGTTGAACAGATATTTTATAGGGAAATCAAGATGAAATATGCTCTTCAACATTTTACATATGAAATACGGGACACGTGAGACAAAGTAACATCACAGGCAGAAGTATTCAGTTCCAGGTTTAGATAACTGCTTCTTCAACTGGGGGTCACAACCCCAAATGGTGTCCCCTTAGCTCAGGCATGGGTATGCTTTGGCCCTCCTGGTGTTTTGGACTTCAACTCCCACAATTTCTAACAGCCTACTGGGGGAATCCTTTGTTGAGAGGTGATTAGCTGTCCCTGATTATTTCTTGTCTGGAGTTCCCCTGTATTTGAGTGTTGTTCTTTATTAACACTTATAATTTTAGAGGTTTTTTTTAATACTAGTAGCCAGATTTTGTGCATTTTCATGGTTTCTTCCTTTTTGTTGAAATTGTTCGCACGGTTGGGAATTTCAATGGCTTCTCTGTGTAGTCTGACATGGTGGTTGTGAGAGTGGTCCAGCATTTTTGTGTTCTCAAATAATATAGTGTGTCCAGGTTGGTTCATCAGGTGCTCTGCTATGGCTGACTTCTCTGATTGAAGTAGTCTGCAGTGCCTTTCATATTCCTTGATTTGTGTTTTGGCACTGTCAGGCTATACAGAGAAGCCATTGAAATCCACAAGCATGTGGACAATTTCTACAGAAAGGAACCATCGAAATAAACAAAATCTGGCTACCAGTATTAAAAAACTATAAAATTATAACTGTAAATAAAGAACAACACTCAAACACAGGGGAACTCCAGACAAGAAACAATCAAGAACAGCTAACCACCTCTAAACAAAGGATTCCCCCAAGCAGTAACAAGCCACACCTACAAACTGTCAGGCCATCAAATGCTAATCAAGGCGGCCAACTGAAACATTCACACCTAGCTTCAACAGACAAGAGTTCTTTCTCCCACCCTGGACATTGCACAGATATATAAACCCAATTTTCCTAGTTTCCAACAGACCTCACAACCTCTGAGGATGCCTGCCATAGATGCAGGTGAAACATCAGGAGAGAAAAATCTACAACAACCAAGATTGTCCTTGCTAAAGTTCGACAGCTGGAGGATATGAATGAAAACTGTAGCTGACATCCAACTACCATCTGTTGAGAGGAAAACAGCTAGTGGCTTTGCAATATATATGAAGAAAGGTAACCTTTTAGTGTCTTCTTTGCAGGTAGAAGTAAAGCACAAACATGTCTTATGTACTGTCAGGATGAAAGCTACAGTCCTGCAAAGAAGGTACTGTTCTCATGGCTAGCTCTTGCTCAGAGTGATAAGAGAAGGACTATCACATCAAAACCATTACTAGAGTATGGGAACGTACTCCTTCCTTCCTTCACAATTATAAGCTACTATTGTACAGCCAAGACACCTATCTTATCTTTGTGACTGAAAATTCAAAGTCATCAGTCCTTCCTGAAATGCTAATTCATTCAGTACAAAAGGAACCTATATTACAAGATGATATAATCGTTGTAGACGCTTTAAAGAACAGAGAGAGAAGCTCAGCCAGTGAGAAAGTCATTTGTAATGGGAAGGACTATCTATAGACCTCTCCATTTTCCTTTCCTTCTAGGGTCATCCCTTTCATTAACGTTTCTGCTTCCGTGCCTTTGTAGATTTTTCAGAATGGAAGAACAGCTGTATTTCATCTTTCCCATTCAAAACTTAACTAAAAACGTGCCAGATCTCCTTCAAAAGCACAACCGACCCTGACAAATCTTGGGCAGTTGCATTTAACAGGCAAATTCAAGTTGAAATGAGCTCTCTTCACAGGTTCATCTACACTGCATAATTAATGCAGTTTGGCGCTAACGGCCATGGTCAGTGCTATGGAATCCTGGAATTTGACGTTCTTCAAGGTCTTTAGCCTCCTCTTCTCTGTTGCTTCATCAAACTACAAATCCCAGGATTCTATAACATTGAGCCATGGCAGTTAAAATGATTTGAAGCTGTATTATTACTACACTAGGTTCAGCCCAATTGTCCCTTAAGATAATATTCACTGTCTTACCTACTAGAAAAAGTTCCAACATCCACAATGTTAAAATACAATCCATAAAAGATTATGCTACTGTATAATAAATCCATTAATTTCAAAGCTATCATAGGAATATTTTGTCGTTTTACTCCTTTAGACATTCCAAATGCTTTGTCAGAGTTTGGAAAAGTTACTCCTTTGAACTACATTTCTCAGAATATTGGAGCTGGTGTAGCACCAAACTAAGCTTCTTGTGGGATTCTACATCTATTCTCCCAAAAAGTAACTTCTCCAGGTTCTGTGCTTTTACCAGTAGTCCACAAGAACTAAAATATGGTCTGCGGCCTAACTGTTACTACACCATTGCAACAAGAGCAACTGGTCTTGAGAAACCCTCTTATAGTTCTGAGGCTTATTAAATATGGTTTTCTGAGGGGGAGCAGATGGTGACTAGTGGATGGCACATGTTCTGTGGTCTATCCAATACAATTTTCTGAAAAGTTGCTGAAGCACAGCAGGATGTTACCTGCTGGAAATGTGTGAGTGCACAAAAATGGGTGCAGATTTCTGCACCTGTGAATCTCAGTGTCGTGTCCTCCTGCCATTCCGTGAAACACTGCGCTTCAAATAATTTTGGATGCAAAAGTAAGTTAGTCGGCAATGCTTCCTGATGCTTTCCAAAGCCAGTGAGATAGAGAAATATCAGCAATATTGCTTCAGTTACCTTACCATCCTGAGAAGAAGCAGAAGAACAAGAGAATACACAAAACCAAGGAAAATGGAGAATCTATTGGGGCAATTGGGGGGATGGGGACGGGACCTCTACTCATTTAGTCATATTACTGAGATTTTAAGATCTCAGACTTCTTGCAGAATATTACTGCTCTGGTCAAAGAGTCAAGGCAGAGAGAAAAAGGACAAAGTCTAGAATTACAGAATCAAGAAATAGCATGCCTAACCAGATCTTTAGAAAAATATTTAATAATCAGACCAGTGGTTCCCAATCTGTTGTCCGTGGACTGCCAGTGGTCCACAAGAACTAAAATATGGTCTGTAGCCTCACTGTTGGCACAATGGGTTAAAACCTTGTGCCAGCAGGATTGAAGAACAACTGGTTATAGGTTCGAATCCGGTGAGAGCACGGATGAGCTCCCTCTGTCAGCTCTGGCTCCTGATGCGGGGACATGAGAGAAGCCTTCCACCAGGATGATAAAACATCAAAAACATCCAGGTGTCCCCTGGGCAATGTCCTTGCAGACGGCCAATTCTCTCACACCAGAAGAAACTTGCAGTTTCTCAAGTCACTCCTGACATGGAAAAAAAAGCCTAATCATTACGGCACCATTGCAACAAGAGTGACTGGTCTTGCGAAACCCTCTTATAGTGCCAAGGCTTATTAAATATGGGTGTGGGTGAGCAGATGGTGACTACTGGATGACATATGTTCTGTATCAGAAACTAGAGCTGATGTGGTCTACCCAATGCAATTTTCTGAATCAGCACCTCAAATAACCAGACTAAATCTAAAGTTGACCAAAAACTGATTCATAACCCTTTTGGTACTAATGTTGGAGAGTGGTCCCTAGTCAAAGTGGCTCCTAGCCAAAAACAGGTTGGGAACCACTGGCTTAGGGCATCGATTAGCAACAACTAATGTTATTTAAAAAGTCTTTAAGTATTCAGTTCATGGTTCTGTTGGCTAAATACCGTTTACACAACCATGCATTTTTACCATACAATTTGAACAATGTCATTTAACTACAGAAGTCCCTCTACAATTTGTAGTGTCTGCTGCCCAATGTTTGAAACAAATGGTGAACTAGATCATCCAATGCAGCATGACGGTTTCTATGCTCTTATTAATTCATCAGTGTAAACAGAAAGCAAATGGGAGTTTAGCTTTCTGGGAATCTGTTGACAAAACCAGGAATCTCAATGATGAAACTTGTGGTCAGGAGAGACATTTAGTAATACAACAAACGGAAGTAGATTTTCTGGATTAGCTAAGGCGAAAACGAGGATGTAGTTTGCTGCTTGCTATAAGCCTGTGAAATTTTAGTGAACATATGTTTTCTATGGAACATATGCCAATGCTCTCACTGAAAATGCTAATTTTGTACTAATTTAATCCAGCTTCATAATGTCTGTTAAAAATAACTTTAAAAAACCTTGAAGGAAACATACCCAAGTTTTCTCAAATAAACCACAATGGAATTTGATATGATTCTCCAGAAGTAATGAAAAGGGGGGGGGGGGGGGGGGTAGTAAAACGATCAAGGCAATGACTAAAATAATGTGAAACTCAAGAATTCATTGTATGCAAAACAAAAATTGAGCATGAAAAACAAGTAGAATCATGCTAACAAAATCAACAAAATTTCTGATAAAATTGCTAAAACAGAATATGAAAGGATTAAATTCAGTCCAAGAATCATGTAAATTTATTTATTCACTAGCTGTCCCCTCCCACGTATTGCTGTGGCCCAGACAGTGTACATGTGGTTTGTGTGTATATATATGTATGTATATATTTGTGTATCTGTATGTTTGCATATATATATGTATGTGGTTTTGCGCATGCGCTGTAATGTAATTTTTGTTTTTTTTGGCTTTTTAAGTCTCTTCTGCTGTGTTTTTCAGTGTTTTTTATGAGTAATGATCACTCGTTGGCCTGATACATGTATTATGCCCAAATTTTGTGTCAATTCGTCCAGTGGTTTTTGAGTTATGTTAATCCCAAAAATGAACATTACATTTTTATTTATATAGATGAATTAATTTTTTAAATCCCACCATCTTACATTGAGGCAATGTAAATAAAATTGCCACTGAAACTTTACCATAAAACCCAGAAACATACCATAGCCACATAGTAAACTTTTACTATGGAATTAGCATTAAAAACTGAAGAATGATAAAACATTACACAAGATTACAAGCCCAAAGGCACAAAACAATCTTGACTACTCATCTAAACAATGAAGCTAACCTCAGGTTTACTAAGAAGAGAGCAGGATAATAAAAATGCTGAGACCTTGGCTGGATCTACACAGCTGTAAAATGCAGTATGGAACTGTATTGTACGATCAGTGTAGACCAGTGGTTCTCAACCTGGGGTCCTCAGATGTTTTGGGTCTACAACTCCCAGAAATCCCAGCCAGTTTACCAGCAGTTAGGATTTCTGGGAGTTGAAGGCCAAAACATCTGGGGAGCCCAGGTTTGGAACCACTGCTGTAGACGCATATAATGTAGTTTGGTGTACAGTAGAAGCTTGCTTATCCAACTTTCGCTCACCCAAATTCTGTATTATCAAACACAGTCTGTCTCCCGCCTGGATCCACAGCTATTTCAATACATTGTGATGATTTGCTGCTAAATTCGTACATACAGTTATCACTACATAACGTTACCATGTATTGAACTGCTTTTTCTGTTGATTTGTTGTAAATTATGATGCTTTGGTGCTTAATTTGTAAAATCTTAACATAATTTGATGTTTAATAGGTTTTTCCTTAATCCCGCCTTATTATCCAACATTTTTGCTTATCCAACCTTCTGCCAGCTCGTTTATGTTGGGTAAGCGAGACTTTACTATAGTTCCAAATAGCATTATATGGCAGTGTAGATCCAGTCCACCGAAAGCCTTTGTGAATATGCACAAATCTAGTGTGATAAGAAATAAAATACATAATATAGTATTTGGAGTTTTAAGAAGCACTGACCACATTCATATGGAAGGAGGCAATTGTTCTTCCTGGCCACATACCATTAAGAATGTGATAGGCTAAAGCAAACACCTTAAACTGTTCACAGATGAGGGTGGTTGCCTTCAAAGCCCACTAAATTGTTGCTCTACGGTAATCCTATCATGTGTCTCACCCAAGGTTACCTGCCTAGTGGGTTTCCAAGGTTAAGAGGGTAACTAAACCCTAGCTTCCAGAGTTTGTCCAATGGTCAAACTACGATGCCACACGAACTATTGAATAAATTGTAGTGGCTGCATTGTCCATTAGTGGTACTTTCTAGGGTCATTTTCTAACCTTATTGTATGGGGGTGGGGAAGTACTTGATTTTGAATGTTCTCAGTACAGGTTAAAAGTGCTAAAACTCATTTATTAACATGGACAAGCACTGTTGTTTTCATTTCTGGACTACTATATGATATGTGGCTGTGGCAATTACCATGGTGAGCAACTGTGCTTCAAAATTTACCACTATTTTGAGCTGCAACCATTTCACCTGGTGACAACTACAGGCCAGCAGATATTTCTGAAGTCATGATATGTGTCTGGAGACTACTGCTTGGGTCACTGAATCATACGGACGGTATCATTTGGCACTTATTCCCAAATGTTCATATCCTATGGATTAAGATGCTATCTAGACAAATGTGATTGGTTGCTTGCAGTAAGTCAGCCATCGACACAGCCGTTTTTTTTTTGTCATGTCAGGAGCGACTTGAGAAACTGCAAGTCGCTTCTGGGGTGAGAGAATTGACCGTCTGCAAGGACGTTGCCCAGGGGACGCCTGGATGTTTTACCACCCTTGTGGGAGGCTTCTCTCATGTCCCCGCATGGGGAGCTGGAGCTCATTCGTGCTCTCCCTGGATTCGGACCTGCGACCTGTTGGTCTTCAGTCCTGCCAGCACAGGGGTTTAACTCACTGACATGTTGTTAATCATATTATTCCATCTCCAACTTGGGCATATGTCCTGGCTTGGCATACCTAATGGTGTTCACATCCCCTCTGAGGGTTGTAACTTAACCCATCAGTTTTAGCAATTCATTCATGGGACCTGGGTTTGGGAAGGGGTACCAAGCTAGAGTTTTGGTCTGTCTGCCAAAGGGTTTTGGCAGACAGAAAAAGAAAAAAAGGTGATATGGAGTTTGATTGAAATTGAGGGGAGGGCTGGTGGTTAGTTAGTGAAATGGAGGCTAACCTGCACTTTGGGCATCTGCAGAGTGCCTCCCCTTGGACAAGCCATTTTCCTCCTCCCATGGAATGGAAAATGTAGCAAGCATCGGCAGATGCGTCCCAGACTCCCGTTTGCTTAATGTCTTGCTTGAACATATGTTTGTCTGGAGTCTAGTGTCTCCTCCCCACATTTGGTTGTTGGCTCTGGGCACAATATTGCAGTTACCGCATTTCTAGCAGAACACACATGACAGAGCTCAGCAAAACAATACAGGCCACGAGGAAAAGTAAGCTATTGCCAAATGGTGTTGCTTGCTCAAATAGATCAGCATACAGCATACATACGTTTTTTCCAAAAAAGAGTAAAGACCTGGCTCTTCGAGCAAGCTTTTGAGAATGCAGCAGAATAAATAACACAGAACTATGAATGATGGACATGGGATGGCCAGACAATGTTACTGGATAATGTTTTTAACAAGATGATACTGATGATTATATATTTTAATGGTTTTTATTTATGTTTTATATTGTAATATTGATTGTTTTTAATGGCACTTTTATGAATGCCTAACATTGAATTGTGCCAATCTGTAACATGCCTTGAGTCGCCGTATGGCTGAGAAAGGCGGGCTATAAATATTGTAAATAAATACATAAATGTTTAATTCTTTTGTTACACCAAGAAACTCACTCAGCCAAAGTCATGAATATCAATTTGAAAAATAGGTACTTTCATATCAACTAACAGAAATGGCATCCACAGTCTTCAGTAAGGTTTCCAATGTGCCTTCAAGTTGCATGTTAAAGAAATCTCATTCATTTCAGAGGGCTTTTTTTTTTGGCAAGTTGTGTATATGCCATTAGGAATTTCTACCATCTCGATCAGGCATGGGTAAACTTCGACCCTCCAGGTGTTTTGTTCCTACCAGCTGTTAGGAATTGTGAGAGTTGAAGTCCAAAACACCTGGAGGGTCAAAGTTTGCCCATGTCTGATCTAGACTTTGTAATAATTAGAATGGACCCATTAAACCAATGACAGGAAGTTGGTTACATTAAGTTACATTAATGACAGGAAGTTAGTCACATTAAGTCTACCATAAGCAAGCTCAGAATCAACTTCATCTGTATTTTATGTTTGACAATAAATTGTATATGAATGCTAAGATTGTCACAATATTGACAATCCAAATTTGCACAGAATTGTGAACACCTTCCACTTTGCAATCTAGCAACCAGTCAAGGGGAAAGAACTAGCATTTCCTTTTATAAATCCATGTTACCCTTCCAGAGCTGGCAAATTCTGGGTTTATGTGGAAGGAAAGAAACAAACTCCGATAACTCTGTTTGACTCCTGAAAAGGTTCACTTGTTTTCTTTGCAAATATTCCCATCTGTTCAGTGCCACTGGATGAAAGCTCATCTACATTGTTAGCTACATGGCCTATAATGGGGTGACATATCACACTAATGATCCCTTTACAATATATTGACAAATTTGTTGCAAACTGTTTGTAAACCATTGCACTTGCTGCTTTTCTTAAGCTGCAACATTTACTTGATGAATACACAGGGCACAAGACTGACAAAATTCAGCATGCTGACATCTCACTGTTGATTCCAACACCATTTCAATAGTGGGGTCAACGAACCAACAAATTCAAACTACAAGAAAAGAGATTCCACCCAGACATTACAAGGAATATCTTGGAGGTATATAAAAGCACTCCAGGGCATCTGAGCAGTGTTTAAAGACCCACAAAGAAGGAGACTCTACCACCCTGGGGCAATGTTTAGCAACTGTTAAACATTGTAATCCTGTATAATGTTTTGTTGTTCTTCACTTTTAAATGTTATTTCCACAGTAAATGTTTACTGTATGGCTGTGGTATGTTTCTTGGCTTTAGTTGTGTATTCTTCCTGTACAGTGGGATTGGACTGCAGGGGATTGGACTAGATGCAGCCCCTTTCAACCCAACAATTCTAAATTTTTTCCATGTCAGGAGCAACTTGATAAACTACATGTTCCTTCTGGGGTGAGAGAATTGGCTGTCTGCAAGGACGTTGCCCAGGGGATGCCCGGATGTTTGATGTTTTACCATCCTGTGAGAGGCTTCTCTCATGTCCCCACAGAAGCTGGAGCTGAGAGATAGGAGCTCACTCCACTCCCCGGATTTGAACCGCTGATCTTTCAGTCAGCAGTTCAGCTGGCACAAGGGTTTAACGCATTGTGCCACTGGGGGCTCCACTATTCTAAATGAGATGCACCCAGTTTGTTCCACCCAGTCGATAGATCTGGATCTAATGGTTTTTAAGTTACAAGAGAATAGTTTTGAGTTGAATAGGAAGATACTTTTTGACTATAAGAACTGTTTAACAATTGAGCCAATTTTTTAGAGCACAGATGGGGTCTCCTTCTCTGGATATTTTCAGAAAGAGGCCAGACAGCAACCTGCTTTAGCTGGAGTCCCTGCATTGAGCCAGGGGTAGGAGTCGATGGACGAATGAAACCCTTTCCATCTCTGTGTACACGTTTGTTTGTTTGTTTTTTTTTTGGTAAAAGTTGTATCCCACCTTTCTGCCAAATAAGGCTCCCAAGGCAAGTGATAAAACAGAACTGAAAAACAAGACCGTTATATACATATGTGTGTGTGTGTGTGTGCGCGCGTGCACGCGTGTGTATGTATGTGTATGTATGTATGTTGAGGTAGGGTGACAGTCCAGTAGCGGACCACACAATCTGCAGACACAAATTTCCAGGCTCAGTTCTTAGTATCTCAGGGTAGGACTGGTAAAGGACTCCTGTCTAAAACCTTGAAGGGCCACTGTCATTCAGTGGCCTAAACGCGAACTAGGGTAGACCCACTGACCCAAAGGAATTTACAAAAGTGATAATTTTCCAAGATTTCATAGAGCAAATGGGTGTACTTTTTTTTTTGTCGTGTCAGGAGTCGCTCCTGTTGTGAGATAATTGGCCGTCTGCAAAGACGTTGCCCAGGGGACACCCGGATGATTTGATGTTTTTATCATCCTTGTGGGAGGCTTCTCTCATGTCCCCGCATGAGGAGCTGGAGCTGATAGAGGGAGCTCATCCGCCTCTCCCCGGATTCGAACCTGTGACCTGTCGGGTTTTCAATCCTGCCAGCACAGGGCTTTAACCCACTGCGCCACCAGGGGCTCCACATGGGTGTACTTATTTGTAGAGTAACAACTAGACATCAGTCAGCGTACACAGTTTTGAGTTAGACCAGGTATGGGCAGACTTGGGTCCTCCAGGTGCTTTGGACTTCAACTCCCACAATTCCTATCAGCCTCACGCCCCTTCCTTTTACGCAGCTGAGGGGGAAAATAAAAGGCCCTGAGGGTAGAGTTAGACTGATCAATTAACCACAGGGCACTACCACTGTTCCTGTATGACAGCCTCCATCACTTGGACTATAATGTCCATCAGTTAAGATGGGATATTTTATACCTGAACCTCCTACAGGGAGCTCTAGGACAATGAGTGTTTTTTCTATCTGGAATAATTTTAACATTAGTGTGTAACTGGATTTCCTAATTTCAGTTCCTTTTTGTAACCAACATTTTTGTTTACTTTAGTTTTCTTCCTCTAAATTCAACATTGTAGAACAGGATATAAACAAGACACAAGTGACATACGTACATTTAAAAATGCACGATGTTGTGCCAGATTTCAAGCCCTTGTCACTTTCTGTTCCTAAACCTATAAACCACATCCTTCTCTGAAACAAGGAATCCATGATCTTTGCTGTCTGCCAGCTAAATCTTGTACTTACTGACAACTGCTAATTATTATCTCACATTAGGGTGAGGTATGGACAATATAGGAAGCTGTCAAATATTTTCTGTTCCATTGTCTTAGGAAACTGTAACACAGTGGTTCTTAACCTGTGTTTTGGCCTACAACTTCCAGAAATCCCAGCCACTTTACCAGCTGTTAGGATTACCAGCTGTTAGGCGAAACGTCAGGAGAGAATGCCTCTAGAACATGGCCGTATAGCCCGAAAAAACCTACAACAACCCAGTGATTCCAGCCATGAAAGCCTTCGACAAGACAAGAGTTCTCTCTCTCACCCTGGACATTCCACAGATATATCAACCTCACTTGCCCAGTTTCCAACAGACCTCACAACCTCTGAGGATGCCTGCCATAGATGTGGTGAAATATCAGGAGAGAATGCTTCTGGAACATGGCCATACAGCCTGGAAAACTCACAGCAACCCACTATCATCATGATGTTAGTGGCAAAGAAAAGGAATCCCAGCTGCAGAATCACACTGTCAACTTATGGGGGAGAAGTTCTTGTTCATTCAGCTCACAAACTTTATGGACCTTTATGGGCATAAGGCTTTAGACAAAAAGATTTAAGAAGGATGTTATTTAGAATAGCTTCTGATTTTCCCTCGTGTTTATTAATAGCAGCAGTATTTATAAGGCAAAGTTGTTTTTGTTAAGAACCTAAGTACAGGCATGTCATGCCTGTCGCTTTTATTTAAAATAAATTCTATAAAGAAGTCCTTATCAGGAAAGCTTGCAGCTAACTATAAATGCAGGAAACATGTAGATGCGATTCTGTTTCCTAAAGAAGATTTACTTTTTTTTTCTTAGAGGCCCCGAGTGTGTGGAAATTTCTGTGGTTGCTCAGAGTGCCCATCGATAATGAAGTAAGACTCACAAGAGAGTTTCAGACTGCGGCAGACATTTAGTTCACATTTTGTCAGGATGAACAGATGTGGGTGGATAGAGCAAGAAGAGGGCAGTTTTTAAATCAGGATTTGAATACAGTCAGTCCTCCACATTATCTGGTGTTAGGGTAGGCATGGGCAAACTTAGGCCCTCCAGGTGTTTTGGACTTCAACTCCCACAATTCCTAACAGCCGGTAGGCTGCTAGGAATTGTGGGAGTTGAAGTCCAAAACACCAGGAGGGCCCAAGTTTGCCCATGCCTGGTTTAGGGGCACATTTTTAAATTGTGTTTCTTGTCTATTGGTAGATCAATCTCTAAAAATACATATTTTAACAAAATACTTGCAAATTAAGATAATATCTCTCTGGGAATGTCTGGGTTCTCCAGCATGGCTTCATGGTCAACTTCCACTGGAAGCTCATCATAGAATTTCACCAGAGAACCTAGATATTCCCAGAGGGACTATTTCAACTGAATCCACAAATAATCAAATTCAGCAAAGTTTTTAACTATTTTTAATTTTATTATTTACAACATTTATATGCCGCCTTTCTCACCCCAAAGGGGACTCCGAGTGGCTTACAATATATATATACACACATACAATATATTATATTATTAGCATAGTACAATATCAGTATTATATATTATTATATTGTACTATATTGTACTATACCATTATATTGTAATATTAGTAATATTACATGTTACATGTAATATAAAATATATAATTATAATATCATATTATTATTAATAGTATTATATTGTTTTACAGCAAATGTGGAGGGCTGACTGTATTTCAAAATATTAAGACAAGGCTGTTAGAGAAAGATGAAGTCTAAACACTCGGAAGGAGCCCCTGGTGGCACAATGGGTTAAACCCTTGTGCCAGCAGGACTGAAGACTGATAGGTTCGAATCCAGGGAGAGCACGGATGAGCTCCCTCTATTAGCTCCAGCTCCCCATGCAGGAACATTTATTTATTTACTTTGCTTATATACCGCAGTTCTCAGCCCAGGGGCGACTCACATATATATATACAGAGAGAAGCTTCCCACGAGGATGGTAAAACATCAAACATCCGGACGCCCCCTTGCAGACAGCCAATTCTCTCACACCAGAAGCGACTTGCAGATTCTCAAGTAGCTCTTGACATGGAAAAAAACCCTCAGAAATACATATATTCCATCTACTCTTTTATGAAAGTTCGTTTTTCTGGATTTATGCTTCAGAAAGAAGTTTCAGGCATCTTAGGGGCTAAACCAGGTACTAAGTGAAATATGAATATCTCTCCCACCCACGTTGGCATTTTCCAAGGTCGTAAACTCTGAGACTCAACTTCCACGCAAGTCAAGAGTTGGACTGGAATAGCAGTCCTTAATCAACTGCTTTGCTATGGAAAAAGAAGCCGATAAAACAGACCTTGTAGTAGGCTCAACTAGATTTGTTCCACCCTCCCTGACTATGTTGGGTCACTGCTTTTTCCTGTCCCTATATAAACTTTGCTTTAGCAGACTTTGTGGCTCCCTCTTGCCACTTCTATGACTTATTTCTTTCTGCCTTGCCTATCTTGTCTGCCTGTGAATTGCCTTCCTGGAATTTACTACTGTGTGGTGCTTTTGGCTGCTTGCTTGACTGTAAAATCCTTGATTCAGTGGGTCTACTCTAGATCTGGAATTGTTTTAAGTTGTTCATTCCATTATATGCATGCTGCCCTGACAACTTGATTTAGATCAGAAAATCCTTGAACTTTGGAAGTTGCTTTGCAATTGTTGGTTTTGCCTGCAGAACTCTCCCTACTCATCACAACTGGTTTTCTTCAAACACACACAATTGATAAATGTAAATGTTTTCTTTTGACATTAAGTCTAGTCGAATCCAACTCTGGGGGGTGGTGTTCATTTCCATTTCTAAGTTGAAGAGCCGGCGTTGTCTGTAGACACCTCCTAGGTCATGTGGCCAGCATGACTGCATGGAGCGCCATTACCTTCCCACCGTAGCAGTACCTATTGATCTACTCACACTTGCATGTTTTTGAACTGCCAGGTTGGCGGAAGCTGGGGCTAACAGCAGGAGCTCACCCTGCTCTCTGGATTCAAAACTGCTGTTTCAATCAGCAAGTTCAGTATCTCAGTGGTTTAACCCATTGTGCCACCGCGGCCCCATAATTAATATACAGAGTTAATTACCATAATATCGTGCTTATGGCAACCCCATTCGTCTTACAGGGTTTTCTTAAACAAGGAATACTCATAGGTAGTTTTGCTAGTGCGTTCTTCTGAAATGCTGCCTACAGCACATGGCATTCCTTGGAGGTCTCCCATCCAAGTACAAACCAGGACTGGCCCTGCTTAGCTTCCACACACAGTTATGACCTCCTGCATTTAGGGCAGGTATGGCAAACTTGGGCCCTCCAGGTGCTTTGGACTTCAACATCCACAATTCCCAACAGCCTTAGGCCCTTTCCTTTTCTGGGCTGATCTAGAGGATAAATAGAGCCACGGCAGGCACCATGTAGACTAGAGGCAAAAGCAAAGGGGAATCTTTGTTCTTCCCACAAAACATCTCCGATAGTACTTGAAGACACTTCTATCAGAGAGCCAAAATGCCTTGAATTGTGTGACTCTGAGTGTTTATCCGTTGCCCTACCAACAGCCCAACAGCAAAGCAACAAAAGGGTACAACTTGGACCCCTGAAGGCAAGCAACGGCTCAGGCGCTGATATATGTGCCTGCAGATATGGACGGCAGATTTGGATTCATCTTTGTTTACACATTTCGCAGGACAGGATTTCACTTTTGAAATCTGGGGGAGCGAAGTGTTTCTTTTGTTCTCTCAGTAGTTTACTTTATGAAAGGAATACGATTTATGCTAATCTATCTTTTCTGGGGGGAAATTCCTGCAAATGCTTTCCAAAAGGACTGCAAGAAAGTTGCTACTGGATGGGAGAAATATTTATAAGACTTACCCCTTCTATAGAGCCTTCTCTAAACAGAAAATAATGCTTGCCTCTGTAAACTGATGCCTTGGCTATATATGGTTGAAGAACTGCAAGGAGTGAGTGAAAATTTGATATATCTCTTGCATTGTGTGTACATTTGGTGTCTGAGAGAAGAACCAGTGGTTACTAGAGCAGGGGGGAAAACCTAAAACTCCAAGTTCCTTGACCTCATCCTGCCCTTGTAATGCAAATGCGGGGGAAGACAATTGCCAGACTTTGGAAACATGGCTTTTTTGGTCTACAGCTATGTTCCCTGAGGGATTCTGGGAAAAATAGTCCAAAAAGTAACTTTCTTAAGTTCTGGCATTTGTAGGAAAGAATCAGGAGGCTTTAACCTAGGAATGGGAAAATTTGGACCCTCCAGGTGTTTTGGACTTCAACGCCCACAATTCCTAACAGCCTCAAGTCCTTGCCTTTCTCGCACAAGCGGAACCTATTTATCTACCCCTAATTTCCTAACTGTGAGAGTCGCTCAGCAGTGGAACTCTCTGCCCTTGAAGTGTGGTGGAGGCTCCTTCTTTGGAGGCTTTTAAACAGAGGCTGGATGGCCATCTGCCAGGGGTGCTTCTTGGCAGAATGGAGTTAGACTGGATGGCCCACAAGGTTTCTTCCAACTCTTCTATGATTCTATTCACATTTGCATGTTTTTCAACTGCTAGGTTGGCAGGAGCTGGGCTAACAGTAGGAGCTCCCCCCACCCCGCCCTGCAGATTCAAACTGCTGACCTTCAAGTCAGCAGTTCATCAGCACTAGGGTTTAACCTATTGTGTCACCATGGTTTAACCCACTGCACCACCTTGTCCTCTGTCTAGCTGGAAGCAGCATTGGCATTAGGAAGATGGTGCAGGAGGACTTAAAAAACCACAGACTTTTAGTGCTGGGATGCAGCAATGTGCCTGCAATAAACAGAATGGGATTCTACCATAGCTGTCTGTGCCTGTCTTCAACAGGCAAAGTAATACAGCAGCTTCCCTTCCCTAGGATGGAAGAAAAACAAAACACAGAGAAAAGTAGAAACCTGATAAACCTGCCTAAAGGCAAGTTTAAAAAGCATAGCTCTACACATCTGGCCACCAATTTGGAAATCATAAGAAAAGTGGAGGCTGGTGAAAGAAAATGTCAGCACTGGATTAATTTTGGAAGAAGTTGTCAAGTGGTTCCTAGAAGCTTCAAAATGTTTTAGTTTGCTTGTGGAAGCATATTGGATCTAGATATTTTATTGCACATGTGTAGAATATGAAAATAACACTTTATTTATATTCCAGCCTTCTCCCCATGGAGAGCAGATTACAAAGTAAACAGATGCTGACAAACATTCAAGGCTTTGTTACAATACAATGAGACACACAAACATAAGCAAGGCAAAGCCTTCTCCTTTCATTTTTGAAGCCTTTCATGGCTGGAATCACTGGGTTGTTGTGTGTTTTTCAGGCTGTATGGCCATGTTCCAGAAGCATTCTCTCCTGACGTTCCACCTGCATCTATGGCAGGCATCCTCAGAGGTTGTGAGGTTGTGAAACTTCACAACCTCTGAAGATCCTTGCCATAGATGCAGGTGAAACATTAGGAGAGAATGCTTCTGGAACATGGCCATATAGCCCGGAAAACACACAACAAGCCAGCTTCTCCTTTCATTTCCAGATTTGGAAGCAGTGCTCATCTCTGGCTCTGTGGGAGGTGCTGTTCTTCATTTCCAAGCGAAGGAGCCTGCATTATCACCTCCTGATTGTGTGACTGGCATACTGTTTGGAGCATCTTATGCCTTTCCCACTGAAGTGGTACCTATTTACCTACTCACATTTGTATGCTTTCGAACTGATGGGTTGACGGAGCTAGGGCTAACAGTGGGAGCTCGGCCCATCCCACAGGAGGCCCTGGTGGTGCAGTGGGTTAAAACCTTGTGCTGGCAGGACTGCTGACCAACAGGCCAGCAGTTTGAATCTGGTGAGAGTGGGTAGAGCACCCTCTGTCAGCTCCAGCTCTCCATCAAACATCTAGGCATCCCCTGGGCAATGTCCTTGCAGACGGCCAATTCTCTCACACCAGAAGGGACTTGCAGTTTCTCAAGTCGCTCTTGACATTTAAAAAAAAAAAGCACTGTCCTGCAGATATGAACTGCTGGCCTTCAATAATAATGACAGAATGTTCACCTTGCCCAGATACGTTGAACTGCTCTTCTTTTTTTTAATCTTTATTCTTTTCATATCATTTCTGCCTCTCGTGACAAATTTTATGTTGAAGACACAATGCCCAAGAAGGCATCTAGTTCATTAACTGAAGTATATCTGTAATTGGGATTGTCTCTGCCAAGTCAAGATAGCTGAGGAGAGACAGATGGTATGAGATGCTCCGAAGAGCTTGGGAAAGTTACTCTTCTGGAATACTAGAATCCCCTGGCTCACACCGGAAGTGGATTTTCTAAGGTCTGAACATTGCTAAGGAAAAACTGACAAGTGTGGCAGATTTAAGCCTCTCTTCCTATGTCTCCTCTATTAATCTCCCCACAACGCAACATTCATCTTGGAAAACCCTAATTGGAGAATACATGTTTGCTGGGACAGCATCCCCAGTTAACTCCTAAGGAAGTTAAGCATAGCCTGCAGAAAAGTCCCTCTACCTTGTCTCCGACTAACTCTCTCTGTGGTGGAAACTTCCACTGGCTCTTCACATATTCCTGCTGCCGCAGTGTTTTTAAAGCTCTCTGCATGTCGACAACTATTTTTCCAAATTAAGTCATCTCCCATGTAACGCTTGCTTGTTTCAGAAAGTGACCCCCTCCCCTCCCGGATATAGTCCATGCAGTTCAAGTGGAATTCTGGCTACACTTGTCAGGCCACCCAAACGCTCCATGTGAACAAAAACTGCTTTCTGACAGGCAGTAATCATTCCTTGATGGCTGCACATTGCATGCAAACAATGGTTATGAGTGGGCAAATCACCTCTCTGATAAAATATCCTCCAGAACTTGGAAACTTTACTGTTCTGGGCAATGCTAAGATTCTTTTCCAACCAGCGCGGCTAGTGCTGGCCGAGGGATTCTGGGATGTGTAGTCCCAAATGTTTTGTGAACTCTGACAAATCCCTGTAACACTTCTGACTAATTTCAGAGGTTTCTTAAAATGACACTGGTCTGTTTAATTCACAAAAGAATGATAGCTTTACTGGCAAGTAAAACCTAAACTCCATTAGCATTATTGCTGCTAATGGAGTTTAAATGTTACTGTCCTTTGTCTCAGTCCCCGCACGGCCACTGAAATCCCTCCAGAACAAAAGAACTAGAACAGACACAGTATCTGATAAAATGTGGGTCCATGACTCTCTTAAACAACTGCTTTTTGTTTCCTGTATGTTTTTTTGAGGTCTTTAGCTTGATAAAGAAGCCTGTGGAGGTTCAAAAGCACACACTAGGTTTATTTTATATGTTTCAGTTGGCCAATAAAGGTATCAGTCTTTTAAAGGTTTTGTTGCCTTGGCCAATATGGCCACCTCTGAATAGGTTTCTTGATCTGTTAATGTCATGGAATAGCATACAGTGGCACAGTGGGTTAAACCCCTGTGCTGGCAGGACTGAAGACTGACAGGTCGCAGGTTTGAATCCGGGGAGAGGCGGATGAGCTCCCTCTATCAGCTCCAGCTCCTCATATGGGGACATGACAGAAGCCTCCCACAAGAATGATAAAAACATCAAATCATCCGGGCGTCCCCTGGGCAACATCCTTACAGACGGCTAATTCTCTCACACCAGAAGCAACTTGCAGTTTCTCAAGTCACTCCTGACATGACAAAAAAAAAAAAAAAAAGGAATAGCATGTAGTTTATGGACCATGAAATGCTCATGATCTTCAGGTCTAAGGTCTATTGAAACAGTGGAACTGGATACCCTATTGGAACAGATCTACAGAAATATAGCTTCTGTGTAAGTTGATAGCTCTCTAGCTGTCACAGTGTTTCATGTCAATCAGCTCCAGCTGAGATATCATGCAATCTGGCCTGACATCTAGGTAAAGTTAAGGTTTTCCCCTGACGTTTAGTCCAGACATGTTTGACTCTAGGGAGTGGTGTACACCTCTATTTCTAAGCCGAAAAGCCAGTGTTGTCCGTAGACACCTCCAACATCATGTGGCCGGCATGACCTTCCTGGTGGAGCGATACCTATTGATCTACTCAAATTTGCATGTTTTCGAACTGCTAGGTTGGCAGAAGCTGAGGCTGACAGTGGGAGCTCATGCTGCTCCCAGGATTTGAACCTGTGACCTTTCAGTCAACAAGTTCAGTAGCTCAGCGGTTTAACCCACTGTGCCACCATGGACATCTAGTTAAGGTACAAAAAAAGACGAAGACGGCAAGGGAAAGTGAACAATCTGACAAGGTGATCTGATTTATGTATTGTCGAAGGCTTTCATGGCTGGAATCACTGGGTTGCTGTGAGTTTTTCAGGCTGTATGGCCATGTTCCAATTGCATTCTCTCCTGACGTTTTGCCTGCATCTACGGCAGGCACCCTCAACAAACTTTTGAGGATGCCTGTCATAGATGGAGGTGAAGTGTCGAGAGATAATGCTACTAGGAAGGTCAACAACAACAACAACAACAACAACAACAGTTTATTTATATATCACCCTATCTCCCCAAAGGGACTCAGGATGGTTTCCAACATAAGGCAAACATTCAATTGCCGGGAAAAAAAACCCACACAGACAATTACGTCAAAATAAACACATTTGACAATATAATACAATCTAATTTAACTTAACAAACAAAATAACAACTAAAATCATAATAAAATATCAAAATCCTGAAGAAAATGCTATTGGAACTGCCATACAGCCCAGAAAACTGACAGTAACTCAGATCTGATTTATGTTTTAAATTAAGACCTAAGTGTGAAGGTGCTGTCCTTTTCTAACTCATCTCCAAGTGCGGAACCATGCCTAGGGTTACACAGAGATATTAACTGATTGCTAAATCATTCAAGAACCTTCAATGTAATTAAAGCTTCTCTTAATTAGAGCGAGGAGTGCAAGCTCATGCATAACTTATTTGCATTGCAGAAGAGGATTACTAGCAGCTCATGTTTGCCAGGAGAACCAGAGAAGACAGTAAAAAAACAGGGAGAAGTTTGATCACAGCTACAGGTCTTGATTCATTTTCCGGGAGGGGGTGAGTTGGAAATTTCAAAATCCTATTGTAAGATATTTTGGAGCAGGGGTGGACAAGGACAGAGCCCCCCGCCCTCCACCAAGGGTGTTTTGTGGCCCTTGACACATACAAAATTCCCAAATGAACCCTTCCTTGTAAAGTTAGGATGAGCTGCAGCTCCTTAAAACCTCAGGTGCTGTAGTTTACTTTTTATATTGATTGCTGCCCTTCCTGGTAGTTTTTATATAAGTTGCAAGCCCACCCTTTGACATGAGAAAATACACATCTTTTTGAAAATGAGAAGTCAAACATGAGCCCCTTAGATTAGATTCATGCAACCTGTGAATTCTGTGTTGTTCCTCTCTACTAAAATCTCATTTGTAGCTGCTCTCCAGGGGTTCATCCACCAGGTATGGGCAAACACAGGCCCAGGGGCCAGATGTGGCGCCTTGGGCTCTTTTCTCAGGCCCTCCTCTCTCTCACCATCCTATCCTTCCTTTCCCCTTTACTTCCTCCTTCCCTCCCTCTTTCTCATTTCCGTACACCCTTTCATCCTTCTTCCTGCCTTCCCTCCTTCCTTTTCTTTGCCTCCCTCTTTCTCCCTTCCTTCCCTTCCCTTCCACCTTTTCGTCCTTCCTTCCCCCTCTCCCTCTTTCTCCTTCCTTCCTTCCTTCCTTTTTGTCCTTCYTTCCTTCTCTCTTTCCTTCCTCCTTACCTACCTCTTTCTCCCTCCCTCTTTCTCCTTCCATCTACCCTTCCCCTTTGTCTTTCCTTCCTTCTCTCTCTCTCCTCTATTCTTCCGTCCTTCCTTCTCTTCATCCCTTTCTGCCTTCTCTTTTTCCTTCCTCCTTCCTTGCCTTCATTCCATCTTTTCCTTTCACTCTTCCTTTCCTTTTGCCTTTCCTTCCCTCCTTCCTTCCCTCTATACCTCTTACTCCTTCCATCATTCCTCCTTTTCTTCTTCCTTCTTTTTCTCTTTCCTTCCTTCCTCCTTCCTTCCCTTCCTTCCTYCCTTCCTTCCTTCCTTCCTTCCTTCCTTCCTTCCWTCCWTCCATCCATCCATCCATCCATCCATCCATCCATYCATCACTGGACAGTCAGTCCTCCTAGCAGGATGTTTTAGCATGTGGCCCCCAAGTTAGAAAGTTTGCCCATGCCTGATCTACACATTGGAAGTAATGCAGTTCAACCCCACTCTAACTACCATGGGTCAATGCTATGGAATTGTGGAATTTGTAGTGTTGTGAAGTACCAGAAGTCTTTGGCAGAAAAAGGCTAAAGATCTTGTAAAATGACAAACCCTGTTTCCATAGCATCGAGCCATGTCTGTTGAAACTGTGTCAAAGTGCATTGATTCTACTATGTGCAAACTTTAGGCTTCCAGGTGTTTTGGGCTTCAATTCTCACAATTCCTAACAGCCTCAGGTCCCTTTCTTTTCCCCCTCAGCAGCTTAAGTCCAAAACACATGGAAGCCCAAAGTTTGCCCATGCCTGATGTAAATGAATCCCAAATGGCTTTCGCAGGGATTGAACCTGGGCCATTCTGTAGGCAAAGCATGTATCCCAGCTCTTTTTCAAATAAGGCTAGTATGGCTTCTGCCCATGTTCAGAGGTAACCCTGCAGTTCCATTGAATTTATTATAAACCAACAGCTCAGCACTTCCAGCTGAGACCCAAGCTCCAGGCAAAGGAAGCTGGTGGTAACTGCGTGTTGGGGAGTTTTGGGCTCTATGTTGAAACCAAAAAGCCAACGTCAGACTGAAGAATTAGCCAGCATCCTGCAACACTTCTGGCTGTGTGCTGAATGGAACACTGATCCCCATCTACCACATACTGCTGTGGGTAATAAAGGATTACAAAAACATCTGCAATGACAAGACATTTGTATCGCAATCCTCTGTTAAATTAAAGTGAGCCAAAGAAGCCTGCCTTACTTTCCATGCCAAGTTTATTTTGGGAGCAAATGTTTCCAGCTAAGCTGGCGGCAGGATGTTTTCTATCATGTGTGAATCCTCCCTGACTGCCTCCCACCCCTCAATTTTTGATGTTTCTTTGTCTTTTGCTAAATGGTTTCAGTTGTCTCTCACCTTCACATTGTCAGGGGATAACTTAGTTTTCTGACAAACAGTGACTCTGAAGGTAAGGGTCCCCCCCCCCCCCGCTGACTGTTGTACATATTGGGAAAAAAGAAATATATAAAGAAATAATCCAGGAGCAGACAGTAAGGGAGGAGGGAGAACAGCTGGAGAGTTTCCATTTCTGAAGACTTGGTTTGTAAGAATTTGCCTCTGAGGGATCATGGAAAACATCCTGAAAATCCATGATCTCCTCCAGCTTCATGACAGTTTAATGAAAGTTTACTAAAAACACCAAAGGTTTAGGAGATTATAGCCAGAGCTGTATGTATTCCTTGCAAATGCAAAAGAAAAGTATACTATATTATCTGATAAATAGAATTGATAACCCATATTTCTCCCTTTACTTTCATGCCCTTGGTACCGGACATGGAATTAAATAAAGTTTGTAGTCCATATGCTTAAATGGCAGAAGACAAAGTAGTAACTATCTATGATTTTTGGAAGCAAGGCATTAGTGATTTTCCTGGAGTCTTGTCCTCCTCGTGATTAGAAACGTAAATCATGTAAAAATATACAAATCTGTTTAAAGAGCACTGAACTCATCTCTTCTTGGAACACAATTAGTGCTACCTTGGAGCAAAATCTGATGTGAGATCAGCCCTGTTTACAGTTTGCAAAGCAAAAATATAACAATGAGCCCCCCTCCCATCTGGTTATTGCTGTTGTTCATATTGCTCAATGAGCTTAAACATCTGGAGGACTACCCTCATTTGGAAACCTAAACTGAGGGTGCATTACACAAGCAACTATATTTGGGACATCTCTCTTCAGATACCATGACTTCTACCAGATTAGGTCTTGACATTAAGTCTAGTCATGTCTGACTCTGGGAGGTGGTATTCATCTCCATTTCTGAGCTGAAGAGCCGGCTTTGCCTGTAGATGGCTCCTAGGTCATGTGGCCAGAATGACTATATCGAGCACCATTACCTTCCCACTGAAGCGGTACTTATTGATCTACTCACATTTTTATGTTTTCAAACTGTTAGGCTGTCAGAAGGTGGGGCTAACAGCGGGAGCTCACCCCATCCACAGATTCGAACTGCTGACTTTCTGGTCAGCAAGTTCTGCAACTTAGTGGTTTAACCCATTGCACCACTGCAGCCCCTTATGTTTTCATGTGGACTGAAATGCGAGGTTTTCTGTTGCTGTTTTCTCAAGAGTAAGGCTGCACTGCAAGGATAGCAGGCCTAGCCAGTCAATTTTAGACTATATATTTAAGCTGGCATTTAACTAACATGTATGATTTTAGTGTGTTTGAATAATATGTCTTTTAATGGTCTTATATTTTTATTTGTATACTTTAACTATGTTGTACCCCACCTATAGCTATGAGGGAAAGTAGATAAGAAATAAAATTATAATAATTCTTTAGTAGCATATGCCCATTGGTCCTCAGGATATTTATCTTGAATGAGCATGTATTGGTACCCTAGTTTTGAGTTGCAAGTATAGAAAATATAATGGCAATTGGGATGGAAAGAATGTCTAAAGACAGTGACAAAATGGTCAAAAATGTGTTTCTCCATGTTGAAATATAGCCTGATGTAAATGGGTTCATTGATGATGGGTTCACTGATGATTTAGAGGGGATTGTGGGATTTTCTGTGGGTCTTTCTGGGGCACAAAGTGATGAAGATTCAAGTCAGAGAAATGATGGTTTATTTATTTTATTTATTTATGCTATTTCTATCCTGTCCATATCAGCCTGAAAGCGACTCTGGTCTCTGAGAAAAACCTGATTCAGAAAGTGCGGGGCTTCATGGTCAGTCAGAGGAGCCAGAAACTGCAACATTAGATATGGAGTCAGGAGAAGAGCTAAGTTATATGACAGGCTCCCAGGGAAAAACACCTGGAGCTACAGAGATCAACAAAGCTCCTCATTTAAGATTAGAGCAGAAAATAGGCAGCGCCGGTCAGAGTGCTTATGTGGGAAGAAAAATTGTGGGAAAAGAAATTACTTTATGGGTACCTGTTAATTAGCAAGTTGTTTACCTAAGAGTGAGTTCAGGCAACGTAGCATTCGAGTGAGAAGGTAGGCCTACGTTCTCTGGTTCTTGTTTCAGGTCAATCCTCAGTTTTGGAGTTAAGTATCTTGGAAGTTTTCTATATTCTTGTTTTGGTATTCCTACTCAAGTTTTATTAAGTATACCTTTTACTTCTGGACTTTATGTGGTACTTACAATTTTTTTGGCTATTCTTGGACTGTGTTACTTTGGGATCTGTGTGAGTCATTTGGATTACTGTTTGATTATCACCTAATGCTAACCTTTTTTGGATTATATATCTTCTTTCTTTATTCCTGATTTTTCATTTATTTTATATGTTCTACAATAAACTATTTCCTTATACACTGGTCTCCTGTGTGGTGCTGTGGTCATAGATGTTTCCAGGCCTGGGGTGCAATACTCCAGTTGACAATTTTTGACAAGGAGAATCTTGGATTGATGTGAACCTTTACAATTGGGAACATACTCTCTGCAAAATTCATAGTGCTATTTCCTGTGCAGAACATGGTATTTTCTATGCAAAACAAATGAAAATTTCACTCAGTACTGAACCACAAACAGTGCTTGAAAACTGTACAATTTTTGAAGATTTTCTCACAGCAGGAAGAAAACTGGTAATGGTTTTCACTGCTTCCTTTGTGAACAAGATTAGTGGAGAATTACATCCCTCGAGATCAAACACCCCACCAAAGCATCAGAAACAAAGAGTGAGGGAAGAATATCCAGTGAAGCCATTGCCTTTAAACTGGGAGGAAACCATATATTGTCTTGTGTTGCTTCTCTCTGAAGTATGAAATGACTTAATAGAAAGTTAACAGTTAAAGTTTTTTTTAAAGTCTGGTTTTTGTTTTTGACAGTTCATAAAATAAAAAAGCTATAAAACATAAAGAAGTACCTGAACAAGGAGTATTAACTATTATATGACTGCATATGATAAGTAAATGCATGCTTTTTTACATATGGCTTAAGACACACAAATCTTTCTTGGCCCTCTGGTGCATATGTTTATGATGGAGAGCTTTTTAGTAGACTATAACTCCCACAATTGTAACAAACCACAATTTCCCTCAAATTTTGTTCTGATGTGTCTACAAGCACAGAACAAATTGCTTCTCTCCTTGCAGGAACATGGAGAACAGAACATGTCAGCTTGAAGTGGGCACGTGCCGAACCAAGAGGCTCTAGACTCCGGAGACTGTATTCTATCACAGTCAGAAACTAAGGTCATCCCAAAGATCCCTCCTGGCCCCATGTGCCCTTCTATGCCACTGTATCTGAACTCTTTGTGTCTTGCACACATATATCCACGCAGGTTCTCTCCCAGTGTAATGGAGAGATGAGACATGACTCCCCGGGCTGCTTAACAAGCTGCAAAATCCAAGTTGTGGAATTTTTTATATGTGTCATGTTATTTGACATTTATCCATGAAGAAGAAGTTTATCTTTATAAAGGCATATTAAAATATTTAATATTTCCTTCATTGTCTTAATAATACGAGTTTCTCCATTCTGCAGATGGCTATAATGCATAAGGCTACATGAAGCCCCAAAGCTGTTTCTACTGCCCCAGCACAACTCTTTTTCTGCCTATAAAAGGATACATTTTAATAGGATGTAATCCCACTAACATGGTTCAAGAATTGTTTTAAAAGGCACAAAATTATTTTTCAAAACTGGTGGTAGACATGTAGTTATTTGTACAACAGGGGCTGTGGTGGCGCAATGGGTTAAACCATTTAATTATTGAATATGTTTACCTAAAGATTGGCAGTTCAAAGCCACAAGTTGGGGTGAGCTCCTGCTGTTAGCCCTAGCTCCTGCCAATCTAGCAGTTTGAAAATGTGAGTAGATCAAGAGGTACCGCTTCGGTGGGAAGGTAATAAATGTGCCCATGCAGCCATGCCAGCATACGACCAGGAGGTGTCTACAGACAACAGGCTCCTCAGCTTGGAAATGGAACAAGAGTACCTCCCCATGGCCAGAGTTGAGAACCACCTCCAGAAGCCGGAGATGAAAGGTGAAGTCTTTACCTTTGTTCTGCGTATTTGTGTGTCATTGTTATTTTACTGTATTAAAGGCATTGGATGTTTGCCTGTCTGTGTATGTTGTAATCCGCTTTGAGTCCCCCTCAGGGAGACAGAACGGAATATAAATAAAGTGTTGTTGTTGTTATTTATTGTTATTATTATTAATGTTTTTTTCCCATTTTAGCAGTTCACCTGGCCCCATGGGCTGGTCAATTTTTCAGTGTTTCAGTGGATTCGTATTTTGCATGGACTTTAGGACTATTAATTCTCAACCTTTCAATCACAGTGTTTTAACCAAATAGGAAGGTTCCCCACTTGCAATTAGTAGTGGGCAAGAAATATACTGAAGAAGGTACATGAGTTATTGTTCATTGGTTGTTTTCTTCAATCATGGTTTTGCAATTATACTGTTCTACTCTATATATATTTGCAACTGTGTGCAGCTCAGATGGTTCCTTGACATAAAATTGGCCCTACTAGGGATACAATTATTTGCTAATGTTGCACATACAAATTTTCAAAAGCAAATTGAGTACCATCTGTAAATAACATCATCATATATGGGCTTAGAAGACAGGGACACTAAAAAAAATCATTATTTTTAATCAATATTTCGGCATTACGTATTTTTTCCCCAACAGTTCTGTACTTGTGCAGTCATGTTCCCAGCTGGGGTCTATTTACTTGAGTTTTAAAACACAAGACCCAACTTCCAGGATTCTATGGATAGCAATCTATAGCAATGTCAAGGACAAACATGCAGCATTTGAATTGGGTTGCTATGTGTTTTCCGGGCTGTATGGCCATGTTCCAGAAGCATTCTCTCCTGACGTTTTGCCAACATCTATGGCAGACATCCTCAGAGGTTGTGAGCATTTCAATTGTTTGTGGCCTGCATGAGGGTTTATGCTAAGCTACACACAACATGCAGCTGTCTGAATTGCCTTAATGCAGCCAAGGCATTGAGTTAATCTGTGTACCACCCCTGACTTCTAACTCTTGACACATCTGCAAAAACTCCAAACAAATCATATTAAACAAAACGCCTGTCATGTTATATCAGACAGATAATAATATTCCTTCACACAATACGGCAGTGAGACTTAGTGCGCTATACCTACTATTCAGCCTTCACAAGCTGTTTTATCGCTTCAGCTGAGCTGCACTTTTATATAACGCTAACTGAAAAGAGCAGAAAAGGAAGCAGCCACATTCATCTTAAGGGGCTCAGGTTGGCTGGGTAAGTGGGGAGTTGTGGACCAAGTCCAATTTCAGGTGGGATTCAGTGCCTACAACACTTCACACTTTTTACAATACAGATCCATTTCGGAAAGGCTAAAGGCTAAAATGATATTTGTATAGGGGGAAACTCCAGAACACGATTTCCCCCCTCCTTATCTCTTCTAATCTAGCTTCAAAGGTTGTTCATGTCAAGTATTTTGTTTTCTTTTCTTTTCTTGGCAAACATGCAAGCGGGGAAATGACAGCAAGCCTTCCCTTGCAGGAACCGTTGGGAGAATTGCTGCGTCCATTGCTAAGCTATGCAGAAGGTCAGACTGGGGCAGAATTTCTAAAATATGGCCAAGAGCTTAATTATGGGCAGCTGTAGCAACACAGCCCTCCTTACCATCTCCTCTTTTCCACAGCAGGCCTGTTTAACAGCATTATTAAATATAATGCAAGATCCTACGGATTACAGTAAGTCTAGGTGGGTAATCCCCTTTCCCCCTCTTTCTCTCTCCCATTCCCTAGACTACAGTTATCATAGAAGTCTGATGAATCATTTCTGACAACTACATGTGTGTCAAGCTTACTGCTTGGAAAACTTACCTTTTTGGACTACACCTCCCAGAATCTCCTAGCTTTATGATCAGTGCCAATCGGAAGGAATAAAGTTTTCCTTAGACAATGCTTTTGGAAAATGAGTTAACAGGAAGTCATTGGTGATGATATGCTTTTAATGATTTTACAGGGTTTTTATAATGTGTGTTAAATGTTTTTAATTGTGTTTTATGAACAGTGTGGCATCAAATTGCTGCCAATTTGTAAGCTGCCTTAAGTCACCTTCCGGCTGAGAAAGGCGGCATAGAAATACTGTAAACAAACAAACAATGTTGTTATGGAGCTACTGAACACATTTAGCACAATATATTTTATGTACAGCCAGTATAGTCTAGTAATCTGACTTTTGGACTATGCCTTTTGGAAACCAGGGTTTGAATCTCCGCCTGGTCATGGGAGCCCACCAGATGACTTTTGGCAGGTCACATTATCTGGGTTTCAAAAAAAATCAATGGTAAATCCTGAGCAAACTTTGCCAAGAAAATCCCATGAGAACCCTATCTTTGGGTTGCCATAAATCAAACAAAGACTAAAGCATGCAGTATTTTAGCTGAAGATTCTAAGCTGCATCAATAGGAATATAGTGCCTAGATCAGTGGTTCCCAACCTGTGGTTCGTGGACCACCAGTGGTCTGCAAGAACTAAAATATGGTCCATGGCCTCACCATTACTACACCATTGCAACAAGAGCAACTGGTCTCACAAAACCCTCTTGTGGTGCTGAAGCTTATGAAATATGGTTCTCTGTGGGTAAACAGATGGCAACAACTGGATGGCATATGTTCTGTATCAGAAACTAGAGCTGATGTGGTTCATCCAATGCAATTTTCTGAATCAATAAACCAAATCTAAAGTTGACCAAAAACTGATTTGTAACCCTTTTGGTACTAATGTTGGAGAGTGGTCCCTGGTCAAAAAAAGATTGGGAACCACTGGTTAGGATCAAGGGAGGTAATGCTACCACTCTGTTCTGCTTTGGTTAGACCTCACCTGGAATAATGTGTCCAATTCAAGAAGGATATTGACAAACTGGAATGTGTCCAGAGAATGATCAAAGCTCCATGAGGAGCATCTTAGGGAGTTTGGCATGTTTAGCGTGGAGAAGAGAAGGCTGGGAGGGAACATGATAGCCATGTTCAAATTTGTGGAGCAGGGAGAATGCTTGATTTCTGATGCTCTGTAGAATAAGACACAGAGTAATGAAATCAAACTACAAGAAATCCTACCTAAACATGAGGAAGAACTTCCTGATAGTTCGAGATGTTTGATAGTTGAATATGCTGCTTCAAAATGCGGGGGAGTCTTGTTCTCTAGAGGTTTTTAAGCAGAGTCTGGATTGCCATCTTTTGGGAATGCTTTGATTGTGGTTCTTGCAAGGCAAGGGTTGGACTGGACGACTTTATTGCTTTCTTTGAACTCTATGATTGTATGATTTTAACAACAGTCGTCAATATTCACAGATTTGATTCTCTCTAGTAATCTCTAAATCCTCCCAGTGCAACTTTATGGCCAACTTCCTCCAGTCTTGTTGGGGAATTCTAGAGCGAATGCTTTTCCAGGGAACTCAAGGGCCTTCAACGCAATTCTGCGGTCAGCTTCCAGTAGAAGGTGACCATGTAGCCATGTTGGAAGACCTAAATATTCCTAGAGAGATAGTCTCTCTGGTAATAAAAAAAGCAATTCAATTGCGGTTTCTCATTTTCACAATGGTGCTGTGTCACTAACCCCAATGAATGTGGAGGGATGACTATAGTATATTAAATAAGTACAAGTGAGCAGCTTTCCAGGGTCACAGAATCATAGAATCAGAGTTGGAAGAGACTTCATGGGCCATCCAGTCCAACCTCCTGCCAAGAAGCAGGAATATTGCATTCAAATCACCCCTGACAGATGGCCTTCCAGCCTCTGTTTAAAAGCTTCCAAAAAGGAGCTTCCACCACACTCTGGGGCAGAGAGTTCCACTGCTGAACGGCTCTCACAATCAGGAAGTTCTTCCTCATGTTCAGATGGAATCTCCTTTCTTCTAGTTTGAAGGTATTGTTCTGCGTCCTAGTCTCCAGGAAAGCAGAAAACAAGCTTGCTCCCTCCTCCCTGTGACTTCCTCTAGGGCAGAGAGCCTTTCCATCACCCAACTACTCAAGCGTGTTATAATTGGAGATGTCACAGTCTTAACTCTTGATCTCCTACATGCACCCACCTACTGAGCAACTGTTACTCTGTGGAAACTATAGAAAGACTGGAGTGCTCCTAGATGCAGCTGTCTTGGAACCATCAATCAAAAAAGCATTGGGTGGTTATTCTCTCTTTTCCTGCTGAACAGGATTTTTTTCTATTAAAACCAAAACCAAAACCAATAGTGGGAAGACATGGAAAAGATCATGGTTCGAACCTTAGTAAAATTTAGCAATTGGGGCAGGGGCAATCACACAGCGTAAGTGTATTATGGATCCATCTTAATGACACCTGTGTGAGCTACTAGTTTTTGTTTGCTCATTGGTAAGACTGGTTAGCCATATACTTTTGACTGCATTAGAGCAGAGATTTCAGAATAGCAAAGATTCTACAGGAGAGATTAACACGGAAATGTTCATTGCTTGACAAGTGAAATGTCCAAGTGTCAGCTTGTACAAATGAGACTTCAGAGACATAAAAGCACAGACAGCTCTCCTGAATTGAGCACATTTTTCACGTTCAGGTGTCATCACATCCAGCAATCAGGTAAAGAGAAAACAAGTGATTCACACAAAGGTCTGGGTCAATTCTGAAAAGATACTGTGGAAAAATCACAACTCTGCTAGTATGGAGATTGTGGTAGTGCTCTTTCTTTTTAATTTCAGAGTGCAAATGCAGAATGCAGATCCGTGGTGTCTCCAGTAAGGTTGAAAGAAATCTTAGTTGCAAATCAATGGAGTCTAAATAAAAAAATGCATTTCGCTAAGAAAAGTATAGGCTATTTTTCAATATTTGAAGATGATGTTCATTCTTGTCACAGCGGACACTATTTTGGAAGTGGTACAGAAGAACAGGTGGCCCAAAAGAGGGATGGAGCTGGAAGAGAGAGGGGGGCAGAAGACAGTTCCATCTTGTCTCCTGCGCTTTACTAATATTATAATATAATATATTGTATATACATATAATATTTATAATATTATAATGTATTTATTCATTTATTTACTACATTTATATACTGCCCCTCTCAGCCCAAGGGCGACTCGGAGTAGTTAACAATAGGCAACAATTCGATGCCAGTAGAGTTACAACAAATTAAAATAATGATAAATACTTAAAAATAAAAACAACAATATAAAAACATAAAAATCATACACAGCATTTAAAAACATTGTCAAAGTGTCTCCATCTCAAATCATTGTCCAGTTGCGTCATCAATTATCCATAATAACATATATCTATACCATATTTGGGAAGGCCAGGTTTTACATTCTTCGAAAAGACAGGAAATGTAATGTAATACAATATAATGATAATAATGATACAATATTATAATTATATATTTTATATTATCTATATAAATAGTAATTTAATGTTTGTTTGTGGGATTAACATAACTCAAAAACCACTGGACGAATTGACACCAAATTTGGACACAATACACCTATCAGTGACTCTTACTCATAAAAACACTGAAAAACACAGAAGAGGCTTAAAAACACCAAAAATAAAAAATATATTACAACGCATGCACAAAACGACATATATACACAAATCCACATATATACATATACACAAATATATACGTACACATGTATGCATATATACACAAACACATATACACAGACTGGGCCACAGCAACGCGTGGCAGGGGACAGCTAGTATGTAATAATATTACTAATAATATTACAATATAATGTTATAGTACAATGTAGTAATATATAATATTGATATTGTATTATGCTAATAATATAATATATTCGGGGTAAGAAGGGCAGCATATAAATGTCATAAATAAATAAATAAAATAGCTATCTGCAAGTTGTTGAAGATAAATACTGGCTCTCAATTTTAAAAAGTGGAAACCTGGTGTATAAGAAGCATTAGTGGCTCTCAACCTTCCTAATGCGGCGACCCCTTAATACAGATCCTCATGTCGTGGTGTCCCCCAACCATAAAATTATTTTCGTTGCTTCTTCATAACTGTAATTTTGCTACTGTTATGAATTATCCTATAAATATCTGATATGCAGGATGTATTTTCATTCACTGAACCAAATTTGGCACAGAGACCCAATACGCCCAAATTTGAATATTGGTGGGGTTGGGAGTTCGGGAATTGAGTTTGTTATTTGGGAATTGTAGTTGCTATCATTAATAGTTAACTTACAATCAAAGAGCTTTCAGAACTCCACCAACAATGGAATTGAACCAAACTTGGCACATGCAACTCCCATGACCAACAGAAAATACTGGAAGGCTCTGGTGGGCATTGACCTTGAGTTTGAGAGTTGTAGTTCACATACATTCAGAGAGCACTGTGGAATCAAACAATGATGGATCTGAATCAAACTTGGCACAAATACTTAATATGTCCAAATGTGAACACTGGTGGAGTTTGGGGAAAATACACCTTGACATTTGGGAGTTGTAGCTGCTGGGATTTATAGTTAACCTACAATCAAAGAACATTAGGAACCCCACCAACGATATATTGGACTAAACTTCTGCCACAGAACCCCATGACCAACAGAAAATACTGTGTGTTCTGATGGTCTTTGGTGAGCACTCTGACACCCCCTCGTGAACCCCCCTCCCCTGGGGTACTGACCCCCAGGCTAAGAATGTGAATTTCCAAATGCTTCTCTCTCTCTGGTTCTGACTCCAGATTTCCTGAACAGGGAATGCAATATGAAGAACATTTGGTATCCCTTAAATTCTCATGCATGTGATGATGTTAATCATTTTTCACTCATTAAGTATGTGAGAAACATCCACATTTCAAGTAATTAGAAGAAGATAAAATACAGAGCTATCATTTAATTGTACTTATGAAGGTCATGCACCTGACTTTCTTTCTAGAGGAAGCCTGAGAGAAGAAGGATACTGTCCCCAACCAATTTTACAGCCAAATTTCATCACTATAGCTTGAACCATATAAAGAGTTTCCAAGGACAGAATTAAGATGGCCTTTGTTATTTTAAATTAACATTTTGGGAGGGAGACACTGGCATGTTCTGGAGTGCGAATACAAGATAATGGTATAATAATTTACTCTTATCTAATTTGAAAAGTGTCTTCCATGCCCATGATTCTCAGGTTGAATGCTGGTCTTTTTTTAATGAATATTCCAAATTATAGCATCTTGCAAAGTTACTGTGTTCAGCAGATTACACCATATATCTATTTGTAGGCGTATGTAGAATAAACAGTGACACAAATTCATCCTACAAGCAAAATTACTTATCCTACCTATGGAAAGTCACTGCGTTGTAAGATACAATAGGCAAGATAATGATAAGAGATGAAGAGGGAGGGAAGCAATCTGAAATGCAGAAACTGAAATGGCACCCACCTTGCAAAACCCAAGATATGATTGAACACCTCATCAATTCTCAATGGAGATGGGACAAGACGGTCTGACAATGAAAAATACCCTAATACACACTACTATTTAGAACAATTATAATTTTGGTGGCAGCTTGACATGCAAGAGCATTGCACAAAGATCTGTTGATACATCTGACGCAAGACCACCCCTAAACAGGAACACATCTGGTTTTTTGTTTTGTTATTATAAGAGCAGAACCCAAACAATCCAGGTAAAAATGCATCAGGAGGAGACCAGCTACTATTCCTGCAGATGAAAACAGGTGAGCCTAGATCATAAGCAGAGCCAGCGTTCTGCAGTATGTCAGCCTTAGGCAGTCTCATTTCTCTGGCGTATATGATGAATGGCTTCTTCAGAGGCATATAACTCAAAGGGAAGTCCACACATTTGATTAATGCAGTTCTTCTCTTTCAAGCTTTTAAAACCCTACTTTCGCCTCACATTGCCATGTCTCCTAAAGGGAGGGGAGATCCAGAGATTGCTGATGTGTATACGTTATTTCATGCAGACAGCTGCCAGGGTTTTTTCCCCACTCCATTGCACAGTATTAAGGATACGAAGGCTGTCAACCTGCCTATCAAACTTGGGGGTTATCTTCCAACAGTATTATACTCCTTAGAACTGAATGGGCTGTGTTTAACAGCTAGGGGCTTTTAAAATGAGGAGCAGGGTTTATAGAGGCAAATAATTTGAATGGACTACAAGTCCATCTAAGTCCAACCTTGTGCCATTCAGGAATATACGTTAATGAACAATTCCCATCCAATCTTTTATTTACAAGGTGGAGAAGTCATCACCTTCCAATGCAAACTATCCGGCTGCTCTTACAGTCAATAAATTCTTCCCAATGTTTAGAAAGAATCTCCTTTCATGTAATTTGAATCCACTGGCTTGTGTTGCTGTCTACAGAACATCAGGAAACAAGCTTGCTTCATGTTCTACATGATATCCCTTCAGATATTTAAATATGCCAATCATGTCACCTCTCGGTTTTCCCTTCTCCAAGTTAAACATACACAGCTACTTAAGTAGTCATTCCTCATAAGGATTGGCTTTCACACCTTTTATAAAGTTGGGTTGCCCATCTCTGCACACATTCTAGATTCTCAACATCCTTCTTCAACTGCATTGTCTAATAATAATAATAATAATAATAATAATAAGTGCAAGCCAAGGTCTTTAGGCACTGCACCCAGTGTGCCGATCACTACTGGGACAATCTTTGTTGGCTTGTGCCAGAGTCTTTGCAGTTCGATCTTTAAATCTTCGTGTAGTGTCAGCTTTTCCAGTTGTTTCTCTTCAATCCCGCTGTCGCCTGGTTTGAAGAGAAACAACTGGAAAAGCTGACACGATATGAGGATTTAAACATCGAACGGCAAAGACAGTCAAGGTGGTCCCAGTGGTGCAGTGCCTAAAGACCTTGGCATGCACTTAAACACAATCGGTGCTGACAAAATTACCGTCTGTCAACTGCAAAAGTAAGGTGCAGATCCCACCTTACTGGGATCTGCACGCACTATTCGCTGAAACATCACACAGTCCTAGACACTTGGGAAGTGTCCGACGTGTGATCCAATACAACAGACAGCACAGTAATTTTGTTTGTTGTGGATTCATCTTGTTGTGTTTCAAATAACAATAATTTTATTGATTGCCCTCCTCTCCTTATGGCTCAAGGCGGGTTACAACATCGTAAAAACACACATTCACCTAAAAACATTCTTTAAAATAAACATATTAAAACATGTTCCCAGAAGATATATATTAAAATACACAAAACAGAGATTAAACATAAGATGCAATTTAAAATTCTTCATTAAAACTGTCTGGATAGGCCTGACAGAAGAGATAGATCTTCACTTGTGTCTTAAATTCCAACAGCTGATCTAACTGTTGGTGCTCTACCAGCAGGTCATTCCCTTTTGGTACTAATGTTGGAGAGTGGTCCCTGGTCAAAGTGGGTCCCTGGTCAAGTGGTCCCTGGTCTAATAAAGGTAGGGAACCACCAGGTTAGATGATGGTGGGGAATATTGGCTGTTTAGATCTTACATGGCTAGTGTTCAGCACTGCTGCTGAGATGGTCCTTAAAATGTTCATAGTGTGGAGTTGGAAACATCAAATATTTTACTAACTGCAGTGATGTATTGCCTAGAAACCTCTGTAGATGTTTATGCTATAAACAAATCATAGCCACTTTTAATCATTAATGCAAACAAGGAAATAAAGACATGGTAAAAGGGTGTTATTCCCCTCCCACTTTTCAATTTGTGCTCCGGAGAGCATTCTTCCAATCCTATTAATTAACATGTGCAACTTTCTTCAGGATTAATCAGGCTTAGACTAACTCTGACAGCACATACACAAGAACATAGTCTTTAATCTGGTTTAATTAATATGGAATATCTCCCCACCTGCTGGCTCCATAGTCACAGGCACTAATTAGACTGACAGCTCCATATTTAAGTAAATATTCATGGACAGAGTCAGAAACATCAACCTTTTAACCTCATTTGAAACACTGCTATACACAGAAGTCAAATGTGACATACAGTCTGATCCAATGCATGAAATAAACCCTGCACATTTCAATAGGGCTTAACCGTATTTAACCGTAAATGGAATTACAGCTGCAATCTAACAAAAATTGGTCCTGAAAACTGAAATTAGGTTTTATCCATCCACCTTAGAACTTAGGATACCCTTTCTACATAAGAGCCAAATGTAATTTGTTATTGTTTATTTCACTTTTTTCTTGTTCTATTATACACAAAAGCTATTGCGCCCGCAACATGGGCCTTATAAGTAAGTAAAGGTAAAGGTTTTTCCCTGACATTAAGTCCAATTGTGTCCGACTCTGGGGGTTGGTGCTCATCTCCATTTCTAAGCTGAGAGCCGGCGCTGTCCATAGACACCTCCAAGGCCATGTGGCCAGCATGACTGCATGGAGCGCCGTTAGCTTAAGTGGCTGAGGGGGAAAAGCAAGGGGCCCGAGGCTGTTAGGAATTGTGGGAGTTGAAGTCCAGAACACCTGGAGGCCCCAAGTTGGCCCATGCCTGGTTTAAAATCTATATTGACTGCTTCGGTCTAGTCAGTTCTAGTCTTACTTGGTGTCTCATCATCAAGCCTTTTCCCATGATATGTTAATATCAGTCTAATCTTTTCCACTTCTCCAAGTTGCCATGGCATTTTAAGCCATAGAATTGTGCTGGAGAACATAAAAAAGCAGAAAGAAGGACACTTTCTACATCCTCCAGTATGATTCTGTGGTAAAATTCCTATGGAGGCTAACCACAGAATCACACTGGAGGACTTTGATGTGCCAAAATTAATGTTCCCTCAGATTAATAGAATAACATTAGTGATTTTCATTCACTTTCACAGGGACCCTGCACCTTTAACCACCACCAATGTAGAGGGAATACAGTACAGTGCAGGCATGGGCATAACCTTGACCTTCCAGGTGTTTTAGACTTGTGGGAGTTGAAGTCCAAAACACCTGAAGGGCCAAAGTTTGACCATTTTTGGTATAGTGCTATGAGTCATAGAATCATATAGTTGGAAGAGAACGTTTGGGCCATCCTGTCCAACCTCCTGTCAAGAAGCAGGAAAATCACATTCAAAGCACCCCCGACAGATGACCATCCAGCCTCTGTTTCAAAGCCTCCAAAGAAGGGGCCTCCACCACACTCTGGGGCAGAGAGTTCCACTGCTGAACAGCTCTCCACGTTAGGACGTTCTTTCTCATGTTCAGGTGGAATTTCCTTTCCTGTAGTGGCTGAATCTGATCTAACACTGGGATTTATAGCTTGGGGAGGCATTATAAATGCCTCTCCTAAAGAGCAAATCCCAGGGCTCCATAGGAGGGAAAGGCAGGATGTAAGTTAGCAAGATACATTCTCCGCTCCATCATAGTGAAATTTTGTGCATATTATTACCACTTGGGACAAGCATATTCACACTTCACACAATGGCTTTGGATGACAAAGGCACCTGGGAACGTGTGGATAGGGAAAAGGTGCAAGTGACACTAATATAAGTTGGAGAAAAGCTTGGTAATGAGATGGCAGGTAAGACTAGAACTGACTTCAAAGAGCTCTTCTCTGTAAGTGATCTCATAAAGGTCACCAGTCCTTTCCCAAACAGAAACCTCGAACAATGAGATGGAGCATAATGAAATGTTCTTGCCACTGCTCTGTCAAATCAAAGGACAGAAGCTTGCTGGAATCTGCATTCCTATATGCACAGCAAGAACCATTTTTGATAAGACAAAAAAGAGGAAACAGAAAAGGAAAAATGTAGCCAAAGTTCATCCATGTTTTAGAAAATTGCTGAACTGAAGAAAACTGTCACTTGGGAATGGCTGGGGATGAATTAACTATTGGGTGATGATGATTCCTTTTCTTTTACTTATATATTTAAATATAACTTGGAAAAGTCCACTTTGGCAGGACATTCAAGAGACATCTGTGTGTCTGTCGTTTGCGCAATGCTGAGCTATTCACGCTTCCTGGCTCTCAAGTATTTGGTGTACTTCTTTGTCATGGCAATTTTAAATGGGAAGGGGAGAAGCAGCAAATCTACTGTCCACTTTTTACACACACACACACACACACCCTATACATTCACAATTGCTGCTGACCTTCAACACCCGTCCACCCCAGCCTTGATCCTTCTGTAAGTAAAGCCGTTGAGGATTACGGAGAAATTCCACTTAAGGACCATTCTGAGATTACCAACCTCATCTTTGCTTATAATTCAATCAGGATTTACAGGCAGGTTTCCCTTTGGCTCTGTTAGGTTCAACAAGCTTGCAATTGCAAGGAGGAAAAGATCTAATGAAAGAACGCTCCAGCATCCGAGCCCCCGACATTTCTCTTGCCAGTGGATTGGAAGTAACAATATTGCTACCAAACAGACTTAAGATATTAATGATAATAGAATAGTTCAGATTCTATTGGTTGCCTTTGGGGTGGGGGCTTGCCTTGAGCTTTTTTTAAATTCGCTGCAGAATTGGGTTGTTGTAGGTTTTTTCGGGCTATATGGTCATGTTCTAGAGGCATTCTCTCCTGATGTTTCACCTACATCTATGGCAAGCATCCTCAGAGGTAGTGAGGTCTTTGCTACACTATTCATTCCCCCTTTCCATCCTTTTGTTGTGTAACAACCTGGAACGGAAATGGCAATGTCGCCCCTTGATGTACTGATGATGCTCAACACAGAGAGTGCAAGACTTTTGGGCACAAAATGCAAGTTTATAAAAACCCACAAAACCTAAAACTGGCATATCATGCCAGCTGAATCCGATTCAATTTCAGGCTGTAATGCAATAGATGTGGAAGTAGATGTGTGTGAATATATTTGAAAGGCACTGTCTCACAAGAAATGGGAGGGAATTTGTTTAGACCAGGCATGGGAAAAGGAAAGGGCCTGAGGCTGTTAGGAATGGTGGAAGCTGAAGTCCAAAACACCTGGAGGGCCCAAGTTTGCCCATACCTAGGTTAGACTAGCTTCAGATTAAAGCTAAATCCCCTGCCATGGGGATCAAATAAATCCAAGTCCTCTGTCCTCTTCCCTATCCTTCAATCCCTTTACAAACCTTCTTTTCTGTACACACCCTCCCCCAAACTGAGGCCAGAGTCCCAAACTGGTTGGAAGGAATTGTGAAGCATTTCATGTTTAGGTCTGAAGGGCTGAAGAGGTAGAATCCAAAATCAAGGAGGGGTTTCTACTGTTTCTTATAGTCCCTAGGATGTAGACCTGGGAGCTTACGTTGCAACCTCACTTGGTAGTTTGGGCAAATCATTATTCAACTAATGGACCCAATTCTGTTTTGTCAATGCTATGGAATTATAGGAGTTGTAGTTTTATTAGGTCTTTAGCATCTCTGCTAAAGTGTGCTGATGACTCACCAAACTACAACTCCCAAGTTTCCCCGTGCCTGGTTTGTGGCAGTTAAAGCAGCTGCATTAATTCTACATTGTTGAATTAATGTCACCTTAGTCCTAGTCTATCCAACTACAAAGCATGGAATATATATACTGGCTTACTTTTACAGCAGGTATATATTACATGTGGTTTATGGATATCCATGGATGGGTTTTAGAGAATATGTGAACCATATATAATGTTCTGATTTTACTATTTATGTTGCGTTTGCATTGCAGTTTTCTTGTTAAGAGGTCCACAACTGCCAGGAGTTCCATTATCCTTACTGGGTTGGTGCAAGACTAACAGCTAGATAATGCACATTATGTGCATTGCTCAATTGCAAGCTCTACACAAAACGTGATGGTGATGCGGATGAAACTTCTTGTTTGTTCTATATCTCAGCTTTAAAGGTAAAGGTTTCCCCTGACAGTAAGTCTAGTCCTGTCCAACTCTGGAGGGTAGTGCTCATATTTCTAAGCCAAAGAGCCAGTGTTGTCTGTAGACACCTCCAAGGTCATGTGCCCGGCATGACTGCATGGAGGGCCATTACCTTCCCGCTGAAGTGGTATCTACTCATCTACTTTCATATGCATGTTTTCAAATTGCTAGGTTGGCAGAAGCTGGGGCTAACAGCAGGAGCTCACTCCGCTCCATGGATTCAAACTGTCAACCTTTCGGTCAACAAGTTCAGCATCTCAGTGGTTTAACCCGCTGTGCCACTAGGGAACCCTTTATGGAAAGCAATGTCAAATTGCTAAATAAATCCCATCACAATCACTTGGGCCACAATCACTTGGAGTTAACTTGAAGGCACATAACAAGAACCAGAACTGAGTATCACTTGGAATGATAACTGTTTTGAATGACCAAGGACATTAATGAACTATTCTGCCAAACTCTGGTTTTCCCTCTTGAACTTTCCTAAGGAATGCATTTACTTGTGCCAGAACTCTTTGGATTTCCCCCAAAGATTTTTGTCTCATAACTCCTACCCCACCCTCTCAAAACTTCTGTCATCATTCTATTGACAGGAACAAATAGAATTATCTTCTGTGTTTCGTTGGGGAATTCTGTGCAATTTTCAGCCCCCATACCCGCCAAACTAATTGAAAATAGGTTGGATAAACACCAGTGAGGGGTGGCTTAGGCTTCATGAATCCTTCCTTCTTAAAGTGACTATAAAGACTATGCCAAGAGTTCTCAAATGTGTCCCTAAGAGCCGCTTAAAATCAATGTAGACAACCCAGTAATGCCCCTAGATACTTAAATCAGATAAAGCAAAGTCCTAGAGATTGTAAATCCTCCATTGTCTCCTTCTCATGTACAGGAAGGAGATATCATTTTGCTTGCAAGGTGGTACTGATGAGAGTTCTCACATCTGCAGGGAGAATCTACAATGCAAATTGTAAAAATCATGCAATTTGCACACATTCCAAAATCAGAACAGAATTGTGGTACATAGCTGCTGCCATACGATGTAAAAAATTAGAAACATCGTATTGGACGTACGAGGGTTGAATGAAAAGTAATGCCTCCACCTTCGTAACTCCTCAACAGATGGCAGTACTGGCATGTGGCAGGTATTGGCTTGTTCAGTAGACTCTCCTCTACAGTTCCATATTRGCGGGAAGCCTTAGCATTGAACAGCTGGGTTGTTAAAGTGTGAAGTATGGAACCCTGCACAGACGGTCGGTCAATGCTACTTAAGCAACATGCAGTCATTGAATTCTTGACAGCAGAAGGTGTCATCTCAACATCTTTAAACTTACTCGCCCAGTGATGCACAGTGCTCAAATCAATACAATCACCATAACTAACTTGCATTCTCTGATGAATCTCCTTTGGGGTGACACCTTCTGCTGTCAAGAATTCAATGGCTGCATGTTGCTTAAGTCGCATTGACCTACCATTTGCACAGGGTTCCATACTTTGCACTTTAACAAAACAGCCGTTCAATGCTAAGGCTTCCTACCAAAAGGGAACTGTAGAGGAGAGTCTACTGAACAAGCCAGTACCTGCCACATACCAGTACTGCCATCTGTTGAGGAGTTACAAAGATGGAGGCATTACTTTTCATTCTACCCTTGTCAACATCATTTCCTTCTTTCTTTCCTTTGCTTCACACACTGGGAAAAGGCAGCAGTTTTGCAGGAAGACATTTGGTGCTGATTCTGAAAAACTCAGTTCTTGGTCTTGTCCTAATGTTTCAGGCAAGAACTCTTGTGGAGACTAGAGATTTCTCAACAGTTGGCTTTTGAGACAGCTTCTTTTGTCAGGAACAAGATGTCTTGCAAATATTCTCCACATGCCTAGATCAAACTATTCACACTAATTAATTAAATTTAACTAATTAAGAGTGGGTTGAAGATGGTGGAAAATTCAAAGTTTTCTCTTCCCCAAAAAGATTCCTGGATAGAAAGCAAGGTATAATGAAGCTTAGCCCCACCTGCAGCAGAGGCCAACTTCCTGTCACTATCCCTATAGAACAGGTAAGGGCAAACTTCGGCCCTCCAGGTGTTTTGGACTTCAATTCCCACAATTCCTAACTGCCTCAGGCCCTTTCCTTTTCCCTCTCAGCCACTTAAGCGGCTTGAGGCTGTTAGGAATTGTGGGAATTGAAATCCAAAACACCTAGAGGGCTAAAATTTGCCCTTGACAGCTATAGAAGATCTACACATGTGGTAAAATGTATTGTACATATTGTGTAGCTGTATTGTACATATTGTGTAGCTGTTTTCATAAGCAATTACATGAGACTGTCTGTTAAATACTCACCCTGAAGGCATAAATCACCCTGCTAAGACACCCTGTAACCACTGTATATACAAAACTTCCTACCTGCATACTATTGGTGCACAAAAAAATATTGGGGGAAATGCTGCAATACTGTAATATACTAGAAAAAGAAGAAGAAGAAGTAGGCATTCACTTTTCCTTCATTAATCTCCCTTCTTCCCCGCACATCAATTTCATATCTATTAGATTTCATGGCATAAACTGGGCCATTACTACTAAGAAATAGCTGGAATTACATTTCATAGATTTCCTTTCCCCTGTAAGAGATACTTTATTGTTCAGGCTTGCTGTCATTAACTTTCTGAGTAGTTAAACAAAAGGCATCTGTAAGTCATGGAGATAAGGGATTCGAAATGAAGCATCAGCTGCCAAAGAAGACTGGCATGGTATAGTGGTTTAAGTGATGGACTAGGACACTAGGAGACCAGGGTTCAAGTCTCTGGTTGGCCATTGAACTCTTCTGGGTGACCTTGGGCAAGTCACACTCAGAGGAAGGAAGTAAAACCCTATCTGAACCAATTCTGCCAAGACCCGATAAAACAGGCATGGTCAAACTTTGGCCCTCCAGGTGTTTTGGACTTCAACTTCCACAATTCCTAACAGCCTACTGGCTGTTAGAAATTATGGGAGTTGAAGTCCAAAACACCTGGAGGGCTGAAGTTTGACCATAACTGCTATAATAGGTTCACTTTTGGGCAGTGATTCTCAACCTTCCTAATGCCACAACCCCTTAATACAGTTCTTCATGTTATGGTGACCCCCAACTATAAAATTATTTTTGTTGCTACTTCACAACTGTAATTTTTCTACTGTTATGAATAGTAATGCAAATATCTGATATGCAGGATGTATTTTCAGTCACTGGACAACAATCGGCACAAATACCCAATATGCCCAAACTTGAATCCTGGTAGGGTTGGGGGGGGGGGGGTTATTAATTTTGTCATTTGGGAGTTGTAGTTGCTGGGATTTATAGTTCACCTACAATCAAAGAGCATTCTGAACTCCACCAATGATGGAACTGAACCAAACTTGGCACAAAGAACTCCCATGACCAACAGAAAATACTGGAAGGGTTTGGTGGGCATTGACCTTGAGTTTTGGAGTTGCCATATAGTTCACCTACATTCAGAGAGTTCTGTGGACTCAAACAATGATGGATCTGGACCAAAAATGGCATGAATATTCAGTATGCCCATATGTGAACAGTGGTGGAGTTTGGGAAAAATAGACCTTGATATTTGGGAGTTCTAGTTGCTGTGATTTATAGTTCACCTACACTCAAGGAGTATTCTGAACCCCACAAATGATAGAATTGGGCCAAACTTCCCACACAGAACCCCCATGATCAAGAGTGTTTTCTGATGGTCTTTGGCGACCCCTCTGGCATCTCCCTCATGACCCCCCCCCCCAGGTCTCCCGATCCCCAGGTTGAGAAATGCTATTTTAGGGTTACCAAACTCAGTAATGACTTGAGGGCACACAACAATAATTTGCCAATAGTTTCACCATGTTCAAAGGAAACAGAGTTCATATTTTGAAAAAAATCATCCGGACTTAATTTTTAAGGTTGGAAGAACATAAGGGTTTTATAAATTCATTTCTAACTTATTTTTTGATCTTACACTAAGCTTATAAGACAGTTAAAACAAATTAAAAAAATAAAATGATCTGAAATACAGAAAATGCTAAAATGCAAGACACAGCAGTGTAAAATAGAATGGGGTAAAATGATAATAGTGCATATTTCATAAATAAAAAAAGATAAATGGATTGGTAAAAAAAAGATAAACAAGTAGTGAGCAAGACACATATATCTTTATAATGAGAGACAAACCAGAGTCTGCATCAGCAGAAGCGGCTCTGTCAAGACAAATACACCTACGTGAGGAAACTGATGCAAATAACAGATCCTCAGATATATATTTTTTCAGAAGTCACCTTGGGTTCCACTCTGGCAAAAAAACTATCATATAAATTCAGTTTAAATAATTAGATATAATAAAAATCCAGACATGCTCGCAAGTCGTGGCTCACAGAGTGATTTCCTCAAGGGAGCTATTCGTGGTGCTGAACTTATTTTGAGAGTAGATACAACACATGAAAAAGCTACCTTAGATTTCAGACTAAAGCCCAGAACTGATTTATATGTGTGCATGCCTTCCAATTGGCCATCCACTTATAGCCACCTCAAGAATTTCAGGGGGTTTTCATACGTGAAGAAAATTCAGAGGTGGTTTTGCCAGTTCCTTCCGCTTAAGCGGCTGAGGGGGGAAAGGAAGGGGCCTCAGGCCAGGAATGGTGGAAGTTGAGGTCCAAAACACCTGGAGGGCCAAAGTTTGCCCATACATGAGATAAACGATTAATCACCTTCACTTCAAATGGTCATCTTTTCAGTGGTGGCTGGTGAGCTCTCTGATCAATGAGATGATTATTCTGTTCAGGCTATTAATGTAAATTTTGAAAAAGGTATATAACATGTTGAACCACGTTCTCAAAATAGTAATTTAAAATTCCTTTACAGTTTGGACTAGAACCCAGATAGCCCCTCTGATTTTGGAGCATGCATCACTTCCAGTATATTTTGCCTCTGCAAGATCAGGCACCAATTCTGGAAGTTCTCATATTGGCTTGATAAACCTATGTCTGCATCTCACGTAAAAGTAGGCCATTTGTAACATCAGTTCAAAGGCATGCTCAGCTCCTGTTGTCATGCCAAATGACCTGTTTTCACTCAGGAAATGTAGTAGTGTGTTTAGGATATTAAGGCTGCTACAGTACTTCTCTTTCTCTTGAACACACAGAGATGGAGCAATACATCTTCCCCTTTTACGCTGACTAGTCTCTAGAATGGTATCCAATTATAGCACAGAATCAGATCACTTTTGATCTTCCGTTCCCATGCAGTGAATGCAATTAAGTGAGACTTGTCAAAAAAAAGAAAAGAAAAGAAAAGAGGGGAAAGGAGGTGGGGGAAGCGCCTTTCCTGACAAGAAGAACAGGAATGCTGGCCTCTGTTACATTTACCTTTGCTGTCAAAGGCCAAGCCAAGTCCTTCAGACTGTTTAAAGGAAGTATCAAAACATAACCGGCCAATCTTTCCTATTATCAGCCGGGTGAATGTAAGGGTAAGATGTCAAGTTGATTAAGATGAAATGATGTTTTCCGTTTGGATCTGCAAGATAATCTCTGCTTCCTTTGGGGTGAGGAGGAACTCTAACAGCTTCTCACAGAAACCATGGGACAAGGAAACAAATCTGCAAGAAAAATGCCTGCACAAGATGCAGAGTTCATCACTCACTAATAGTGATACGAGTAATCAATCCTCCACTCGGCCACATTTTTGGTCTTTCTTTTTTTACTTCATTAAAAGAGAGCTGAATGTAGACACCAACTGCTTCTGAAAACCTGATGGCCAGTACTAGATTCAAATATTATTTCTTTATTCATATATTTATTTCAGGGATTTCTATCCCATCCTTCCCACCTCTGAAGAGCCGGCAGTCATTAGATGCCAAAAAAAACAATACATTATAAACACACAGTTACAATTAGCACAATTAACACAATTATAAGCATTCAATTAAAAACAGTTCACTGGTTCAAAACATAATCCAAATCAGTCCATTGCTGTCCACTAAAGCATTCTTTCCCAGTTGATCCTTTATTGCACAAACACTTGATCCCAAAGCCAGGATTTGAGTTTCTTCTGAAAGATTCGGGGGGGGGGGGATTTAATATCATTGGGGAGAGAGTTCCACAGTCAAGGGGCCATCATGGAGAAGGCCCTGTCTCTCGTCCCCACCAGTCACGACTGTGAAGGAGGTGAGACTGACAGCAGGGCCTCCCTGGATGATTTTAACATCCTTGGTGGTTCATAGAGGGAGATACGTTCGGACAGGTAAACTGGGCCGGAACTCAGATAAACAATGGACTCTGAAGAAGTGGTGCTCATTTCAATTTCTAAGCCGACGAGCCGGTGTTGTCCGTAGATGCCTCCATGATCATGTGGCTGGCATGACTGCATGGAGTGCCATTACCTTCCTGCCAGACCGGTAACTCTTGATCTACTCACATTTACATGTTTTAGAACTGCTAGGTTGGCAGAAGCTGGGGCTAACAATAGGAGCTCACCCCATCCTACAGATTTGAAATGCCGACCTTCTTTTCAGCAAGTTCTGCAAGCTGTGCCACCACAGTCTCCCAAACAATGGATACTCAGTTTTAAAACAGCCAAAAGAAAACAGTCCTAAAAACCAAATATGCCCCTAACTTAAACCTTATATTAACTGATTTATATGTTGTTTTGCTATTCAACAGTCTAATCACAACCTGTTGACCCAAAAGTGGTAGAAAATGAGCAATTGAAATTGATAAGACCTAAACACAATATCTCAAAATGACCCTTTGGGCCCTGGGTCTAGGGCAGTGGTTCTCAACCTGTGAGTCCCCAGGTGTTTTGGCCTACAACTCCCAGGAATCCCAGCCAGTTTACCAGCTGTTAGGCCTTCTGAGAGTTGAAAGCCAAAACATCTGGGGACCCATAGGTTGAGAACCACTGGTCTAGGGGCTGACTCTTGATCATGAGCAGTTGTAAAGGAAAATTTAGTATAAACAAGAGATTTAATATAAACTGAGAAGTGTAAGTTGGTGCATTAGAATTGTGATTGTGTTGCCACCATTTTTGAAACAAGGCTTTTACATTTAGGTTAACTGCTCTGAACCAACTGAGAGGGTATTGGGTATCCTTGTTAGAAAAAAAAATACACCTTGGGGTGCAGGAATTTGTTTGCTCCTATGCAATTTGTTTGACTCATTCCATTTTAATCTTTTCCCCACTACCTGGGCATTTCTGCAAAGTCACAATCAGTAGAAAAATGTGCAAGTGTGTATACACTATATTACACTATTATCAACATACTATATGACTATCATCAGTATCATCATCATATCTATATTATTATTACTTCATGTTGCTTATCTCACATTGCAGAGTTTGAGCAGCAGTTGTCAGTGTTTGGAATGTTTTCTTTTTAAATAATCCATCTGGGATCGTGAAAAACATTTCACTTTTTAAAATGCTGGCTGTTGCCGACATGACATTTCACACTGTCCTAATAAGAACTTTGAGTTCTAATGGGATTTCCTTATCTGAAGTCTCTCCCCTTTCCCCTCCTTTCTATTTATTCCAGTAATTAGATTTGTCTTCCAGATCAAGCTTAATAAGTTCACTACGTAGTTTTGATGCCTTTGGAGTCTCTAGAGTTCATTAGCACCTTTTCAATCACAGTAAGTGGTCTCTTGAAGCCCGCAGTTTCTTAGGGGGTTTGAAATATAATGTTTTAATTGTATATAATTAAATACTGCTTGCCTGATGTACATTAAAAACTCTTTGTAATGTTTTCCAGCTCCAGGCCTCCTCGCTCCAACTTCAATTAGCCACCCTAAGTCTTTCTGCACTCTTCTTTTCCCCATAGGTATCATGACTTCCTGGAGGGAAAATTGGACCACATCTCATTACAGGCAAAAGAGAAGAGGCAGGACTAGCTTTGCCCATTTGCTATGTACCAGACATGAGACCCTTTATGCTAAGATGCTTAAAGGTGGGGGATTAATGACAGGGCATATCTAAATGATATTTGTGCTTGAATGCACAACCAGGAAAGTGTTGGAAATAGCAACCTTACTCAAGCTTATACTAATTATTTGTTATGTATATGGTTCAGAATGCTTACTGTATTGTATATATGTGTGTTGTGATGCAGTTTTTCTTAACTCTCTGTTGTGGGAGGGGCTGCAGACCATGTGATCAGATCTGGGACTATTCAGGACTCAGGACTCCCTTTTAGAAACAGTAAGGTTTCAGATGCCAGTAGAAAAAGAATACTTTAGGAAGACTTTAAAGACTCTATTAGAATCACAGAACATAGAATCATAGAGTTGGAAGAGACCTCAGCCAGGATGGTCATGTTCAACCTCTGATCAAATACAGCTCCACACATCTGTTTAAAGACTGTCTCACCAAGACCAGTGACATTTCTTTTGATTTCTGAAAGGTTCTGAAATTTTTTCTTCCTTCTTGTGGTCTATAGTTTGCTCTCCCCATCCCAGTCCATGAATACCCATTCTCTACTGCCATATTTTATGTGACAGAACACTTCTCTAAGAATCTCTAGGTCCTACAACACAATGTTATGAACAATCTGACCATGGAAACTCAGGGTATTCAACTCCATAGCTGTCTCTTTGAATCTCTAGGTATTCAACACCATAAATGGATTTATTTATTTACTATATTTATACCCCACCCTCTCTCACCCCAAAGGGGCCACAGGGCAGCAAGTAGACAACAATTAAATGCTGCATAAGCTGATGTACAAATAAAATAAACATATACATTTAAAACCATGAAGTTAAAAACCATCTAAACATTGAAACCAATTATTAAAACCATACAATCCAAAATCATAGTCCAGGAGTCGTTCTTGTCATAATTGCACTTATTCCGTATCACTTATTGCACTAAATTTACTATCCAAAGGCTTGGTCCCACAGCAACGTTTTAAATTTCTTTCTAATGGTCGTGAGGGAACTGATCTGATTTCACTGGGGAGGGAGTTCCACAGCTGAGGGCCACCACCGAGAAGGCCCTGTCTCTCATCTCCACCAACTGCACCTGCGAAGGAGGTGGGACCGAGAGCAGGGCCTCCCCAGAAGATCTTAATCTCTGAGGTGGATCATAGAGAGAGATACATTCGAACGGGTAAGCTGTTGAATACTTAGAGATTTCTAAAGGAGTGTTCTTTGTAGAAATCTCCTGATCCTTCAGAGTAACTCTGTGCTCAGCTTCCAGAGAAAGTTGCCCATAAAGTTGAACTGGAGGACCTAGAGCAGTGGTTCTCAACCTGTGGGTTCCCAGATGTTTTGCCTTTCAACTCCCAGAATTCTTAACAGCTGGTAAACTGGCTGGAATTTCTAGGAGTTATAGACCAAAACACCAGGGGACCCACAGGTTGAGAACCACTGACCTTGGAGATTCCTAAGGAGAACATTTTAATCAAATCTGCAAATAATCAAATGACAAATGTGGAGGATCAACTCTATATTTTATAAAAGGAATTAGTGTTAAAGTAGAAAGGACAAAGACTGGTTTTCTCAGAGAAAAGACCAGCCTACTCTCTAAAAATGAAAGAGGAAGTAACAAGAAACGAAAAGAAATGTGGGTTTCGGTACTTGAGTGGACTGTGTACATTATGTCGCAAAGACTGTAGGACAGGCCGACAAATGGGCATGTATACATGCATTTCCTGTTTAGTACATGTGTCAGACTGATGTCTTTGTTTACATACAGAATCTAACCTGTCATGTTTAACTTCCCAGAAACTAACACGTCTCTCCAGGCTACTGAATAGGCTTCTTATGCTCATTCCCTGATTTGAGAACAAGCTGGGGCTTCTCTAAATAGAACATAAAATGTCAACAGCTTAATGCGCACAAATGAAGGAAACTGAAAGAATAGATGAAAAGCTTTCGATGGAGTGGTTTAATCAGGGCCAAAGATCTACTGAAGCAACGTTCCTATCTGTCACCTGAGGATAAGATGAAGCATAGATCCACAACGATCTGGTGGTAGAACAGACCAAGGATTTCTGGATCTGGATCTCATTGACCTCCTGTCCTATACATGCTCATACGCACACACACACATCAACAATTATGGCAGCAGCTTGTCTATCGTCAGCTCCTCAGGCCTTTGTGTGCTCTAATTTTTTAAATGACTTCCAAGGCTGAGTTTCTACAATATCCCCAGGGAGGCTGTTTCTGTCTGACAGACCTAATTGCCAAGAAGCGCTTCCTGATAATGTAGCCTTCAAGCTGCTACTTGCAGTAACCCCTGAATCATCCCCAAGCCTTTCCTATTCATCCCTTCCCAAGATCACATGGCAATTTGATGATAATCTTTCCCTATCAAATAGGGAGCCAAGTATCAAGAGGAAGTCACCGTTTGCACGTCAGGCACTGTCTCCTCCCATGTTAATAATATCTCTCTTCAACAGAGACAGGAGCTAAGGCAGAAGGAACTGTAGACCTTCCTAATGCTGCAACCCCTTAATACAGTTCCTTGTGTTGTGGTGACCCCCAACCATAAAATTATTTTCATTGGTACTTCATAACTGTCATTTTGAATTATGAATCGTAATGTAAATATCTGATATGCTGGACCAAATTTGACACAAATACCCAATATATCCATATTTGAATACTGGTGGGGTTGGGAGGATTGATTTTGTCATTTGGGAGTTGTAGTTGCTGGGATTTATAGTTCACCTACAATTAAAGAGCATTCTGAACTCCACCAACGATGGAATTGAACCAAACTTGGCACACAGAACTCCCATGACCAACAGAAAATATTGGAAGGATTGGGTGGGCACTGACCTTGAGTTTTGGAGTTGTAGTTCACCTACATCTAGAGAGCACTATGGATTCAAATAATAATGGATTTGGACCAAACTTGGCACAAATACTCAATATGCCCAAATGTGAACATTGGTGGAGTTTGGGGGAAAGAGACCTTGACATTTGGGAATTGTAGTTGCAGAGATTTATAGTTCACCCATAAGAAAAGAGCACTGAACGCAGCCCATAAGGGGTCTGCACCAAACTTGACACACTATCTACATGACCAACATTGATTAGTGGGGTTGGGGGGGGGGCTGTTTCTGAATTATGGAGGTTGTAGTTCAGCAACACCAAAAAGGAAGAGTAGGACTGTTGGAGAGATCATCAGCCTTCTCTGCCAAAAGGGTTCCTAAGACCATCAGAAATATGTGTTTTCTGATGGTCTTTGGCGACCCCTCTGAAACCCCCTCATGACCCCCCAGAGGTCCCAATCCTCAGGTTGAGAAACACAACTGTAGACAGAATTAGCAATCAGGTAAACTGACATTGTGAGTCTCAGGCTACATGAGAGGAGGTGATTTCATTACTGGGAGCTCCATGCCGTTCTTTGTAGAGATTTACAGGTACAGACATGAGGAAACTAAAGTCAGCCCTCCACATTTGCGAGTTTGACTCTTGTGGGTTTGATTATCCATAGATTTGATTAAAATGGTCTCATTAGGAAACTGTTGGTCCTTCATGGTCAACTTTCTCTAGAGTTATATGCCTTTACAAACCACGCAGAATCCTGATCTCCAAGGGATTGATATTGCATCAAGAACCCTCACAAGGAGACACAATTCTCTGCTTTTGTTTAATTACCAAAACGTTCCCTCTGTAACTCTTGTGGGCTTTGGGACCAATTCTGTCATTTTGGGTGTCCCCCTGGGTTGTTGGCTTTTTTAGGCTCAAGGAAGCCCTTTTTTCAAGCAAGAAGTGAAATGTAAGTCGATTTTCTTGAAGGAAAGGGGGACATACTTTAAAATATATTTTTACAATGACAGGCCTGAGCCTCAAAATGGCCTGAGGAATAAAGTTTCCTGCCCCTGCTCTCTAAAACTCTGCAGCAACATCATGGCATCCCATTTTTCCAGTAAAATATGCCACAGACCTCTCATTTCCCAGAATTTCATGAAGCTTTCTATTTGCTCACTGTAATCCTACTGGAGATGTGAGAGTGTCATGAGCCAACAATGTCATGCGGCGGCAAAAAAAGCCAATGGGATTTTGGCCTGCATAAATAGGAGTATAGTGTTTAGATCCAAGGAAGTCATGCTACCCCTCTATTCTACCTTGGTTAGACCACACCTGGAATACTGTGTCCAGTTCTGGGCACCACAACTGAAAGGAAATGATGACAGGTTGGAATGTGTCCAGAGGAGGGTGACTAAAATGATCAAGGGTTTGGAGAACAAGCCCTATGAGGAGCGATTTAAAGAGCTGGGTGTGTTTAGCTTGCAGAAGAGAAGGCTGAGAGGGAACATGATGAGGGCTATGTATAAATATCTGAGGAGAAGTCATAGGAGGAGGGAGGGAGCTTGTTTTCTGCTGCCCTAGAGACTAAGAAACGGAATAATAACTTCAAACTACAGGGAATAAAGGAGATTCCACCTGAATATTAGGAAGAGCTTCCTAACTGTGAGTTGTTCAACAGTGGAACTCTCTGCCCTGGAGTGTGGTGAATGTTCCTTCTATGGAGGCTTTTAAACAGAGGCTGGATGGCCATCTGTTGGGGGTGCTTTGAACATGATTGTCCTGCTTCTTGGCAGAGAGTTGGACTGGATGGCCCACGAAGTCTCTTCCAACTCTATGATTTTATGTTTCTATTGCCAACTCATTTCTTTTTCTCATTGTACTTCATTCTATTTACCAAGCAGCAGAGGAATGGAGCTGCCATGGCTCTGAACCACTCCAGAAATATTAGACATGTGCATACATGTTTTATGTAAAGACTGGAAAGAAGAGACTGACACAGGGCCTTAAGATTCCCCAGGCACAGTATGGAAGTCCCCCAGAATAGAAAGACAAAGGTCTTATTTTCATTCTCCTAGCTCCAATTGGCCATTTTTCAGGTCATTTTGGATCCGTGCTATGAAGTGAGAAGTGCACAGCCACTTAGTGTGAAACATATCTGGATGTACATGTACGTACATATAATGGTGCACATGAATGACCTAACTGCTCTTTGTATGCGTTTGGCATGTCTTTCAATTGTTGTGGATCTCTGCTAATTCTTTCTCCTTGTCTCATCTCGATTTCTGATATATGTTTGCTGCCTCCCCACTCCCCACATAAAGTGCCCCGGCGGATGTGTTACACAAACCACAAGGAAGCCAATAAGTGGCTTTCACTCGGCTCTCAGAATTATTATACAACTTAGATCCAAGTACTCTTAATCAAGCCCAGAAATGCAGCTGGCAGTAAGGAACTGCCAACAACAGCTCATTACAAATAAGGAAACACTTGTTTCTCAAGGACAAAAGCCAGGTCAAATCCTAATGGAGATACAATGCAACAGTCCAGGGCAAGAAGAACCAAAAATCTCACAGCACAATGCAGCTCCTTCTTTCAATTGTGCAGAAAACAGAAAAGCACAGAGGACATTTTCTCACTTTTCAAAGAAAGGCCATGAATACTGCATTGCTTATTCAAGTTTATTGAGGGTTTCGACAAGGTTTGTTTCATTTTTACTCTCTGCTTTTTCTGTGTGCTATTATTTCCTTGTAATAGGGGCTCATTTTTCTAAACACACAAACAGATATGTAAAACTTTAAGAAATCATGGATGGGAATCCAGGAATGCAATCACAACAGCACGTTTTCACAGTTGCACAGCAGGGAAGAGGGATGCCAGACAAAACCTACTGGCTCAGAGCAGTCTATTTCTCCAAAGCCTCACATCCTTCACAGCTGCTATACTTGTCATCACCATTTTCCTCACCCTTGGCACCACCTACACTGGCATAGCTACACCACCAAGGTTCCAGCTCATGAATGAGTATGTCCACTTCAAAAGGGAGAGAGGATGAAGAAGTCTTTCTTCCAGGTCAGAACTCATCAATACCACCCCCCCCCCACACACACACACACCAAGGACTTGTTATTGTGTTATCTCCCTTCTAATCTCCCGTGTTCCATTTGGTGGCAACTCTTGCTGCTTTTCTTCAGATCCCACTTCCACATTGTGTCATGCCATTGCTGGCCTCTCAATGTTCAACTCCAACAACCTCCAATAGTATAAAAAAGGAAATGTATCTTTATGCAGCTTTGGACTCTGCTATTTTAAAAGGAGGGAAGTGAAGAGGCCAAAGCAGAGAGACAGTGGTACCACCAACAGGGTAGAAGGAGAAGGCAGAATCAATTCCAAGGAAGTCCTCATGGACAACAAGTTAAACATGAGCCAACAATGTCACACGGCAACTAAAAAAACCAGTTGGATTTTGGCCTGCATAAATAGGAGTCTAGTGTCTAGATCCAGGGAAGTCATGCTTCCCCTCTATTCTGCCTTGATCAGACCACACCTGAAATCACACTGTCCCATTCTGGGCACCGCGATTGAAAGGAGATGTTGACAAGCTGGAATGTGTCCAGAGGAGGGAGATTCAAATGATCAAGGGTCTGGAGAACAAGCCCTATGAGGAGCAGCTTAAAGAGCTGGGCATGTTTAGCCTGAAGAAGAGAAGGCTGAGACATAATGAGGGCCATGCATAAATATGTGAGGGGAAGTCACAGGAAGGAGGGAGCAGGCTTGTTTTCTGCTGCCCTGGAAAGTAGGATGTGGAACAATGACTTCCAAACTACAGGAAATAAAGGAGATTCCATCTGAACATTAGGAAGAACTTCCTAACGATGAGAGCTGTTGAGCAGTGGAACTCTCTGCCCCAAAGTGTGGCGAAGGCTCCTTCTTTGGATGCTTTTTAACAGAGGCTGGATGGCTATATGTTTGGGGTGCTTTGAATGCTATTTTCCTGCTTCTTGGCAAGGGGTTGGACTGAATAGCCCCATGAAGTATCTTCCAACTTTATGATTCTATTCTATGAAAGTTAGAGGCTGACAGTAGTGATGCTTTTCCTCCCACTTTAAGAGTTACCATAGCTTTGTTTTCTTGTGTATTTGTAATAAAGTGGTAGTCATGGTGGACTAGAGGTAGGATTGCCCCTTTCAAACCCTGAGATATAAGAAGATGCAGAGAAGATTCTTCTGAATGATGCAATACCAAGGTAGGCAGTGACCACTGTGTGCATTGATCTTTCCTACTCAATAAGAACTCTGTGTGTGTGTGTAGCTCTAGCTCCTTATATTTACACACATTATTCGTATTAGCATTGGGATGGAGACCAATCGGATTGGTCTTCAACTTCCAGTTAAACCTCAACTTCCAATTAAACTAATGAAAAGTGAGTTGGAGGAATTGCAGTCTTACAAAAGGGAGGGCCAAAGATACTCTCTCCCAGCACTAGACTTTATGCTTCAGGAGTAGTTTAAGCAACTTAGTCCCTCACCCCACACCCTTGTTGACTTTTCATTCTTTAGTCACAAAGCTAGCTCAGCCACTTTTCTCAACTTCCACAGTGGATTTGTGTTGATAGGCTGAAAAATCTGATCCATGTTTTGGTGAAAACGTTTGAAAAGTTGTCCAAGGTCCTGAAAGTGTTTGGACGAATTCAGTTCAGAACCTTGGAGAGTTCATATAAAGCTCCTGCTAAAACCTGAGAGTATAATATGCATTGCCTTGTTGATATGGAATCCATCAGTTGTCTGATTTAAGGCTAAACCATTTAACCCCTTATGTTAGTCATGAAAGAATGGATGTCTCCACATTGCACGAATAGGGAAGAGGAAGGGAAAAATCCCATCTGGCTCTACAGCCCTGCAGTCTTTCTGCAATGATTCTGTTATCGGTCCCAGACAGAACAAAACATAGCTGCAGCTGTCAAAAGCAATTTTCCTTATTTATATCTTAATTCATTGAACAAGAGTCTGAGATCCTGCACACAAAACTCAAAAATACGTTCTCCAGACGCTGGCTTATTTTAGCCTTGGATGATATTCTCTCTGCCCTCTGCATGCTGAAAAGCAGATTTATCTTTCAAAATGCTGATGCAGAAGAGAACTGATTTTGTGCATGAGACGTGGCAAAACTGCCAAATGACTTGAATTAAAGAAGAAAAGCATACACCATATACATATATATTTGGGCTGCAAGGTTTCTTTGGATTGATTGGAATCAAATGAGGCTTTGCATGGTTTAATGGTGGAGCCAAATTTCAATTAGCAAAAATGAGGACTAGAGCTTCTTTATTTTTTAAAGGTATTTTAGGATAGGAGATGAAGAAAATATTCTGAAGCAAGTTTTATAGCTCTTTCCTGTTTTCTCTTTTATGCCGCATCTATTTGACAGTTTGCTGTGTGTAGTTTTTGTACCTTGTAATTTGTTTTTGTGATATGCTTTATTCAATTTTTACTTAATGCATGCTGATGAGCTGATGACCATGCCATCACTGCTCAAGCAGGGAGCTTTGAAATGGTTGAACAGAAGCTCTCCAAAGCTTTAGGTGCTCTTACTGTCTATTACAGGGAAAAACAGCTGATTCCTAATCCATCTAAAATGCAGATGTGTGCTTTTCACCTTAAGAACAGATAGGCATCTCGAGCTCTGAGGATTACCTGGGAAGGAATCCCACTGGAACATTGCAGCACACTCCAATACTTGGGAGTCACTCTGGACCGTGCTCTGACCTATAAGAAGCACTGCTTGAATATCAAGCAAAAAGCGGGTGCTAGAAACAATATTGTACAAAAGCTGACTGGCACAACCTGGGGATCACAACCAGACACAGTGAAGACATCGACCCTTGCACTTTGCTACTCTGCTGCTCAATATGCATGCCCAGTGTGGAATACATATCACCACATTAAAACAGTGGATGTAGCTCTTAATGAGACATGCCACATTAACACAGGATGTCTATGCCCTATACCACTGGAGAAATTATACTGTTTAGCCAGTATTGCACCACCTGACATCTGTTGGGAAGTAGCAGCCAGTAATGAAAGGACCAGGTCATTGACATCTCCAGCCCATCCCCTGTTCGGATATCAGCCAGCACACCAATGCCTTGAATCAAGAAATAGTTTTCTAAGATCTACAGAGATACTTGCAGGAACACTTCAGCAAGCAAGAGTTCAAAAGTGGCAGGCTAAAACCCAGAACTTCAATCAGTGGAATCAGTGGCTGATACCAAATGAGAAACTCCCCCCTGGGCACAGAGATGACTGGGCAACCTGGAAGGTGCTGAATAGACTATGCTTTGGCATCACGAGATGCAGAGCCAACCTTAAGAAATGGGGCTACAAAGTGGAGTCCATGACATGCGCGTGCAGAGAAGAGCAAACCACAAACCACTTGTTACAATGCAGTCTGAACCCTGCCACATGCACAATGGAGGGCCTTCTCACAGTGATACCGGAGGCACTCCAAGTGGCCAGCTTCTGGTCAAAGGAAATTTAGTATAATGCCAACTTTTTAACTTTGTCTGTGGTTTTTCTAAACTGTATTCTCAATTCACTTCTGACATGATAAATAAATAACTTCACGCTGATTTTATTCAATAAAAATAATAAATGAATTGCATTGTTTTTACCACTGTTCACTGCTTTGAGTCTCTTTAAGAGGAAAAGTGATATATAAATAAATATAATAATGATGATATTGAAGAAAAGAAAATATTCACGGCAGTCTAGACTAGTATAACAATGTTTAAGAATTCAATTTCTATGTTCTTACCTTATGCTGTCATCAACATCTAGCAAAGACTTTTAAACTGAAGTGATATATGGTCTTCTTCAAATTTAGCACATGAACAGATTGGAAGACAGCTGCCTTTTCAAAAGTTCATAGAATTATAGAATCCTAGTGTTGGAAGAGACCACAAGGGCCATCCAGTCCAACTTCCACCACATAAGAATATACAATCAGAGTACTCCTGGCAGATGGTCACCCAGCCTCTGCTTAACAACCTCCAGAAAAGATGACTCCATTATGCTCCCAGGCAGCATGTTTCACTGTTGAACAGATCTTACCTCCACAAACATTTTCCTAAGTTGCTGAAGACCTTTTATGGAAAGTGTTTTATATTGCTAATTTTAGCTGAACCATATCCAAATATGTGAAGGATCTGAGTGCTTCCTTACTACATTAAAGCAGAGTTCCACAGGTTTTCATCTTCCTAGTGATTGCTTTTTGTTTTGCTCTGCTTATTTGAAAGACAAGGATATTCCTGGTGCTGATATGGATGATTAGTATGAAACAAATGTTTGACTGCTGGCAACTACAATCCATAAAAGTTGTTTTACACCAGGTCCTAATAAAAAGGATGAACCCTAAGATGTTTTTTTTAAATACACTGATTACTAATGATAATTCCCAAACTTGCAGGAAAATACTTGGGATGTCAATCTAAGCATAACAGACAGTCCATCTTAGAAATTCAATTATAAGATAGATAATATCTGCACACAGAGATAAGAAACATATTTCCTTGCACATTAGATTTCAGACTGAAAGTGAGGAATAGAACATTTGAATATTTCTCCCAATGGGAGGAAACGATGTATCAACTAGTTTCTATATATATAGAAAATTAAGATTATAGAGGTGAATTCTCTGAAGCAAGAACAAAAAGCTCATTAGAGCCAATATTATTTTAACCAGGTGTCTTACTTTATATAAGTCAGTTCTCAATTTAAAAGCATAATTCAATTGAAGGGCCATTCAGGGCCCTTCCAGGAAGGCCCTATGTTCCAGGATCTGATCACAGGTTTTCTGGTTTAAACTGGATTATGAGTCCACATGGAGTCCCCGGTGGGGCAGTGGGTTAAACCCCTGTGCCGGCAGGACTGAAGACCGACAGGTCGCAGGTTCGAATCTGGGGAGAGGCGGATGAGCTCCCTCTATCAGCTCCAGCTCCTCATGCGGGGACATGAGAGAAGCCTCCCACAAGGATGATAAAAAAAACATCAAATCATCCAGGCGTCCCCTGGGCAACGTCCTTGCAGACGGCCAATTCTCTCACACTAGGAGTCACTCCTGACACACACACAAAAAAATATGAGTCCATACTGCCAGACAATCTGGGATAAACAGAAAACCTGGGATTAGATCCTGGGATGTAGGGCCTGTCTGGAAGGGTCCTCAGTCTAAGTGTGAACTGCAAATCTTATGTACATATGTGATGCACTTCCTCTTTTTTTGGCAACGTGATTAGGAGCCATCTTATTCCATATTTTCTCTTTTCAATTATCCTTAAGCATCAATTTATGAGGAATGCAAGTAACGAGTACCTGATGTAATTACTTAGTACAATCCCATGGACTAAAGAAAAAGAAACCATAAGGACGATTGTCAGTGAATACTACTTTTATCTCCCACTGTCATGAGAGAGATGAAGCTCTCTGGAGCCAAGCCAATGTTCTCAGCAAACTATCATTGTGTGCAATTCAAAAACATCCTTTTTAGAGATCAGTTATAGAAAGAAAAACAACTTTCTATGTATGCATTAAATAGGAATGGATGACCTAATACTGCTTACACCAGGCATGGGCAAACTTCAGCACTCCATCCAGGTGTTTTGGACTAACAGCCACTGTTAGGAATTGTGGGAGTTAAAGTCCAAAACACCTGGAGGGAGGGCCGAAGTTTGCTCATGCTTGGTTTACAACATTAAGATATCTCTCATCCTCCAGTATAAAAAAAACCTTTGCTGTTTCCTTACTCTACCTTTTTCAACAAAGCCTTACATCAAAGTTTTCTTGCCATACATCAAGAGAAACACTGACCGCATAGGGAAGCTGATGGGGAAACTCAACCTACAAACTATCTACAGACCCACTAAGAAAATCCAACAAATGCTCCATTCAGCAAAGGATAAAAAGGGGTCCTCTCATCTCTGCAGGAGTCTAACGTATACCATGCAGCTGTGGACAAGTCTACATAGGGACCACCAAACACAGCATTGCCCAAACACGAATCAAGGAACATGAAAGGTACTGCAGACTACTTCAACCAAGAAATCATACATAGCAGAGCACCTGATGAACCAACCTGGACAGAGCATATTATTTGAGAACACAGAAATGCTGGACCACTCTCACAACTACCATGTCAGGCTACACAGAGAAGCCATTGAAATCCACAAGCATGTGGACAATTTCAACAGAAAGGAAGAAACCATGGAAATGAACAAAATCTGGCTACCAGTATTTTTTTTAAAAAACTCTAAAATTACAATAGTAAATAAAGAACACAATTCAAACAAAGGGAACTCCAGACAAGAAATAATCCAGAACAGCTAATCACCTCCCAACAAAGGATTTTCCCAGGCAGTAACAAGGCACACCTAAAAACTGTCAGACCATCAAATGCTAATCAAGGTGGTCAACTGAAACATTCACACCTAGCTACAACAGTCAAGAGTTCTTTGTCCCACCCTGGACTTTCCACAGATATATAAATCCAATTTTCCTAGTTTCCAACAGATCTCACAACCTCTGAGGATGCCTGCCATAGATGCCGGCAAAACATTAGGAGAGAATGCCTTTAGAACATGGCCATACAGCCCAATGATTCCGGCCAAAAAAGCCTCGCAATACATTTTTTCAACAAAGATGGAGGGAAAAGACCATATTGTGAAAATTCAAGTGGCACTTTTCAAACAGATGGCCAACATCAGAGGAGGGCAAAGTGGCCTCCAGATGTTGCTGGGCTGTAGCTCTCAGCAGTTCTAGACAGGTCAGCCAACACGAAGAGGCGCTTAAAGATCTAGTCCAAAAATATCTCAAATATGGCACTTGAGGCAAGAGATGTTGGACAATATTTGGTGCATTCCGTGCCCAAACTGGTGCCATCTAGAGGTGTTGGGCACAATGTCCATCACCCCACAACCAATGGCACTGCTAGTCAGGATATGATGGCATCTGTAGTCAAGCACATCCACACAGTACCAGGTTAGGGAAGGCTGGTGTAAAACTAGTGTTTTCATTTTACTACAAAGATCTTTGATACTCCACTGGGAATGAAGCACCACAAAATGCATCATGATGGATGCGGAAAGAGAATGAAAGAATGACAAGGCAACTTTGTTTTATGTAATTGGGCCCCGAGGAAGCACGCCTGCAAAGCGAAAGAGGATCGCTTTCAGAAGAACCCAGCACCCATCAGTCCTATTGATTTTTAAATGAAAGTTCTTGGCTCAGAACACCTCTAAAATTAGGCCACAGTTTTAGCATTAGACAGTGTGTGTGTGTGTGTGTGTGTGTTTTATATCATACTCAGTCACTCTCTTGTCTTAGTTGTCTGTGCTGCTCTGATGCTCATCTCTTAGAAAAGATTTGTTATCAAGGCTACAATCTCACAGCAATCAATAAAATATAGCTTATCGCTACTGCAGCAACATCAAAACCTCGTCAACAAAAGTACCACAAGATGCCTGTGCTTCTGACCTGCATTTGTGCCAGTGAACCAGGAAATGTTGCAAAAGGATATCTACAACTTCTCCGTACAAGTTATAATATTCTATATGTATCTAAAATTAGCCATGCCAGCCGGAGATCATAGCTAATGAGCTGAGCCAGTGAACAGGCTTCAGGCTCATCATCTCTGTATACCCTTCCAAAAGGAATGATTTGCTGGAGCGATAAACATTTTCAAACAGTTACCTAACATGGGGAAACCAAAGAGCCCTGCTTGCCAAATTAATTCACAGAGTTTGAGACAAAAATTGGGCATAGCGGTGGCATAAATAGTGTGCTTCTCTTTACACATCAGCTCCCTCCACAAATAAAACAGCCAATGGTAGGGGAATCTATTTTGGGTAACTCAAGGAAGAATTCAGTGACCCTGACCTACATGCTCCTTTTAAAGCTACAACCTCTGCAATACTGAATGGTTCTCAGAGTGGTTGTTCAAAAAGTAACTTTCTCATGCTCAATTCCTATACTATATGGTACATATGTGGTCAACTCAAAGAGGCTTTAAGCTCAGTTGAGAAATCACAAACTTTGTGAATAGACATTTGCCTGCCCACCCCTGAAATGAAGAGGCAAGACACATGTAAATTGGATTAAAATTTGGGCAACATTTATTAAATGTTACCGATTTAACTTTTCCTATAGCTAAACTATAACTGTGTTGGACCACAACTGAGATTATAATTGCTGGAAATGGAGGGAATGTCCCCGGGGGGGGGGGGGGGGGGGGGGCCGCCATTGAGGTGGTGACTGGGAGAGGGAGATACGGGAAAAGGAGTATAAAACATTCATTTCGGCCCAAAATTCTTAATAACAAATTGGCAATTTTCAAAGATCCTAGAAATCAAAGACAAAAGCAAATCCGACCCAAAATTCTAAATAGGACATTGACAACTCCAAAAATTAATGTTACTATTCGGCCCGAAATTAATAAT